>CM038627.1:39116568-39716568 GCA_021554675.1 Leuciscus idus
ATACTTAAAAAAAAATAAATAAATGAAGCAAATGTTTTATAGGCTATTTTTTTGCCTTTAAAACAACGGGTGGTGTTATTATATATGATTTGGTTACACCATAGCTTAAACACATACGACACAACTGTTGTAATCCAGCACTATAAGGGGACAGAATAACTGAACACATACATCAGATGTTAATAAGACCATCATATATTAAACATCCACTCTTCATTTAACTCAATAGAAAGATAATCCATATACAAATTAAAAATAAGAGGTGAAAATATTCTTGCCGAACCCCATTTGTCATATAAAAGTGAGCCGATCCATTCCTGCCTTGTATGGATTGATGTGCTGTATATCCTAATCACATATGAGGAACCCCTCTGTCTTGTAACTTTATAAACAGCTTAGTGTGATTAATGTGATCAGATGCCTCTAAAAACACATAAATACTGTAGAATTGTGCCTATGCACTTCCTTTAATAAATATATGCATAAATCAGTTCCATGCTTTCTATTAAAACCAAACTGATTATCCGTAGTTATCTCATTTCCATAAGGATACGCTCAAATACTTTTTGGAATTATACTTGCTAAGGCAATTGACCTACAATTTCCTAAACACTGTAAAAAGTGATCAGTTGCCTTACAATTATTTAGTAAATAAACTTCATGCATAATTTAAAAAAATAATTTATGTGGTATTGTTGTTTATTTTCTTAATAATTTTAAGGCAACGGGTTTCCTCACTTTTTTAAGTTAATGCAACTGATCACTTTTTACAGTGTACTAGATATTTTAGCGGTTTTATCTTTAATAACTGGCACTAATAAAACTGTTAACATAGATTGAGGTAACATGTATTAAGAATCCTGTGAAACACAAAGCAAGTAACACTAGCGCACTTCAGATGTTCCTCTGTGATTAGATCAGGGCCACATGCTTTATTTACTGCCGCTTTCTCAATAGCGTAACTGACCTCAGCAGGTTTAATAACCATCATCATTCATAACATCTAACTTCAAATTCCTGTCTCTCAACACAATTCAAAATATACACAATTGAACAATATTCTCAACCCCAACAACCCCATCAACACTAGTTGGCAACGGTACTTTACTATTATTAATAACCTTAACTTCTTTCCAGAATTCATACAGTTTTCATACAGAATTCATATTATTTTGATGAAATTTCATGGCCATTGAGTTGCATTTCTTTTAATAAACCGTACAGCATATTTAAATTTAGCATATGCCTGTTTCTTTATCTCATATTCTAAGACATTTACCTGTTAAAACCTGGTTTTTGAAATTATCTCTAGCCTCCAAATGCAGTTCAGACACATATTCAGTCCATCCAGCCCTAATAAATGATCCGTTTTAACTACTTTTTGACAGGCGTTATTTAAACAGTACACTCTTTCATCAGACATAAATCATTCATATGTTTAGGATTCTTACAATTAACATCATCACACAATATTCTCACTTAAACTCTTCTCTGTTGATAGTTTACATTGCCAAAGTTCATTTGCAGTAAGACTTGCTCATAATTATCATAATGGCTCATCTCAGGTAAACTTTTTCAGCATTTAACATCATAAGACAGGTATATGTTCTGTTCATAATATCAATAACTCATGTGCATCAGCTGTGCATATACAGTGATCCAGACAAGACGTTGTCTTACTGGTAACACTTTATCACTTTATTTGTCTTTGTTACACGTTACATGCATAATTGTGCATAATTACATGCAACTAACCCTATAGTAAGTACATTAAGTTAATTATTACTCAGTACTTAAATATATAATAACAGTGTAACAAGACACCTTCAAATAAAGTGTAACCCAAAGTTAGTCGGTAGAATATCTGTGGAGGAGCATCGGAATAAAGTGATGTTAAGCAGAGAGTCTACTAATACTCTAATGACTGCTAGTTGACATGTAGTTGCAAAGTTACTTACATTTAGTAGTATGTTTAAAGTGGACCATCGAAATAAAGTGTAACCTAAGATTTTTTTTTGCGTCACAGTCACAATCATAAGCATCCAAGTGGTCTAAAAACGTTGATATGTTCTCATGGCTCCAGAAAAGCCTCGCTCTACACTCACTCCACATTTCAGTGAATCGGCTGTATATTTGTTCTAGATTCACAAGTTAAATACAAGCATTCACACGTGACCCCGAGGGCACGATGTGGAGGGTAAAGGGTCAGAAGGTGCCGGACGGGGTGAAACAAACCATCAGTCAGCAAACAGTGTCTGGACGTCCTGCATCTGAACCACTGGAGAATGAAAGCACCACTTTCATCGCTTCGGGACCGGCAATCTTAGACGGCTAAATTGTTAGTCTCTTGACTTCACAATGAAGGAGTGCATAAACTAACCATTCAGCGTGCAATCCTGTTGATTTTGTGTAGGTGTGTGTGTGTGTGTGTGTGTGTGTGTGTTTATCCAGTTTACCATCACGTGAAACAACGCAACACTGAAAATGCTAACTCTTACCATTTTAAATTAAATGTGACACTAAATATAGATATAGCAATATGTTCTGATTAGAAAAGAGGAATACTTTTTCCCAATCTTGCTGGTAATTTCATGAATTCTGTAACTGATGTACAAATATTCACTTGTCCACTGACACTGCAATATTAAAATATTATATGATCAATAAGTTATGACAACATATGTTTTTACATTGCTTTAACTCAGCAGTTTTTAATAAGTTATACAAGATTATACCAATTTTTAAGTCAGTTAAATGTAATTTAAGTTGAAATTACTTAAACATTCAAGTTGATTGAACTTAAAAAAAAATGCAACTTTTTTTTACAGTGCATATTCCTCGTTTTTGTGTCAGTATTTTCAGCTCTGAGACTGAAACACACACACACACACACACAAATATGCACCCAAGACAAATATGAATCACAGAATAAAATTCGTCTTTTTTTATAGCTATTTTCATAAACACAGCTGTTTGGTAGTTCATGGTAAACCATCTTAGGATCGAAAACACAACTAAAAATAGAAAAGTGTCCCTTTTGAAAACCGGCAGAAACACCTTGTGAGCAAATGAGTAAGTCATGTTTAGTGCGCGCTCTCATGAGAAGTCCATTAGACACTCTTTGAACTGTAATTCATTTAATGTACATCTCAACAAAATACAATTCACTCAGTGTTTTATGTAAACACGCATTCGTGGAAAACACCAGTGCGGGTGCGCGTAATGAAACATGGCCTGTGCGGCGAGTGTGCGAGTCGGGGTTGTGTTGCGTGCGAGGGGCCGGGGCCGACACACACTCTGTGTGGTCTGACTGTGTGGTCTCCAGCTGACAGACTGAGAGAATGAGAAAAGTCAAGGGAGAGGGAGAGAGAGAGAGAGGGAGAGAGAGAGAGAGAGGGGAGAGAGAGAGAGAGAGTGTGTGTTTACTTTAAGGAGGCCTGAATCTGACATCCTACAGCCGCTTCTGAGAGCCCAGATAGAGCGAGAGCAGCCTCATACATCACACACACACACACACACACACACACACACAGAGAGAGAGAGAGAGCTGTGTATAAACAAATATCTGCACAGAGGCACAAGGAAATACGTCGAGTATTTTGTAATTTGTACAGTAAGGTATCATTTGTTAACGTTAGTAAATGCATTAGTTAACATGAACTAACAGTGCTGGGTAATAATCTGGATTATGATTCCAAAAATCAACTTGGAATTAGATTAGATTACGTTTCAAAATACAGACTTATTGATTCCATGTTATTCTCACAATGGCAGTAAATTAATAATTCAATAATTCATTGAATCTCCCACTACTTTGTCTTTTTGTCTTTTAAATGTTCCTTTCTAAAAAAAAGCCTGCTTATATCCGTCCCACTGAAACCTGAGCAAAACACAGCATTTGATCAGTGGATTTACAGAAATAATTCCTTGAAAAATTCATGTTGCAACATTGAATATCTTATCAGCTCCTGACCAACACATTCATTAATTATCTCTCAGTGAGTCATTTAATGTATGACTGTCTTTGGAAGTCTGGATTTTGTCTTTCAAACACATTCAAATGTACAAATTCACGTCATATTTCATATTTACATCACTGTAAAAAAAAAAAAAAAAAAAAAAGAAAAGAAAAGAAGAAGTTTCTGCCTTAAATGAAGTACAATCAACTTGGATATTTTAGTCATTTCAACTTAAATTACATTAAAAGGACTTTAAAAATTGTTGAATCTTGATTAACTTATAAAATAAGTTGAAAATAATGAATTAACTAATTTATTTTGATGAGTTAAAGCAATGTAAAAACAAATGTTGTCATAACTTTTTGATCATAGAATTGTCCTAATATATTTACTTGAAGTTGAAGTAAACACTTGGATTTTAGGTCAATAAGAAAAGTGTAAAAGTGAATAATTATAATAAATAATAATAAAATGAAGTTCACGGTTCTCTGATGTCAGTTAGTGGTCACATGACATGCAGGTAAACAAATACAAATATTTCTTTATATATCTTTGTTTTTATTTTAAAATGATTTATTTTAATAACAACAACAAAAAAAGAATTCATTACTTAGCTTTTCATTTCATTTGCGAACCCCGGTCTGAGAAACCCTGATGTAATGTCATATTTAATAGACTTCATGTTGTTGATAACAAAGAATGGATTTTTTTTTTTTCTCTTTGTATTTTTTTATTGATATGATGCAAGATTATCCTATTCAAATTAAGAGTTTGGTCAAAAGTAATCAAAAAGTAGTCAGATTATATTACCTTCAATGTTTAATGTATTGGATTACGTTACAAAATAATGTCTTATGGGCAGCAATGTATTTTTAAAGCATTTATTAATCTTTGTTCAAGTTAGTAAAAAATATGATTGTTAATTGTTTGTTCATATTTACACTGAGTGCATAGAGTAATGATAACAAATATAACTTTGGATTTAATAATGTATATGTAAACGTTGATATTAGCATGAGCTAAGATGAATAAATACTGTATTGTTCATTCTTAGTTCATGTTAACTAATGTTATCAAATGAAACCGTTACCGATACACTCTTGCCATCAATGGAGCTACATAAATATTTATACTTTTAATATATTTTAAGTTTAAACAACAAAACAAAGTACAGTATATACCTCCAGAATACCTCCACATGCTGCAGATCCACACCAACGCGTTACACACACTTTACAGCTCGTAAAAACACTCGTTTTTTTCTTAGCATGAGGAACATTTGAATAATCTAAAGAACCATTTTCCACAAGTAATAAAAACTATTTTTAAATGGAAAAGGTTCAATGGATTTTAAAGGTTCTTCTTCGATGCCAATAAAGTGTGTTTGTATTTATATCCTCCACTACGTGGTAATATGTGTATACTGTGTTTTGAAATATGCATATTGAAACGTGTGTAATGTGCCAGTGAATAACAGAGATTGTGTTTCTGAAAGAATCCTCATTAGCAAACAGCTTTTCTGCTAGCATACATCTGTATCATGTTTATATATCAAACCGTCCAATCAAAACATCCAACGGCGAACTGTTCAAATATAGGTGTGTATGGACAGATTTACTGTCCGGTGATTGAATGAAACGTGGTGTGGACAGAGACAGACATACACAAACAAACACTCCAGAGCAGAGACAGTGCAAAACGTGGAGTTTATCCATCATGTGTCACGGGAACAATATTTCTATTCATGCATAATCATGCTAAACTTTAATGCATGTAAATATTACTTACATTTAATTGAATTCATACAATTAATATAAAAATCTAAACAAGATAGAAATAATACGCACATTTCTTTTTGAAACGTTATGCTCTTCAGAAAGACAGACTCAGAATATGACCATACTTATAAAGCTATAGTTTTTGCGTGTAGGAGTTGCCAGTCATAGTCATTTCTGCTAATACAATATGTGTTCCAGTTCAATATCGTGTCTGAGTTCTTGGTTTTTACAAATGTTATTTGTCGTTAACATATATGAACGTATATCGTATACATTAGTTTATGAGTGTTGCTGTTTGCTCCTTAAATAAGTCATTGTTTCGGTGTGAAGTGCCTGATAAACTGTGTAGATCTCACTTACAAAGTGCATGAAATCATTAAAAAGCTACCGACACGTGGAGTGGTAATTTAAACATATAATATTTAGGCCATTCAGATTTACAGTAATATATTTGTATTTATAGTAAATGATTAAGTATTGCATTTAGTGATATTTTTAGATCCCATGCAGATTTCTTTTTAGGTTTGAGGAAATAAAATGGTACTTTGTGATATAAAGCTGAATTGAATATACAAACATCTTAATTCAGACATCATGAGACAAATTATCAACTTATTGTAAATACTTTTAAAAGTTTGGTTACACTTTATTTTAAGGTGTCGTTGTTACAGTGTAATTATATATTTAATATTAAGTAATATTAAGTAACTACATGCACTTACTATAGGGTTAGGGTGGGATTAGGATTTGGTTGAGGGTTAGTTGCATGTAATTATGCATAATTTACTGTTATTACTATGGTTAGTACATGTAACATATGTAACAAGGACACTGTAAAATAAAGTGTTACCAAACGTTTTTTAATATGCAAATTGAAAGACAATATTTGCACTAAATGTACAAACTGATCCATTCATAATGTATTATAATCACATACAGTAATTCATAGTGTCTTGTGGCAGTGTTGACAATAATATTTATTTGTAATCTCTTTATTGATTCTACTTTAAAGAGAGTTATACATCCACATAAAACTGAGAAACGGTGTGTTTTCAATTTCCAGCAATACAGACCACTTTAAAAGAACAGTAATAATTGTCACCGGCTGCTGTATTAACACAAATACACATCTCCAATAGAAGAAACGGGACAGTGTGATGTTTGGGTGTCGGGACGGTCTGGAAGGACTGTTCCCCTTCCTCCCCAATCCCGACGCCGCTCCCTCCCGTCTCCAACGGCTCTCTTGGGACGGGCCCAGTAATGCTGCACTGCTGAGAAAGCGGTGTGCAAATGTTAATATAACCCACCGTTCTTCAGCAAAGTCAATAAACAGGGCCACCCAAATATCTAATTAGTGTGGGTGTGGAGGACAGGAAATGGATTCGCGAGAACAACCCCTTCACCATCATCACCAGCCCAAAGGCAGAGGAATGAGGGAACATGGGACAGGGACAGCGTCAAGCGCCTGAACCAATCCAAACAGCCGGAACACATGCTTCTCATGACCTTTAAACGCTCGGATCTGAAGCTTCTGCTCAAACGCTTCAAATACGTTTTGCAGGCGAATATATATTGTGCCACATTAC
Source organism: Leuciscus idus (assembly GCA_021554675.1). Lineage (NCBI taxonomy): Eukaryota > Metazoa > Chordata > Actinopteri > Cypriniformes > Leuciscidae > Leuciscus > Leuciscus idus. Next base: position 39,123,892 of record CM038627.1, read on the forward strand.
ATAACTATGTATTTGTTGGAGTGGATAGTAAAGCAAACTCCTTCAGCAGTGTTTAAAAGCATCCCAGGATGCAGTTCGTGAAGATTGAGCTTGAGAATGTCGAGATAAAAAAAATAACATGCTCAAATGTAGGAGAGTTTAATTTGTTTAAAGTCACCATGAAATCAAAATAGACACTTCTTATTTTTTATGGAATATTGCCGTGTTTTACACAGTGTATCCGTATTAAATTCATGTAAATGCCTCGTAATCTTTAATCTAAATAACTTGCAGCTCTTCTCTTCTCTGATGATGAGGGCGGAGCAACCTGTCACTCACATGAGATCAGCCAATAGCAAACCACAACCATCCAATCAATTCCCCACGGACGAAATCAAGCCCCGCCCCACATTTGTTCTTGTTTGAGAAGCCGTTTCACTCGGATATACTTCACGATAGGGAAGAAAACACAAGCTCAACTTCAGTTTCATGTCGACTTTAACTTTTGGTCAGTGACTTATTATTCTAAAATAGTTTGCAAATGAGACTTTGTCTTTAAATTGCTGATTCCTATGATGATGATGGGCTGTCGAAGGTGTGCAATATTACATTCTACAACTGCATTATTTCTTTGTACAAAAATGGTAGAATAGAGTAAATAAAAGGAAAGATGGCTTTCAGTTTCTGGTGTTCAGATTAGGGCGATCAACACAGCAAATGCATGAGACATTATCAACCGATATCAGCCTTTCAGTGGTACAGGGAAGACACTTTGAAACTGTACATTGTTTGAAGTAGTTTTAAAAGGGAGTTAGATGTAAAAAATGTAAAGCAAACATGTTTTCCAGTTTACAGGAACTTTTGAGTCACAAATAAGAAATGTGAATGCAATGAAATCTGATTACTTGAAACTCAAATCTCAGAATTTTATGCTCACTTGCTGCATTGAAAATGTTCAATTGTCTCAAATAAATAATGTGAACTCAATGTCATTTAACACTGTCGCTTTGGTAGTTGCTCAGTTGGGGATATTTAGCCTTTGGCTTGCTCAGTTGGGGATATTTTGGGGATATTTAATTTAATTTTATCAATCAATAAATTCCTCTTGAAACAAACTTTGTTGTATTATTTAAATTTAATACTGTGAAGCTGCTTTGATACAATCTGTATTGTGAAAAGCGCTATACAAATAAACTTGACTTGACTTGACTTGACTAGTTGAACCAACTGAAACTTTTCAATTAAAGAATCAATATTTTGATACACTTTTTATAGTGCATCGTTCCCCCAACTAGTCAAACACAGTTGTCTGAACAAATAATTTCAAATCGAACACTATTGCTGAAATATAGGCATGTTGCCAACTAATCATTTTTTGAAGGAGAATGTAGTTGCCTCAATGAATTCATTGGCTGAATGAGAGTTTTGTAATTACTAAACAAACACATTTAACAAAGTAGTGTTACTTCGGACAATTTTTAAGAGAGACCGTAAAAATCTGACAGCATCAGGTTGCGTTGGATAAGTTCTCAACAATTCATTTTTTAACAGTGTAAGCTACTCCAAAAAAATGAAGGTGGAAATATTTACATAGCCTACACAGATAGACTTTGATATTGTAAAAATGACTATTTATCTGCCACAAAAAAACAATGAGCCTCTCTAGGGCGAAAGCATTACACTCATACACAGAATAAGATACATTCATAAACAGAAAAACTCAACTAAAAAAACTCAAAATCATAGAACAGCAGGATTTTATAGCCTATGCTAAATATTTCAGTAAAAAAAAAAAAACAGACACATGGAACAAAACAAAAGGATTCGTCCTGAAACTTCAGGCTAGAATAAATCTGATTTACACTCTTAAAAATAAAGGTCAAAAAGTAGCTTGCTTCAGGATAATCTACATTATTTTGATATGAAGGAGTGCAATAGTCCTCATTTCTGGCGCTATCCTCTGGTATGCACTTAAACGGCAACAACTGGACAGCCGTTTTTAATTCCCTTGGCGCGATGTGTTCGTTCGCTTTAAATGAAGCGTTCGCGTTGCGCTTCCACTTGTTCTGGGAACGACACATCGTCGATAACGCGCGTCCACACTTCGGACCACCCAGGCTCGGTGTGTGTGTGTGGGTGTGTGGATGTTAAACTCAAACACTCGCAAGTTCAAGACAAGAGCCTCTCTGATAAGCGCCAGCAGTTTGTTAGGATACCTGGGAGCTGAAGGGCTTGGTCTGATCGCTTGATGAAAGTTATACAGGACTTGATTGGTGCTTACCTTGAAAGACTAGTCGATTCACGACTGCAGTAAGTGGCTGTACATCAAGGGGCTAGTTAGTTAGCATAAACACTGCACTTAGCAAAATGACCTCAGGGACCCACACGGGTATTTGGGGGAAGATGTTTGGTGGTGACGCTCAATAAACAACGCAACTAATGACCTCATGGTTTTCTGGGAGCCGAGAGTGAGGTTTCAGCTCTCTTGTTGCGAGTTTAAAGCTCATGTGGCCTTGATAGTCTGACGCTCCACCTGAACAAATATTTGCACGGTGTCGAGATGCTCGTGTTCTTTCCTCTCACCTGTCTGGTCTCTATAGATTCAGACCATACCGGATTGTTTTCGGATTCATGTTGGCTGTGATAGTGGGGTGCAATAATTTACCTGTGGCTTGTTATACTCACAAGGGTAAATTCCTGAGAATCTAGAGAGCTAATCTCGCCAAAACACTCAGATTACAGCTGTTACTGTGCTAAATTGGCTCAGCTCATGTTTAAAGCCAGAGCCTTCAAAATTAAAGTCTACAGCATTTTCAACATTCCAGTGCTTTTCCCCTCATTTCTCATAATGTTCCGTTTTAGCTCTCCATCCTTAACGCTCCACAAACACGGTGTAATTTTTTGCAAATGTCTTTGGTTTCTTCAAGCTAAATCCAGCAGACTTTTTTTTTTAAAACAGCTTTAGGCTAAATTTACTGTGGTATGTTCCTTTAATTCTGCCTGAGCCCGTATGTCTCTGAACGACAGGTAAAGACGTTTTCCTCCTGATAAAGATTACTTAACTAGCCTATATGGGGACAGTGCATAGACTTGCATATATTTAAAATAATCTAATCCTATAAGAAAACTTTCTGCATTTTTACAATTTGAAATTGTTCCCAAAAAGAGGGTTTGGGAGATTATATCATTAGATATTTATTCTCTCTTTCTCTCTCTCTCTCTCTCTCTCTCTCTCTCTCTCTCTCTCTCTCTCTCTCTCTCTCTCTCTCTCAAACTTAACTTGGCTAATGAGTACACAATCTAGATGTCTGTTGTTTTTATAAGAAATGGTATGGGTGACCCTTAACACTAACAGAATATGTTTTATATTTTTAGAATTTAACATGTATCAGCTCAATTACACTGGATATTCTGAGCAAAGCGATCTTTTTTGCCATGTTTCTACTAACTATCATCTAGCTATTTCGTTCTAATGTTAGCAAATGTATGTACCTTGAGTTCCTTACTCATCAGCGCTGATCTCTTTACCTCTCGTTTCTGTTTGGTTTTATCCCCAGATTTGCTATGTCAGATGCAGATTTTATTGTCTTTAAGCTTGCTTTAATGCATCTCGCTGGCTGCCAGTTATGGTATCTAGAAATAAACAACGGCCGAGATCTTAATCCCTAGTAATTCCTGGACAAATTTGAAGCTTTTATCTGTAGAAAAGCCAGCTTTATTGATCCTATACTTCAAAAGGCTGGTGTGTTTTAGGAGGCTGAGATTGAGACTGTAAAATTGAAGTGTTTTATAGGTTATATTTTGAGGTTTGATGATAATGTGTACCTTAATATGAATGAAAGATGAATTAAAGGTTAATTCCAACTATTAAAGGATCAAACATCCTTTAATCATCCATATAAAGGCAAATGAAAGGTCTCCTCATGGGTTGCGTAAAATGAATTCACACCTAATATGAATTTTGAATTAATTACTGTTCACTGTTCATATGGCGCAAGACAAAAATCTTCAACAGTTGAAATTATGGTTATCTAAATATTGAACAAGGAAACATTTGAGATTTCTTATTAATTAATTAATTAACCCTTAAATGCATGAATGTTTCGCCAATCATTAATAGATTTTCAGGTCTTTAGCGACCCGGATCTATATCTAACATGGATGGATCTCTATAAGGTTACACTTTATTTCGATAGTCCACTTTAGACATTCTACTAACTATAAGTAACTTTGCAACTACATGTCAACTAACTCTCATTAAAGTATTAGTAGACTCTCTGCTTAATATCTGCCAACTCTTTATTTTGTTGGTCCCCCAACAGACAATCTACTGACTAAAAGTAACTTGGCAACTACAAGTCAGCTTATTCTCCTAACCCAAACCCTAACACCTAATATATTTGAAAAGTGACTTATAGTTAGTAGAATGTCTAAAGTGGACTATCAAAATAAAGTGTAACCCTCTATAATATAAAACTCTCCAGATATTAGAGCTATGAATAAAATAAAGCATATTTTGTTACCTCTTGGATCTTGGAAGGGTTCAGTTTGAGCAGATGTTTTATACCATCATCACTTTCCTGGTCAAAGCTCTTCTATTAGTACATTCAACATCTGGCTCATATTTGCCATCTCAAATATATTCACACAACTATCATTTTCAACATCTTCAAATTAATATTTTGACCACTGACAGCTTCTTCACCAGATCCACCATCAAGTGACAGTGACACTAATATTTGATAGCATTCAGTACTTGCTCTGCAGTAAATCACGGAGCCATTTCAAGTTTTGCTGATGATACTTCATATTCTTTTGTTTTCTGCCTGCGGTAACTACGACCTCACTCGTACGAAATCGTATGATTTTTGCTCAATTGTACCAATTTTACGAGTTGTCCAATTCGTATGAATTCGTACAAATGACACACCCCTGACCCCGCCCCTAAACCCACCCATCACTGGGGTTTAGACAAATCGTCCCAGTGAGCCACCTCGTAAAATTGCTCGTGAGATAGCGTTGGTTACACACCTCTGGTCGTTAGCGACCCTATACAATTTTTACAAAAATAACAGGTCTTATTTTATCATTTTTATCTTGTTATATTGTTTATAAGGAATTGATTGAGGAATACTAAGAAGGTTGATGTCTAAATTTAAAAAAAGAAATGAAAAATGAACATCCCAAAAACCCGAGGTATGCGTTTAAAGGTTAATTGTGTTTTGTTTGAAGGTCTTTTCCTCTACAGTACAATGTTAAACATGTGTAAGTGAAATAACATGTTATATAACAGGTGTTACAAGATTAAAAAGTGTCTTGAAACTGGAACTTGCTTGATTCGAGGCAGCGCTGCTTCCACACACATATCGCAGCCAGATTTTTGTGTTTTTGTTTATCAAACAAAGATGTTCTGTGGGAGAGCAGTGATTTGTCTCGTGTTGTTACGGGCTGAGTGTGAACTCATCACGAAGAGAAAGAGTATATGGAGATCAGCTATAAACACAGAGACCTCCTTCAGCGTCCAGATGAGGGTCGAGACGGAAAACACTGTAGCCACAGGACTGGAAGGTACAGCACGTAATACTGTCACATTAAGACCCAACAGCCCCTCTGAGAACAGTTCTTGTGAAATGTTCCAAATGAAAAGGACACGGCGCTGAGCTTGCGCTAATATTGTGCTTCCATTAAGCGAGGCTTACGGGCTCGGCCGCGGTTTACGGCGGAGGAGGGCGGTGCTAACTCCGCCATGTTTTCACAGAAACGCTGAGATTTTAACAACCTCGGTTAGAACAATAAGCCCAGCACCTCGTGTGGCACTGGATGGGATGCTTCAGAGCTTTTCCCTCGACCCAAACGCTGGTGGGAACTCGCATCGAAACGGGCATTAGCACATGGTTATCATTACATTAATGTCCCGGGTGTTTGCTTACATTCACTGGCTGTGCGATAATCTCACAGATTAGGAACGAGGCAGATCCTGATTTCATATGACTGATGGCTCGCTCTATTTTTATGGGCTGAAGCTGCATCAAGGTATTTGACATCAGTAGGGGAGTGTGGATTCACTTTACATTCATGCATGCTAATACTGGACTGATTTAGCAATGACAAAAGTCCTGGGGCCAGTTGCATAAACATAGTCATTATGTTAAGACTGTGTCTTAAGAACTAGTATGATCAACTAGAAGTTAGTTAGGGGTAATCAGTCTTACTGTTCGGTGTCAAATTAGACCAATCTACGTTTTTAAGTTACTGACTTTAAAAAGTTATTAACAGTTTTATAGAATAAAATTGGATGACTAACTTGTAAGACTAGTCTTAACAGTTTATGCAACTGGCCACTGGTGTCTCTTTATAGGCTACAAAAAAAAAAAAAAAAAGTAAGCAGTAGACAATTAGATTCGTTTTGAATTGAAACTCTGTGCACATTTTAATGACATGTAGAAGCAATTATCAGTAGGCCTGGAGCATTCAAACGTAAATTAATATTAAAAAATGATACACCTATTAATCTAGAGATTTAAGGAAGTCACAGTATCGTTTACCGTTAAGAGATCATGAGTGAATGAGACCATAAAAATAAATAGGTTAAATAGGTTCTGGTAATTTACGTTACTGATGAATGAATGGTCTCTTAAAGTCCCCCTGTAGTCAATAATTTTATACTTTAAACTCATCTTTGATCACCAAAATTACATATTTGAAAAAATTTTTCCTTGAAAAAAATTTCTTCATGCCTTAAAATATCTTGAATGTAACTCGACACCCTTGCCTCATTTACTATACGTGGTTCTATGAATATGCAAATGAGCCCCGCCTCCACTCACTCACTCAGCTCAGAGATCCACTGGTTGGCGATCACACGTTGATCTGATTGGTTACAAGGTAGTTTGTGACGTCAGAAACACCAGCGATTTCAAAGCGTGTTTTTGAGACTGTCTTTGGTTCACTGCAGTTTTAAGGAGAAAATACTCAGCAATGCTGTCGACTTATGAATTTACACGTGGTTTGTCTTATAGCACACTAAAAACACCAGACATATAAACAACATTAGAAACTTGATTTTCACCACAGGGAGACTTTAACGATAAAAAGCCAGTTAATGCCGTTGCTTGTGTGAACAGCATATTTGTGTATGCACCGGTAAAGTCATTCTGGTCATTTTACGGTAATTTACTGGGATTACTGTGTGAAAGGGGTGGGTAATTCCTGCAATTTGGTAATATTTAAAGTGGTGGTTCACCAAAATGAAATGTTAAAAGCTCTTCACAATATTTTGGTATGTCAATTATAGTGATTACAAATAATTTTTGCATTTAAATCATTATCATATTAAATCATATTAAATTTTATCATTAAAGGATGTCTTATTTCTATCTTACACCAAAATAATTAACAAAATATGCAGTGACTATAATTTTTGGCAATATTGTAATTATTTATTTGTTCATTTCTTGTTAAAAAATTGTTTAAAAAAATAGACTAAAGTGATGTCCCTCAGTCTGAAGTCACACCAACTATTCTCCACATATAATAATTTAGACTCCACCCATATGTGACATCATTTACCAGAAATGACATCATTCAGGTCTCTTTAACAAGGGTGCAGAATATGGTAAGTAGGATCATACTTTTTATTAATATTTTTGAGGCCTATTATAGTCAAGGTAGGGTACTGTCAAGCTTAACAACTCAACCCCATCACATTAAAACATACATTTATCTACATTTTATTTTAATTCATAAGGATATAAAATATAGCCTATTTCATTGCTGCCCTGTATGGTCTACTCTCCTACACTACACGAGGAGCAATGGCCATTGTGAGCAAAAACCTCAACCCCGTCACACTCAACACTGTCACATGTGTTTATTTCTCATTACTGGAGGTTAAAAACGTGTGACACCGGGTGAGTTTTTCACTTCATGCATGAATAATTTAAATACAAAAAATATAAAATAGTCATGGTTTCATTAAAGATATACTTAGCAAAATCATGATTTTGTTATGAATAGAATATAGTTGATATAATGTGTCCACTTACACACTAACAAGCATCCTATGTCAGAGATGTCAGCCACATCAGCAGCAGAAAGACAGTGTTGACCCAGAAAGAAGAACACAATATGAGAGAGAGAGAGAGAGACAGAAGTCAAAATCTAAAACTGAAGGCAATGCCTCCCTTCAAACCGGTTCCAGTCTTTAACCCCGTCACGCTATTCTCAACCTTGTCACATTAATATTTTGGGGGGGAAAACAGGGAAGACGATTAAAAATTAAGGCATTTCTTGCTGATTACCACCTGACATATTAATTGTGGTTTTAGTTAAACATCTAAATTCAAAACTTTTTTTTTCTTTTTCTTTTTCTTTTTAAATAAAGAAAGCACAGACATAGAATATTTTTAACTTCAGTCCCATAACATTTGAAAACAACCATAAACGTTATATTTGTAGTCTTTAAATTGTCATGAGGGACACATGAGCAGTAGGTAGACGTTTGTTTTATTACTAGTTACATTTTATACAAGTTTTAAACCTACTCCATTTATTACAGGGTTGAGAATAAAAAGTGTTCAAATAATAAATACAAAAAAGGCTGAAAAGGTTGGAAAATATGATTTGTTGGTGCTTTTATATGTATAATGATGGGGGTATTTAGATTTTTTTTTTTTTTTTGTAAAAAAACAAAAAACAAAAAAAAAACATATTAGGCTACTGAGGCTATAGTCCGGCTATAAAATCAGACTTTTTCCTCCAAAAACTGATCATATAATTTGTAATAGAATTTTTTTAAATATGCCTATTTTAACTCGTGATCTCAAAACATCACTGTATCCACAATGGGAAAAATGGTAACATCTAAATGAACTGGTGCTATTCAAAAGTTAACATCACTGAATCAACCGTCATACATTAATTTATACCAACAAAACTCAATTTAATGAGTTAGATCAGCTAGAAATAGCTCATTGAGATAGGGACAACTCTTCCCGTGTGTAAATATCAGGAAGTCTATTGCACTGAAGGGGTTTGTCTGTGTGTTTCCAGCAGAGGGCGCACTGCAACACACACTTCTGTTTGTGTGAGACGATCCTACAAGTCAGCAGAAATCAGAGTCTGAGGCTTCATGATCCCTGCTCATCTGTAGGGCAGTTACATCGATCTGTTATTACACATCGTAGCTCTGACAAACCAATAATTACCGCGCATTTGTGTGCATGGATCCACACAGACACATAACGTTGAGCATGAACATATGTGCATTTCGGACTTGCATAAATTGCATGTGACCTCAGATGTCGAATGATTGTTGGCTAAGCACATAATTGCAGTCTCCCTGTTTGTCTGAGGCACCAGGCATGACCGTGTGAGTCTGAACTTTGACCCCCATTCATTTTCCCCTCTTCCTGTGTCTGTGGTTTGTTAGACTGGAGTCCTCCGAGCAGGACAGGGTGGTTTTAGGACACTTCATCTGCGTCTCTGGACCTCGGCTGAACTTGAGGTCCTAGTCCTGAAAACGTCCCGTGTCAAATTCCTCGCATTCGCACAGAGAGACTTTTTAATTCAGATGATCCTGGTTTGTCATAATAGACGTGAAGTACAGCATGCATCTGACGCTTATCAGAATAATCGTCTGTAGTATTTATACTTCTCTACCTATAAATTGCTGTTAATGTTGGGGCCTGTAGTATTTATTGAGTCTGTAGGCAGAAGCAGACCACCCTGTCACAGGAGTCCACTACCTAATGCACACGCAGAAAGACATGCCCAAAACTCTCGGCTGTCCCGAGCTGCTCTGGACTCGTGATTAGCCCAGGGTCCTTTGGGACAAACTGTGGGAATGTGACTTTTTGTGTGTGTGTGTGTGTGTGAATAGGATAATAGCTGCATCTGCTTCATTCCTCTGACAAACTTAAGATAGGAAGAACTATATCAGTTTTATGGTTTCTCTTTAAATGCTTTTTATTTTGTTCAAAGGGGACGGATATATGATTTGAAATGAGTAAAATGAGGCAACTACTGAATTGTTTTAATCACTAACTTGGTGCCTAACCAGAAGAAAGACACAAATTCATATCAGAAAAAAAAAAAAAAAAATATATATATATATTTCTTTCTATTATATGTTTTTTTCTGATATGAATTTATGAATATATATATATATATGTGTGTGTGTGTGTATGTATGTATATATATATATACACATATAAAATATAAAACTTTTATGTTTCAAACTTATAAATATAAAACTTTTATGTTTCAAACACAAACTTTTATGTTAGGTGCGTTTAATCCCAATTTATTGATTTGACAGCACTAATATATTCACACTACAATAATAATTATGGTGGATTTAATGTAAAATAATTCATTGTATTACATTTTTATTGTATATTACTGTATTACAGTAATATATACATGGATAATAATAATAAAAAGCACTGAAAAAAAGAGTATTCCCTTGAAGAAAATGTTCTGATTCATTATGAAAGAAGCAATTATGTATCAAAACCAAACCTAAAATATGTTTCTTTTGGACTTATTCTGGATTTCCTTGAATGCGTCAAGCTGTTCACTACAAAAAAGAAAATCAATGACAGTTTCCTTCAATATTTGATGTGCTTCATGTTCATAAAATAATTCAAAACCCGCAATGGTGCTCAGAACAACATTCATTTGACACATTTTAAAGGTCTTCTGGCATTAAGTGGACCTGGGTATGTTTTTGTCTCATTTTATGAGGAACAACTTTTAGGGTCCAGTTGGACTCAAAGGAATTAAAGAATATGTAACATTTGCTGAAGTTTTGAAACACTTTATTGTGACACTAGACATGACACGCTAAGTATGTTTTCAGTGCGGTGCAGAGCAGTTTCGCCACATTGTGTGTGCATAAGCCATTTTATCCTTCTCATAACAAGCTTTTATGCCCGAGGGTTTGTCCACTGTAATTGTACGTGCTTTGTGGCTTATGCATGTGTGTGCTTGTTCCTACAGTAGATGCCCTTTATAAACAAGGGCTCAGGATTTCACATTAACATTAAACCTAAAATGACTCACATCAGCATTTAAAAACAACAACAATGCAGTAAACCAAAGATAGGACATTAAAACAATGTGCATTTCTTTAATCATATAATATAATACATATACTATAAAAAAAAAAAAAAGTATTTTCAGTGAAGTTTTAGTAAACTATTATACTGCATAATTATTAAGGTGCCACATTTCTAATTACTAATCTGACTGTTTGTTGTATTCCTCACACAAAGCTAAACTGCCGTTTTAATGGTGTTTTTGTCATGATTGGAGTCTGACAGTTAAATACTGACTGAAATTTCTATTTAACCTCCAAATTTTAGCCTTGAAACGGTAATGTGATCCTCTAAATAAACTGTATACGGCATCGGAGTGAAATACATAATAATCGTGACGCCGGGATGATGTTTATGAGAGAGTGTTGCTACAGCACTCCGTGCCAGTCAAAAATAGCTGGAGAAAATCCCTCATCCCAGCTCCGTCCCGGACACTAATAGTGATTCTGACCTCACAGTCGCTGTAATTAACAGAAGGTCAAGCCTCCCAACTGGCTTCGCCTCGTCTCTGAACGGCCCGCGTTAGATTGCACTCAGAAATGCTCGCGGACGGCCAAATGAGAGGCTAAGTTTGCTGGGCTTTTCCCTGCTGGGACGGGCCAGTTGGCCAGACCTCGGAATAGTGAAATCTCTGAATACCCCGTCCCACAGTTGAAGGAATTCCTTTCTCATTACATTCTCAGAGGCATTAGTGAGAAAGTGTGCAGTCCCGCTCATGGTAGTTTGTTTACAGATAAAAGTTGCTGCCTTAAAGTTTTAAGTACAATCAACTTTGATGTTTAAGTCATTTCAACTTAAATTATATTAAACTGACTAAAAATGAGTTGAATCTTGTATAACTTATAAAACAAAAGTTGAAAATTGCTTTACTTATTTTGATGAGTTAAAGCAATGTAAAAACATATGTTGTCATAACTTATTTATGATATACTTTTTTTTTTACAGTGTCTGCTCTGTACGAGACATGAAAGAATAAAGGAAAACAGGAACACTGCAAAAATAATAATAATAAAAAAAATGTCTTGTGACACTGGCAGATTTTGTTTGCTTGCTTTTCACTTGTTTTTGCCCAAGTCTGTATTTATGTTTAATTATTTGTGTATTTGACTTTTATTTAACCAGGAGAAAACCTCACTGAGTTTAGAAAAACCAAGTAACAACATATAATGAAAATGTTAATAAATGAGACTTTTTGTAGTAACTTGATTGTGGAATTCAGGGAAATATAAATGATGCAAACATACTGCAGAACCCGTATGGTGCAATATTGGTGTTGTGAATGCATACATATTTTTTAAAATGACTATACAGTACATTTCCAAGGAAAGGCAACAACACTAATGTAAGGGAGGAAATGACAGCATTCACTGTATTTGCAATGAGGAGCTTTTTAAAAACTACTGGTGGAAATGTAAAGGTGTTCTGTGAGAATAAAGGCTTGGGGGTTTCAGTAGATGGCTGTGTTGTGATGTAAAACAATTTAGAAATATATTTCTGTGTTTGATGTTATAATAATGTTCAAGTAAATCGAGTTTCAAACAATGTGAGTGAAAACTGGTCCGAGACTCTGAGTTAAACAGAGGTCTTTACTCTTTACTAGAACCGCCCACAATCTGATCACTTAAAGGGATAGTTCACCCAAAAATGAAAATTGCCATCATTTACTCATCCTTATGTCATTCCAAACCCATTAAACTTTGGTTAATCTTCGAAACACAAATTTAAGTATTTTTTAACGAAAACTGTGGTTTCTGTCCCTCCAACGAAATGTAACCAAAACCAAAAAGATTTTAAAAAAAGGGTAATAAAGACATCAAAAATGAGTCCAAATGATCTCAGGTAAGCTTAAAGTGATTGATAACTTTATTAAAAAAAGCAGTTAACGATGCCTTTTGATATAGGCATAAATTCCACAAATGGATTAAGATTCTAAAATATTTAAAAGGTACACTATGTATCTTTTTTGTATTCAAAAAACTTAACAAAATTTAAATAATGAGTCAATACATCATCAATCCTTCTTCCAAAACATGTTTTTGTCTTACCCTGATACACTATGGTAAGCCTATTGCAAGTGTTTATATTTTAGAGGAGGGATTTTGCAGGAAATTGCGTACACAAGTCATTCGCCAGTGCGTGTCTCGTCATATCGGTAAATAGAGGAAATCTGTAAATAGAGAAAAGTTGCTCTGGCTGCTTTGCCACGTGTCTGGTCTGGGAGCAGCAGAGGTTAGTTGAGTGTGTGTTAGTGTGTCTGGTGTGTATGGCAGAGGTTAGTTGAGTGTGTGTTAGTGTGTCTGGTGTGTATGGCAGAGGTTAGTTGAGTGTGTGTTAGTGTGTCTGGTGTGTATGGCAGAGGTTAGTGTCACAACAAGTAAGAAAAGTTCAAATGGAGCCGTTAAATCTCCAAACTCAGGGGAATCACCCGTTTTCAACAAACGCTGAACAGAGGAGAGTCTGCTGGAGAAAAGAGAATCAACATCGGCTTGGTTTTTCAGAGATGGCGAGAACTGAGGGATTTGAAATGTCGTAAAAGAGACGTGGAGATGATGCTGTTTTTATTACTCAACAGGTGAGTATGTAAGGGATAATGTAGAGCGAGGCGGTTGTTATAGCGAATACAACCCCGACAGGCTGATCAGGATCTTGAATCAGCCTGAAGTGTATTCGCTATAACAACCGCCTCGCTCTACATTATCCCGCTTATTACATGGCTACCTACCAAATAAATCAATAATTTGACACAAAATATTGATTTAAAAAGGAGTTTATTGATTTAAAAACGATTGTATTGCTTCCGCTAAAGAAAATAGTCCGTTCCGTCTCTACGGTTAGGATCCTGCGTCCATAGCAACGCTCTGTTTTTCATGGCAACGGTGTGTTGTCAAGAAATAACACACCGCATTCTACATTAGAATTCAACCAAGCCATGCAATAAATATATTTAATATTAAACGTATATCAACATCCTGCCCTCAATGATGGACATTCTACATTAGAATTCAACCAAGCCATGCAATAAGGTATTTTATTGAATAGATAAATTCCCATATGTAGCTTTAACAGAGTTCATTGTAAAGCATTATATATTGTGAAGGATAATATTCAACCGCAAAGTCTGAAGCACAACCAAAACAATGTTCTTCTGCAAAATGCATGCAGTTTTGTTTTTTAATCACTATCATGTCTGAATTAGAGTTTCACACACAATGCATTATGGCGTTGAAAAACTGCTGGAGGGAAAACAATAGAATGAAACAGAACGCAGAGGTCTTGAAACTACTTACAAGTTGACATCTTAAAAACACCCTAATCATGGCTAGAGACATCCATCTACTTATATCCGTTCAATAGTAATTGCACAGATGGAGCACAAGACGCTTCAACACTCCAACTGCTTCAACGCAATTATCAGCTAAACTGATTCGTAACACATGCAACACATGCTCACGACCTCCTGAGTTTCCGACCTCACACCTTGTACTAACAATACCTCGGACAGATTGTCTTTCTCAACTGCACAATGGATTGCTGTGGTGACAGTCCAGTGATAGACTTACACGTCCAAAGATATAGAACTAAACAAACAATACAATGATTTCTAAAGCCACTTTTTGTAAATGTACATTTTACTATTTTGTCTGCCTCAAAATGTATTAAATTTGAATTATCTTAGTTTGGGGGTATATGCAGTTAATTATGATTTAAGGTTACTTGATTAATTACCCAACATATAATGAATTAAATAAATAAAGTTTTATAAAAACAAAATTTTTCCTTGTAAATATACTTTAAGTTTTGATTCTTAATCTGAATCAATAACCCCCAAACGTTTTAACATCCATTCCAGTATTTCATGAAGGAGATTATGACATCTAAACAATATATTGTGAAGTTTTGGTTGGTTGCTCATCAGTCAAGTCTTTCTAAACAATACTTCCATCACAGTACTTAAAAGAATCATACTATACTCCTTTGGTGTTTCTGCAACTACGGGCACTTTTGACTATCCCAATTTTAAAAAGATCAACCTCTATGAATTTCAATTTTAACCATCACAGTCTGTAATACATATAAAGATTTACACAAAATAGAATGTAGTCGTTAAGATTTTAATCTGGAACATGTTTATTTTTTATGTTTTTCGGGTCATCTTCTTAAAAAGTGTCCTTACCGCAATGTTACAATAACGTTCATTTTATACATTTTTCTTTAGTAATTTCTATAATTTTTTTTACATATTTAAATAGCTTTTTCAAATTTGATGCAGTTTTGTAAATACTGATATAAAAAAATAATATACAAAATAGGGAATTTCATGTTTTTTTCTATGCCATGTAAAAAATTTACAGTAACCTTAGATGTCAATTGTTTCCATACACACAAAAGATAACATAATTAACTTTTTATGACAGATGTTGCAATTTCAATGTGTTAATCATCTCAACTTAAGTGTAAAAATATTTTTTTTGCAAATCAAAATGTGAAAAAAAATGAAAATAGAGCAGTGCTGCGGTAATGACATCTTGAGTCGGTAAGGACAACATTTTATTTTTAATGTAAAAAATGGCATGTTTATATATATATACTAATAAATATACAAATATATACTTCAGTACTAATAATATACTGAATATTTGTCATTTAATATACAGTACACCTTGAATTTGTCTCTACCGCAACACAAGGTCTTTACCGCAACACCTAAATTTGCTGCGGTAAAGACATGTTGCGGAAATGACATTTTTGCTAATATTTGAGCTAATTGGCAGCTATCAAGGCCTACCACATTCGTTTTGAATCTTAACATCTTAATATACATGAATTCAACAGTAAAATACATTTATTTTTAAAATGTAGTTATAAATACACAATTATTAAGCTGAATGGTAAGGACGCACAATAAATACTAGAGCAGAAAAGATGATGTTTACCTTATTTTTTTTTTATCTTGTGAGTGAGGTAGTGTGGTGGTCCAGTCTGTCAGCAATGTGCTCAAGTGATAGTTTCTGTTTCCATAGAAACTAGACTTGTTTGTGTTCGATAAAATTTCATAATAAAAGCTTTTTTTCATTGTTGCGGTAAGGACTCAAAAGTGTGGGACAGGCACATTTAGTTAAAAAAATCATAAAAATGATCAGTAAATAATACAAAGAATTTTAAGATTCTGTAAATGAATCTGTATATTAAACAATTCCATTTGAAATAATGTCATATTGTAAAAGAATGAGCTAATTTTAAGTATCTCAACGTTGAAACCACGGGTGTGGGACATGAGCAAAAATGGTGTTTGGACCTATAAATGCTTCATAATTTTACATTAAATCATATTATTTATTCATAATTATTTATGTCAAGGTGTGTATTGACACTACGTTTATATTTATGAAACATCAAATGACAAATTTTAACATAAATCTAAAATTTCACTCCTGGGACTTAAAAGTGCCCGTAGTTGCAGAAACACAAGCAATGAAATAGATAACAATACGTTTATTATTTGAAATGTCAAGAAAAACAATAAGGAAGCTGGTTATGCCTGCTAGAGTAGTTTGGATGAACTGTAAAGGGTGAGTTTGATCATTTGCATGTTCCTGTAAAGTCACTGAGTCAGTCTGCAGTCATAACAGATACATAGGATTCTCTGCTATTTACATTTACTTGAAGGAAGGGTTCAATCCAAACATGAAAATGAAAATGGAATGTTCCCTTAACAAAACCAATAAAAAACATTCCTAAAACGTTTGGAAAACTGTACGTTTTAAACTTTCAGAGAGCACTCAGACATAAGGTTTGTAAAACTGAATGGGAATGGCAGCAAAACTTTCTGAAGATTTTGGTTAGCTGGCTTGATTATGACTATAGCCTATATATTTGAGTTGGGAGCTACAGTGGTGTTGAAGATTTACAGGAAATAAGACTTGAATTTTTTTTTTTCTCCGTTCAGCACAAGTCATAATGAAACCTTTGTGCTGACTTTGTCAATATGACATAAATTGAAGCCATAGTAATTCATATGGGTTGTGAACAACATGAGGTTGAGTAAACGATGACAAGACAGAATTTAAATTTTGGGTAAACTGTTCTTTAATTACTAATACATAGACTTGTGAACTCTCTTCCAACATGATGTGATAAATTAGCGCAGCAGGTTTTACCTGAGACATCTTTTGTGCTAAGAGAGAATGGGATGAAACTGCAAATGAAAGAGAATGCAGACAGTTTAAAGTGGGAAAAAAGGCACATGTTTTCTTGCTCCAGCTAACACCCTGAAGAAGCAGTAAACACTCGGGGAGTGTCTGAGCATGTATAGCGTGCCGTGGCGTTCACGCCCTCCTGGCAGCCAAAGCAAACCACAATGAGTCGTGTCCTCTGCCACCTTATGACCCCAATGCTCTGCCAGAGTCACCATGGAGACGACCTGATGCCCGGTAACAAAAGTTACAATAACAACCTGCATGTCAAAACCCCCCTGGCGAAAGAAGGAAGAGCCTGTGGTTTTTAGTGAACTCCTCAGGTGCAAAAGAAAAAGCAAATGAGCTAAAAAATAATCATTAAGACGAATCCAGCTGTGAGGGTTTGCAGTGACAGTGCACAGTGTTTAAAAAAAAATTACTCTCTATCGACAGCATCAGTAGCCGCGTTTCCATTACCCTTCAAATTGCGCAAATTGAAACTGCGCATTGAAAATACGCTTAATGGAAACACGTAATTTTCGCAAAAACTCCCATTTATCGCACAAAAGTTTTTACGCTCGATTGAGGTGGTTTTTCAGGCAATTCGAAAATGAAATATTTAGCAAAACTTCAATGGAAACAGTTTTTGCGCATTTATAGGTCACCTGACGTAGCCTAGATGACGCGGTGTGTTTGGACAAAATACGTGACAGAGTTCTTTATTAAATTCATATAAGACAAAATAATTACAAGAATAATGGATTCTAAACCTCAAATAAATGCCACAATCAAGACCTCGAAGCAGAAATGAGGGAGAAACACCCAGAAACACCTCATCAGCCTATGTGCCGATCACAAGTAAAAGGGTTGTTTCTTACCATTAATGCTTGGAAAACACACATACATCTCCTTCGATTAATAATAATGGCTAGTGCAGTGGCTGGGATTAGTAGGCTACATCAACCTACCAACGTCCGTTGCCATGGTTTTTGGAATGACTTTACTTATCGCGAGAGGAAAAAATGAAGTTTTAGTCGCCTAACATCGGTTAATGGAAACGCCGTCATTTCGCAATAGTTTTTTGTCGACATTTAGAAAAAAAAAAATCGCAAAAGTTTTGCGCAAATCTGTAATGGAAACGTGCCTACTGTTACCACAGAAAATGATCTGCATCTACGGCTGTGTTCACACTGGGCATGTTTGGTTCGATTAAAGCGATTTTGAACCCTGATGTTTACATGCACATCTCTTACTGGCCTATGTCCATTACACTCCCTACCCAAACCTCACTCCCATTCGGGTCACGGCACCAAAAGTAACTGGTCCTGTTTGACCCGCTCCGAGCGGGATTTAAACCCCGATGTTTACACGCACAGCTCTTACTGGCCTACGTCCATTACACTCTCCTCCCCCAAACCTCACTCCCATTCAGGTCACGGCACCAAAAGTAACAGGTCCTACTTGACCTGCTCCGAGCGTAATTTGAACCCTGATCGCCGGTATGGGAGGCGAATGCGCTAACATGGACGCTATAAATATCAGTCGCTGGCATGCCTCTTGAGGCCAGGGGAGTGAGGTTTACACACACAGCTCTCACTGGCCTTCGTCCGTTACATAGGCAGGAAAACACACTGGATGGGTGGCCAATATATGACAGGACTAACACATTCACACTCACACTCAAATAGCAGACATTTTGCAGCCATTTCACCCTTCCTGCATGGCTTTGGATTGTGGCAGAAACCAAAGCATCTGGAGGAAACCCACACCAAAACAAGGAGGACATGCAAACTCAACACAGAAAGGCCTTCGGGACCTGACCTGGGGACCTTCTTGCTGTGAGGCCACAGTTCTGTTTTCATAATTCACAAAAACTGTTGATACATGTTGCTTTTTGCTGTACTGAACAAATACAGAATTAGCATAGGATGTTTATTGTCCTGATATGACTTTATCTGTTTACCAACAAAATAAATGTAAAAAAAAAAAAAAAAAAAAAAAAAAAAACTACATATGCCTTTATATTTCCTATTTTCCACAATCAATGGTCGAAGACAATAACCCAATTTGGACAGTAATTGTTTCTCATGGGGACATAAAGTAATTTCAACATTTACAGGTGTTTTCAACATTTACAACATTTATTCTGTGATTTTATTGCTGTCCAAAACCACAATGTCAGTGTTTTTGTAAAACGTAAAAATTCTCAGCCGAATTAACAACTTTGAGTTTCTTTGAGAAACACCAAGGTCGTGTCGTAACCTAATCTAATTGCTATCCATATCCAATGAATCTTTGAGTTTACAAGAAGGGATCAATCCAAATGACCACTTTTGAACCACTGCCAACACACTACTGTATACGCTACACTGTTTTAAAGAGGGACACCTTCATTACTGAAATGCTGTAAACTGTAAACTGTAAAAACAACAAAATCATGTAAACTTTACAAAATGGGTGGTGGCATGCAATACATTTTTTTAATATGTTTTTTTTAAAATATTTATTATATACATTTATATAAAGTAGGGCTTGCACAACTAATCATTTTGCTACTTGAACATTATGGTTACTGTCTGTAAATAAAAGTTTGCTTTGACTTATTTCTGCTAATATAAACCATTTTGAGAGCTTAAATGTAAGTCAGAAAACCATTTAAATCATAGCTTATTATTAAATAGGATATTTAAATAAAATAATACTAAACAGAGCATGTGTAAATAAAGTGTGAGAGAATGCAGTAATAGTTCACTTTCCTTTTGCATTATGAGTGTCAGAGATTGTTACAACGATAGGTTGTTTCCGCCACGGAATAAATTAATAAAAAAGGTAATTGCTACTTTTTATCTCACAGTTCTTACTTTATTTCTCACAATTGCGAGTTTATATCTTGCAATTCTGACTGAATTGTGAAAGTTAAACTAAAACCCTGAATAAAAGTTACCACATGTTTACCATACCTCAAAGCTACCATGTTTAAGGAAGTAAAATAGTAACTTTGTTGATGTTTACTTATACTTGCACACTAATTAAAAAATACATTTTGTTTGAATAATCACAGGTTTTTCTAACTTATATTTTAGTGTATTCACTTTTTGTTGAGTTTCTACTTAGGGGCCTGCATAGTCTTTCCAAAGTAATTGTTTATGGTTGTTCATAAGAGGAAGTACTCTACTTGTCAACTTAGAAGTAATGCAGTTATTGAAAGGTGATAAAATCATGAATCATCACTGATGCTATAGTGCTACAGGTTTTTCACTTACTTGATTGTGAGGGACTTGAAGTTTTCTCACTGTTTTCATCTACTAGCCTATCCACCATCATGGTTTATCGTTAAAATGTTAGGGATACCTTAGCAGTCGAATACCATCTCTGTCCTGACAGGCGCACTAGAGAAATAACCTTCCCACCATCAGTGATTTGTCATAAAAAGCTGCCAGCCAGCTGCCTTGAATGCCAACAAACTGAGATCCAATTTTCCCAAAGTTTTCTGCCAAGTAGTTTGGAATGATTGCACGTCTGATGAATTTACAACTATATGAAACTATATGTCAGTACGAGAATCAGAAATATTCACAGAAATGCCCATGAGAAAAGATGCCATATGCAGGTCAAATCCTAGTATCTAGCCATTGTTTATTATAAGATCTAGTGTTTCACCTTGTCTACAGATAAATGTATTTCACAGATAAAGATGGATGGAAGCCTTTCCTAAATTATATGCCCAGTAAATTGTAATAAAGTGACGAAAATGCAATAAATCATAACTGGGCTGGTCACTCTTATTTTCACGAACATGCATCTGTGAAAGATCAAAGGAGATAACAGCCTTGTTTTTAAGAGCAGCTTTTGTAATTATAATAATAATAATAGTGCAGGCACGAATATGGGCTCAAATGATCTATTTAAAAACTCTTACAGTTATAGCACACTCCACCCTAAAATCCACCCGCAGCGACACCATCTCAGATGTCCACGGCCTGTATTCAGCACTGCTGTGTCTATAGGTGAGGAGTTGAAATTTCAGCTGCAAATATCTATCTATTAGTCTCTTGAGGTGCTGACGGTGTCTCCCGTTGCTCCAAAGACAATTCAGCCATACGGGCCATTATGCAAGAGCAACAGATCTGATGTTACAAATTTCTGCCATTGGGTGGCTTTTCACAAAAGATAAGCTGACGTCTGTCCGTACCTGATCTCAACATATCTATGTTTGGCCTTGTTTTAAAACATTGCATTTGATCCATGCAGTATGATGTCAGGCATGTTTCTCATCATTGTCCTACCATAAATTATTGCTGTAGTTTTCATTATTATTCTGTAAATGAGCCTTTGAAGTCAATATCTGGATACCCATAAACTTGTCAAATGTTAGCAAACTAACCAACAACCCTGATAAATAGCTCACTATTTACACTGAAATATCAATGAACTTGTCCTTGAAATTTGTCAGCATAGAAGACGTTGTGGTTGGAGTTATTTCTTCCTGTTTTTACCCGCAAAAATTTGTTAGCATATCTTAATGTAATAAAAATGAATTCAGTCACAGTAAATACAGGCAGTCAATAATTTAATCAAATTTAATATGTACAATTTTTCATTGAATTAAATGTCAAGGTGAGGAGAGGAGAGGTGGATCTTGGTGCAGCTTTTTACTTTAACAAAAATTATAATAGTCAAGTCAAGTTTATTTGTATAGCGCTTTTCACAATACAGATTGCATCAAAGCAGCTTCACAGTATTAAATTAAAATAATACAACAAAGTTTGTTTCAAGAGGAATTTATTGATTGATAAAATTAAATTAAATATCCCCAAAATATCCCCAACTGAGCAAGCCAAAGGCAACAGTGGCAAGGAACCGAAAAACTCCATCAAGTGACCTAATGGTGTCCTAAAACTCCATCAGGTGCCTTAATGGAGAAAAAAAAAACCTTGGGAGAACCCAGGCTCAGTCGGGGGCCAGTTCTCCTCTGGCATTGGATAGAGGCCGGATTGTAGTTTGAACTGTAGGATTATATGAATGCCTGGCTGAAGAGATGCGACTTTAATCTAGTTTTAAACTGGGAGAGCGAGTCTGAGCAACGAACAGTATCAGGAAGACTATTCCAGAGTTTTGGAGCCAAATGTGAAAATGCTCTCCCTCCTTTGGTGGTTCTGGATATCTTAGGTATGACCAAAAGCCTTGAATTTAGTGATCTTAAAGAGCGCGATGGATTATAGGGTGATAGAAGATCCGTTAAATAGACTGGAGCTAAGCCGTTTAGGGCTTTATAAGTCAGTAGCAATACCTTATAATTAATACAGAGCTTTATAGGTAACCAATGCAGTGATGATAAAATCGGTGTTATATGATCATATTTTCTTGATCTCGTAAGAACTCTAGCGGCGGCATTTTGGACTAACTGTAGCTTGTTTATTGAGGATGCAGGACAACCAGCTAGTAAAGCATTACAGTAATCCAGTCTCGAGGTCATGAATGCATGAACTAACTTTTCTGCATCAGAAACTGATAGCATATTACGTAGCTTAGCAATGTTTCTAAGGTGGAAAAAGGCTGTTTTTGTAACATATGAAATATGATTTTCAAAAGACAGGTTGCAATCGAGTATAACACCCAGGTCTTTTACTGTAGAGGATAAAGTAACAGGACATCCTATGATGTTAAAGTTGTATTGTGCGAGGTTTTGTGGGCGGTTTTTTGAACCGATAAGTATTACCTCTGTCTTGTCTGGATTTAATAAAAGAAAATTACGCGTCATCCAATCTTTTATATCTTTAACACACTCTGTCAATTTGGAAAATGTAGCGTTTTCATCCGGCCGTGATGAAATATATATTTGAGTGTCATCAGCATAACAATGGAAACTAATTCCATGTTTCCTTATAATATTTCCAAGTGGCATCATATATATTGAAAATAACAGAGGGCCTAATACAGATCCCTGCGGCACTCCATAGTTTACTGGAGTTATGATCGATTTTTCTCCATTTAAATAGACAAAATGGTAGCGGTCAGATAGGTATGATTTGAACCAGCTTAGTGCTTGTCCTTGAACACCAGTATAATTTTGTAGTCGATCTAAGAGTATTGTGTGATCTATAGTATCGAACGCAGCACTAAGATCAAGTAAAACTAGTATTGAGATACAGCCTTGGTCAGAAGCTAAAAGTAAATCATTTGTGATTTTAACGAGCGCAGTTTCAGTGCTATGATGCGGTCTGAATCCAGACTGAAACTTTTCATAGATATCATTTTGTTGCAAGAAAGAGCCCAGTTGAGCGGACACCACTTTTTCTAATATTTTAGACATAAATGGAAGATTTGAAATGGGTCTATAATTTGCTAGATTATTATGATCTAATTGTGGTTTCTTAATGAGAGGTTTTATAACTGCCAGTTTAAATGTTCTTGGAACATGACCTAAAGATAAAGACGAGTTAATAATATTGAGGAGAGGCTCTTCCACTACAGGTAACACTTCTTTCAGTAGTTTAGTTGGTATAGGATCTAATAAACATGTTGTTGTTTTAGATGAAGTGATAAGTTTATTTAACTCTTTTTGTTCTATAGTTGTAAAGCACTGTAATTGTTCTTTCGGGGTGATAATTGAAGCTGAATTATAAGGCGCGATTGAAGATTGAACGTTTATAATTGTGGTTCTGATGCTTTCTATTTTCTCAGTGAAGAAGTTCATGAAATCATTACTACTGAACTGTAACGGGATATTTTGTTCGGGTGACGTCTGTTTATTTGTTAGTCTAGCCACGGTGTTAAATAGAAACCTTGGATTGTTTTGGTTGTTTTCTATTAGTTTGCGGAGGTGCTCAGCCCTGGCAGCTTTTAGGGCCTTTTTATAACGCGACATACTGTCTTTCCACGCGATTCTAAAGACCTCTAAATTAGTTTGTTTCCATTTACGCTCTAAAATACGGGTTTCTCTCTTTAAAACATGCGTAGTATTGTTATACCATGGTGCTTTATTTTTCTCTCTGACCTTTTTTAATTTAATAGGTGCAACCACATCCAATGTTCTAGAGAGAATGGTGCTCATAGTGCTAGTTAGTTCTTCTAGTTCATCTGTTTGTTTGGGTTCAGGCAGCAGCTGAGACAGATTAGATAAGCAATTTGAGAAATTATCTATGGTGGATGGGAGGATTGTTCTGCCTGGTTGATAACGCGACGCCGCATGACATATTACAGCAGTACGTAATATGCAAGTTACCATGTAGTGATCAGTGACTTCATCACTTTGTGGAATGATATCTATATCGGTTGGATCGGTTCCATGTGATATAATTAAATCGAGTGTAATGATTAAGACGATGAGTTGGTCCGGTGACGTTTTGCTTGACCCCAAATGAATTTAATAAATCTGTAAACGCAGCTCCTAACGCATCATTTGGATTATCTACGTGTATGTTAAAATCTCCAACAATTAATGCTTTATCGACATTGACTAATAGGTCTGAGAGAAAATCTGCAAACTCTTTTAGGAAATCAGCGTAAGGCCCTGGCGGTCTATATACGGTAGCCAAGGCTAGAGATAATAGGGATGTTTTTCTAACATCTAAGAGCGTAACATTTAGTACAAGTACTTCAAATGAAATAAACTTATAACCCGTTTTCTGAGTAACATTTAGAATATCTTTATAAATGGTTGCAACACCTCCGCCACGGCCAATCAGACGGGGCTCATGCTTATAACAGTATCCAGGAGGAGTAGACTCATTAATACCGAAATAATCATTTGGTTTAAGCCAGGTTTCAGTAGGGCAAAGTACATCGAAGCTATTATCTGTGACTATTTCATTTACAATAACTGCCTTAGGTGTGAGTGATCTAATGTTTAGAAGACCTAGCTTTAGAAATAGTTTTTGTTTACTAATAGCAACATTTTCTGTTTTAATAACAATTAGATTTTTCCTAGATCCTGCATTAGATTTATTATTTGATCTCACTAAACGAGGAATAAACACGGTTTCTATGCAATGTTCTACACTAGTATTTATATCAGTTGAATTGGTGCAGCAGAGACTATGATTTGGACTTTTGGTTACTAGTCAAAGGGTATTTAACATTTTGGAGATGTTATCTGACAGAAGATCCGCTCCGAATCTGCTTGGGTGTAAGCCATCAGCACGGAAAAGCCTAGGACGCTCCCAAAACAGATTCCAATTATTTACAAAGAGCAGTTTCTGCTCATTGCACCATGACATTAACCATTCATTTAGCGCAAATAATCTGCTGAACTTTTCATGCCCTAGTCGGTACGTGGGAAGCGGTCCTGACACAATGATCGTTGTTTCAGGCGATGTGCTGCGTACCGTATCGATTAGATTCCTGAAGTCTTTCTTAAGAATCTCCGTCTGGCGCAGCCTGATGTCGTTCACTCCCGCGTGCAGGACCACAGTTCCGACGCGCTCGTCACCATTCAGGATCTCGGGAACGCGAGCAGCGATTTCAGAAACACGAGCACCAGGGAAGCAGTGACTTTGCACCTTACTTTTACCTAACGTAGCGTGTACGTGCCGAACGATGGAATCGCCGATGATCACAGCATCGCGTTCTGTTTCGCGTAGAGGGGAGAAGCGGTTTTGTGTGGATAACTCGAAAACCGGGAGGGTCGGAGAAAGTCTTGGTCTAAACCTGACTCGCGTCTTCCGCTGCGGAACCACCCAGGCTTCGTGGTGGCGTGTTGGAGCCGGAGTGAACGAGACCATGGCTGATTGCGACCGATGCTGAGGAACGCACGGAGTAGACGCGGTCGGAGTCAGCGGGTTAGTAACGTTAAACACTGATTTGTGTGCATCGGCGCGTGATGTTTCAAGAGCCAAACACCGGTCTCTCAGCTCGGCCTGTCTCAATAAAAGGTTGTGGATCTGTTTCTCAACAGCTTCCAGCTCAGACTGCAGTGAGTGAAGCTCAAATGTGTCCTCACCTGCACCAAGCGGTAGACTACTTACATCTGATATATTCGCCATTTTAACAGATGGACAGTGAGTTAGCAACGAAGCTACCAGTGATGCTATCAATATTAATACTAATTTATATTATAAGTTTGTTTGTAAGTGAGTGTGGAGAAGACGCGTTCAGCCGTGATCCACGGACGTAACCTTTAAGAGTATGCAGCGTTGGATCACTAATAGGCTTGAGACGCGTCTGCTCAACAGTCCGCGTTGTAACTATGAGGTTTTTTAGTGGTAGGGGTGTAGAGTAGACGCACGATAGGCGAAAAAAAGTGTTTGTTTATAAGTGAGTGTGGAGAAGACGCGTTCAGCCGTGATCCACGGACGTAACCTTTAAGAGTATGCAGCGTTGGATCACTAATAGGCTTGAGACGCGTCTGCTCAACAGTCCGCGTTGTAACAATGAGGTTTGAGCAGTAGTGCTTCTCAGTGAGGAAAAGTAGAAAATGTTCGTTGTAAGCGAGTTTAAAGAGAAAAATCAAGAATTATAAATCAAATCGATAGAGCTCCAAAAACAACAACGCATTCAGACGCAACGCATGATAATGACAGGACAAGACATTACTCACCGTGTTTGTTGAGTGTTTCTTATTCACCTGAGCTTTTATGAACTCAAAGGCGCGAGAGAAAATAAATAAATAAAAATAGCTGAGCGCACGGGTGGCGCGTTAACAGGCTAGCGAATTACTAGCGTGTTGTGCGTCAGGGTTGGGTAAGCTGTATTTAGTAGTAATATAAACAACTAGAAATTGTAGTAAATGATGGTTCAAAACAAGGAAATACGAGGCTAAGACGGAGCTTACAGCTCCGAAGCAAACTCACAGCAGGCAGCGAGGCAGAGAGAAAAATCAAGAATTATAAATCAAATCGATAGAGCTCCAAAAACAACAACGCATTCAGACGTGACGCATGATAATAACAGGACAAGACATTACTCACCGTGTTTGTTGATAATAAAGGAAAAAAGGTACGTTTAGACAACAACGATATGAGTTTTCCACGTACAGATGACACAATTGTCAAAACGACCCCCGAAAATGACTAAAAACCCTGTATTCTGCTGCTAGACCATTAGAGGTGGAATAGTACATTGGGGAGCCTGCAATGGGAAGGAGGAAACGCTGGAGGGAGGAGCCAGGGTGTGACCCAGAGCAGAGCCATTAGGGCGACTGAGGTGAAGCTGTGAGATGTGGAGACCCAGGTGGAGCCGAGGAGACACAAACCTGGGGTAACACTGTAGGCCTGGGGGGCCTTGGAGGAGCCCCAGGCTCGCCAGACCATGGTGGAGCCTGTGGGAGTGATGTCAATGGTGAAACCGGAGTGAGGGATGGGTCTGGCTGAGCCAGAGGGGTGGAGGCTTGAGGCAAGGTTGAGAGACCCAGAACTCTGAGGCGAAGCCAGAGCCACAATGGACCAATGGATGAGGGAGACCGTTGGAGCCTGAGGGATGACGGACCACGGTGGAGCCTGAGGGATGAGGGAGACCGGTGAAGCCTGAGGGATGAGGGAGACCGGTGGAGCCTGAGGGAAGAGGGAGACCGGTGGAGCCTGAGGGATGAGGGAGACTGGTGGAGCCTAAAGGGATGACGAACCACAGTGGGCGGAGGTGGAGTCCGGGGCTCAGAGGTCTAGGTGGAGCTAGGGGATCGACACACCAGGGCAGAGCTAGAGACCTGGAAGACCAAGGTGGATCTGAGCAGTTGGACGGAGCCACAAAAATGGATCCAGTGGATGCAGGACAGAGGAACAGAAAGGTGTTTGCTGAGGGAGAAGGGAGAGGGAGGCTGGACGAGACCATATAATTATAATAAAGGCAAAAAAACAGGCAGAAAACAAACACGGTGAGAAAAAAAATGCAACAACTTTGCACACATTACAAGACAATACCGAACAAAGAACTGAAATAAACTCAGGGCTACACAAGATATAGAGCAACTCAACTACAGAGAGGCGATAAACGTAATCAGCAACTATGGTAGCAAATGAGTGGGAACATGGGGAACAAAGGAAACAGGAACAGAGCACATGAAAACAAGGTGATACAAACTAAAACATGCAAACAAACATCATCGGCCACTGCGTCTCACTGTTTGTTCGTCATCTCACGCCCTGAGTGCTGTGTTTTTAAGTTAAACGAAGGTAAAATTTTAAAAAGTGTGTTCCCTGCATTCGCTTTCATTCTGATGCCCTCCATCTAGTGGTTTTGTGTAAATGTAAAGCTCCGTCTGTTGTTGGTGTGTGTGGTTAGCCTGCAGCAGTATCTGCCATTAAACAATATCTATTATTTAAAATGAATTTAGATGTTATGACACTAGGTTACCTGACAAAACATTTCTTCAGTGTGATTTCAGGGGTTAGGATTTAGGTAATGTTGCAATAAACATACATGATATAATGCTTTCATAATGTTTTTCATTGTTTACTCAGAAATGTTGTATCAATTCATTCTTCTTTTTTTAACTATGAAGTGTAAACAGGGTGCTAACAAAGTTCAAAATAACCTTTCAGAAGAGGGCTCAAGGCTCGAAGGGAAACCCATCCTACTTCGGCTTATTATTAGTGAGGTGGATCTTGAAATTTGAACAGTAATCATTTTCCTTCCCAGCACAGAAACAGAGACAGGTACCGTTTGAAAGGAATGCCGGAGTAGGTTACGCCCTGTTGAACTGATTAGGGTACAGCAGGTTGTTGTGTGCTGGCAAATACACAATGACTACAAAGATTTCTATCTGGTCTTTGACTGAAATTTAAATACATGTACAATATGGGCAGGTTTTGTGATTTGATTATCTTCAGACAAGATAGCACTTTATATACTCACACGCAAGCAGCCTACACATGTGAAATATGTAGACAGAGCTCTGTCTCGGTATGCGCTGAAATGCTGACAGTTCTTGAGAGACGTAAGCTTTAGTCACCAGCGTTTCAATTTCGACATACCTGCTGTTTTGTTTAGTTAGAACAGCTTCAGGGCAATCACTGCTGTCTGTTAATATCCCAACAACACGAGAGATTACACTTTAGCTAACACTGTACTTCCTTGGTCCACTTAATTTCGTATGCGTTTTTCGTATTCGTCATTCGGTGGCTCTGAATTATCAAAAGAAACACCTCTCAAAATGCTTGCTACGGATGCGAAAAACGTAGTAAATACGCAGTAAATACCCAAACTCTGAGTACCATGCAGTTTTGTGCCAAAACACCCTAACAACCAGTTCAGGCCTGATTCAGTACATTTTAAAAATAGGAGTGTGTCTAAAACAACCTGTGATGTTGAAAAAAAATTAAAATAAATATACGTTTGACAAAACAATGACAAAACATAAAGACAGTTCGCCAGAAAACAGGTTGCTAACAAAGAAGAGATGAAGCAGCCCAACAGGTTTAAGCATCAGATGGGATTCCCCATGATGGGTTTGGCTGCAGGGTCAAAAGGCCATATTTGTCACGAAAGTCAAACACGTGCAGTATATAAACACACCAGACACTGATGTTTTTGATGTTTGGTGCTGAAACATGCTTAATTAAAGATTCAAGAATCACAAGGGAATGAAAATTTATGGTGGTGGCGCAATGGATAAGACACATGCCTTTGGTGTGAGAGACCCGGGTTCGAATCCACTGTGAGACACCAATGTGTCCCTGAGCAAGACACTTAACCCCTAGTTGCTCCAGAGGCGTGCGACCTCTGACATATATAGCAATTGTAAGTCGCTTTGGATAAAAGCGTCAGCTAAATGAATAAATGAATAAAAAAAATAAAATGTGGAAAGATAGATTATAGTACTCTACTGTCTGAAACTTCCCCACTATTACTCAGTCCTATGGATTTTGTGACATGTGTTATGGAAACACACCAGTAACAATCAAAGCAATGCTCAGATGTTTACAAGACAGTCTACAGAAATCCCCTTAGCCGGAACAGAGAAGAAAAGTTATGCAAGAAGCATTTTACACACAAGCGGCGGTTCACTGCAATGTCACAAATACACCCACTCAGAGGCCGTTTGACTAATTATTGTGCTTTTCTGACACCTAATGGGTATTGTTTAGATCAATGGATCATGGAAAAAAGAATAATATGGAAATAAATGTTGTGATGTTATTGCCATCAAGAGGTGCATACATTTTTGGTCAAGGTGTTGTATTGACAATGTAGGGGTCCAGCACTCTGTAAAGTCTCCTCCAGCACATCCCAAAGACTTTCAATGCATTTAAGTTCTTGACTTTCCTTGCCAATTCATGTGTGAAAATGATTCTTCATGTTCCCTCCCAACCATTCTTTCACAATCTGAGCCTGATGAATCTTGACATTGTCATCCTGGAATACGGCCATGATGTGTCGTCCTACGGTTGTTTAAGAAATGAAAAGCTACACACTCCATCAATTAGGGTTAGAAGAACTGTTTTCAAACATATAACATGATAGAAACATAATAATCACTGCAATAATGATCCAATCATAGAGTCTTAAGCATTTACCTATTTAAATCCAAACAGAGACCCTTTCTTTTTTAGCCAGGCATTCTATATCAAGGAATTATTTTGGATTAATGTTAAACATATTCAAAGGTATTCATTGACATGTTGGTGCGACCTCTCAAAATGTGTGTTTGTATTTGTGTCAACACCGTCTGATACAACATTGTGTACTGCTAAAATCTCACAAACATCAACACGTTCTAGTATTAAACTTCTATGTTGTCCAGTAAACATTGACCTAAAACCAAAAGGCGCTGAGACCTTGACCTCATGAATCTCAGCAAGTGTTGTGAGATGACAACTCAAGAAGAGCACCTGCGTTCATAAGACTACCTGCTCCATGAGGAGGAATTTAAACTATGCAGTGATTCCCTTAAACACTTCAAACGGTTTAAGAGCAATAACTTCTGACAAGCCTTGAGAAGTTTTGACATGATACTTGACGTGATGCACGTTCAGTGAAATCTCATGAAGGGATTCCTATGGCTCAGGTGTCTCCTTTAATGTAAATCTACAGGATTTTCCCCCTCATTGTACATAGGTGTACGTGTCTTTACGTTATTAAAATCACGTTTTAAGTGGCAATTTAGATTTTGTAGTACGCAAACATGTTAATTGCACTTGAAATAGTGAGTAAGCCAAATCATTGAATTGGATTGCATTAAAACCAACCTTGACTCAAACGGATAATGAGAATGATTTACTGCTTAATTGCTTGTTTTTGCTGGTGTTATACATGCACATTTTAGAAAGCTTTTTTTTAGTAACGGCGGTTTGTGTCTTGGAGGTGCACTGCATACCAGAAACTAAATCCAGTTGAATGGTGTCATATTTATGGCATTTTTAGGTGCGCCGCTACAGGCTAGCAGGGGATGCCTTGTGTTTGTGTGTTCTGATACAGTTCACTGTAATGAGAGTGTGTAACCCTGGTACTTTAGTAAGTGTATTCTCACCAAATCAAACAAGTATGTCTCTTTATATTTGCAATAGTCAATGTTTATGTGGAAATAAAAACCTGAATAAACCCTATAAGCCTGACACATGAAATTGTTTGGACTTTTCCAATTCTATGTATTCGGACATCTGTTTTTTGGGAAGTAAATGTAGTAGGGAAGTATTCCATTTTGGATACAGAAAACAATTTATTTATTGTAAAAATGTCAATAGCCAGACCAAAAGTAGTCCAAATGACGATGTGTTGCAGTCATAGTCCTCTCTGGCGGTATATTTTGGGTGACACATATCGACAGAAATACGGCATGTCGAAATATGAGGAACAGAGCAGAATTTAAGTTATTGGTCGCTGAAAATGCTGTCCCGATTCACTTTCTCATTCAGACACATATCGACGGAAACACGGCATGTCTCAAATATGAGACGAAGCAGGCGAGAGCAAATGAGCGTTTGATAATCACTGACGTTAAATGTATCGTAAAGCTTCTTGAGGTGGCAATTTTTTTATTTGACGTTTGCAGTCGCTGTTGAGAATGGAGATGAAGATCGCTGAATTTGGATTACAAATAAATAAAATACAATATTAATAAAATTGATTACTTTAGTGAATTTATGTTGCATTTTTGCTATATTTTATGGTTCTGAAGTCAGTCAAAACATAGGACTATACTGAGAAAACGCCCTTTGTGTCCCACTGCAAACAAAATAAATATTGCATAATAAATAATAAAAAATAAAGTGTTAGCTGATTTTAAGCAGACAGACTACTAATACGCTAATGAGAGTTAGTCGACATGTAGTTGAAAAGGTATATAGTCAGTAGAATGTCAAATGTGGATTATATCGAAATAAAGAAATATTGGACAATCGAGTAAAGCTAAGCTGCTTCAGTCCAGTAAATGTTCATCTTGAAATATTACTAACAATATAAAAGCTATTCTTACATTATTTTATAAAAATCACTAAAGCTTTCACAGCAAAAAGACACGTGAACCATGACCTGGACGTTTTTAATTATACATATTACAATTAATACAATTATACCAAAAGGTCTTGTACTTGTTAAAAAAAGTATAAACTATCAATCAGACGACAGAAGGCATGTAGTAGATTGTGTGCAACGCTTTTCAGTAAAGTTTTGATCACGTTGGTAATTTACCGGCCTTAATGTGCGTATCAATTATTATAGAGTAGTTTTATAGCACGGGTGCCAAGGACTTGATTAGGTTATTCAAGTGTTTCATTAAAATTTTTGGGTGAACTATCCCTTTAACACCACACTCTACGTTGTATTTGCACTATATTTACA
The DNA here is from genome assembly GCA_021554675.1 of Leuciscus idus. Lineage (NCBI taxonomy): Eukaryota > Metazoa > Chordata > Actinopteri > Cypriniformes > Leuciscidae > Leuciscus > Leuciscus idus. Next base: position 39,156,860 of record CM038627.1, read on the forward strand.
TTTCTTCACACTTCCGCTTTGATGTTTTTGAAAAGTCTTGACTATTTGTCTGGCAGTTATTTTCAGATCGGGCCTACGTAGATCACATTAGGAATGGTATGTTTTGCTACTACACAGAAAGTGACGTCACAGGAATGACATTGGGTCAGAGAACAGGAAGTGCTTTCATCTGAACCGCCCCGCCAATGCGTACCATTTCCTCCATTGTTCAGGTTGGGGCACCAGCCTATTCTCAGAGTCCTGCTTTTTTATGTGCGTTACAAAATATTCACTCGGGTTTATTGGCTTGCATCTTAAGAGTCGGTTGAATGTATGCTGTATACTATTTGTGTCATCAGTTCAGGACGTATGCAGCAACCATAAGGTCAAAGGGAAGAGGTTTTTGAGGTAAGTGTGCATCATGGAGATGAAACTTCCTTCCCCTTCTTGCAAGCCTGCTCGTATGGCCTTCCTCTGGTCTCGTCACCCCTGGGTTGTGGGTCAAACTTACACCAAAGACCCCCTAGAGAGAAAGACTCCTTGTCTGAGGGACCAGAATAGAAAGTTCATTCGTCCCACAAGCTCCCCCCCCCCCCCTCCTCCTCCAGAACTACAAAAACTTGATGAGGAAAGGAAAACATCCTCTACTGGCCAGCACTACTGCCAGCTCCCAGACAGGTTAAAGCCAGGCCACAGGACAGGCTCTTTGACTGAACTTCCTTGTCGAATAATAACACAGAGGTGACTCAGGGGAGCTCCGTTTATCGCTTGCTCCACAGATGCTGTGGAGGATCTGGACTTTTATGTTTTTGAGGATTTCAGATGAAAGGAATTTACACAGAAATAGAGCTACAACCGAGGTTGTTAAAATACAAGGCACCTGTTATTTAGGTATTATATGCTATATTAGATCTCATATTTGGGACCCTGGACCACAAAACCAGTCACATGGGTACATTTATTTGACAATAGTACAATATTTGGTCGAGATACAACTATTTGAAAATCTGGAATCTGAGGGTGCAAAAAATTCGAAACATTGAGAAAATCTCCTTTATAGTTATCCATTTATGTTCGCGATTGTGCTGCATTCACTCACAAATAAATGTTACGGTAGGAAATTTACAAAATATCTTAATGGAACATGATCTTTACTTAATATCCTAATGATTTTTGGCATAAAAGAAAAATCAATAATCTTGACCTATACAATGTATTGTTGGCTATTGCCACAATATTGACTGGTTTTGTGATCCAGGGTCACATTTAGGTAACACTTTATTTTGATGGTCCCTTTTAGACATTCTGTTGACTATAAGTAACGTTGCACCTACATGTCACCTAACTCTCATTAGAGTATTAGTAGTGTGTTAAGGTCCTTACACACTGAGTCCAAAATTCTCGTCCGAACTTTTCGCACATTAAAACTTAAATACGACCTCACGTTGGGTCAATCATGTTTACACACTGCCTCCGAAACTTTCGTCCGTCTGTCAGTTTTATGTGTTTTTTCACATCTGTAGCAAGCATTTTGAGAGGGATTTTGACAATTCAGAGCCACCATACAAGCGAACACCAAAATCCAGAACTGTTCAGGATCAATTGGTTCATGGAAATTGCTGGTCTCTCCTTGACTCTCCTTCCGCTCTACGCAAGCTCAGGATTGGATGGCCCCAATATTTCCTCTTTCTTTTTCTCTTTTTAAGAAGAGAGAGGACAATAAAATCATCCTCATTGCTTGAAGATTTTATTTTGTATTGTTTTGCGAATTTTTCACAACTGATTAATTAATACGCAGTGTGCAAGGTTTCTCTGTGCAAGGACCTTTAGAGGTAGGGTTAGAGTTAGTAGAATAAGGGGATAGGGTTAGAAAAATTACTTTGACTTGAAAAGTTGCTTTTATAGTCGGTAGAATGTCTAAAGGGGACCATCAAAATGTTCTAAGTGTAATATGTTATAACGTGTTAGCCATATTTATCCAACAGTTGGTTCCATTCCAATTTCTGCCAGAAAAAAACAACAACATGATTTTTTAAATCATAATTCAAAATTGAAATACTAAGTAACTTTTATGAGATGAAAAGGCAACATTATGACTTAAAAGCCATTATGACAAAACAATTACATACTAAGTTGAAATTATGAAAGTCATAATTTTGGCTTATCTCATAATTATGACTTACTATGTCATAATCAGTGTTGGGGAGTAACTAGTTACACTCAACGGCATTATGTAATTGAATTACATAATAAATGTAAATGTAGTCAGTTACAGTTACTGGGGGAAAAAAGTGTAATTAAATTACAGTTACTTATGAAAATGTTAACAATTACAAAGGAGGTGACATCTTTAATATTTTCTGTAAAAAGCTAGGATATGTTGGATATTCATTTGTTGCTTTGCCTGTTTTTGATGTGCCCGAAGCCTTAAAGGCTGTTTAGTAAAGCAATGCTATTCTGATGCTTTTAATTGGTTCTCTTGTTTGAAATTGCAGCGTTATTGTTTTGCATTTGCAGGTTTACCCCTGCCTGGTTTAGAAATGTAGAAAAGTAATACAATGTTATCAGTTCCATTACTTTAATAAAGTAATTGAAATAGTTACACTACTTATTACATTTTAAATGGGATAACTTGTAATCTGTAACCTAATACATTTCCTAAGTAACCGTCCCCACACCAGTCCTAATTTCGTTTTTAGCTCAATTTCGCTTCTAGGTCCTGAAAATGTATAGATATGAGTTATTGAATGCAATTGTCCATCTCGTAAATAAATGAATTATGTGTGAACTTAAGTTCAAATACCGCTTCTGTTTAAATCTGGCCTAAAGACTAAAAACCACATAGTAACGCCCTGGCAACCACCCACAACACATAATTCACGCTTTTATCGAAATGGGTGGCAATTTTTACAAGAAGAACCACTTAAAAAAGTATTTTTATAGGCCTATGCATTCATTTGTTGAATTTGCTCAGTACTCTTTACTGTGAAAATTGAACAGATTCAAATAAGCCCTCAAAATATCTTGACTTGCAATGCAAACAATTTTTTATGGTATTGTCTTCATCCCCTTAACTAACTGGTCTTTTGTGGCGTTGGCTTTTTCCAAGCCGGCTGCTCTGTGCGTGAGACGACTGTTTGCCATAGCTTTGTTTTTGTTTCTTTAGTCTTGTCACTGAAAGTATGTGTTGTCAGACAGCGCTCCTTTCTGCCCACTGAATCCTTTTGGCAGGTGTTTCAAAGCCGGTTTCATCTCACTTACAATCTCACTGTGAAGATAATAGCTAGCCAAACATTCAGTCTTTTTTCAATACGGGCTGGGAATGTAAAAGCCCTTTCTACGTCATCATGACTCGGCCTTATTCTCCCCGTCCGCTGTGTATGTGTTTGCAAAAGCTCGCAGGAAGAGGAAGTGCCTTGAGTTGAGAGGACGTCACACACCTGCTCATCAAACATATTTTCTGATCTGATGAGATACAGGACTGATGAAGAACTGAACTCTTTCTAGTTCATTCAAAGTCCTGTCATCGGGGTGTTGCTGCACGGTCTCATTTTTGAAATGACTGCAGATGTTTATATAAAAAGTGATTTGTACCCTTCATCTGATAATGCTCATCTGGTAATCTGCAAGGCAGGTGGAATGATTGGTGAAATGAAGTGGAACGAGCTCTCACGCACCTCCTTAGCAACGACAAAATGAGTCATTACTCACACCTGAGGAGTGCGATTACATCAGCAAACATTTGTGGAGCAGTGGAACAAAAAAATCACCATTTACCAGTTAAATGTATCTCTGTAAATAAACACACAAGCATGTTCAAAACAGCCAGTTTTAAGTCAATTGTATATCACTGATTATGTTTTAAGAAGCTAAATGAAGGACTGCAGCAACTATTGAATTAACATAAATGGACAACAAATGTAAATATATCAATTTGCTTGAAATTTGCATTTACGCCATCATGCTTAACACTGGGATGTTTGTTTTTCATCATTTCTTCTAGAATGATCATTTTTATCAAGCTCGTATATTTAAGTTCAGTAATTTCACTTAAATGACAATGAAAATTACCTATGAAATTGTAATTTAAGTGAAATTACTGAACTTAAATATACGAGCTTGAAAAAAATGATCATATATATATATATATCTATATACGATACGATAGCCGATTATTCTTTATATTTGAAAGTCGATAACCGATATATTGGCCTATAAATTTAAATCAAAATTTTTATTAAGCTTTTGAGAGCCTGATTACAAAAACAAAAGTCTCACTATTAAAAGCCATGTCCCAAACACACAATTATAATGTTCTCATTATAATTTTATGTAGCCAATATGACAGACTTGCGCTGCACATGTTGCACTTTACTGTATTTTCCTTTTTTTGAAGTGATTCCAATCATATTTCATGCCATTCAAAAGCATCATGGTGAACAGCGCACATCTGAAGTGTCTCAGCTGAAGGAAATAATACATTATTTATCAACTTTAATATATTGGCCAAATATTCTTATCGGGCCGATAACGATAACAAAATTTACATATATCGACCAATACCGTGATATCGGCCAATATGGTGGCCGATATATTGTGCCTCCACATATATATATATATATATATATATATATATATATATATATATATATATATATATATATATATATATATATATATATTTAAATGTTTTCAAGTTTTTTCCTGGTTATGCGAATATTAAAGAAACATGGACATTCCATTTCATAATTCGGCAAACATTATGAACTTTGTTACTTTTGAATGTTCTCTGTACGTTCTGAGACAAGTATAGTAACATTTAAAAAAAAGAAACATTACAACGTCCAACTAAAATGTTTTATAAAAACTTTCTATGAACGAACAATATTTTTGTGCATTACTAAACGCCAGATGACTTTGAATGAATGTTCTATTAACATTACTGGAAGAATGTTTGCTCATAACTTTGAGAGAATCTTGCCAGAACTGAGAACGTTCCCTGTTAGCTGGGTGACTGCCTTGGCATATACTGCGTGTAATGAGGGATTAGACAGCTTTGATCTTGGTATCAGTCTAGTTTTAGCAACTATTTATGCAATTAACACACCCTAGAAAAGAAATTATAAAACAAACACCTCCAGATTGCACCACTTATTTCCAATTACACTTTTTATAATCACATGAGGAATTGCTTTGAAAATTACATTTAAAAAAATCCTTTGATTCTTACCAGGGATGTTAATTTACATAAATTGTTTAAATTAACTATGAATTGATTTATCTTCAACCATTACCTTTTAAATCCGAAACGGGGCCAACAAAGTCATCATGTTACTTAACCACTTACTTAACAAAATGTTGTTTTAAAGCTTGGAAACTTGGATTTACAGTGAACATAGGGAATATGACTAACATTTAACAAGTGCTTTTAAATTTGCTGACATTTTAGAAGTGCTCTACTTTCATAGCATACATGTTTTTAAATTTCATAGCATTTAAAAAAAATACCAGCTTTACATGAAAATGTGATCTGTAAAATCATCATACATACAAGATAGACTAGTGTCATATTGCTGAAACGGTCTCAACTAGCAGAATACAACAAGCATATTTGTTTCAGTTAGACACCAAACAATATCAAGTTTTTGTATGAAAAATAGTCGCCGACGTATGTGTAAACAGTATACACATCATGCTTTTGAGTCATGTTTTCGGGTTGTAAGTTCGCGAAACATTAGTAAACCATAGTAGATCATATATCTTTATTTAGAGCAGGTGGTCTCATAAGATGATGGCTCAAACATAACATAAGACAATGGCTGCATCCTAAATCGCATACTTCCCTATTATATATTTGGCGAAAAACAGTATGTGACAAAAGTAGTATGTTAGAATTCACAGTACTCATAAAAGAATAGGCAAAAAGTCCCCGGATGATCTTCTACTTCTGGCGAGATTCTGAAGTGTGCGAACGATGGACAGTTTACTATCCCATGAGGCCATGGGAGTGGATTTGTGAATGGCAGTGAAGCAACGCAACTGACGCTGGTAGGTCACGTGATAATGACAACATGGCGAATGTAGAACGTCCGGATTACATTCATACTACACACATTTATACTACATAGAACACACTTTTTAAAAATGTATTACCTATTCAAAATAAGTACCTACTCAAGAGAATATGCGACTTTGAACGCAGCCAATGTGTAGATCACAGAGTGCATTGACATGCTGCTCGGCTAAAGCAATAGGACTTCCAGAAACCGATGACGTCGCAATCATGATGCCGTGTTTTCCAACGTCATGTGAAAGTTCAACCAATGGAAACTGGATCTCGGGTGTGACCAATCGGACACTGTTTTATAGCTGGAGCGTGCTTGGATTGGTTTGATCGCTCAGATTGTCAGGTATTGATTTACCGAGCGCTGGAAGATCATCACTCATCTACCAGGATCTTATTACTTGTTCTATACTTTTATCGTGGAGTTTACACAAGTACGTAGTTCTTATATAAAGTAATATCACTTGTTTGTTAGTTTGGACCCTTGGTTAATTATGTTTCGAGATAAACGGCGTGCCTGCCCAATCCGTTGCATGGCTTGACCAATACAAATTTGTGATGTTCTTCTCACATTAATGTTTCCACAGTTGCCCGAGCTGAGGCTGTTGATTCGCTGTTGTCTCTGTTCAGCTGCACTTCCTTTGTAATGCTGAAATAAGAGCTGGTTTTTAGGGGCTGTTCAGAAACGCTCCTGGCATTGAATTCCCACCTGTGCTTCAGTATAGACCTCGATCTCTTAACCCCATGTTCATGTATTAATGTTCAGCTCTGGAATCCAGGACATTCCTTCTGAAATGTTACGACGAGTTAATCACCAAATCAGACAAGACTTACAACAGTAACTTGCATCATCACATAATCTCAGTCATGTAGAACCACCAAAAAACAAGTATGATTCATAAATAAATCTTTGTATTTTATAGGGTGGCTTATAAATATTATTAGGGTTTTGTAATAGCTCTTCCCGCTTCAGCTAAATAAAGTTTTGCTCATGAAATGCAATATAATTTGTAACAATAGTGTCCTGTGTGTACATAGTAAAAACCACCCGGAGACTGGCTTAAAAAATTGAATGGGACAAAAGACCATAAGTCAATAAGGCTTTTGCAAAGCCTTATAAAACTTCTTCCAACTGTAAGGTTATAAATAGCCTGTCCGTAAACCTGATCTAATGTCAACACCCAGGTGAGAGTTTACAGCACCAAAGCCGAACTTGAAATCCATTACCTGTGTGGGTGCATTCCTCATGCTGACGTCCATTTGGACATCAAACACCTACCTAACATAAAGCCGGCCATAAATCATTTGAACTTATTAGATTGTTGATGTCGATTGGGTGGGGGCCATCAGTAGCCACATATACAATCAGTGCCTATTTTTAGACACATGTAATAGGTGACTGACAAAAGGCCGTAATATGACACAGTTCAGGTGGGAAACCCAAATACTTAGAGATGAATCACGGCACTAGACACAACTCGACGTACGAGTGAACATACACACCCTAAACACACACTCAGTTAAACAAACAGAAATTGAACCAGCACAGACATAAACGGTTGGAGACAGACACAAACATCACTGATACAACAGTTTTTAGCACAAGTGCAAATATATGTTCTAAGAACATATTTCTAACATTCCCATCGAGTTATGAAAACGTTGTTTTTTAAAGTTCCCTGAACGTTCAAAACGTCCAGTTTTTTTTAAAGGTTTGAAAAGTGTTTATGTGAAGGTTTAGGGAACATTCCATTTCATAATTTTCTCAAACATTATTGGAACGTTACTTTTGAATGTTCTCTGAACGTTCTGAAACATTTAAAAAATATTACACGTCCATCCAAATAAAGAAGTTTTAGAAAAATGTATGAAAATTGATAATGTTACGTATGTAATGTAATGACAACATTATTAAAGACCAGATAACTCCAACTGAACGTTTTATTAACATTACTGGAAGAGCGTGTGCTTATAACTTTGAGAGAACGTTAGCTAAAGTTCTGAGAACGTTCCCTGCTGGGAATATGTTGAGTTTCTTTGGAAGTGCCAACAAAAAAAAATCCCTACTTTGACTGTTCTGTGACTCTTTAAATGAAACCTATAAAAAGCAAGATTTGAAATCTCTTTATTTTGAGTAGAAGTGTTTTTTTTTACAAGCTGCATGGTACTATAAACTAAACGTAGCCTACTAAAGTACTAAAAATGCATGTAAACTATTTAAAATCCCTTCATGTAAACTACTAAAAGCTACTATAAATATTACCAGTAGAGATGGAAAGAGAGTAAGATAGGTTCGAGAAACTCAAGTCATCATGTTTAGGTTCTCTTCTATAAAATCTCAGCACAGGACGAGAGCAACAACAGATAAACAACTGAAGGTGTCATTACGAGGAAATGACCTGCACTGACACACAACTCTCTGTAAACAAACAGATCTGCTGTCAGCACAGATTCATGGCGTGTCTCGAGAATGACTCACGGACAGTCTCAATGATGTATCAAAATTCAAAAGGGGAAAACAAGACATTTATATAATTTTTTAGATAGGAAGGTGAAAGTTTAGAATGGATGGTTTTAGAGAATTCAAACAATGAATTAATTCTGTAACCGTTTATTTAGGATTTTGGCCTAAAGGAATTAAAGAATTGAAGGACTATTAACTAATAACTAATAGATATCAGCATAAACAACTCTTCATTAATCACAGCAAATTCAGACAACTGTTTTGTATTACAAGTTTACTGAAATATTATATTAAATATGCAAATGAGGCATTATCTAATTAAATGCTTGGCAAAGGTGTCCAATGACATTTTACTTTGGCATTTAGAGCATTTGATAGGCATCAAGGGTACCGCCTTAAAATGGTTCAATTCATATCTTAGAGACATATCTTAGATTCCTTTTCTTATGGTTGGGTAGGTTTTCCTCATCTTCAGCCCCTATTAGTGGTGTACCTCAGGGCTCCATTCTGGGTCCTCTTCTCTTTAATTTATATATGCGTCCACTGGGAATATTATTAGGGGGCACAATGTCTCTTTTCATTTATATGCAGATGATACCCATTTGCACCTTCTATTATCATTTTTAAAAAGAGGCTGAAAACGTATCTCTTCTCCCAAGCGTTTTAATTCAATTTTAGTATTTTATCTTCTGTCTTCTATTTAGTTTTATTCTGTTTTCTATTTAACTTTCCTTACTCTGTTCAGCACTTTGGTAAGCTTTGCTGTGTTTAAATGTGCTATATAAATAAAATTTACTTACTTACTTACTAAATGTGTACTAATTAGCATACATTTCCAGAACAGAAATCTGAGCATTGGAGAAAGCCAGGTTCAAAACCTTTTTCTTCTTGTTTCTTTTGACACATTAGAGTTTTTACAAAGTGGATTCTGGATATCTCTTTTTATCACTCTTAACAGCCAGAAAAAGAAGAGAGAAAAAAACAACAACATTTCACCATGTTTTTAGGATTAAAATGTTAAAGTACCCCTATGCTATTATAAAGGTTCCTAATTTTGTTTAGGAGGTCTGCTACTACAAAGTTACATGCAAAAGGTCAAAAACATGTTCAATTTCTCATAATATACATTGTAGATAACCTCATTTTGTCAAGAGTTTGAAACAATTCATTCAAAGATTCAGTCTCTCTAAACCCTTCTTTTTCGGGAGCCTACTCTGCTCTGATTGGCCAGATGGCCCATTCTGTTGTTGATTGGTCTACTCTGCTCTGATTGGTCAGATGGCTCAGTCTGTTGTGATTGGTCTACTCTGCTCTGATTGGCCAGATGGCTCAGTCTGTTGTGATTGGTCTACTCTGCTCTGATTGGTCAGATGGCTCAGTCTGTTGTGATTGGTCTACTCTGCTCTGATTGGTCAGATGGCTCAGTCTGTTGTGATTGGTCTACTCTGCTATGATTGGTCAGATGGCTCAGTCTGTTGTGATTGGTCTACTCTGCTCTGATTGGCCAGATGGCCCATTCTGTTGTTGATTGGTCTACTCTGCTCTGATTGGTCAGATGGCTCAGTCTGTTGTGATTGGTCTACTCTGCTATGATTGGTCAGATGGCCCAGTCTGTTGTTGATTGGTTTGAGAAAGCAGAGTAAGTCAAGCCTGTTTCTGAAAGAGAGGTAACTTATACTTCGAGTCAGTTACCATGGTAACTTACTCTGTGAACCTAACCTGGTCGGGAGCAGGTTTTCTTCAGTAAACCCAGAGTTTATTTCGGTCTCCTCCCCATTTTTAGAGGAAGTTGTGTTTAAACACCTCATTCATTCTTTCAGTACATTTTTATTAATAAAAATAATAAGATAGTAAGAATACCCGTTTATACTTGGATTTAAACTTATATTCTATAGGCTACTCCACATAAATATGTGAAAAAAATCTGAATGTGTAGATTGTGTGATGTGTAGACACATACTATTAACATTACCTCTCTGTGGCAGCAGAAACTCTTTATCCCCATCGTCCTGTGAAGATGAGCATTTGGTTGAGTACACTTTATAACACTATTTATCATAATTTCTGGTGTATTGAGTAGGCTACTTACAACTGCCTGGGGTTCTGTTGGGACAGGAGGCTCCAAAAGACAGATATTACCATCAGAATATGTTGGGACCAACAAAAAACCCAACCCAAAGTAAAATAAATGGAAATATCAAAAATAGCCTATATAAAAAATTACACATGTAAACCTCTTACATTTTATGAAGGCCCTTGTATCTTCGGGAGTGACTGGCTCTGAAGTCCCTCCAGGAATTCCCTCAGCCAAAAATGCTGCTGCACTGCTTGACACTGGATGCTATTTAGTTATTTATGTCAAATGTAAAGTCAGGTAGCCTACACCCATGATATGCTCAAGCCTTACCTAATTGAATTATGTTTTTACATTTTCAGCTGCTGCCATGTTCTTTTAATGCCTGCAGGATTGCACCTACATGAAAATTAAAATTAGGTTGAATAACATACTGTTCTTTCACATCTGATATTATAACAGTTGAGTAAGTTACTTGTATTACTAACTACAAATGACATCTTCAACAGTGTAATTAGATTAATGTCTACTTATTACTAATTACTAAATCCCATATCAACCTCAACCACTTGAACAATACAAGGAGAGACAAGAAACTGCACTTTTAATGCTTTCAAATAAACAATATACAATTGCATGAATTATTCTTGAATTGACCAAAGTGTGTAGAGGGAGAAGGTTACATAAAAAATATACCTTTTAAAAATGTATGTTAAATATACAGAATTGTTCTATAGTCTAATGCAATTACATCAGATTTTACTTTAAATTACAGAAGAATTAAGAGTTATCCCTTTAATTAAATTGCAGTATTCAGATTACTTGGTAATTAATTACACCCAACACTGTATAACTAATTAAAATGTAAAGGTGAGAAACGTGCAGACCTCTTTTGGCGCTGTTGCCATGGTGACTCATAATATCTGCGCTCCATTGATAATGGCTTTTTATAGTTGTGGTGCACGTGCTTAACTCAGAGTAGGTCAACTCAGAGTTGATTGAACTAACTCATTTCAGCTGTTCTGTAACCGAAAACTCAGAGTTTCCCATCTCAGGGTAAGTCAACTCAGAGTTCAAGTTTTAACTCAGAGTTGGTTGAACCTCCTTTCTGAAACAGGCCCCCGCTCTGATTGGTCAGATGGCCCTGTCTGTTGTTGATTGGTCTACTCTGCTCTGATTTGTCAACTCTGCTCTGGTTGGCCAGATGGCACAGTCTGTTGTTGATTGGTCTACTCTGCTCTCATTGGTCAGATGGCTCAGTCTGTTGTTGATTGGTCTACTCTGCTCTGATTTGTCAACTCTGCTCTCATTGGTCAGATGGCTCAGTCTGTTGTGATTGATCTACTCTACTCTGATTTGTCAGATGGCCCAGTCTGTAGTTGATTGGTCTACTCTGCTCTGATTTGTCAACTCTGCTCTGATTGGTCAGATGGCCCAGTCTGTTGTTGATTGGTCTACTCTGCTCTGATTGGTCAGATGGCCCAGTCTGTTGTTGATTGGTCTACTCTGCTCTGATTGGTCAGATGGCCCAGTCTGCTGTGATTGGTCTACAAAGCACAGAAAACAGCTTCTTCTCCTCATCAACAACTCAAACCAAACTCTTCCAGTCTCAGCTACAACTACAGTGTTTGAGGGCAGGGCAAAGAAGTTGTTTTTCGCAGGAAGCCAATGAAAACCATAGGCAGGCATTATGCAACTCTGAGAGCTGTGAGACACAGTCCGATTGGTCACACCCGAGATCCAGTTTCCACTGGTTGAACTTTCACATGACGTTGGGAAACACGGCAGCATGATTGCGACGTTATCGGATTCTGGAAGTCCTATTGCTTTAGCCGAGCAGCATGTCAATGCACTCTGTGATCTACACATTGGCTGCATTCAGAATCGCATAATCTCTTGAGTAGTTACTTATTTCAAACTAAAGCATAGCGTTGGAATTTGCACTCATCTTATGTGAACAAGTAAGGCCGGCCTCCTTTAATTCGATCTCCATCTCAATCATTTTTACATTAACAAGGGCTGTTAGACTGCTGAAGCAGACCAGCAAAAAAAAAAAAAAAAAAAAAAATTTTTTAACTTGTCATCCAAAGAAACAAACAGAGCAGAATCAAGAATATATAAATATGAAAATATGTTTTCCAACCCCTTTTAACAACGTAATTGTGACCACCTAATGTAAATCACTAATCAATCTACCCAATCACTAATAATATGTCCCAGTGGTGGTGGAGGTGGGTTAAAATATATATATATATATATATATATATTGGGTAACCATTTTTAATCATTGTCTAATTATTGTCTATTATTTTTGTTAGTGTCTATTTTGGTTACAGCTTTGACTGTTAGTATCTATTGTGATTATATAAATATGTTGAGACCGAGAAAGACAGAAGTCCAGTGATTGAAAGGGAAACACCCTTCATTTGTCAGAGTGCACTGCATGTCTTCAGTAACTGATGATTTACTCTCTTATGTAAACATCAAAGCATGCAGCGTGTTCGACTGCACAGACGAGGACCAAATAATGGAGAGACATGCTGACATATGACACAACGTCCTCACAATTATATTGCACTCTATACAAACAGATTGTTGCAAAGCAGCTTTACGTTAACAATAACAATGTTAAGGTTTTCGAATTATGAAACAACTTAAATTTCAGCTGTAAAGCAGCTCCACTGAAGTCAGTAGTGTCATTATTCAGCTCAAATCAGTTCAGTATTGATTCACTTCAGCTCAATAACGGTGTCAATGTTGCAAAGTTGGTGCATTATCTTATCCAGATCAATTCAGTTTAAGCATAACATACACAGAGTACAAACGAATGCTTTACTGGGGTGTGTTTCCCAAAACCAAATATGCTCACAAGTTCCACTGAATTGTGTTGGTAATGACAGAACTTGCTACCGTAGTTGGCTTTGGGAAATGCACCACAGATCATGGGTCATATAGTTCCAACATGTCAAGTCAAGTCAAGTCAAGTCACCCTTATTTATATGGCAATTTTTACAATACAGATTGTTTCAAAGCAGCTTTACAGTGATAACAGGAAAATAATGCAACAAAGTTTGTTTTCCAGAAGAAAATATCGTCATAGTCCATCTTAAGTTCAGTGATGTTTCATTTTTGTTGTAAAAAAGTTATTAATTTAGTTTATATATGTTGCCACTCTTGAGAAAACCGTGATGTCATCGTCCAGCTCAGTTCAGTTCTCATATAATGGTGTCAATGAAGGCGGATCAATAATATTGTTGAATTTAAATGTCCCCAACTAAGCAAGCCAAAAGCGAAAAAGGCGACACTTACTCAAGATTATTCCTAATTTGTGGATGTTCATTACACATTCTGAAAAAAACTATTCAGTTGGAGTCATGGTCTAGGGGTTAGCATGCATGCAAGTTCAAATCTGTCCATTCTGATCCCATTTCCACTATATGTAGTATTAAACAAGAACTGGTAAGACTCTGCCGTTATGTAAACTCACTGGATTGCATGTTTGGGAAACCTCTTTTAAAAACATTAGTGTAGTTCAGTTTGGTGACGCCAGTGGCGCAGAAATGACACTCTTCAGCTTTAACACTAAGCGCTCGCAAGACCTGGCTGCAGTTGGCATGCGGAGAGGAAATAAATATTGGCAAACTGGGCTGTCAGCTTCGATTGCATCATGCTGAACACGCTGCCATTGATCAAACCCAGGGGCCGCTTGCCGCCTACCTCTCAGCAGACATCTGCTCGCTCCCCCTCGGACCACCAGCGAGCTCTGTTTACCAAAGCCTGCAGCAGACACGCAGCCATCCTTCCTCGGCGGCTTGGCTTTCTTCAGTTAAGAGGCAAAACAACGACTCGTTTTTCCCCAAACCGGCCACTGAGCGATGACTCAAATGTCATAATTCACCCCTGTTTTTCACTTATCTAAATTTGTAGTGACAGAGAGGCTGGCTGTTAAAGAAACTGAGAGGGGGGGGGGGGGGGGGGTCTGCATGACTGTTTCTTTGACTGGAAATGCGATCATTAAAAAGACAACGAAGGCTGCAGGGGACTGGGTCAAGCAGGTTCAGACCTGCCAAAGACAACACAAACAGCGCTCTAATATGCATACGATAATCCGCATATAAAAGCGTCAGGTTCACAGTTCCGATCTGCGTTGTTACCAAACATGCCCCACGAGTGACTCTTGTTTTCATAAGCCATCTCGCTCGAGCACGCACACCCTCACCTAAGTGTGAACCATTGAACCATTTCTACGCATGTGGCCGTTTCGTGCAAAGCCCGTGTTTCCACGCGCTCACCTGAAGGGAGTTCCTGACGCTGTTTGCACGCAGGCCTCCTTTGTTGCTGCGGCTGCATTTTTTTCCTTGTGCTTCTCCCTCCCCTCGCATTTTGAAAATAACCCAAACAGGTTCTGCGTGTAGTAACTGTGATATTATCTAAGCCACCTTCACCTGCAGGGGATCCCAGTTGAGTCTGCACGAAAGACGCCCGGGGCAAAACAAGAGGAGCAGAACCGAGACAAGACCAGCCCTGCTGACACCTCCGACTCCCAGCCACGCTCTGCGAATGCTTCAACAGCGAGTTTCACCCGGTGATGGTTTGCGGTTGGATTCTGCGATTGACAACCGAGCAAACATAGCAAAAACAATAGTCATCTTTCAAGCTCAGAGCATTGCTTTGGCATGTAAAGGGTGTAAGTGTTTACTTTGATGACTTTGGGTTTTGCACCACAAACAGATGAGCTAGGCCAAGAATGTATAAACTCAAGGCTTTTAGGTGCAGTACCTTTTGAAGAAATGTACTTATGTTTAAAATCACAGCATTTCAGTGGTCTTATGCCCAGTACACACTGAATGATTTTGGGCCAGGATGATACAATAAGGTAAAGAACAAGCTGCTGGTTACATTTTTTAAAAGTATAAGTACGGTAAAGAGTGTCAAGTGTTATGTTACATTCATTTTTGTGGTTTCTACATCCTATATGAATCCAAGCATGAAAAACTCAGCATGAAGAATCAGGGAAATGCAACAAAATTACCACAAAATTACTTTCTAAGTGCTATTGTCAGGAATTTGGCTCAAACAGACTTTTATTAATGCAGGAAGATGGCAAGTGGATGGAACAAGCACAGTGAGGAATAACACATTTACAGGGATGGGATTAGTGGAGGACCAGCAATGAGTAAAGCCTGAAAAACAGATGTGTAGGTGGACTGCCTGTTAAAGAAATTGCACTTATGCTTAAAATCATGTCATAACAGTGGTCTAATAAAGCTGTTTTATGTGGAGTAGGTCACTTCACGGAGATCACACGATTAGTTGAGTACTACTTTATGTGGTAGCTCCCCTTTAAACTCAATAATAAATAAATTACTTAATATAACTAAATGAATTCAATTAGATTCATAATGCATTGATCATGGCCATATCTACAATGGATGCATCCACATTACTCTAGGGCCTGGTTTCACAGATAGGGCTTAGATTAAGCCAGTACAATTATGCCTTAGTACAATTAGGGCATTTAATAATCTAAATAGCGATAGATGTTATTGGGAGACAGTCTAGTTATGATTCATTCGGTGGAGAAAATCCAGTTTTTGTTGACAGTAAAGCAGCCAAGGGAGGATCATTGTGTGAACGGATTTCATACTACTGTCTGACATTTAACCATAATTAATGTCATTTGCTTTGATGGTTGTTCGCTGTAGCATTTCTACCCCAGGTTATCGGTGATTCATGAAAATATGCTTGGAAGTCCCAGAGATTTTCACTGAGATACCATTCACCGAGCAGACAGAAAACAAGCGTTCTGCTTTGCATTTGCTTCCCTTAACTGTGCATTTGAATGTAATTGACATTGCATAAGCTGCCGTGGTTTGGGAGATAGATAAGATTGTTGGGGTATCATCGCATGCCTCTTTCAAACTGTGCATTATGATTTTGCCATAATGGTCGACATTGTGACACTTCAGCATCCAGACAACTGTATGCAAACAAGATTGGACCACAACGTTCAACAGGTCACCGGGTTTGACTTTGTCTTCTGAACACAATGGCTCACCACACTAACAGAAGAGAACTAGCACAATCAAATGCAAAGATAAAACGCTTTACTTTGGCAATTGCAGTTTGGTTTTATTCAAATCGCCTGTTCATCAACCATTTTCTCTCGTTCTCATTTGTGGCTTCGAACCTGCAAATGAACCTTTCAACCCTGTGAAAAATAAATGGAGATGCTGTAAATAACCTGGACGGCTTTGTGTGGAACAGGCTGCTGCCTGCTGAAGTTTCTATTTTGGTTGTGTTGTCTTCTCACCTCAGGGCTGCGGTAAACAATCTGTCAGAGCAGGTGAAAGCAAAAATGCACCGGCACCAGCAATTAAGATTGCAAGAAACCAAGTTCACGTACAGGTGAGGAGAAGCACTGTGTTCCCTCCTTCATTTCTGTGCCAGCTGTAATTGTTGTCTTTGATGGGCTCGCTTTGAAGAATGGGGCACGACTGAAAAAGAGTAATCTGCACACAAAAAGATAGGTGCAGAATACACAGTATATCGATTGTTGATTCGCATTCATCTTGAACACCTCTATTCAAACAATGAACACCTAAAGACTGACTGAGGTTACCATGGTTGCACTGCAATTATTACACGGTAAAATTAAGCAAGCACTCAGCAACCATCTGGAACGCCTTAGCGACCACACAGCAACACGTTAAACACCTTAACAACCGAGCTGTGACATCTTGGCACACCATGTGATGATGATAAAGTCAAGTCACATTTATTCAAATAGTGCTTTATAGCAGTGGTTCTCAACCCTGGTCATGGAGGCGCAACACTGCGCATTTGGGATGTACTCTAATGCCCAGTACACATTGTATGATTTTGGTCTGTCCCAGACTAAACATGAGCAATCGTGGTGGTGTCTGTGGTAGTAGCTCCTAAACGGTGGTCCAGTCGTCATTCAGTCAGAGAGGTTCAAAGACGGCCGTTGTCACGGTCTTGAGACCAAAGATATACTTCGACAGTGTCATAAATTTAGCATGATCATCTCACAGTGTGTTTGCTGCTACGACCTACGCCTACTGACTAGCCAATAAATATATAATAAATACTACTGATCAACATGACATGGCTCTAAAACATAAAATGACTTACCTCAAGCTCCATTTGCAAAACTGGCATGCCAAGTTGTCCTCTTTTCCCAATCCATAACCATATTCTCCTCTTTGGATTCCTCTTTTTTTCAGCGCACATAAAAACCACAATTGCCAAAGTACGATTCATCTCGCTCTATTTGTTTACCACTAGCACATGCTGATGACGCTTTATTCTTCTAAACTTACTTGGGTCGTAGCCTACGATTCAGTAGGTGTCATCATCATACAGTCTACATACATGTCCTACCCAAGTTTATTAGATCCATGTCATACAGTGTGATTTGTAGCGATCTTTTGAAACTCAGAAGACACCTCTATGTATTTGACCTATTTTAGGGGCTGTTTACACAACACTGTTATCAACTAAAACTGTTATCAGCGTTTTTAGTCGTTTTCGCGGATCCGTATGAATTGGGATCGTTTTGACAATGTACGCTGAAAACTCAAAGAAAAAACTCCTTCCACGTACAGACATTGTCAAAAAGAAAATGCATTAAAAGTTTTACGGTTTTAGTTGAAAAAGGAGTTGTGTAAGCAGCCCCTAAGTGAAAACGGTGAAGACTGAAAACGAAAGTCCAGATAGTGTGTGAGTGTGACAGTAACGGCTAGACGGCTGCTCAACAGTTCTGCATACCAGCTTGTGAATGTCAGTCAAGGAGTAAACTATTAGCACCCTTGTTAAAAGCTGCCATTATACAATCAGCTGCATGAAAGCTGGTTTAAAGCTCTCCTGCTTCAGTAAGTTACACTAGTCTCTGCAGGCTCCTGACCTGTCATGGCTTGTTCCACATATCTCATATGGGGCAAGTTGTGTTCAAAATATAACGTTGACAAGTAAAGCGAACAAATAAAACTCTAGAATCCTCTGACTTCAAGGTCTCTGCACTGAAAAAAGAAAAAAAGAAAAAAGGTTTTCTTAATCCATATTTTTTTCCTTTCAATAATTTTTTTTTGAGCATAAACTCACTTAAATTTGATGCATTTTTCAGTTAATAAGCCCTGGTTTCACAGACAGGGCTTAGTTTAAACCAAGATTAGGTCTTTGTTCAATTAGGACATTTAAGTAGCTTTTATAAACTTGCCTTAGAAAGCATTACTGGTGTGCATCTTGCGACAAAAAATTGACACTGGCATGTTTTAAGATATATCAGTGCAAGTTGCTATCAGTTAAGTGTGTTTTATATGTGTAAAAGATGATCTGTTTCTGTTTTGGGTGGGTTTTGCACGTGTTTAGTTTCCTGTGTCTCAGTTTGTTTCCATGGTTTTTCATTGATTGTTTGAGTTGTTGCACCTGTTGTTCATTTCATTGAATAGTTTGCATGGTTTTTTAAGCCCCGTGTTTCTTTCTTTTCATCTCTGTCCATGTCGGATATTGTTTGGTTGTTCTTCTCAAGTTTTTCTAGTATTCTGAATATTTTATTTTGAGTTTGTGTTAAATAAAAGAATTGTTGCGCTTAGATCCTGCCCTTTTTTTAAATCACTGCTGCAATCAGACGCTGACAATATGGTGACTGGCTGCAAATATAGGCTATATCTTTCTCTGAAACATAAGAGAGTTTCTGAAAGTTTAGCTCTCAGATCATCTGTTGCCTGACGTACAAAACAGATCTTAAGACAATCAGCAATCACACGGGGCTCACACGGGTTTTTTTTCCTGCTAATAGAGCTTACTTATACATTACAACAAGAACACAAATGTACTGAAAAAATTTTCTCATTCAGTATTTTTGTTATTATTTCCCAGCAACAAGATACACATACTTGGGACACAAAATTGCATATGTTTCCAGTGAACATATCTTGAATTAAGTTTATTTTTCTTACCCTATAGGCAATATGCAAACGATTAGTTGAAGGAGTACAAAAACTAACTTTTATCCAAGACATATTCCCTAAAAAAATGCATGCACTTTTGCATTTCTTCTCTAATAAATAAATTTTTACTGAAAAATAAGGGAGTAATAATTTAATATTTTGTATTGTGGAATCTCTGTTTCTCTCAGAGAGCAGCAATAATAAATGGAGACATTCTGTAAAATTTCTTTGGATGATTCTCCATAGAAAAAGGTGTCTTCTGAGTTTCAAAAGATCTCAACAGTGTCTCAAAATGTGCTCTGGTTTGCCATGATAACAAAGTCTGCAGTTAAAAGTGAGAAATCTCAATGTGAACTCAAAAATTTCTTCTGTGTTCTCAGAGCTGCCAACAACAATAAGTTATACCTCTGTTGTCTTCCAATAATAATCTCAGTTATGCATTTGTGTTTCTCAGAAGGAATTCAATGAAATGAAATGTCTCCTGGACCATGTAAAGAAAAAAAGAATCCTCTGGGCGTGAACACATGAGAAGATAAGTCAACAAACAAAGTGGTTTTCCCTTGTTTCTGTCATCTTTAATCTGAGGACAATTACTCTTTCAGTGCTTCTCTACAGAAAAGCAAAGAGTGTGCGAGAGATGGCAGTCAGAACAGACTCCGATGGGGGAGGGGACGGCAGGATCGCACATCTCGTGCAAACCCCATGCGTGAGTAAGTTGTTTGGCTCTTTTTTCAAGTTTAGACAGAAAAAAAGAGTAGTGAGAGCGAGGGCGAGAGGGAGGTGGGAAGGTTAGTGTGGATACTGCCAGGGGAGTGGCACGGCACGCTCTCTCCATTCTGTGCAGGAGAGATTACCACTGGCATTCTGGTAGGATGAAAGAGAAAGGGGTGAAAAAAAAAATCTCTCGTTGTTGTTGCGTCGGTTCCAGCGATAGTGGGTCAGTCGGCTGATCAATCAATCAATCAATCAATCAATCAGTCCATCAATCCATCAATCAATCAATTTGTAGTGCTGCAATATATATGTATAGCTGAAATTGATTTTGTTTCATAATTTATGAATTTTACAACATTAAAGGCTTGTTCACATCAAGGACGATAACTATAATGAAAATGACAAAGATATTGGCTAGTTCTAATAATAGTTCTGAATATAAAAGAATAGCAAGCTTCACATCATAACGATAACGGCACAGCGAAACTATTTAATTGGAATCACTTTCAGAACAATGATTTTTTCAGCTGAAATAAAAACATTGACAGCCAATCAGAATCCATCCTGCCTGAAAGCACTCGAGCGTTTAAAGCAGCAGGCGACAAAACTGCAGCACGCAGTTAGAAAAAATATTATCGTTCGTTAATGCAGACACTAATATAGTTAATGTTACTGTCATCTTTATAGTTGTTGTTTTTGGTGTGAACGGGCCTTTACATTTTTATTTTCCTGTTAATAAATGTGAAGCTGAACAATCTGTTGTATACCTTATTTTGCGGCGCAGATGTAAGCTTCCTAATAGCAAAGTACTGTACATCACAGAGACGTCTATTTGATGCATCTAAGATACGTTTCTTATCAGATGTTAAATAGACATTTAGGCCCTGTTTGCCCCTGATATTAAGATGTGTTTTGGTCTATCAGAACACAAGTGGCCGACACTAAATACAGGTGAAAACGGAGACTAAAATGTTTTGGACTTCCAGAGGAAGTTGAAAACGCATTCGACCGGATTGCTTTCGTAGTGTAAACACTCATGTGATTGAATGTGTTCAAACAGCCACTAAACACTGTCTTCTCTCCGTCTACTGACCTCATGAGTAACATTATGGGAAGAGCTCGAGCCAGACGGGATTTAAACTTTGTCGGCTGGAGATCCAAGTTTGGTTTGAAGATGAAAAATGTCCCAAGCACAATGTTCTCTCTCCATTCCTGATTTCTAACACACACTCACAGCGTTCAGCTGGTCTTGTGTCTGTCAGAGCAGAAACTAAAGCTGATGTTCTCCGTGTGTTTTTCCCGTCGTCTCCGGGCCGTTCGTATGTGAATTGCGTGAGCTTATTTCGCGCCTTAGTTTGAAAGATCTGAAAAAGTTCATACATTTACCCGACCATGGACCCTCCCCCCGAAGAAATCAGGACGGAAGTGGGTGAAAGTGGACAAAAGAGATGGATTAAAACACCAGGTGTAAACGGGAATGTGTCTCCCTCGTCTACTCATCTCGTATCCGATAAACCAAAACACATCGTAATACCAGGTGTAAACAGGGCCTTGGAAAATGTCTTTAAGATGTTTATGATTTAGAATACATGTAAAACTGACTTTTTAAAGACGTTCATCAGATGTTTGAGCACAGCTGATGCTTTCCAGACAAAGTGCTCTTTAAAAGACATCTTGGAGACATATATGTGCTATCTGGGCTATTTTCAGTCAATGTGCTGTATGATAGGCTACATTATATGCTATAGGTAAATAACGAAGAATAACCTTAAGTAAACATTTTTGCGTTACCAGTGTGTTTATAATTACGGCCACACACTGAAATAATTTTGTAAGAAATCAAGCTGCATAACCAGCTGTTTTATTTTGTATTTTGTGAGTGATGAAAAATCTTACAACTGTTATGAGTTTTGATGTAAAATATATCTCAGATGAATATATATGTATAGCTCTGTAAGTGATTGGTTTGTGCTGCACAAATAAATAAATTACTAAATAAGTGTTACAAATAAGCACCTCAGCTCATTAAAATTTTGAAAAGAACCCTATGAAACCAAATTGAATCACATTGTGTGCAGACTCCAGAAAGCAGCTCTTCAGTTGATGAGTAACTGTTCTCTGTTAGTTTCACAGTCTCAATGTATTCTTTCTTCCATCAAGGTTTTATACAGTATCGAGGTGAGGAGACCTTGTTAGCAAAATAGATGATCCACAATGGGCTCCGCAGGTTAAGACCTGTTTCTGCACCAGTCTCTGATTTCTACCCCTCATATCAAAGAGCGTGAAAGAACTTGAACTTCATTCACGTTCATCCACTGATCCTCGTACTATAATTACAAAATAAATAAAATCAGCTAGTGCTTTGACAGATGCCACATATCTGTGTTTATATCTAATATTCCACCGCATCTTTCTTTATCATCATAATTACAGTATATCCTAAAATATTTTTTTTATATTCACCATCCATTCCATGTAATGAAAGGGCTTTGATTCTTCATCATGTTTAAAGATTTTAAAGTTTGAATTGGGAACTGAGAACAGTATTTATAGATGATCATCTACAAACAGGCCTAGGATAGGAATTTTAATGTCATCCTTGTAATGCATACACATTTCCAAACAACCATGCTTTTATAGTTATTTATGGAACAGAAAGTGCTAATGACTGTGATTATTTGCTTTATGAAATATTATGTGAAGAACGCATTGTACTACTGTATGTGTAAGAGGTGTAAAAATAACAGAATGATATGCTTGGAATTACAGGCATGTTCCCTTTAACGTGTTTGTCTCCCTGTTCTGGAATCTCTTACGATGTTCACAAACTCCTGGGGCTCGTACCATGACGGTAGTTGAACAAACTTAGCGTTACATGATTTGTTTCAAGTTGACAAAACCAAAACAATCCAATCAGGCTTTATTGGTACCATGACACTGATCATCAACTTTCTCTGTAAACTCAGGCTTTGATCTTGAGGTCATGGAGTGCCTGCACATGAAAGTGTGACATCACTAGTGAACAGCCAATCACATGCCTTGAAACATAGAGACGATTCAATTCTCGCTAGAGAGTCGGTGTGATTCAATTCTCTGTTCTGCTGAGATTGAAGAAAATCAAGCATATAAAACCATTTGCACATCAAGAAGAAAATATCTTGATATATCAGTGCAAGTGAAAGTTGTGAGGTTAGTTTATATAGTTGATAATAGATATACAGAGATATACATGTAGTAAATTTTAAAGCTTTATCAATTGATTCTAAAACATTATTACATATATTACATATTATCTGTGTGTATATATATATATATATATATATATATATATATATACACACACATTTATTTAAAAAGGAAAAATGCTCAAGTGTAATGGATTAGGGGTATAATATATATAACATAATTTTATAATAATAATAAAAAAAAAATCTTTACAAATCTTTTAATATGTAGTGACCTTTAATTTGGATTAAGGGAAACTGGGGGAGTGGCTTTACTGCATCAGTCATGTGTCACTTTGCTCACAGCTGAACAACACTAAAAGCCGAACCACTTCCATGGTGCCTAAAACTCAGGGTTGGCACCAAATAATTGGAAACATACCTTGTTTGTCACTAAACATTGCTTGATCACACCTTGGCAACATTTGATCTAATTTTCATAATTAATTGAAAAGACACTGAATTTAAGCATGCAATACTTATCAAAGAGGCTGTTGGACTATGTGCCAACTGTTCTTGGATGATTTTCGATCTAATGTGACTTTGTGGAAAGAATCACTCCTGGCTTAACGTGCTGTTTCTGTTTGAAATTATGAAAGTCTCTAGGCTGTGGAAAAGAGATTGCAACAGTGGTTAGTCTACCAGGCTTAGAGTTTCATGCTCTTTCTTCACTGACCTCCACACGGTGTGGAGACACTTGCTCAGTTGATGATATAGATGGGTCTGGTGTCTGAGGAACATTATAATGTAAACTTCATTAAAAGGTTACTGAGTCTGAAGGTCATTACTGTTGTCAGTACAAAGGAACAATGAACCAAAGACTGATGGAGAAGCAGAAAGAAAGCTCCTCTTTACTCCTGATAAATTTCTCAATTCCATCTGCATTGTTCAAGAAAAAACACCATCAGGATTGGCCTACACTCACGACTGTTTATGCTTGGGCCTGTTAGTTGTGCGCTCCAGATTACTGGAAACAATTTCATTCTGGAAAGCCACATATAAACACAGGAGGGGAAAATTAGAGGGTGCACATGCCTATAACTCCACTGGTCCATCATAATTCTCTGTCGAACCTGCCCTGCATAACGCAGCGCTGCAGACCACAGTATGTGCCATATTTATTTGGCTAGGCTAGTGTGGAGTAAGCAGGTCCAGGCCAGGCTTTCATAGAGGAATACCCATTCCTTTTGGACTGGTGGAAGAAAAACAACTCTGCCTCTGACATTTCACATCATGATTTTGGCCAAGTTATAATGAACTACTTTCACATAACGGAAATAACGGTATAAGATCCAAAATCTTGCGCTCATTAAAAAATGTAAGTAGAGAAAACCAGGTGGCGTCAAATCAAGTCACCTTTATTTATTTAGTACTGTATACAATACAGATTGTTTCAGAGCAGCTTTAGAGTGATAACAGGCTGTTGTTCAGCTGAAGTCAGTTCAGAAATGCATAAAAATGCACACACACAAAAGTATGTCATCATTCAGCTCAGTTCAGTTCTCATACAACAGTGTCAGTACAGTCAGATCAATAATATTATTGAATATTAGGTGTCCCAAACTAAGCAAGTCAGAGGCGACCCAGGCTCCTAACGGATGATAAAGACTTGACAGAACACGTTATTACGTGTGGAAGTTTTTGGTCCAATAATTAGAATATCTGTTTTTTGTTGTTGTTTTTTTTAGAATTAAGTAGGAAATTACTAGTCATCCAAGTTTTTAAATCAGCTATGCATTTCGTTAATTTTGTGAAATGGTCAATTTCGTCAGGGCGCAAAGAAATCGACAGCTGAGTATCATCAACATAACAGTAAAAACTAATGCCATGCTTCCTAATGATATCTCCCAAGGGTAGCATGTACAGGGAGAACAGCAACGGTCCTAGTACTGAGCCTTGTGGTACTCCATACTGAACTTGTGATTGTTATGACATCTCTTCATTTACTAAATTGGTAACGGTCAGATAAGTCTAATTTGAACCATGCCAATGCAATTTCACTAACTCCAATGTAATCTTCAAGTCTAATAAAAAAATGTGTTTATTAAAAAAAGTCCTGATTTAATGCAAATCTTGGTAAGACTTTACAATAACATTTCATTTATTAAAATTAATTACTATATTAGTTAACATGAACAAATGAGCAATACTTCAACAGCATTTATTAATATATTTACTAATTATTAGTGTTACTTAGGTTCATAAAAAACAAGCTGTGCATTTTCTGTGGTAGAAGGTCTCCGTATGACATTTTGCCAGATTTAATTAGCTCTGACTATTTGCTTTTCAGAAATGAGCGAACCTTGAAACGATATTTACAAAACTAATTGAGATTGTACATTTCATCATTTGAGTCACTAAATAGACCAATCTTGCCTTTTGAATTGTAAAGGTGAGCTCTAAATAATATGTTGTGGACATTCAATGGAACTTATTATACTTGATTATCTATTTTAATAAGCGAGTACGTATGCCATCATGCTTTTTTCTGTCACGCCCTTTAATTGTTTTCACCGTCTCATAGCTATTCAGTGAAAGTCTGTTTTGAAGGGAACTCGTAATGAGGTACTGCAGGTGTTTTTACCAGCGTTCTTGTGGTCGCACACAGTATGGAAGCAGAAAATTATTACTTCGTCCAATTGGCCAACTGTGAAGAGTGTGTGGTAAACCTCTTCTCACACATTAATGAATATCTGCATAGCACTTCATGAGAGATTTCTGTTATCTAAATATTTAAGTTGCGGTTTAGACTGCCCAGGCAGCTGGTAAGAGTGCAATTCTTCAATGGCACACTAACCTCACACATGAAACCTGTGAGACCAAGCATGGCACTGAGTCTTAGTTCGACAGGTTAATGGAAAACAATGGGCAGATCTTCAAAATGGTGAGATTGGAGCATGATGTTGTGCGTATCAGGCATCCAGCAGATTCTGTGACTTAGTAAACTCTTCATTATAAATATGTAGCATAATAAACTTGACAGTGTGTCTTTCTCCTCTTTATGCTGCTTAATGGCAGAGAAGATAATGCATCAGAAACCTATAATGATAATGAAAATGACTGCATATTGGCTATGATTCCTGAGTACTAGTACAGTGTATCAAACCATTGCATTTTCTTCATAAAAATGTGTACATTTCCTATAATTCCTATGAGTCAACACCATCAGATACAAAAATGATCACATTTCAAATGCTTATTATGTATAGACAAATCTAGCACTGAATGAAACTACGGCTTCATTTTTTTTAACTGTCACCACAGTCTGACTGAAAGCAGATGGTGTTGACAAAGTCACAGGCCTATTTCACAGATCACACATACTAAATGCAGTAGCCATATTGTTTTGTGATGTTGCTATGTGCTAATAAGACCTGCTTAAAATCACACAGATTGACTAAATGGTTTATTTAGATGGAGTAGATATATACAAGAGAAATTGAACTACTAAGGTAGTTGGTGTACTTAGGATCACATTAGGTAGGTTTGGTTAGATTAAAACGAACTCTGTTAGTGCGGTTCATTTGAATAAGTGTGAACGCTGCCATCCGAACCCTGATGCGCACCAGCGCTGAAAAGATGGTTCTCGATCTGCTTCCAAACAAACAGCAGTTTTTTTTTGTTTTTTTTTCAGGCGCTATAGGGGTTCCCATCATTGTACCATTTTATGGATTTGGTTTTAATTAATTTTGTTTTGATTTATTTTTAATAAAAAAAATGTATGAATTAAACAGTTTGTAAATGTATACTTTATCACTGGGGGGAATGAAATAAATGATTGCATGATACTTTCATGTTTAAAGACATTTCTCCTTATAGAACCTTTTTTTGGCATAAAGTGGTCTTTAAAATGAAGTCAAGAACCCTAAGGTTCTATATAGAACTCCAATTTACCAATTTAAGAGTGCACACATATGAAACCATTACACCTGATTTCATAATTCTTCTTTCTTATGTAACAAATGTATTTCATTTGTACTGCATTTAGACACGCCACAGAACAAAATTGGTCCATTCTCTGTTTTATGAATAAAATCTTTGCAATCTAACTCGAGTTTAAACCTGCTGCCTAAATGTTTGAAAATTAGAAGACAGCTATAATTTACACGGAATTCATAATTGGCATTGTGCATCTTATTTACATCATTAATTCAATATAAGTGTATGAGTAGGATGCTAAACAGGATATCACTTTAAAAAAAATACATTGTTTTAAAAAAAATATATTGTTTTAAAAAATGCATCCGTCTTTACTGTAACCAACTAAACAACTAAACTGACATAAAAAGGCCGGGAAATTATTACAATATGTTGCCATTTATCAAATACAACTCCATAAAAGGTCTAGCAAAGATCACAAACAAACCAGGTTTGTCGAAATGATTAAGTTCTAAGTGTATTATATTTAGCATCAAGACTGTACTGCATCCTAAAGGTTTCCTTTGACTGCACTGCGCACAAGGTGTGTGATGTCTGATAAACGCACGCCACCTGGTTTCCCGAAGTGAAACTCCTCTGGGAGCGCGTGGAGTAAAGGTGAGCACAGACGCAGGTGAACCCACCTTACAGTGACGAAACCCGTTTCACGTCAACAAAGCAATTCATCACGAGTCTAAAAGCGATGTTTGTACATACGCTCGACCGCTTTATTTCAAAACAGGGTGTGCATGATCCTTGAGTGTTTTCGTAAGATTTAAGATTTTTTTAAGACTTAAAGTCAGCTCCCGAGGCCCCGCCCCCTGTAGGCTTACCCGGAGGTGAGCTGCTATATTAGACAGCTGAGCGCGCGCTCGGGATGTGAAGTGCTTTATCTTCAGCAGGTACAGCTCCTGTCACTCTCACACTCGGGATTGTGTTTGACAGCGCGCGTGGCTATTCTAGCGCTTTTTGGGGAACTTTTTTCAGCAGAGCGGCTTTTGCGCGAACAGTTAATACTGTCACAGAATGAAACTGGAAGTTTTCTGCGGGGGTCACTACGACTGCAAGCCCGTGGAGCTGTGCAGCGACGCCGAGGGCAGTGTTCCGTCGCCGATGTCCGCGGAGGACGAGCTGGGCTCGGATGGAGACTGCGTGGCGCACAGTCCCGCACCTGTTCCCCCGGGCGCCGAGAGCAAAGCCAAGCCCTATACGCGGAGACCCAAGCCCCCGTACTCTTACATCGCTCTCATCGCCATGGCCATCCGGGACTCGGACACAGGCCGTCTCACTTTGGCTGAAATCAATGACTACCTCATGAAAAAGTTCCCGTTTTTCAGAGGCACCTACACCGGCTGGAGGAACTCAGTGCGGCACAATCTGTCCCTGAACGACTGCTTTCTGAAGGTGCTGCGGGATCCCTCCAGGCCGTGGGGAAAGGACAACTACTGGATGCTGAACCCGCACAGCGAGTACACCTTCGCGGACGGAGTGTTTCGTCGGAGGAGAAAGCGCATCAGCAAAAAAACCGGCAAGGAGCCAGAGGGGCCGAGCCAAGCTGCTGCAGGGGACACTTGCAGGGACTCTATCGCGACGCCTCCTTCCAGCGTCAAGTTCACGAGCTCTTTCGCCATTGACAGCATCCTCAGCCGACCTTTCAGGAAAGAGGAACGCCCTGTTCACAAACCTGACACCTGGCAGGGGGGAGTGGACATGGTGCCCTTTGTCATGCGGGGCTCCCCTGTCCGATCCTATGGGTCTCCCGAGAACCCTGCGATCAGCTGCCGTCACCAACGGGACTTTTTCCCTTTCCTGCCCCCATCCGAGTGCCTCTCGATCCCGCACACACCCGTGCCCGCGTACAGCCCGTTCAGGATTGAGTATTTGTTGTCATAATATTGCTGGTCTAGGGTGGGGAACTTCGGCACTTTCTGAGCACTAGTGACTTGACACAGACATTTTTGCAAAACACATTTCACCCGCCTGCATAAATCGCCTTTTGCTCCGGAAAGTTGTATGCAAAATGGAGTGAAAAGACAAAGTTGTGAACTATTTAATATTTGTTTGTGCTACTGAACGGTTGTGTTGTTCTAAGTTGTTTTCAATGTATTTATTTGAACCAGGCGCCTCAAAAGATTCTTATGAAAGTTAAATATGATATTTGTTTAGATTGCTATTCGAGAGACAAACTCAGTTTATGATGAAAGTGAGGCTCCTGCATCAATCTCGTTAACTGGAATTAATGTTTACTATTTTACTGACAGATTGCATGCACATTTTATATTGAATAATAAAACATGCTTTAAAATTGAACACGAATTGATTCCTATCAGTCATTGATTTTTAAAAGATATTCTGTGAATTCTGTCATGTGTGCAAATAGGAAATTTTCACGAATCATCGTCAAATGATGTTTTATTAACAAAGTTCGGGAGGAGCACGTTCAGATAATTAAACCTAATTAAATACTCTGGGATACTCTGGGTTCCGGCCAAATTTCGAGCCCGGAGCGGAGGCCAAATACACATCATCTTTACTCTGTTTAATATGATGTAAGTGTGAACTCGTGAAAGGTTCATAAATGTAAAATATTATAATGTTTGCAATAACCAGTGAGTTTTATAGCTATAGTTTTCATACTTTTGTTTTTGTTTCCACACTACCCAAATGCTTCAAACGTGTACAGTATATTAATAGCTGGGCACTTTGAGAGCGTGAGACTTTGGTGAAGGAAAACAAAACAAGATAAATCAGCTTCATTTTGCGGCAGCTGTGAATATTAAATAAAACAAATCAATATAAAATCCTGGTAGGATGCACGGAGGAAAAGTCCCACACGAGCTGTCCGCGGTCCTGAAGATAAGATGACATGACTCAGATTTCAAGGCCAAGTAGTGATTTACCTACTAACATATTGAAAGCCATATAACGCTTAATTTAAGCGATTTAATAGATTTTCAAATCTAAATCTGTCTTTGTTTCTGCTTTAAAAGCCTGCCTCTTAAAAACTTTTCATCGTGTTAAACAAAATTACCGTGTTCTTATTATTAGTTATAACATTAGTTTTGTTGTTCTTATTATTGTTAGTTTCGCTCGTCTTTTTTTTTCTTTTCTTTACTTTGTTTTGGGAAAATAGTCACGTCTCAATAGATAAATCAATACATATACCATTTTCCTAAAAAGCAGACCGTTTTAAAAGCAGGATTTGGGGAACTATGATATCAAATGCACGATCAACTGGCGAATTTTAAGATAAAGGAGTAGCCTAAAAAAAAGTGAATATTAGCATGAATTCGCGTGCGCAGGAGGATGGATAACCCACACAAGTAGATCAAATTTCCATATTTGTGTCCTTTGTAGAGTAGAATAGAATCAAATATATCTTTATTGTTATTGTCATTAAAACAACGAAAGTTTAGCAGCTCACAAGGATTGGAAAAAATAGAAAAAGCATAACGTAATGTATACAATAGTTTGTGCAAAATAAAACAAACAATATAGTGCTGTGACTATGTAGAGATGCATATCCATATGATAGACATAACATATTTATGACATTTATGACATTTAACAAATATAGACAGAGACAGAGATAGATAGATAGAGAGAGAGAGAGAGAGAGAGAGAGAGAGATCGATAGACAGACAGATAGACAAACAAATAGAGAACTATTCACTGAACACTAGTTCCTATGTACACTAAATAAATTAGTCACAAATGTCGTTATTAAAATAACTTAAATTGACATCATGTTATGTCTGCAACACTCATCAAACATCCTCCTGGCAAAGTAAAAAACTAAAAATCGACCTCAACTTCTATGTATTATGTTATATGACGTCAATGAGAAAGTCATTACAACCAATCAAACTGACAAGGTCTGTTGAATGGCGTTTGAAGGGCTGGAGAGACTATACTGCAACCTACAGGATACAGTGTAGGCCTACAATATCGTCTACTAGCCCACATAACGAAAATCAGGATTATTAAAGTTAAATTTCATTCACATGGTCAAATGACATTATATTATAAAAGATTGTGGACTACATTTTAAATAGGTGGGCCTATTCATATGTTTCTTTAAAAAAACATATCAAAATGAAGATGCAGGGAAAATTAAGACCCACGTCATCAATTCCCCAAAGAGTGTAATCTTTGTTATTATCATGAAGTTTATTTGTTTGATTGAAACTTAAACAATTGCTGAAGTTGTTGGGCTCGCGAGGGGGAGAAACGTTCGTCATTCGTAGGCGCCTCGAGAACTCAGTGCTTTGTTTTTTTCCTCGCTGAGTTTCCCCGAGAGCGGACACAGATATATTTAGCAATTCAATATTTATATTTTCTGTCCAGAACTGCAAATATCCGTCCCCCTGTCACGCGGAGAGTAAAAACCTCTAGTATCGACATCTCTGCCAGTGCCAGTCGGCCTCCGAGACTCCTCGTCAGTGTAAAGGTCACGAACAACAGTAGAGGAATCCTGCAGTCTAGTGCAACAACGAGAGTCTCAGGCGTTAAACCTTCAAAGTCTTTCACGTATTTTTCTTTTGCACCGAGCACGGTTTCTCCAAGCCAAGCGCGCATCCTGAACGCAGCGGGGACAGCGGGTTTGATGTTGCCGGGGATTTTTTGAGGCCGATTATTTTCTTTTCCCTTATTGTTATGACGAGGGCTGATTTTATCTTCACATCCTTTTGTTGTCTTTGATAAAGATGTGAGGCTGCTTGTTTCTGCCTATGAGGCACGGTTGTGAAAATTGCCTTCGGAATCGCAGCATTAGTGCGCGTGTATTCATGACGAAGCCAAATAATAATAATAATAATAATAAAAAAGACAAATTGCAGTGTTGGCCTAATGTTTCAACTGTAAGAGGCTTTCACCAGAATATTTTAGTTTACAGACAAGTAAATATAAGCATCGGAAATTTGTTTTAAATAATCATTGTTACGTGTAATGATAATAAAACAAAAATCGTTAATTATAGAACCGTCTACTTAAATAATATAAAGCAGGAAACATGTTGTTATTATTATAATTATTATTATGATACAACAAGCCTAAAGGCGCACCAGGGTAAAAGGTACATTTAATTTGATTTTCCTCTAAACCACTAGATGGCACAAAAACTTTCCGCAGCGCTTTCCAAAACATCCGCTTTTCAAGATGCACGTGGAAATTTGTCTGATCCTTGACGCAAAGTTTGATCTAATATATATATATATATTTTTAATGGTGTAGATTTAAGTACCGCTAAAATTATCGAATGTATTTTGAGACAAAGGTCTTGTTAATGATTTTGAGTTTTGTTCAAGCTAATTAAAGCAACAGTTTTTCAATAAAGGAAGAATATGTAAACGGTATTTGGGGTAAAACGCGCTCCTGCTGTAGGGGTGAAAGACACAATAATTAACATGATAATAAACAGCTGGCTGACTTTTCCATTTGTTGACGTGAAATGGTTAGGTTCAGATGATAAATATCATTTATTAAATTGGCCAACCTAAGAGATTATCACCATATTAACAATGAAACTATCCTATTTAAAAAATATATAATAATAATAATAATAATAATAAAATATTGTTACTATTGTAAAGCTATATTAAATTATGATGGGATCTTGAATGCTGTCAGAATCTTTACTTTTCAAAATAATTTTGTTTCTGTATTTATTTAAGCTAAATATATATTTAAATTAACATATTTTAATGACAGTATATTTATCGAACAAAAACGAATTCGTTTATTTATCAAAATTGTTATCAAAATAAACAGAAAACAGTATTTTGCTAAAGTGACTGTTTTGAACAAGTATTACCTTAGACATTTTTGAAAACAAATAGTTTTAGCTAAAGTGTATTTGTATCCTTTTTGTACCCCGTGTGTCTGTGGGGCAAAAGGACACCTCGTACATTTAAGACTTTTAAACAAACTAACAAACAACTTTTATGATTTATTTTCACACAAAATCAATACACACATATATTTATTCTGCAATTGTACACTATGGTAAGAGTGAAAAGCCCATTATTTCTTAAGGTGTGCCTTTAGCCCCGTTGCACCCTATTATTACTATTATTTTTATATTATAAATCGATATCGATTTTATTTAAAATTATTAATTAAATCATTAAAATGAAGTCAAGTGACCTTTTTTGTGTTTTTCTTTCACGCTAATCATGGATGTTGGAGACTTTTTTTTTCGTATGGCCAATTAAGCTCACTTTCCACAATTAATTAGTCGTCCTCTCAGGGGGGATGATCGGGGTCCGGGACGGTAAACTGACACTGCGCTGTGTGTGGTATCCGAGCACTGGCGCAGCGGCTGATGGAAAAAGCCTGCTTCCACTCATGTCAAAATCATTTATCCAGAACAGCCCTTTACAAGAACTTGTATACACTTGGAGAGGGACTTTTTTCGCCCACCCCCATCATGCTTAACTTGACGAGATGCTCAACCAGGTCACTGCCTTACGCGCTCACATTCTTCTCTCTTTGGCGAAGCAACGAACCTTTACTTCGCACGTTATCCGGCTGTTCTTTCGTTGGTCAAACGCGCGAGCAATACTCACAAGAAGTGCGTTCCTATTTCAACCTCCCATCTATTAGTGCCAGAACTCTCACCAAAACACGCCATTAATTACTGGAGGTCTGACAGCGTTCGCCCCGGTGTTTGGCGTGTGGCGCTGTTGATTGAAATGTCGGACTAGGCTTGATAAATGGCGTTATTGCGTGTATTTAGGTTGTCAGAGGGGAGGTGGGGAGTCTCTCCACTCGGACTCTGCACAGCCTCCTGCCAGACCGATAGCTGGAGGCATGCCAGACATGGAAAGGGGTGGGTCTCCACAGTTTGAGGAGATTTCTTGGGAGGAATTTAGTGGGGATCTAGGGGGCAGAGAGAGATTTACGAATTGATAGGTGGTCGCGTTTTGTTTGGCCGCACGTCTTTGCGCCAGAGGACTCTGGAGCATTGAGTTTCCTTCTCTTAAAGGATTAGTCTTCACGATGGCCACCAAGAGACTAAGGAGGGGTCGCTATCCTGGCGACACACAGCTGGTGGCTTCAGCGAGGAGCGCGTCCTGCGAGCAGAGCACAGTTGTGGCGCACTGACCTCGGCCGCCTTGAAGAGGAGTCACTGCAAGCTTTTTAACAGAGATTCTTGGAGTACCTATCGTTTTCTCCTTTCTTTTGTAGCCTGGGGTGCGTTTGACTCATTTTTATTTTATTTTATTTTTTAAAGACTGACCCCGTCGTTTTACATCCATTCAGCTGCAAGGCTTTAGCAATGACGACGGAAAGCCCTCAGCAACAGCTTGACCCGCCGCCTCCCCTCAGATCCAGCCCGGCGTCCAGCGGCGCGATGCACTCGGCGCTCCAGAGCACACAGACCGCGCTGGAGAGCACGACTGCGACCGGCACCAAAGGCAAAAAGTCCAACTCGGGCATGAGACGCCCTGAAAAGCCACCTTACTCCTACATCGCTCTTATAGTCATGGCGATACAGAGCTCTCCGACCAAAAGGCTGACGCTAAGTGAAATTTATCAGTTCCTCCAGGCTCGCTTCCCGTTCTTTAGGGGTTCCTACCAGGGCTGGAAAAATTCCGTCAGACACAATTTGTCTCTCAACGAATGTTTCATCAAACTTCCCAAGGGCCTCGGACGGCCGGGTAAAGGCCATTATTGGACGATCGACCCCGGGAGCGAGTTCATGTTCGAGGAGGGCTCTTTTCGACGCAGGCCCCGCGGTTTCCGAAGGAAGTGCCAGGCTCTCAAACCCATGTACCGCATGATGAACGGGATCGGCTTCGGGGCTTCAATGCTGCCGCAGAACTTTGACTTCCAGTCGCCCTCCTCGTCTCTGGCCTGCCACGCCAACGGCTATAACTTGGACATGATGACCAACGCGGTGCCTGGCGTTCACGCGGGTTACGATGGCCTCAGTGCAGGGCATCATGTCTCACACATGTCATCGAGTCCGGGCTCCACGTACATGACGGCGTGTCAAGTCGCTTCTAACGGCGAGTACGGGCCGGACAGCAGCAACAGCCCGCTTCACTCTCCCCCGGCGGCCATGAGCGGCTCTCTGGAGTGCCACTCGCCGTATGGAGCCGCCTCTGCACACTGGGCTTCATCAGGAGTGTCTCCTTACATTAAACAGCAGCCACTGACCTCCAGCAGCCCGACCTCCTCTGGATTACACTCGAGCATGCCTCCGTACGCCTCTCTGGAGCAAAGCTACCTGCATCACAACGGCAGAGACTCGGCCGACATCTCAGGTGAAGCGCCACTGCACACACGCTCGCTTTAATATACGCATATAAAGTTCATCAGGATTGATGTACCTGCTGTTATTCTAAAAAAAAAACAAAAAAACAATTGTAACGCTTTATCTTACAGTGTCCTTGTTACATGTTACATGTAGTAAATTATGCATAATTACAAGCAACTAACCTTAAGCCAAATCAAACCAAACCCTAATCCATGTACACTGTTAAAAAAAATTCGGCCTTCAATTTTTAAGTACAATTTTTTGGGATTTTTAAGTCGTTTCAACTTAAATTACATTAAACTGACTTTTCAAAAACGAGTTGTTTAACTTATAACAAAGTTAATAGCTAGAAAATAGCTCAACTTATTTTGATGGTTTACAGCAATGTAAAAACATGTCATAACTCATTGATCATATATATTTTTTTACAGTGTAGTTACTTAATATTACTCAGTACTTAAATGTATAATTACAGTGTAATAAAGTTACCTTAAAATAAAGTGTAACCAACTTGTTGTTTTAAAAAAAACAAATTCTTGTTTAAAGAAAGCCTGACTAAATACCACACAATGTAAGCACGCAAATCGATCTTAAAACCATGTTTGTAGGCTACAAAAGCATGTGTTTTAACAATTTACTCAAGCCTATATTTTTTCTCGATGTAGCAATGTAGTAGCATTGCGTATCGAAGCACTTCATCAGTGTTTTTAAATAGGCTATACATTTTTATCACAATTATTGTTTCCGTTATAGCCTATCTATTCATTCATATTAATTTACAAAAAGAATACAATATGTTATGCCACGAATCATTCTTGTTTTTATTCCCTCAAAGTAGGAAAAGTATAAGTAAATTATTTTCAGAGGCCTAAAAAGTGTTTCGGGCCCGATGTAATGAATTAAAGTTTGTGCGTGGCAATTAAGAAGTGGATTCTCCTGCAATTCTGTTTAGGAGAAACAGTCTAATTAGGAAAATAGCAAATGTCTGACGCAGAAGGCCTCAGTGCGTTTTTTCCCAATCATTTCTTAAGGTTACGAAAACAATGCCGCCTTTGCCAGTGGACTGGTAATGAAAACTCAGTCTACCCAAAATGAGGGTTCCCCAGAGAACCTTTCAATGATCAGTTCTTAAGAAAGGACGAATTTTCTTTATAGTGAAGACCATTTAAAAAAATAAAAATCTAAAGAACCTGTTTCCACTGTAAAGATCATTTTGTGGAATGGAAATGTTCCATTAATGTTCTTCATGGAACCATCAATGCCAGTAAAGAACCTTTATTTTTAAAACTAAAGAGGTAGATAGGTTCGGACTGTATTATATGCGATGCTTCGGTTCAGGTGACCCACAAATATTTTTTAAAAATGTTAATTATAAAATGTATAATTTCTAAAATGCGTTTAATCAAACAAAATAGGGAACTGGATATTGATTGAACAGCAATTTAATATTATTTAAATTTGTAATATTTATAAAAATAAAATAAAAACATTGCCATTGTTCTTTAAAGACTGAAATGGCGTCGATATGACTATATAATGCATCGTTTGTGTGGATAAAAAGCATGTCTTCTAAACATAAAAAATAATATCCAATTGCTGTAAACTGACAGTGTGATAGAAAGCATGCACTTCTAAGAAGATTGCAAGCCTACTTTCGTTGGCGATATTATATATTAATAATTGTCTTTGATTTTCGTCAATAGGAATGTCTCGATACCAAAGCCACTCATCGCCAGTCTGTGACAGAAAAGACTTTGTGCTGAACTTCAACGGCATCACATCGTTTCATCCCCCCAGCAGTGGATCCTATTATCACCATCAGCTGCATCATCACCAGGGAGTCTGTCAAGATGTCAAGCCATGCGTTATGTAATTTTAATCATAAATCCTCAAGTACGGAAATGACGAGATTGTGAGTGTGTGTGCTTGATGCACATCAGTTATCGACGAAGAACAAATGAAGGAAGAAATGAACTGATCGGAAATGAGGACTCCAGAGGGAGTGATGGAAAGTTTATGAAATATATTTACTATCTTGGAAAAACCTCGAAACTTCTGCAAAAAGGAGACACGAAAAACGGGTTTATCCCAGTCCATAATCAATAGCCAAGTCTTTTGTATGAATTGAGCACATTTGCAATGAGGATGAGAGGGAATATGTTCAATAACTGAGCATAAAAAAAGTCGTAGTAAAATGAAACCTTGTAATTTTCGATGCACTCAGCAACACCGCGCGCGAAATGCAGGATTGAGGGAATTCAGTGGTGTGGGATGTGATGCGTGTCACAAACCCACTTCAACACAAATCATCTTATTTTGTCTAAATCTTATGTGTGTTTCTTTTCCCACCTCTTATATGTTCAGGGGTGAATGTGTGGATCTGTGGGTCATTTCTTGTGTAAAAGGAAAGAGGCCTACGGAAACCATCATAGAATAATAATGATTGCACTTTTAGTAGTTTAACAAGTTGACAAAACAGTTATGTACAGTCCAATAAAACGATGTATTCTCAAAATCAGTAAGTGTATTTATTCATGTATTGCTTAATATTTAAATTGCTTGTTTGTTTGTCTGGATATAAAAAAACCCCGCAAAAATATTTGAACCAGCAATATTTTTGTTCATTGTATTTATTTATGCAATTGCCTTTAAAAGTACATTTTAGACATAAAAATAACTGGCTTCTTCACACTTCAGGAGAAAAGAAAACGTCCTTCTTGGATTGTTGTAAAAATAAACATGTAAAAACGGATACAGTAGAGATAATAAACCATGAAACTGGGTTACGACAGTTAAGACAACAAAACTCTGACAAACAAAGAAAGTGACACTTTCGACCAAATTATGACCAATATAATCACAGTCATTTTGTAAAACTCGATCGAAGGCGCGTTCTAAATGAAGCATACAAATTATAAATAAAAGCACATTTCTCAACTCGATCTCAATAAACTTATGCACGGAATCTTAGTGCCATAAAATCAATAACAATCAAATAAAAGCGGGGGCCAATTCTTATAGCTGAATTTGATTATTAATGATCAACGAGAAGAACGAATAGAGAGAGTGAAAGCGCGTGGAGGTTTTCTCTGCTCATATGTAGGCCTACTCGCAGAACTACTGAAGTTTTAAAAGTTAAACATGGTCCAATGTCGCCATCTACTGTTACATCAAATACTGTGTAAAGTCATAATTCATAATAATGTGTAATCCTTAAATTATGTTTCAGCTTTATTAGAAAATATGTTTAGTATGTATATTGAAGCATTAATTTAATGTAGGCCTACATTCCTTTTATTTCTCTTCTCAAAATCATACACAACTAAAACGAAACTAATATTAAAAAATGCTCCTCTCTGATAAATAAAAAAAACCCATCAATATAATCCTTTGTCAAATAATAACACTTCAGTCGTCCAACCCTAATCTTTTTTTTTAAAGTAGCCTAAATATAATTACTATCCTATAAATGTGAATTTAGTATACTGCAATAAACGTCCATGTCTTAGGATATACTTTACTCTTAAAAAGTACACTGTAAAATAATTGTACAAGTGGTAGGCTATTTTTCCAAATAATTCTTTAATATTACGTACAATTTTACTTTTTTAAAAAGTGCATGAATTTAAAGCCTTACATAAGCATATTCAAAGAGAATAATTATCAAGACACTTTAATAGCAATGCGTTCTAAATAAAGCGTTCTAAAGAATAACGCAAGGAAGAGAAAAACTTTAGAACGCTTTAGTAAAACTTGCTTTCCACTACAGTTTGAATCGGCTTTAATGTCCTTATTGTATTCTTTAGTAACCGTATTCAAAAGTAGCCTATACACAGTGTCTGCTGATCTGCATGTATTCATTACAAATTATAATTCAGTTGATGGAAATAGCCATTCAATGACGCAACGAGCTTGAATAAACAACAAAGCTAATACACTTATAGCCTTGATTAGCTTGTTCAGGTGTGTTTGGTTATAGTTGGAGTTACATTTCGCCGGAAAGTGGACCTCGAGGGCCAGAGTTGCGAATCAGGCTGTTTTCTGCAGTTGTCACGTTCATTTCAGTTGATCAGAGTGAACACGGTTGCTAAAGAGTTCAAGGCTTACGGACGCGCCACAGTGGACACTCAATTATTTTTTTTATTTTTTTTTATTTATCACGTTCTTCACATTTAAAGAGGAAAGGACAATGTCTTAAGTAACTCGTCTCACCTGCCAGCTGTTTCTGCTGAAATATCGCCATCATCGGACAAAGTTTTCTTCACACACAGATTTAAAAATATGACAAAATAAACGATCAAACCGGTAGACTAATGTGAAGCTCCCCGAAATAAAGGATAAAGACTAATTAATGTTGTGAATTTAGACTGATTGTGTGTGATGAGCATTTGCTGTAAAAAAAAAAAAAAAAAAAAGCATCTGCACACAGAAATTTGTGACTGTGATTCCCTTACGAAAATGAACCATGGTTTTACTACAGTAGCCTATTAGTAACTGTCATTACAAAAGGTGTTTTCGTCAATTGTCCTCTCCACAGGGCTCTCCGATTGAATGGTGGAGGTTTCAGGCCTTTGACTCAGTTATTGAACTTGTTGAATCTGCCGGCTGACAGCCCCACCTACCGGCCGGAACAAGTATAGTTACAATCTGGCGCCTGCAGCTGTACGCTCGAGCGCCCAGACTCATCCATAAACTATTATGATAATTAATATAATATTTCGGGGTCATGACCCTGGTAACTGGTTTTAAATACAATTCACCAAAAATCACACTAAGAAAAATAAATGGAATATTGTATTATATCTAAAATATTGCAAACATGTCAAAACAATATTATATTATAACAAAATTATGACTTTACAAAAACATTGAAGTATAACGTACAAATATACAAAAATAAAACGAAATAGATATGAGGGCATAAAAAATATTTTACAAATATTTTTTCAAAACTTTTTATAATTTTATTTACAGTCACCATGAAATCAAAATTGACAATTCTTATTTTATTACAGAATGTCGCAGTGTTTATGATCCACATCATCATCATTTTTTTTTTTTTTTATTAATTTGCACTCCTAATCTTCAATCAAAAAATTTTAACCTCCCCTGTTTTTGAAATCGGCCCCTCATTCACTATTCCATTCATTGGTCCACTAATATAGTTCACTTGAAGGAGTGAATTCGGACACTGAGTGCGCCCGAAGGGCTGACGCTTGTGCTTGCTGTTTAATATTTATTTGAAACTTAGGCAGCTGCACTAGTAAGATGAAACTATTTATCTTAAACTCTGTCAAGGAAACTATGTATAAACCTTAATTAAAATTTAATAATCAATTAAAAAGGAATATATACCTACCTGTATGATATTGGGTCATTCCTGGTATTCTGTGCCTTTATGGCCATCATAAAATATATAAATCAAACTCAGTTTTTATAATACATAGGTGATGTAATACATTAGGGTGATGTAAAACATTTGAAAAATGATTTTGGTCAAGCTCAGGGTAAATAAATGTAACCATTGATTAAACAAAATAAATGAAATGGAAGATCAAAAATGTCCACCCTGTCAGGGACAAATGAACAACATTTCAAATAATTATGTTTCTAATTTATGATATACCTTTGACCCTTTAAAAGCATATCAGTTACTAAATGATCAGAAAATATAAATATTTGTATTTTTTAAATATTGTATAAATATTGTGTCAATATAAATATTTGAATTGTTCTTTCTCACAATCATTTTACATTTTTCCTTTTGAAATACAAATGCCTAAAAGGCATTTTTGCTTACTGCATTATTGATACACCAGTCAAATTAAAATTTTCACAGAATTATTAATA
Source organism: Leuciscus idus (assembly GCA_021554675.1). Taxonomy (NCBI): domain Eukaryota; kingdom Metazoa; phylum Chordata; class Actinopteri; order Cypriniformes; family Leuciscidae; genus Leuciscus; species Leuciscus idus. The sequence continues at coordinate 39,198,382 of CM038627.1, forward strand.
TGTTTTTGCTGGTTTTATGAGAACATTGTAAAAAAAAGAAGAAGCTTAACAGGGTGGACAAAGTGATAACAGGGTGGACAAAATAGTAAAAGGTTGGACAAGAAAATAACAGGGTGGGCAAAACAGTAACAGGTTGGACAAAACAGTAACAGGTTGGACAAAAGAGTAACAGGGTGGACAAAACAGTAACAGGTTGGACAAACAATAACAGGTTGGACAAAACAGTAACAGGGTGGACAAACAATAACAGGGTGGACAAAACAGTAACAGGTTGGACAAAACAGTAACAGCTTGGACAAAACAGTAACAGGTTGGACAAACAATAACAGGTTGGACAAAACAGTAACAGGGTGGACAAAACAGTAACAGGGTGGACAAAACAGTAACAGCTTGGACAAAACAGTAACAGGTTGGACAAACAATAACAGGTTGGACAAAACAGTAACAGGTTGGACAAAACAGTAACAGCTTGGACAAAACAGTAACAGGTTGGACAAACAATAACAGGTTGGACAAAACAGTAACAGGGTGGACAAAACAGTAACAGGTTGGACAAAACAGTAACAGGTTGGACAAAACAGTAACAGCTTGGACAAAACAGTAACAGGTTGGACAAACAATAACAGGTTGGACAAAACAGTAACAGGGTGGACAAAACAGTAACAGGTTGGACAAAACAGTAACAGCTTGGACAAAACAGTAACAGGTTGGACAAACAATAACAGGTTGGACAAAACAGTAACAGGGTGGACAAACAATAACAGGTTGGACAAAACAGTAACAGGGTGGACAAAATAGTAAAAGGTTGGACAAGAAAATAACAGGGTGGGCAAAACAGTAACAGGTTGGACAAAACAGTAACAGCTTGGACAAAACAGTAACAGGGTGGACAAAACAATAACAGGTGACCCTATTACGCTGTAGCCACATTGGAACAGCGCCATCTTCTGGTCAGATGTGGGACTTCATTCGGTGCGTGACTCTCATGGTGCATTATGTGTAGTATTTAGCCGTTGGGGGTACATAGGTTGTACACATTATTGTAGTGCCTTGTGGGATTGAATGAGTGCACTTGCTAACGTCCACTATAGCTTTTGTAAGAAAAATATTCACATTTAAATCTTTATAAACGGTAACGGCCGCGCACGAGTCAGTTGCGGCAGAAGAGTGACCTCTGAATGTATTGTTCTCGATTACCTCTGGCCTTTCTTATGACAATTAATTCTGAAAAAAAATGTGCTTAACATGTGCTTAGATATTGACAGGACTGAATATGTAAAAAGAAAAAAGATTTTTCAAACGATTGTCATTATTGCTCTTGATTTCAGTACCCTTAATTACATTTTTTAAATCAATTGGATAAAACATTGTTTGGCCCAGGAGAATTGTATATGGTTTTTATACATTTTATAAATGCTGCTATCGTAACTTCCCATTAAACTGTCTTTTAAGAAATTGCTAGAAGCTTGGAAATTAGCCTTTAAACATAATTTCTCTCCACACTCATGCATATACTGTGCAATAACCAATATATGTTATCTAAGTACAGGACTATATTTAAAGATTAATGGTTTGATAATGGAATTCATTTTGTTTTAGATTTGCTAAATAGTAATAAGGTTCACATTTATCAACAATTTACTTCCTTCTCTGGCGTATATAGAGATAACCATTTGCTTGTGAAAAGCATCTAATTTAAATTGCTTCACCTTTTGAACACATCTCCATTATAATTATTATATATATATATATATTTTTTTTTTATCGGAGGTATTAATATTTTGGATAAGAAATGTAATAATTTTTACATTAGAAAGTATCTCACTTAAGATCCCAGTTGTTACCCAAAAGCACTTATTATATGGTCAGAGAGAAATACGTTTTTATTGCGTAATTGCATAATAAATACGTTTACTTCAAAATACTGCATAGATGTTATCCTTGCAATGCTTTTCTTAATAAAAACAAAGAAGACATCTCAGCACAATGCTCTTCTTGCAACCTTGAACCTCAAACTCTCACACATTTATTTTGTAACTGTAACTATTCTGCAGACTTTTGGAAACAGATATCTATGATGATTTTTGATATATTTTACAAACGAGTTGCAATAGATGACATATGGTCTTTTTCTTAGACTGTTATAATTGACAACACATTAAAGTTAATAATTCTCCCTGGGAAGTTTAATTTACATAAAGCTAAGTTAGTCTATTTGAGTTTATGTATTTTTTGTAAATTACAAGAAATAAGAAATGTATTAAAAAAAATCCCTTAGTCTGAAAAAAAGTTATTTGCAGAATCTAATGCTTTACCTTGTATGAATTTTTTTTTTCGTCTTTTGAAAACATGTGTATGAAGATATAGAAAGATCTGTTACATGTATCCCCCATGTCTGTTTATTGTTAAATGGTTTTTGTACGTTCCTTGAAAAAAATAAATAAACCATTCCATATGTATGCACATAAATAAAGCACATGATGTGAATACGATGACGGTTTATTGTTACTAAGGGATGGCTTTAAATAAACCAATAAAAAGCAATTGTATTGTGGGAACGCCCAACTTCCTTTGATCCATGCACCAATTCTCGAGGGATGAAATCCATTTTTTTTTTCTCATTCCAGAAGTAATTTTCACTCGAAAATGTCACTATAGGAAACTTTACTTTAATACTTTTAATATTTTCACTTTCACAAACTGAAAGTTGAGTTCGACAATGTAGCTTGCAGCTCCCTCTGTTGGTGAAATTAATCACCATAAGATTGCTCTGGTAACCAGCTATCTATTTTGGTCTGGCTTTTTTCCCCCTCTTCAGCTTTTGGTGTCCTGTCCCAGAAAATGTGTACAGAAAAAACCCTCTGTGCAGTACCCTCAGACAGTGCCGGAGTGGGCCTGTTTTTAGCCGGGTAGTTTAATGTCCAAGACAAGCCATATTTGGATGTAATTTAATCTCCACAAAATCTGGAAGTACACAGCAAAATTGACAGTGTTAAATCAACTCTAGTAGAGTTAAAATCACCTCCAAACGAGTGATCTTTTTGTCCCAATAGTTTCAGTGTTACTTGTTCAACACTATGAGTGAGTTATTTACACTGTGTCGAGTTAAAAAGACAACTCTGGTCCACACCACAGGGAGATGATTGTTCCTTGACAGCAGTGTAAAGAGTGACAGTTTAACACTATTATGATAGTTCCTTTTCGAAAGGGAACTCACGCTGCGTCCTCTAGTCTAGAGGGTGCTATGGGGAATGCCTCTGGCATGACCGGTGTATGAAGAATGAGTCTAAACATGACATTGGCAGGCGGCAGCCTATGAAATCACCACTGGTGTGACTGTGAGTATAAAATGGCACCTGTGAAATACGTCTATTTGTGTCTATTCTCGTATGATGTTTTTGAGCAGTGAGTGATCAGAGAATCTGACGTTTGAACTAGTGCATTTGACTATCTAGGGGGTAAAATGTGCACTTTTGCGATGCGGTCGCAGTAATTGGTTCCACCTGTGCATGACTTTCCCCTGAGGGATGGTAGTTGATCGCCTGCACTCTGCGGTTTGCATCCCGTAAAAAGCCATTACAGTCAGGCGGGATTGAGCGTGGGGGTTCCAGGCAGAGCAGGGACAAGTAGAACAGGAAGTTTCCTTTTTTGGCTCCTCTTGGCTCAAATATTCTATTGTTCTATGTATGTATCAATTCTGAGGAATCAGAGACAAAAAGTGTAGTAATTGTTATTATTATAACAATTATGAGTTATGGAAAGTTACGCCTGCACCAATGACAGATTAGATCTGGTTTGGCGGCAAGAGACAGACTTTATGGAAAACATTTATTTCTGGACATAACTCCCCTGCTCCTGTAAATAACAGAGCTCAGCCTGGATAGCAGTATCGAGTTGTTAGTTTTTTTTCTGTCAACCTCCTTGGGAAGCTGTCCTGAGCGAGGTACGTTGATAGGCAGCCTCTCGCTTTAGAGAGTTATGCTGAGGTCTCAGTCCTCAGAGCTCAGCTAGGCGGTATGCCAGGTTGTTAGGCTTTCTGTGAGCCTCCTTGGCTACTGCCTTTACATTACTGGAGCATTGTTAGGCCACCTATCATTAAAGAATCACATTCTTCTGAGACCTCCACTCCCTAGAGCTCCATCCAGACAGCAAGTCTAAGTTGTTAGGCTTTGAGAAGTCTCCTTGGTTAGCCTGATCTGAGCATAGGATGCCGATAGGGTTAGGGTTACTTTAGAGAGTTGCCATATTCAGGCCACCATCCTTAGAGCTTGGCCAGGCAGTAGTGTCAAGTTGTTAGGCTCTCTGTGAGTCTCCTTGACTACTGCCTTTACAGAGTGAGGCTGAGGACTCCACTCCTCAGAGCTTAGCCTGGGCAGCAGTATTCAGTTGCTAGGCGCTCTTAGTGCCTCCTTGATGGCTATTCTTGGCGCTGGGCATAGAAGGCCTCCTCTCGCTTTAGAAAGTGGTCATGCTAAGGCCACTGTGCTTAGAGCAAGACTGGGATGGGGTATCGTCACGCCTCCGCTCCCTGAGCTCCGCCTGCTTACTAGTGTCAAGTTGCTGGGCCCTATATGAAGCCTCCTAGACAGGTGTTGAATGTAGCTAGGCCTCCTCTCTCTTGGGAGAGAGAGTCATTATGCCAAGGCCTCCGTCCTTTGGGCTCAGCCAGGGGCTAAGTTGCTAGGCTCTCCGTGAGCCTCCTTGGATATTGGACTTAAACCGGAGTATTGTTAGGCCTCCTCTCGCTATAGGGAGTCATTCTGTTAAAGGCCTCAGCTCCCCTGAGCTCTGCCCAATATTGTGTTGAGCTGCTGGCTCTGTTATGTAGCCTCCTTGATAGGTGTAGTGCTGAGGCCTCTGTCCCATGAGCTCAGCCATAGGCTAAGTGGTTTGGCTCTCTGCGAGCTTCCTTGGCTTCTGCACGTAAACCAGAGCATAGCTTTTTTGGCAAAGTTGCCTTTTGGTTAGAGCATTGCTAGGCCTCTTATTGAAGCCTCCATTCTTCAGGGCTGTCTGAACAGAAGTTCAGAGAGTTAGGATCTCTGTGAGACTCCTTGGGACTCCTTGGATGCTGGCCTAAATAGAGAACAAAGTTAGGCCTTCTCTCTCTCAGAGTCCTCCTGCTGAGGTCTCTGTTCTTGAGATGCTTAATAATCTTACATGTCTATGATGATATTCCCTCAAAGGTGTTCATAGGAATACCAAGCTCTTGGGCTTGCCTGTAAGGGGTTTTATAGCTTGGTCTGTGGCCGCAGGGAATTAATCGCGATGCTGGTAAGCATCTTAGGGATGGGGACTCCTTTGAGTCTTTGACTTATGTCAGCCATTAAAGGCACACTATTGCAGTTTCCATTTTTCTCAAACAGCGACCCCTAGAGTCACAGTGGAGTACTTGTATTTAACGTTACTGTCGTAAATACCACTAACGCAGAGCCGTCTCTGCACTCTTCCGACCGCGCTTTCTTCGTTTTCTTCATCGACTCTGCCATGATTCACGTCTGAAATGCGTGCTAGTGTCTTCCATAGAGGCTGCTTCATGTGTTGTTGATGTATGTGATGTCGGGCCGTAAAGCAAGTCGTGAGTCTCGCGAGATTTGGCAGGGTGCCACCTCTCAAACGTGCACTGCTGGTTTTGCCACAGGCGCACCAGTAGTGATGTCATAGGCTGCCGCCCGCCAATATCAAGTTTGTTGTCGATGCTTCAGACACCAGTCATGCCAGAGGCATTCCTCATAACACCCTTTAGGGGACGCAGCGTCTCGTTCCCCTTCTCAGGGAACCATGGTTACATGCATAACCTGAGACAAATTTAACTATTGACATTTTAAACTCCAGTGTAATGAGTTAACACAACTCTATTCAGTGTTGATGGAACTAAAATAACTTTCATCTTCTATTATAAATGCATGAAGGCGCTCATCCATTCACACAATTTGAATACTGCTTGTTAAAAGGAAAACCTTCTTATCTTTCACAATAAAAAAAAAAAATATTAAAAAAAATTAAACACAGGAGTTTCACATTCAACACCACTGCAACCATACATACCAATATGGTACTCTGTACCGTAACCTTTTACCCCAAGGGGTTGTTTCAACATCAGAAAACATTGATATGTTGAGCTCTCTCACTGGTCCATATTGAGGCCTCTGAAAGTTAAAAGTCTCCCAGTTCAAAGCCACGTGTGATTGATGTATTTTAACCAATGTTTTTGTGAGGCTTTTAAAAAAGTTAATTGATTGTTTAAATTTTTTTTGGATGTTTTGTCTTAATTCGCATACACCAGACGTGCACAAGAGGAACAATGTTTCGAATACACCTGGGGTAGTGGATCATAGAGTAGTGTTTTGGTAGTAGATTTTTATCAGGAAACAGGGTTATAAATAAAGTGTGATCATAAATCAAATGTTTAAGGCAGTATGTTAGTATGCAGTATACCATTATTTAATCTGGTAGAGAAAACAATGTTTACAATCTGTATAAGAAGTAAAAGAAAATTCCATACAGGAAAATGTTTTGTCTAAACATCTCAAAAAAAAAAAAAAAAAATGTAAAAAAAAAATAAATATATATATATATATATATATATATATGATATAAAATATCATATATTTTAAGTCCACGTGGCCATTTTTTTCTTGCAAGTAAACCGTAATTAAAATTTTGAACTCGTTTACTTAACTCTTTAACAGACAACACATTTTTAACCAAAAGCTTGTAAAAAAGTTTCAGTTCATACTGTGCCACACCTTCCAGTATAGTGTGCATTGTCAGCTGCATAGTTCTCAGAGGTTTTGAAGAACTGCAATGAATTAAGCAAACTTTTTTTTTTACCCCAAAATTTGAGGTTTCTGGATCTTCAAGTAATGCATTGCAATGAACTGCATGTAAATGTTTTGAATGAAGAATAAAATTTGGGTCATCTTCAGTGGAAACAGTCTGAAAGTCACTTTTCACAGTTAGGCAAAATCAACAGCAGTAATGTTGTAATGTAAAATGTTGCACCATCAAGAGCCAGGTTGTACTCTGTTACCTGTACAATAGTCTTTCTTAAAGGGGTGTCATATAGAGCAGTGTGAATTATTTGAGTCTCTAAAATCATGAGGTCATCAACAAGAGGTTGAAGAACAGCATTAAATCCATATTTCTTCAAGTCTTCAGAATGAAGCAAAGAAATAATATGGATGGTAGAAATTTTGGTGGAAGATTCCGTAAAATAAAATAAATGCAACCGAGTTTATGAATGCCCTTTTTTTGATCCCAAGGGATTTGCGGTCTCAAGGTCATCATATTACAGCTGAAGCTGTAATGTATGTTTGTCTTGTGAATGAGTTTTGATGTATTCTCCATCACAAATGTCTTCATAAATATCCTCAGTGTATTTACTTGCTTGTTGAACAACTTGAACTACTTCCTTATTTTTAAACATGGATTGAAGTGTTTTTAGAACTGGAACATATACAATATTATCCATTACCGGGACTTGGGTAAAGATTCATGTTGTTTTGTCTTGACGTAAATCATATAGTACACTCTATAGTACTTCATTCGTTTAGACTCAATGTTGAAGATGGTGAAGGGATTATCCATATCATCAAATACGGCTTCAACTTTCTGACTGATTTCTTCACTACCCAGAACTGATGAAAAACTTTGTCTCTCTTGTATTGAATATCATTTACCAACTCCTAAATTGAAATAACTACTTGCTGAACTGTACTGTTAGCAACTCTTGATGCTTGTAAGCTGAAATTCTTGTTGCTTCAAGCACTACTGTTTCATGTTGTGAAGTCAAAGGTATTGAGTCAACTTCACTGACATTCAGCTCTAAAGTTCTTTCACAAACTCCACTGAACTCACTTATTCCTTATTCACACCCACATTATGGACTGTTCCATCACCATGAACACCATGTGACTCTACTCATCGTAAACTCAAGAGCTTCCCAGGGTAAAGTCAGTGTAGAAGTTTGAAACGCCAAAAATCAGAGAGGAATTCCCATGAGAAGTTTAACAAATAAAACATGTAAACATGCTTTGACCCTGCTTTAAATCACTTCTTTCCACTGAGAAATCTTGCCCTCAGTTCTCTGACTCTTGGTCTTTCTTTGAAGGTTCCAGCATCTATGTTGTATACTGCCGTTTGGATGAACACGTAGAAGTTTGTCAGACTTTCATGGTGTGATGTGCTGAACTCAAAGTGTGCCTTAAAGGGATAGTTAACTTTGAAATTAATTTTTGGTATGTTTTAGCTTACCTCAAGGGCATCCAAGATGTAGGTGTCTTTTTTTCCGCAGTAGTGTCAATTTTGATATTTTTAGGTCAAACCGTTCTTGTCTGTCAGTCATATAATGCAGGTCTATGGTCATTATCTCAAAGAGCATGCACAGAGTCCAAATTAAAACAATTCCCCGTCGTCCAAATTAAACAATTCCCCATCGTAAGTACACATTGATGGCCTAAGACACGAAACGAGCGGTTTGTGTGAGAAAACGAACAGTATTTATATCGTTTTTACCGCTTATACACAGCCATGTCCGAGTGATCTGATCTGACGTGTGCGCAGACTGGTGCATAGATATATACACTAGATGTCGCCTTGTCTACGGCAGTTCATTGGAACGAATGTCTTTAAGGCGACATCTAGTGTATATATCTATGCACCAGTCTGCGTACACGTCAGATCAGATCACTTCGACATGGCTGTGTATAAGCGGTAAAAACGATATAAATACTGTTCGTTTTCTCACACAAACCGCTCGTTTCGTGTCTTAGGCCATCAATGTGTACTTACGATGGGGAATTGTTTTGTTAATTTGGACTCTGTGCATGCTCTTTGAGATAATGACCATAGACCTGCATTATATGACTGACAGACAAGAACGGTTTGACCTAAAAATATCAAAATTGAAACTACTGCGGAAAAAAAGACACCTACATCTTGGATGCCCTTGAGGTAAGCTAAAACATACCAAAAATTAATTTCAAAGTGAACTATCCCTTTAAAGAGTTCATCAAATGCTGCTGCAGCCATATGAGCCTTGCACGAAATGGTTTCATGTCGACAATAATGAAGAACCTCTGAATGCTTTGGGTATTTTATTTTGAATGAATGGATTTCTAAATCAATTAAAAAAAAACATTAAGACACCTTAATAAATCTCAGTACATGGTCAGCTGCCTGAAGGGGGCTGATCTTTGGTGCCTTCCTGTGGCCTTTTGGAGTTGGGGGCAGCAGATACACCATCAACAATAAGGCAGACAGGTCACTTTCCTACCCTGTTGAGTCTAAAAAAGAGACCAAGAAAACACTTTGTTTAGTGATTTACATTTAAATATATTAAATTACCCTGCCATTTACATTTAAATGATAAATTGATCATTAATAAAGTATGAAAATACAATTATTAAACATATTATAGATATGCTTCTAAATCAATAAAAAAGCATTTATAGCTGTATTTATAAACTGCTTATTAATGTCTATTAATGCTTTATAAATGATGAATTAACTGTTTACTAATGCTTAATGATTAATAGCGTGCAGTTATTATAAAGTGTTACCCCATATTCAAATTATTTGTTAAACCTTACCATCACCAGGTTCACACTGAGCATCTTTGATGAGTTCCCCAATGTGATGATTGGAGAACAATCCTTTGCTGTCATTGATTATTCTCAGTTTGAACTAGGTTGGCCACTTTGCCAGAAACTTTCCTGAGATCTGTTCTCCAAACAGTAGCAAATACTCTTGTTTAAGTAAATAAGTAAATACGTAATTAAGTAAATACGCACAAATATTTTGTCCATTTTAAACCACGAAGTAGGTATGACATCACTTTGTAAGTCAAAACTTACAATTTAGCACATTTTAGCACTTCCGGTTCCATCGTCCCGAAGTCAATGGGTTTTTTGAATAGGGATTTGGTTAAATAAGGTCTGTGGTGAACACAAGCTCAAGACACTTTCACGTTTCATTCTACGGCATAAAATACATCAGTATTACCCCAATAGTGTTTTTTTTTTAAGCTGTTACGTGTCTTGAAAAAGGCGGTTGCTAACAACTGGCATGCTCGGCAGTGATGAGGCTTCATTATCTTCAGGTGTGCTTCATCACACGCCGCCAATTCTCCTCTTCAGCGCCCCTCCTCTCCAATCACACCCACTCCAGTCAGGAACCTAGCGATTGGTGGCGAATTAAGGGAAGGGGAGGCACTGATTACCAGGGAGAGGCAGTCGATCTGTCATATATATATATATATATATATATATATACACATTGTGAAAAAGAGTGCGAGATCAGTTCAGGCCCGGTTTTACAGGGGTGCTTGAGGTCTTTAAAAAAAAGTAAAAGCACCCTCAGATGAAATTATTAATAGTACATATGTAAACGAGATTATAAATGACAATAGAAACACAAACAGATTCACATACTTGCATATATTCATAAAATAAATCCATTAACACGATTTTTATTATTATGACGCAAAAAATGTATGCTTCCATGTTTAATGCATTTGATTGGTTGTGTCCTTTTGCGATCGTGATGTGCATAGGTAAAGCTATCTCTTTAATTGCCCACTTGTTTGTGCGTCCCGCTCAGGAAATTCGTTAGCTGAAAAATATTCACTGTCCATGTTGCACTACCGTATGAATAATTCTCATTATGGACAAAAGAAATTGGCTAAAGAAAGCCCAAACCTCCACATCCAAAGACGTTCAAATGACACCGCCTGCCGATGACAGCAGCAGCAGCAGCAGCAGCATACCCCGCCCTACAACCTCATTCGTACCACATGACACCCCTGCTCACATGGGCCACAAACCCCAGCAAGTGCCATGGCCGATGGTGTTGAGTGACATGGGTGATGAGAAGCCCTTAAAAATACCCCAGTCGATCATTTAGCGGCAGTGGAAATAGCCACTCATTTAGTAACTCTTGGTTAAAAAATAGAGAGTGGCTGGAATATTCTGTTGAACGGGATGCTGCATTTTGTTATGTGTGTCGTAAATTTGACTCAGCTGGGACAAATGATGCATTCACAACCACTGGCTACAACAGTTGGCACCATGCCCTAGTTCAAAATAAGGGACTAAAAGGGCATGAATCCAGCAAAGAACACATGTCAGCAATGGTGCTGTGGAAGGAGAGGCTCTCTAGAGTCAAGAAAGGAGCTGAGATTTCATCATTTGTTAATTCACATCAGCTTGAAAGCAACTGTGCCTATCTAACAGCTATTGTGGACATAATCAAATTCATAGCTATGAACCAGCTGCCTTTTCGTGATCTGGAAGGCTGTGGATTTTTTTTTTTTTTTTTTTGATGGACTACATCAAAGATCACAATAACATCAATTCATAATTCAGCACAATACCATTCAATGCCAAATACACCTCAAATCATATCCAGAATGAAATTATTGAAAACATGAGCAAAATTGTAACAGAAGAGATAGTCAAAGAAATTGGAGATGAGTTGTACACATTAAGAATGAAAGGCACCAAAGATCCCAGTGGATGTGAGAACATTTCAATTGTGCTGCATTATGTGGACAAGACAAACTGTGTGAAAGAGAGGCTTGTTTCAATGGCAACGACTCACACTTTGATGCCTTGTCTCTGACTAAGTTGGTCTTATCACAACTTAAAGATAATGGATTGAGCACTGACAAAATTCTAAGCCAGTGCTATGATGGGGCATGTCATGTCAGGAACAAAAGATGGGGAACAGAAACTCTTGCAAGAGGAATTACAGAGAAAAGTTAAGTCAAGTCAAATCACCTTTATTTATATAACACTTTTTACAAAACAGATTGTTTCAAAGCAGCTTTACAGAGATAACAGGAAAATAATGCAACAAAGTTTATTTCGGCTGTACAGCAGATCTAGAAGAAAATAGTTACATCATGCGTTGTGGTCATGTCTAGGCGCAGGTCCACCATCTGATCTGGATACGGCCCGGATACGGCTGACTACAGTAAACCTCGGGACAAACAGAGAGACTGATATTAGCGTAGATGCCATTCTTCTTATGATGTGACGAGTACATCAGGTGTTATAGGAAGTGTTCCCGGTTCTGGCTGACCTAGTTTATGCAGCTAAAAAATCATTTAACTGAACTTCCATATTTGCATTGTTTTAACCACCAACTCCACATGGCTATCGTGCATGCCATGTCTTCTAAAAGTGCACTGGCAAACTTTTTCAATGTATGCAGCTCTCTTACAGTGGCTGGAGTGTACACTGTACAAAAGTTGAAGCCGTTGCGAGAACAGCGCTGGACTGGACACCTGTCGACGGTCACTGTCATCATGAAGTCCTTTAACAGCATTATTTCCCTGCTACAGCAGCTTGAAGACCACCAAACCAGCAGCACAGAAGTGAGGCTCGAGGCCACAGGGCTACTGAAGGTCATCACACAGCCACGGTTTCCACTTTATAGCCTGTATGATAAAGTACTCTCCAAGCACACACACACCACCAACCTATACACTGGTGTCAGTGTGATTCAGAGTGCACTCAAGCATTTGGTGGAACTGAGATGTGAGAATCAGTTTGACATACTTGGGAGGAATTTATTAAACAGAGAAAGAATGCATAACCCCCACCATCCTTGCACAAGAACAACGAAGAGAAGTGAGCACACAATGGAAAAACTCTGCGGTGGGTACAACATTTGATCAAAACAGAATGGAAGGAGAAAAGACAGAATGTGAAAGACTGAATTTAATATCCTGGATGCAGTAGTTGGAGAAATGTCCACCACATTTAGTGACACACTGTAACAAATTTCTGCTTACTGTAGAACCTGTATACAGCATGTTACTGTAGATCTGCAAAGCATCATGGTCAATTTTCAATGGCGGGTAAATTCTACAGTAAAAAAAAATTTTTTCTGTGAATCACAATACAGCAATTTCTAGAGGATTTTTTTTTTTCAGCCATGGAAAGCTGAAAAGCTACGAGATTCCACACTTTCATCGGAATTTTAACTTGATGGACTGTCAAAATAGCGGTTTTGCCAGTATGTCCCAGTGAAAGACACTCTAAAAGCCCTGTTGAACCTGCCATCAGTGAGAGAGCAATATAATTTGTCAAAAATGCACTTGCCAGAAGATCCAAATGTGCTTGAGGATGTGAGAGATGGTAAGACCTTCAAAGAAGCCTTTTACAAGAGTTTCCTTCTTCAGTTTCTGTTATCTTGTATCAATATGCATTTGAAGTAGTGAATCCTCTTGGATCTGGCAAAAAGAAACACAAGCTCCTAGCTGTGTATATGACACTGAGTGAGATATTGCCACATAACAGGTCATCCATTGACCCAATGCAATTAGTCATGCTGTGCAGGGAGTCTGATTATCTGTTTTTAGACAAAGTTTTCTCCTCCCTTGTGAAAGATTTAAAAGACATTTAGCAATCTGGTATTACTTTGGAGACAGGCCAGACTGTGAAAGGGGTAGTTATTGCATTTGCAGGTGACAACCTGGGGTCACATTCACTTGGAGGTTTCACTGAGAATTTCAGCAAGAGCAAACACTTCTGTAGATACTGCCTTATAGCCAGAGACAGATTTGAAAACGAACCTACTAAGCTAGGCCCAGCAAGGACAGTAGAAAACTACAGGAGCAGTGTGGCGAAGTTGTCTATGGGATCTGAAAACTGTGTAGATGGAGTAAAAAAAGACTCAGTTTTCAATTCTTTACAGCATTTCCATGTATGACAACCAGGACTTCCTCCATGTCTTGGTCATGATCTTTTTGAAGGGATTGTATCTGTGGATCTTCAACTGCATCTTAAACATCTTGTGGCCATTGGGAAGCACTTCACATTTGTGCAGTTGAATAGGATGGTCTCTCAACTAAAGTTCAAAGGTAGTGATGCTAATAACCGGCCTTGTGTGATTAGAGCTGATGGAGAGAAATTGGGAGGAAGTGCAGCACAGAACTAGTGCTTGTTACGTCTTCTCCCTATCCTTGTTGGTAAACGTATCAAGAATCCACTTGAAGATCAAGTTTGGCAGTTGTGCCTCAAGCTGAGGGAGATAGTAGAACTTGTCTGTGCTCCCAAAATCCATACCAATCAGGTAGCCTATCTGAAGCTACTTGTTGAGGAATATTTGGAGTCTAGAGCAGCTATTTTTTCAGACAGACCATTAAAGCCAAAACACCACTTCCTCCTTCACTATCCAGACCTTATAATTAAATTTGGCCCTCTAATTCGCCTCTGGACACTCCGCTTCGAAAGCAAGCACACATAAACTCAGCAAAAAAAGAAACGTCCTCTGAATTTCAACTGTTTTTACTTTCAGTAAACTTAATGCGTGTAAATATTTGTATGAACACTAAAAGAGTCAACACCATAAGACATAAACTAAAAATTTTTCACAGACATGTGACTAACAGAAATAGAATAATGTGTCCCTGAATGAAGGGAGGCTCAAAATCAAAAGTACCAGTCAGTATCTGGTGTGGCCACCAGCTGCTTGAAGTACTGCAGTGCATCTCCTCCTCATGGACTGGACCAGATTTGTCAGTTCTTGCTGTGAGATGTTACCCTACTCTTCCACCAAGGCACTTGCAAGTTCCTGGACATTTCTGGGGGGAATGGCCCTAGCCCTCACCCTGCGATCCAACAGGTCCCAGACGTGCTCAATAGGATTGAGATCCGGGCTCTTCGCTGGCCATGGCAGAACACTGACATTGCTGTCATGCAGAAACTCACGCACAGAACGAGCAGTATGGCTGGTGGCATTGTCCTGCTGGAGGATCATGTCCGGATGAGCATGCATAAAGGGTACCACATGAGGGAGGAGGATGTCTTCCCTGTACCGCAAGGCATTGAGATTGCCTGCAATGACAACAAGCTCAGTCCGATGGTGATGTGATATACCGCCCCAGACCATGACGGACCTCCCACCTCCAAATCGATCCTGCTCCAGGGTACAGGCCTCGGTGTAACGCTCATTCCTTCGACGATAAACACGAATCCGTCCATCACCCCTGGTGAGACAAAACCGTGACTCATCAGTGAAGAGCACTTTTTGCCACTCCTGTCTGGTCCAGCGAAGGTGGATTTGTGCCCATAGGCGGCATTGTTGCTGGTGATGTCTGGTAAGGACCTGCCTTACAACAGGCCTACAAGCCCTCAGTCCAGCCTCTCTCAGCCTATTGCGGACAGTCTGAGCACTGATGGAGGGATTGTGTGTTCCTGGTGTGACTCGGGCAGTTGTTGTGGCCATCCTGTACCTGTCACACAGGTGTGATATTCGGATGTACCGATCCTGTGCAGGTGTTGTTACACGTGGTCTTCCACTGCGAGGATGATCAGCTGTCCTTCCTGTCTCCCTGTAGCGCTGTCTTAGGCGTCTAACAGTGCGGACATGGCAATTTATTGCCCTGGCCACATCAGCAGTCCTCATGCCTCCCTGCAGCATGCCTAATGCACGTTCATGCAGATGAGCAGGGACCCTGGGCATCTTTCTTTGGGTGTTTTTCACAGTCGGTAGACAAGTCTCCTTAGTGTCCTGCGTTTTTAGAACTGTGACCTTAAAGGTGAACTAAGTAACTTTTTTTACCTTAACTGAACAGCTTCGGAGTCATTGGAATGGTTATATTACTTATTTCGGGTTGAATGGTGGTCGTTTCGCACCCCCCTGGTGCCCGTGAGCGGAAAATACGCACTTGCAACTTTGAGCCGGCGGGCCGCCGGCCGCTGCGTCAGGAAGTCTCGCGTGATATCAGGTCTCGCGATGTAAACAATTGCTTTACGGCCAAAAGAAATCTGCTAAAATGCTGTCATTATTGCGCTCCCTCACGCTGTCCGAACCCGAATGAAGAAGACGTTTTAAAGAACGTCCCATCTGCTTTGATGTCGTTGATCTATAGCCTCTGGTGTCTGAGAATCAACAACGAGTTTTTACAACAGTGTTGTCAAATATCTATTCCGAAGCTGTGGGGGGAGCTCTAGAGAGAAACCTGCGAGCAAAAAGCGAGAATACAGCGAAGAAGTCCCGAAGCTACTGAGTGCTGCTTTAAATGCCTACTCTCTGTAAGCTGTTAAGGTCTTAACGACCATTCCACAGGTGCATGTTAATTAATTGATTATGGTTAATTGAACATGCATGGAAAACATTGTTTAAACCCTTTACAATGAAGATCTGTAAAGTTATTTGGATTTTTACAACTGTGGCGAGGGGGGCGTGGTTCAGCGAGGTCTGCGACAGGAGAGAGAGCGGGGAGAGAAGCAGCGGTAAGTGGGTTAAGTACGAAATGATTTACACCTGTGTCTCGTTGCAGTAATTGGCGTGGGGAGACTGCATTTAAGGAGAGGTCTCACAGCCATCGAAAAGAGAGAGGGCTGAGGACTCGTGGGAACCAGGCAGAGGACTGAGACATCTGTGGACTGAGATTACAGTGCTGTTTGATCCTGTAAAGTTGTGTTGAGTTTTGTGAGCGCATGTGGCACGATTGTTATGTACGAATTGAGTTATTAAATACCCACGAGTCTCAGCCAGCCGACCCCGGTCTCCTTCCTTCTCCCATACATAAACAAAGGGATCTTTATTACAACAACATTATTGTTGAAATACACAGTCCTGAAAAAGGGACGTTTCTTTTTTTGCTGAGTTTATTTTAAGCAGTGTGCACGGAAGCTGCATAATTTCATAAACCTATGTAGCACTTTGGCAGAAAGGCACCAATTACTACAGGCCTATTTACACTCAGGGAGCTTTTTTCCAGGCATTCTTCAAGTAGGCCAAGCCAATGAATTTGATGATCAAATGTACAATGGTGCCATTCAAGAAGCTGTTAGACTAAGTGGTATTAAGAAACAAAACACAGTAGAAACAGTTTCTGCCACATACAAGGGAACTACCTACAGGAAAGGAATGGCTGTACTTCTCAGTGTTAATGACAGGGGTCAAGAGCTTGGTAGGATTGTTGTTCTTCTGGTCAGTGAGGAGAAGGTTTATTTTGTTTGTGAAAAGTCTCAATCAGTGCCAGCCTTGGATCTTGGTGTTCACATCTTGCAGCATGACACACAGACACATTATGTTTGCGTTAGTGTGGACACCCTTGCTGATTATTACCCATTTCCAGTTTACAACTTTGATGATCACCTTGATGTTTTTGTGCTTCATCATTCTGTTTTTTCAGGTGAAGTATAATGGAAGCCAGCATTAAAAGTGTCCTCTCCTACCTGGAAAATGAGTCACTGGAAATGATTCTACATTTGTCAAGCATTGGGGTTAGGACAGCTGATGACATGGAATTCATAAAAGAAGATGATTTGAAACACCTCCTGACACCAGTGGACTGCAGGAAACTACTGCATGCCTTCAAAAGAAGAGGTAAATTATGTGGTATTAAAATTATATTTCACCAAAAAATGTAAATCATCAATTTAAATCATAAAGTCATCAATTACTCACTCATGTCGTTCCAAACCCATAAGTAGTTTGTTCATCTTTAGAACACAAATTAAGATATTTAAAATGTTCTGTTCCTTCATTGAAAGTCTGCTTACCCAAAACTCATAAAGCTTCATGCTTCAAAACGTATAAAATAAAATAAATCCAGATAAATGGGGTGGTTCAATTTAAGTCTTCTGAGGAGACACACTGGCTTTATATGATTAACGGATTTAATTTAGAATTTTATTCACCTATAAACGTTGATTAATGAACATAGAGCATTAAAAATTTGAAACAACCTCGGGTGAGTCATTTATGACAAGAATGTTTTATTTTTGGGTGAACTACCACTTTAATAATTTGGGTTAAATAATGAAATCCATTGTAAAAAAATGCAATGCAAATGAATTCCAAAACCAGCACTCATAAAATATTGACTATACACATTTATTAGATACAGCTATGTAAAAAGTTTTTGACAAGATGTATATGTTTTCTTAAAAGTCTTGAATTATTATGGTAGCTACTCAATGCTTTTTCTATGTTAGATACACAGCACAACACTCAGCAACGTGACTGTACCATCTGAACCTGACATTTTTTTTACTCTTACACCTGTACCTTATCCTGAAACCTCACCCAATTCAGAGCTTGCATTGGAACCTTCAAGCCATGTTTCTGTGCAGAATAGCACTTGGGTTTCAACATTTTCTGTGCCGTGGGAGAAAACACATGAAAGCTTGAGAAGGTGTCTTGCACAGAGGAAACGACCAAAAGCTGCAGATAGACGGCATATGGTGAGAGTCATTGCAGAAGCAATAAGACAGGTTTGCTTGAACCCCCCCATTCAGGCAGTGGCCATTCCTCTTCATGCAGAAGTTAATTTTATGCATGTTAATTTTACAGATGTTACGGTTTGTGTTAATAAAAATAAATTAAATTTTTTTGTCTTAATTCAAGCTATATATAAAAAAAATCACCCCCCGGGGATGCTACTCCACAGACCACCAACAGAGCATATAAAATATCAAAAATACAAATATTTATTTAAAAGACTGTTTGTGAAGCTGTTTCATGACTAACGTTACTCTCTCTGGGTCAGCGGCAGCGTCAACACAGATTTGAATTTTGCGATATGATTTTGTCAAAGTTTAATAGACAGACAAATTGAAAGATCGCGTGGGTGTTTGAATCGAGATCACAGTCTTTGAAGATGAATCGTGCAGCTCTATTGTCTTATCTCTCTCAGTATATGAGCAGCGCGAGGGCTTTTCAGTGCGTTCAGTCTCATGTCTCTTCCACACGTCCACTCTGGATATTACGCCACTTTAACACTCATAGATAACGACACATTTCATCCTCTCTCTTGGAACGAAAGTGGCTAACTTCTGTCAACCTCATCTACAAGCAAGGACAAAAATAAAGCAATTGAATTTGAATTAATATCGATTCTGGAATAAAAAAAATAAAAAAAGATTTTAGAATCTACGCGATATGCGGTGAATCGATTTTTCTCTCCAAGCCCTAATATAAAAGTAAATGTATGTTTTAAGTAAGAGTTTTGGTTTATAGAGAAGTTGACATTGTATTACATGTTGATTGGATAAATCAAATGATCCAATCAAACTTTTATATATATTGTCATCAACCCATCTGTCTTGCTTATAAACTTTTACATTAATAATTAATTTCTTCCACTGCAGGGTAGAAGACTCCAGCCCAGGAAGTTGACTAGTTCAGGTCCAGTTTTTGAAGAAAAACTCAGTTCTGGGAGAAAAAACAACATTCAGGAACCAAATTCTACAGTTTGAAATCCTGCTGTTTTTAAATCATTTAATTTGTCTTTTATACATTTCTAAATTAAACCGAACATTTTAATAAATTTGAACAGGATTGATTTGTATGTTCAGAAAAGTGTTGTTGTATACAAAACGGAATGAAATGTTAACAGAAAAATGTTTACCTATTGAAAAAAAAAGTTTTTTTTGCTATGCTATTTTTATTTTATGAATTTTGAAATTTAAAATGTGAAAAGTTGTCAATAAATGACATTTTTGTGACAAAAACAGTGCCTTCATTTTACAGTACACAAAAGTAATGCAGTAATCCCTATTACAGTAGTAAAATATGTGTGGTGATGAAACAGTACTGTGACTATTACTGTAAAAAAGTTTACAGTATTTTTAAAGTTACTGCAATTAAATTTACAGTAAGCATACTGTGAAATGAACTACAGCAACTTACTTGCTAATTTCCGCCAGCAAGTTACTGTAAATTTCACAGTATTCTTTTAACAGTGCAGATACAGCAAGTTTATATAGACCCTGAGTGCTCTACATCCAAGGAGTGAATGTTTTATGGATGGATACAAAGTGAAACCACTGTTGGACAGATGAAATTGCCAAATCAAATGAAAACTGTACAACAGCTAGCAGTTTGCAAAGATACAATGATGCTCTATCAGCTATGCCTATCGTGCTGCAAACACTGAAGCTTGGATTAACATTTGGAGCATCAACTGCTACATGTGAGAGTTAATTTTCACCACTAAAGAATGTGTTCAAAGACCCCCGAGGGGAGTATGCTTCACAAAAGAAAAGAAAATCTGATTAAACTTGCAGTTGAGAAGGGACCTTACATGCAAGTTCACTGGAGAATGGAAGGAGAAAATACTGAGAAGATTCAGCACTGCTTCTAGGAGGCTTCAGCTGTTCTGTATGAGGGTAGGAAAGCTTTTTGACTTATATGACTTATGTTTATTGTTCTATGATTCAAAAACAGAAAACAACCAACACTGAACTCAGGAGACAAAGGAACTTAAGTACTCACACAAAAAAGGTAATTAATGATACACAGCTGATAACAAGGAACTAATAATGATTGTAATCATGGCAACTAGAGTAGTGGAAAATTCAAAAGGAACTAAAAGTCCTTGAAAACAAAACATACGTGTGACATTACGCCCCTTCCAAAGAGGCGCAACCTCACGCCACAACAACAGACAAGGGAGGGGGTTCTGGAGGTGGGCGAGGAGATGTCAAAGAGATGATGACAGGTGATGGCGAAGAGATGATGACAGGAGATGGCGAAGGTATGGTAGGACAACAAAACTCTGGAAGCTATGATCAGAGACCCGGAGCACAGCAGGGATGACAGCCCACGGCGGAGTGGATGGAGGGAGGGAGGGAGAAGCCAAGGGGTTGGATCCCAGGGCACAGACTGATAGCCTACGGTACAGAGAGAAATCGCTGGCACTGGAGACCTATGCGAAGCTGCTGTGACGGACGACAGAGGCGGAGCTGGAGGAACCCATTGTAGCTGAAGGGGTGGAGAGGCTGAGCGCAACGAAAAGCCCCCAAGTCCGTGGCGGAAGTAGGGTGATGACTGACCAAGGGGGAGCCGGTGGGATGAGGGAACCTGGTGGAGCTGCAAGATTGATGGTCTCTGGTATACCTGTCAACACTCCCGTTTTTCCCGGGAGTCTCCCGTATTTCACACCCATCTCCCGCCCCCCTCCTGTTTTGCCATTTCTCCTGTGAAATTCCCGTAATTTGTATGGCCCAAAACTCATTATATGAATAATTACATCAATTTATTATTCCAAGGTTGTCCAGTTGCCAGATCTTGTATGAAACGCATCCTACTCACACAATCAACACATCATACAAATTTCAACCCATTTGTGAGCTCAACCTGGCAACCTACAACCCAGTTGTGCTGTTGATATCTGCGCAGGTTGTAGATGGGGGAAGTTAAATAAGCGTCACTGTAGAAATTAAAGCCTTAGCGCAAGTTCTGCTGGGAAGACTCAATTGTTATGTCACTTATTACCTTCTCATCTATCCAATCGTGTTCTAATACTTGTAGTATAAAAGATCGGTTCCTTACACATGTCTGCGTTCGCAAATCGTTCAGTTGCCAACCAACATGTCTCAGGACACGCATATTGTTTGTGATTATTCAGATTCCAACGATGAATTTGTCCCGCAGTCTCCTCCTGCTGCACGGCGCAGTTCGCGTATTCAGTGCCTTGACTCCCTATGGGCGCAGCGGTCTTCGGAGAGTATGATCAGCACTCTCGAGGCCACCGGCATACCCATCAGCCAAGGACTATCAAGAGAGGATCTGCTTCTTCTGGCCCAAAACACCCTGGGCAATCCACCAGTTTCCATTTCTACGACCCCAAAAGCCTCAACATCGACAGCTCAGCAAAAACAAGCCGGCAGGAAGAGAACTGCAAAATCATCCTCATCCAGCAAAAAGAGCCATGGCTGCCTGCACTATGCAATCCCCCGAGTGTGCCTTCGACATCAGCTACTCTGCCAGTTTCTCTCTACACGGTTCAGACTCCATTCCAAGATGTTTCCACTCCACCTGCTTCTTCAAACTTCAATCTCTCCACAGCAGCTCAAGCTCAAGCTTTCGGTAGGCGTTTTGTTTCACCCGCTGCCGAAACGGTGTCTCCCCATCTTAGAGCTAATATCATCCAAGGTAAGGATATAAACTTGGCTACATAACTGCTTCCTTCACCTGCAGCTGACAGGAAAATGGTTGACTGTGGCGACGTGGCAGTCCTCCTCAAAACTTCCGATCGCCGTTTGCAACGCAATCTTTCTTTTGCCGAATTTGTAATTGCTTTTAGCATTTTCAGAGATATTTTGTGCCAAGTTTTTCCAAATCAAAAGGAAGAGTTAGACCTCTATTTAGCTATGATGGCGGACTTCAACCAAAGATACGGGGGCACTTTATTTTATGAATACCATAAGTCATTCTCTGCTAAATCTGCCTCCTTCATAACTCTTTTTAACTCAAGATTAGACTGCTCCATTACTGACACTAAACTGCTCGTCCGTCATTTCGGCGGGCAAAAAAATCTTGGCTTGCGCTATTTGTAGCTCTCAAGGACACTCGGCATCATTTTGGCCTAAAGCATTCGCTAGCCATGATCCGCCTGCTGTCCGTGGTGCTGAAAATGTAAGACTCCCTTCCAACAGCAGAGGTCGCCCTGTTGCAGAAATCAACGGTGTTCCTCTATGTAATAATTTTAATGAGTCTGTTTGTTCTTTTTCTAATTGTAAATTAGCTCACATTTGTAGTGTTTGCAGGGATCCGCACCCGAAATCAGTCTGTCCACGCCGGTAGAGACCCACAACCCGCGGGAAAGCCCCAATTTGGAAAAAAATCTGAATAGACACCCATCAACTCCAATTAACGTTCCAAACCTTTCACGCTACCTCTTTTCTCACCCTGATCCGTCCTTCGTTGACTATTTAATCACCAGTTTGTCCCAAGGGTTTTGGGTAGGCATCCTTCCCCATCTCACCACCTCTTTTGTAGCAAAAAAATTGCAATCAGCTATAACTGAACCTGACGTGGTTTCAGCCCTGCTAGAAAAAGAGGTTAATAAAGGATTCGTCATTGGCCCTTTCGCTTCTCCTCCTTTCTCTCCATTTCGGATCAATTCCATCGGCGTCGCAACACGTAAACATTCTGGCAAAAAACTTCTTATATTTGACGTCTTCTCCACATTCTACCAATACAGCAAGCGTTAATGAATGCTTTCCCTTAACACCTTTCTCTCTACATTGCGCTTCGGTTGACAATGCTATCCAGTTAAGTTAGCTGGTCAAGGCGCTTGGTTAGCTAAAGCCGACATCACAGACACTTTTAAAACCATGCCAATTTACCCCTCAGTTTGGCCACTTTTTGGAGTCAAATGGAATTCAAAATTTTATTTCGCTGTAAGGCTCACATTCGGTTGTAGAAGTAGCCCTCATATCTTTAATTGTCTTTCCGAAGCTCTGTGTTGGATCCTGCTGAATGTCTTTAAGCTTCCTTTCGTCTTGCATTTACTTGATTTTTTGCTGATCGATTTTACATCTTCCCAATCTTCTATCATCGACATACTTAAACAGATTTTCAGCGACGTTGGCGTTCCCCTCTGTGAAGAAAAAACACTGGGCCCCTCTACTTCGCTATAATTCTTAGGCATTTCTCTCGATACGATAAAAATGCAAGCTTATCTTCCACGCGAAAAGCTTTAAGAATTTACGTTTTGAAGCATGACATGCTTTCTCTGCTTGGTCACCTAAATTTTGCCATGAGTATTACCCCTCAAGGCAGGGCTTTTATTTCTCACTTGCTAACACTGGCTCATTCCAATGATGCTTTTGAATCATTCGTAGATTTACATCTATTCGCCGACACCTCCCCCTCTATTGGATTCGGGGGATTCTTTCAAGGGCAATGGTTTGCTGAAAAATGGCCAAACAATTTTCCCAAGACAGCTTCCTGCTCCGTTTCATCCGCGCTCTACGAGATTTATCCTCTAGCTGTAGCTAGCGTTATTTGGGGTTCAGCATGGTCGAGGAAACGTATCATGATATTTTGTGACAACAAAGCCACCATCATCAACAAAGGTAGATCGTCTTGCCAAACGATTATGCCTTTTTTGAGATGTTTAATCTGGCAATCAGTCGTTTTTAACTTCATAATTATGGCTACTCTCGCTTTCGTTTTCAGGCTTTCAGACGGCTTTGCCCTTCAGCCAACACGGATCCAACACCCTGCCCTTCCCTAGCAGTAATAATGTTAAATTAGACGATTTGCTTAAATCAGCCAGACATTAAATCTCTAAAGGCGTAGCTCCTTCCACATTTAAAGCTTACACTTCCGCTTGGTCTTCGTTTTGAATGTTTTGTTTTTCCTTTCAGATTCCTTTATTTCCCATCTTGATCACAACAGTCTGCTCCTTTCTTGTCTACAATTTCGAAAATCGCAATTTAAAAACAATTCAATTTTACGCAAAGTATTTCAATCCAAGTCTTTTCACTGCTACTTCCGTTCGCTTATTACTCAAAGGCATAGCTAAATCCTCTAGCAATTCCCCAGATAAACGGCTGCCTTTTACCTTGCCTTTATTGCAATGATTAATCATCTCCGTCCGTAATGGTCTCTTTTCCAAGTATACTAATATTTCGCTTTTTACGGATTTATGCGTCCAGGGGAATTCACCTCAGTAACAAAACAATTCGATCCTGCCCATGGTCTTTCCTTTTCTGAATTACGATTCTCAAATTTATTTTCTTAAGCACTCTGAGAATGACTCTCAAGGATCTGGTATCACATTAACAATTTCTAAAATTGATAACAGTTTCTGTCCCTTCTCATCCATGATTAAATTCCTTAAAATCCGTCCTAGATCCTCAGATCACTCCCCCCTATTTATCCTATCTAACGGAGCACCTCTCTGTAAGGCCTGGTTCAGGACTCATCTAGTTACTGTCCTTAAAAGCTGCAGTCTCTCTCCCTCTCATTATACCGGACACTCCTTCAGGATCGGGGCAGCACTACAGCGGCTGAACGCGGTGTTTCTACGTCAGCTATGAGATCCTGGGCAGATGGTTTTCCTCTGCATTCGAATCATATATAAGACCCGATTCCAAAATCATCCTCTAAACTCAGCAAGCACTTTCCAGCAATGATTAAGGTAATCCTCATGCAAATACTGTTGGTGGTGTCATGCTCACACATATTACTCATCTATCTTGTCGATAGTCTTAGCTTGCATTTCCAGTCTGAGTGGCTAACGTGACATTGTCTCTATGTGGCTTAATGGCCGTTGTCTCTGTGCGACCTCGTCTCTGTGTGGCCTTTAGTGGCCTTGTGGCCTATTGTGGTCTTGTCCTGTGTGGCCTGGCTCTGTGTGGTCTATCACGGCCTTGTCTCTGTGTGGTCTATCAAGGCCTTGTCTGTGTGGCCTACCATGGCTTGTGGCTTATAGTGGCCTTGTCTCTATGTTAGCTATGTTAGCCTCTCATTCTCGGTTTAACGTTCCACTCTTCCCCAGCTCCCTTGCTTTCCTTTCAACATGTCTTCATGTAGAACCTTACAGGTTCACTGTTTCTCACAATGATGAAAGTGGCCCTATTTACTAATTAAGCTATTGGTCTATGAGGCCTTCCACGTTGCTATGTTTGTCATGCTCATTTTACTTTCTATGTTTTAGGAACCACAGGATATATGACTGGTGCGTATACTTTTTCTTTACAGTTCTTTGGGGGTGGGCTCTGTCCGGGTGGAATTATTTCCTCCACCTATTCTTGGGGGTCGGCTGCACCCCTGCCTTTGTCTAAAGATTCCGTACCCTCGCATTACGAGCTACGGACGGGGCCTACACCAAATAACTTTATATCATAATACATGCTTGCTGAGCTGTTAATAAATGCATACTTGTTACTTTATTTTGCCTCCCGAGTCTTTCTGGTAGACATGAAAGCTTTAGCGTAAATTCTGCCAGGAAGACTCAATTGTTATGTCACTTATTACCTTCTCATCTATCCAATCATATTCTAATACTTGTAGTATAAAAAAATGGGTACTTACACATGTCTGAGTTCGCAGATGCGGACGCCTACATTCACCTCCATACTCCCCCACCACCACCAGGATGGTACCTTCCCCTCCATCCTCCCCACCACCACCAGGATGGTCCCTTCCCATACCTCCCAGGGGGTCGGCTGATTTTGTCATCCCTTGGCTAGCGTCACATTATATATGATCACGCTCTTATTCATGCAAATACTTTTAAACCATTCAAGCCAAGACTAATTGAATGCGCTGTCTGACACACACACAGGACACACAGGACACACAGGAAAACGCATGCCAGAATCGAGTTCTCTTTCAGCTTGAACGAACAATAACACACGCAATTATGCCCAAATGTCTGTTTTGTCGAGTATCCTCATAAGAGTAGTCTTAAATGAGTTAAATAACGTCTTAAATGAACGTAAAGAGTTGTGAGAAAATGAGACGCAATTGAGATTCGCTTCATGTTCAGCAGCGGCTGGTCTTTAAGTGAGAGCAGCCACTAATTCTGTCTGTCAGTAAAGTTAATCAAAGAACAAAGGGAACAGAGAAAATTACTCACTGCTCTTGACTAAACAACTTTTGCAACTTTAATAAGGATTAATCTATAATTTAAAATGTATGGAGTTTTATATTCAATTTCTGTATATTTCCTACCTTTTAGACAAATATTTAAAATATAATGTCTTTGTTGTTTCTACATTACTTTGGAGATTAACTGTGAAATTATTACATTATAAAATATAATAAAAACTATAATAAAAACTGTCCAGCCCAGCCCATGGTTTCCTCTTATCTAACATTCTCATTTTTACAGATGAATATGAATAAAATATGTACTTTATCTTGCTATAAAAGTATTCATGCATTAAAAAATCTCTATACATTTTACACAGAAATATGTGTAGGGAGATGCTTTTGGTTATCAAATTTAAACAGTCTAGAATAGATAGTATTTAGGATAGTTAGGTAACTTTATGTTTATTGTATTATATTATTAACATGGTTTATTTGCAGTTCTATTAATTACACTCTTTTTTAATTATATGTCCATGACCCACCACACCTGAGAAATTTCTTTTCTGACCTGCATTTCTGTTCAGTTTGCTATTTTACACAGCTCTAGCCAATAAATTGTTAATTAATTGCATATAGTTTGTGAAGCAATTTGTGAAGCATTCAACATTCAATGAGAAATGGTGATGTATTATAAGGATACTGAGTCTCAAGACCACAATTCATATACACAAACCTACCCATCTTTTTTGAATTTGTCATTTTGGCTGTCAATATGGATAAGGAAATGTTTAAATCCTTGTATGAATAAAAAAACAAAACAAAAAAAAAACATCTGGAAAGGTTCATCATGGTGTTTCTAAAAATGAAAAATATGTCCTTCTTAGAAGGGCATGGACCTTCACAATCACACACTTAGTGATTTCTCTGATAGTCTCTTCATGGCCAAAACTTACTACTTTTAGATGAGGTTTTATACTATATATGGTGAAGAGGAGAGGGTGTACTGGCTAATGTTTTGGATCCAATAGAGAAGGCCAAATGGGTATTTGATGAGTTCCACAGCAGTCCGATTGGTGTTCAGAAGACAACTGATGCCATTAGTAAAAGGTTTTATTGGCTTGCCATGACCGATGAGATTAAAACATGGGTGAGTGCAAATAATTGACATTCATGTCTTAATACTTTCCTAGCTCTATCAAACTGAAATGAAACAACAAAATTCATATTATGCACAGTGCAGCATGCCAGAAAAAAAAAACTGAAATTAAGGACAAAGCTGAATATACCCCTATTGAGGTAAGTTGTGTGTTTGTGTAAGGAAGAATATTCTCACTTTAAGAAAGTAGCAATGCATCTTGAATAAGTGGCTTTTTGTCAGGTGGCTGAGCCACGGGGCATTGTTGGCATGGATTTAGTGGGAAAGCTCACACTAACTAAAGAGGGCTACTAGTACATTTGTGTAATGGTAGACTATTTCACAGAGTTGTGTGAGGCTTTCCCAGTTCAGAGGAGGTAACAACCTGCATTGTCAAGCTGTTTTACAGATTTGGTGTCCCAAAAAGACTTTTGACTGATCAAGGCACATAATTTGTGAACGAGGTTAGAGATTTACCCCATTAAGATTTGAATAATTGGAAAAATATTAAAGTCTTGTGTTGGTTATATAGTAGTCTTTATGTTTGATATAAATCAATATGGGTGTCCGCAAAGTACTTGGTATTAAAATAAGTTTATGTGCCCAATTCCACCTGCAGACCAACGGACTGGTTGAAAGATTAAGTGGCACAAGTCAGAGGTATGAAATTGACCATTTAACTATGATAAAACTTAGTACATGAATGGCAGATGAAGATCTGCTCTTGTCTGTTTATTGTATATTTACTCATTTATCAGGTACATTTAATTGAAAGTCTTGCACATTATTTCACTATAGCTGATTAACCGTAATACTTTTTTTCAGGTCTTTGAGCAAGCTGGTGGTAAAACGGCTAGACAACAAGGGGATATTTTTTGGAGACTGCAATGTTCTGTCTCCGAACTAAAAAACAAGTAACCACCAAATTATCGCCCTACTTTTTAATGTTTGGCTGTGAGGCAAGGTAACCATATGAGGTGCCAGACAATTATGAGGCAAGCACAATACATCTAACTTATTAAGTCAGGCAGGCTTATTTGGGCAGGGAAAATGGGTGGGAAACTTTGCAGTAAAGTTGGCCCATACAAGCTCTTGCCCTGGGATTTGGAATGCCTCAAACCTGGGGATAAACTTAAAAGTGAGGTTCTGAAAGTGAGAAAGCATTCTGTTAAATATTCCATAGGCATACAGTCCTACCTTGCAAGTCTGTAATCATTCTTTTTGACCACAGGTTATGAAATGCGTACTTGACCTGCCTTGTGAGAAATTATTCAGGCAGGGCATTATTCCTGGATTCCCTGGATTCCTTTTAAGTCACAAATATTTGGAAGAGGAAGGCCAGTTCAACGAACAGGGTAAAATTCCTGATGCCATACAAGTAATGATGGCAATTTCAAAATACTGCCTCATGAAGCTTCGAAACCTTTACAAATCTTTTGTTCCGAATCAATGGTTCATAGCGTGTATCAAACTACCAGAGTCACGTGATTTCAGTAAACGAGGCTTCGTTACGTCATAACTGTTTCAAAACACTTCGAAATTTCAATGGTTCACCGCTGAGGGCGATGATCTCTGTCAACCAATGAATCACGAGGAGTCACTGAGAACCACTGAACAAGTGTCTGTGAGTTTTACCAGATCTCTGATCAGTTTTATACATTTGTAGACGTTTGAATAGTGATAGTTAATAGTCTCTTATTGGCCTGTTTAGCTGAGCCATTCATATAACAAACCCTGATAATTGATAAAATAACATAATAGACAACTGATAATCTTATTAGATGATTATATAATTGCATTTGAAAGATTTTACTTTCAATAAAAAAAATTGCAATATATTTCTGAAAAGTGTTTTTATGCATGTTTGGCAGGGTTTTTTTGTTGCATTTTCACTGTTCTGAGCACTAGGGGTCAGCATGGAGACAGGTGTCGGATTGTTTCTAAGCCTCAGCACATTTGCTTCAACTGTTTCAGTGTTCCACGAAGCCTCGATCTGCCCACCACTACATACAAGTATCTTTCATGTTCTCAGATAATTTAGTAATCTGTTATTGGAATGCCACATTTATACCTGTATGCTGTATATGATGTGCTGGTAGGGTCAGTTAATGAGACTGACCACTGGACACTCCTGGTTTGGTCATTCCCCCCCACCCCCCTCCCCCCCCTCCCCTCCCTCCCCTCCCTCCCCTCCCTCCCCTCCCTCCCCTCCCTCCCCTCCCCTCCCTCCCCTCCCTCCCCTCCCTCCCCTCCCTCCCCTCCCTCCCCTCCATCCTTCTCTGTTAACTACAAAGGCTTAAAGGGGTCATATAATGTCATTTTTGTACAAGCTAATATGATTCTTTAGGGTCTAAATTAAAAGTTTGTAATATACTTTAATTAAAAATTCTCATTAGTATTGTAAGAAAACACTAATTTTACCTGGTCAAAAACAGCTCTGTTTTCAGCACGCCGTTTAAGTGCATGTGTCTTTAAATGATAATGAGCTTTGCCCACCCCGCCCCTCTGTTCTGTGCATACACCGTTTGTAACACAATAATACAATAACCATAACGCGTTGTTCATTATAAACATGGGATTATGAATTATATTGAGAACGTCATACATAGAAAACATGCTGTAATGTACCCTGAGTGTAAAAATAGCCGCATTCATCGTGAAACGTGCAAGCGATTTGCAAAGATTAAAGGGGTGGTTGAGTGTGATTTCACTTTTCTAACTTTAGTTAGTGTGTAATGTTGCTGTTTGAGCATAAACAACATCTGCAAAGTTACAACGCTCAAAGTTCAAAGCAAAGGGAGATATTTGCTTTTAAAGAAAAGGACTACAACAAACGGCTGGTTGGGACTACACGACATTCCTCTCGGGTTAGTGACATCACTAACCCTAGAATTTACATAAACCCCGCCCCCGGGAACACGCAGTCCATGTTGAGAAGAGGAAAAGTTGTTGTATAAGAGTACATTTGTGAGTCAGCTCAAACTTTAGCATCCATCTTTTCACATGCAATAGAAAGTCACTCTGTGTGCATCTCACAACAGTTCATATATGAGCGATTTATAGATTTATCATGACAGAATATCCTAATTGAAGATAGTTAATTCCACATCAGCAACATAAATTCATCAACTAACCATTCAGAGACGTCCTGTTGCATTCTACATGTTGTCACTTCTTCTTGAGTCTCTCCATCCTTATCGGACTCCGTTTAACATTAAAGGCAGAACAGTTTCTGTCATTTTAGTGTGTCTGCGTGGTAATCGGAGCTGCTAACAGACACGAGCTCTTGAAACCCCGCCCTCTGCAGCAGCTCATTTGCATTTAAAGGGCCAGGCACAAAACGGTGCGTTTTTGCAAACCCTCAAAAAGTGACAACTTTAACTTGCTATATAAAAATATCTGTGGGGTATTTTGCGCTAAAACTTCACACACACACACTCTGGGGACATCATAGATATATTTTACATCTTGTGAAAAGGGCATTATACCACCCCTTTAATATAAAGATTAATATAAAGGTCAATAAAACGTTACACTCACTTCAGTTCTTCTGGAGGTGCAGCAGGAACACGAATAGTTGGTACTGATCCTTTTTTCAGGAGCAGCTTCTTACTGACCCTCGTTTGTAAAGCAGTCTGGTGAAATGATTCGCGCAAACATGAAAGCATTGACGTTGATCGTGGGGAATATTCCCTTCGAAAACAAACTCAGCCACTGCGTCTTCAGCTGTACGGATTTAGGAACATCAACATGACTGCTGTGTTCGTTATTGCACCGAAGAACAGAACACCACAATCGCTTAAACGTCATTCTACTCAGTGCTCCAGCTATCAACACTGAACGCGCCGGTCGGCGCGGGCTATGATTGACAGCTCGCTCACGAGGGCGCGTCTGTGTTGAAACGCTCCTGTCAATCAACCATCGTGGGAGGGGTTGATTTGAGATGGGGGGGGAAACATATAAGAAGATTTAAAAAAAAAAACACTGGATGGATTTTTATCATTTTATGATGGTTGTGTACAGGCACTGCCAACACACATTTCAGTACAATCAGCTTGTAAAAGTGCATGTCCCATTATATGACCCCTTTAAGACTGAGTCATTAATTCATGACCCCATCTTGACAGATGATAAATCCCAAGGAAAGAATAATTTGAAAGCCAAGCCTAACTGCAGAAAGGTTGTAAGGTAAGGAAAAATGTATGAAGACACTCAATGTTGGTCTGTTGTTTTCATTTACTTTTTTTTTTTTTTTACCAAAGTGATTTTATGGCCAGCAAAGACACTCCAACCGCAAAGTGGCAATGTCACACATCGCCACACAGCATTCAAAGGGATGGGACTTCATGTGGTGTATTTGTCTGCAAGGTACAGATCCAAAAACATAAACACAGGCCTGTCTGTGCTACAGCAAACAGGAGTTGTTGTTATTTTTAAACCCAAGTTGTACAAGATATTGGTGATATGCTTATATGTGGGGACAAATATCCTCACACACAGGACAACATTGACTCTTGCGTATTTTAATCTGTTCTTTATTTACTTTTTTCTAACCTTGCTAATTTACATTTTCATAATGTCACTGTCTCTTTCAGATTGAATGTGAGTTGCTATGGCTAGTACCATTGGGAATGTGTGAACCGGCCAAACATTAAAGCGGTTTTATTTGCCCTGGGTACCAAGGCCCTTAATTTGCTACTCTCTTCCACAGCATGATGTCAATGCATTGGCAGAAATTTTACAGTGTGCCAAATAAAAACAAAACTAATTGAATACATTTTCTAGAGTTTTGTCTCTGTTTTATTAAAATTTAGTGCACTTACCTTTGGAATGGTAGACACATTGTTGTGAATTATGGCCTTAAAAGTGGGCTCTTCCTGATTGCTGATCAATACACACAGCATGCCTTCAAGGCCCATCTCTCACAGACTCCTAGAAAACATTTTCAACCACAAGTTCCAATAAATGGGAAAATATGTACAGCTCAGTTTGAGCTTAGAGGTACTGTACATTAATGGAGAAAATCCTGTTGAAGAATTTCCCTTGTCTCATGAGAAAGTCTGAATACTGTAATGCCAAGCAGAAAATGGGTCACAAGGATAAGAGAATGGAAAAGTACCCAAAAAGTCTGTAAATGCAGGTGCTGGGATGTGCTGGCAGAAAAACATATTTTTTTATATGTTCCACCAATAGAAGAAGGTCTAGGGAGAAATGTCTCTAATGGTGGCAAGGCCACAAGGAGTATCAAAGAAGAAGAGATAGATATGACAACACTATCTCACGACCAATTCGTACGAATGATAAAAAAGATGGCGAATTCGTACGAATTCGTACGACCTCACTCGTACGAATTTGTACGATTTGTCTAAACCCACGTGATGGGTAGGTTTAGGGGCGGGGTCAGGGGTAGGTCATTCGTATGAATTCATACGAATTGGGCAATTCGTAAAATATGTGTGAGGTCGTATGAATTTGTACGAATTAGCCACCTCGTAGAATTTGTACGTTTTCCCGTGAGATCGGGTTGGATATGAGGGTGCCCATTGGGCACCTAGCGTTAAGAAAAAGTATAAGACATGAACACTGACCATTGTAACCTTAGATGACCAGCTGGCTTCTCACTTTATCTGTCCATAAAGTTAATTCTTCTGACCTGGAACCTCGACTCTGAGAAACTTCTTTGAGACCCCCAGATGATACCGATGGACCAAATTTGGGGCCCTGGCTCATGGACTAATAGTAACCATGTCACCAAATTTAGCTGTTACTATAATGAGGTCAGAAAAGGGAAATATTACGAAAATGCAAATAATAAATTATTATCAAACCTACTTGTTGCACAAATTAAGTATAACATTACTTTGGACCTTGCTTTGTAAATGTACACCAGTGCGTTTGTGTTCACTTATGAGAAGGATGACATGAATGGATGAGCTTTCATTTGTTTAGAGGTTAGACATCAATACAATTTAAATAATTATCACTTAATTTGACCAACATTCTAAAGCACTGCTACAGAATACAACCTGTCATGAACTGCTCTAAAACACACGGGCTGAGGAACCAAATGCAGTATTTATTAAAAGGGTAAATAACAATCATAATCCCAGGCAAAGGTCATACACAAACAATCCAAAAAGCAACTATAAGGGCTGAGGCGATCAAAGAAACCCAAGGGAACAGGCAGAGAATCAAAAGACATGGGAGAAACAGGATACAAAAGCACTCAGAAATGCAGTTAGACTTCTTCTTCTTCGATTTGATGGTGGGTAGCACCAACATTAAGGTGCATTATCGCCATCTACTGTATTGGAGTGTGGACCAGAATTTACCCATTTCATAAAAAAATAAAAATAAAAAAACAACTCTAAAGTCTCTTAATCAGGGGGGTATTCCAGAAAGCTTGGTTAACTTACCATTTGGTAAATCATAACCTCTGGGTTGATTTACCCCAAACCCGCATACCATGAGTATGTCGGTTCCAAAACACCTGAGAAGAGTTAGTTTAATCAACCTCCTACTGGTTACCCAGAGTTAATGCGCGCGCACGGTGAGTACATAAAGACATTTTCAATGGATCGCCGATTTCAGGAGTCACCATGGAAACCCAGGGAGAAAAAAAGCGAGCTACATAGGCTACTTAGGTGAAACTGAGTTGGAGGTTTTAATGCTTGCTTATGAAGACTATAAGCCCATTATAAAAAAATAAAAAGCAATACTGCTGCATCAGCAAAAGAAAGAGAGTTGGCTTGGCAAAAAATAACGGACAGAGTAAATGCACGAGTTTATAAAATTATAAATGGGCTATTTTCCTCTTTCATTGTGACGCAAAAAAATATTTGGGGCATGTAGTAAAAATAGACAAGAATTTACTTGTTGGCCTCCATACATTTCTTAATATTACAGTAGTAATGCACATAATTGTCTAGTAATATGTTGGCCTCTTGTTTTATCAGGTGTAATCCTTCTGGAGCCAGAAGAAGTGTGAGCTAAGTCAAATTGAAACACAAAAACATTCTCCAACAATGTAATTTAGTATTTAATGTAGCCTAATTTAGTTTTCTATGTAGCCAATAGAAAGAAGGCTGAGGCCCGTAAAACAGGTGGGGGTCCACCTCCACCTTCCCTCACCCCAGCTGAGGAGCTGGCGCTGTAATAAAGGGCGACCTGTGGTCGATGGGATTCCAGGGGCAGTTCGTCAGACTCAGCTACCAAGACAAGTGGCTTAGTAAAATGTAGGTGTATCATATTAATACTTATGATTTATTTATGTTTTCACTGTTTTTGTCAGTGTTTTAATAAAGCACCATTTTAAAAAGGCATTTTGAATGCATTTTACAGTCATTGATTCACTTGTGCAGTATGCATGCTGCTTTGACTGCATATGCTGTGTACTGTAATCTTATTACTAGTACTCTTAGATGTTCCTAATGTCCTTCTTTATTAGTTGTATTTGTTTAAGAATATACATTGAGTATTGAATATGCATGATTATCTTATTGGTTTAATTATCTTGCAGTTGCTGATGGCCACATTGCATTATTGGATCCTCCTGCAACACCACACTCTGTCACAGTTGTAAGTGATTATTGTCTTTAGGTTTCTGTTTGCTAGACCAAGCATCCTTCCTTATTTTCACTGTAGGATGACAATGAAGAGACCAATTCTGCTGTGACAGAAACAGAAAATGTGGGGAGGCCCATTAGAGGTATGATGCATAGAATGAATTCCCCCTTTTTTGCATAAGAGAATAAATAAATTGTCATTGTCATTTTACAGAATATGGCAGGAGATTTTAATACAGATGAGGGTCCATCTACCTCCACACAGAATCTTAGCATTGTAAGAAATGTTCTGCAGTTCTCCTTCCTCATTTAAATATTTGGTCTGTGTTTGTATTACAGACTTTATCAGTCATGTTTAATTATTCTGTCTTTCTAGTTGCCTGCCAAAGAGCTGTATAAGGTCCACCTTCAAAAGCAAATCAGAAAAAGTGACATGGAGATGGACCTTATACAGCTTCAAATGGAGGAGAAAAGGCTTAACCTAAAAAAAGGCCAGACTTGACTTGCTGGAGCACCAGCTTAAGGTGGGAAACAGTGTGTGAACATTAATCTGTCATTTGTTGAATGAAATCTAAAGCAATAAATACAAATGTCTTTTGTTACAGGAAATAAAGAAACCATGAACAACACTTGACTGTTAACTGGTTTTAATTAAAGTGATTTTGGCAAATCATGTCTCGTACCACCCTGCCATCTCTTTGGTCTACTGGGTTCACTGGGGGTTCCTCTTGGCCATCTTCATCAAGAGAAGGGGGGGGGGGGGGGCCCTCTCACCTCTCAGTGTGGCAATGTTGTGAAGAACAACACAAGCAGCTGTGATGTCACATGACCTTTCTGAGTTGACCCTGAGCCCAAGCAGGCACTGAAACCTTGCCTTCAGGATGCCTATGGTCCATGTTCTGCTGTGGGCCAGGTTGAATTGTGCCTGTGGTCCAGGCTCAGGTTCAGGGTAGGGTGTCATCATATAGGGCAGACAGGGGTACCCTCTGTCCCCCAGCAAGTAACCATTGAAGTGTCATATAAAGGTAGTTAAAGTGTATAATTGCATAAAAAAAAACATAAAAAAGAAAAAAAAACATTGTGTAAGGCAAAATTTGTGGCACAATGATGCCTCCCTAAACATTCTGGCATCATGTACAGACCCTGGCCATTTGGCTTCAACATTAGTGATGAGGTGGGTTGCATCACATATTACCTAGTTAGTGGGGACCAGTAATGAGGGTGATTTAATGGTTTAAACACCCAAACATTTAGCACCCAAAAAATCTATTGTCACCTGCACATTGATGCTATGGATTGACTTCCTATTAACATAGTCTCCTTCATTGACTGAAGGAGCTTTAATGGGAATGTGGGTTCCATCAATGCACCCAATTACATTTGGGAACCCTGAAATTGAAAGTTATATAATTAGAAACTTTTAAAATGATTGTGACTGTCACTGTATACAGTATGAATAGATTAAGTATAGTGCTATGTAACTAAAATGGTCTTTCATAGAATATCATAGAATGGACAAACCCGCCACTCTGTGGAATTCCTCTTTAATGACCCTCAGTGGTTTATGGCCAGGGAACTGCACAAAAGTGTGTAGGAACCGTTTGAGTGCAATGCATACTGTACGAACAGCCCTACACACAGTTGCCTTTCCCACATGCTCTGCATCGACTATTGTATACAAAAAACTCACCGTCGCAAAAAAAGTTAAATAAATGGAGTTAAATATTTAACTCCATTATCTTCGTTTAATAAATTAACGATTCTTTTGAAAAACGGTAACGCTCCCGCAAATATTCATTTGGATACGAAAACACATTGATACGTGGTTGTATCACCCTCTCACGGCGGAAAAGATTTCGTATCATCTGTGCTTCCACATCCACTGGATCGTCTTCAAAAGGGCACGCCATGCTCAGTAACCTTCTGAAACAAACTAACCCTGGAACATAACCTGCTACCGAGCAGGTTATCTTCAGAGAGTAAGTTCCTATGGTTACATACATACCCAGAAAGTTACCTCCGTTTTTGGAACCGAAAGTTGAGGTTATCCACTAACTTACCCTTAAACTTACCCGGGTATGTCACATAACCTGCTTTCTGGAATACCCCCCAGCTCTGTTCTCTTGAGACAAAGAAATAAACTCTCTAGTCCATAAGTAATTATATTTTTAAGCTTAAATTCATCCATTCCCATCTTTCTAGTTCATTATTCATTATTTCTCGTTCATTATTATACTTTTGACAAACACAAATAACATGTTCTACTGATTCTCTACTCCACAATGCTCACATAATCCTGTTGGATGTTTATTTATTATCTTTAAGGTTTTATTCAGCATAGTATGTCCAACCCTTAATCTTGTTAAAATATTTTCCTCTTTGGTGCTTCTTTTAGTTATCCTCACTACTCCTACTTCTCATTGTATTTCATAAAGATGACGTCCTGTATTTACTGTTTCCCAATTATGTTGCAATGCAGTTAGAGACATGCAAGACTCAGCAATAAGTGATTGAGATAATGAGGCACAGCTGAAAACAATAATGAAAGTCCAGGCAGTGAGTTCTGGGAATTGTAGTCATTGTGTATTGTGTATGTGAATGGCAATGAACAAGAGAGGAGGGACCTCTTGTGGACAACCAGGGCACTCCAGCTGGTGATCGTGACTAAACCGTTAATGCAACTGAAACTTAACATTTATGATAACCTTTGATAAAAGTATGAGAGTTGTCTATCAAAATTATTTTCAGTTGAGTGTAGAGCAACATTCAAAGCATGCAACATGCAGCTCCACAAACTAGTGTCAGCTATTAGCCTATTTTAATAATATACAGACAACTTTGGCAGACAGAATAAAAACACAAGAATACATATTTATTTAAACATGCAATCATACACATTTAAAAAGCTTAATCTCAGTCATTCATCATAAGAAACGTACAGTTCTACTATCATAGAATTTCAAAAACAACTAATATCTGAGAAATTTGGAGAAATATGCTTTTATTGTAGGTGTGTAGTTGACTAGTTGTTTATTTTTTTCTTCAAACCAGGGCCGGCGCAAGCTCAACTGCCGCTCTAGGCAAAACAATCGTGCCGCTCCCACCTCACACTAACAATTAGGTACAATCTTTAAAGGCCCCCTCAAAATTTTAGTTTTTTAGCTTTTAGTTTGAATATGTTAGGCTTAAGGTTATGAATAAGCTGGTGTGTTCAAACCAATGACAAAATTTGCATAAGCATTCAAATCTTCCAGTCTCTCACTTCCGCTAAAACGGATCACGGATTTTTATGACGTCACCGCGGACTTCAGCTTCTCATCACATCTTCTGTCCAATCACATGCTCTCTAGAATGTAAAGCGTCTCGCCCCCTATGCTATAAATACCACCTGGCCAAAGCTACCATCGTTGACACGTCGCGGAGAAATATGGGTTTTTGCCAGGGTCGATATTGCCCCGACCACTTTTTGAAACATCTCGCGGCACGGATGTACATAATATAAATAAATAAAACATCTCCAGTTAACTAGCAGGGCATTCATTTCGTTCGTTTGTCAAATAAGAGGAGTTCTTGTGCTGAGCTCGTTGCCGCTGCTATCAGTGGCCTTCAAGATTGAAGACTGTAATACAGTGTTCTCTACGGTGGCCGAGAGAGCTCAACGCGCTGCAACTGAAGTAAACACATGCAAATAGAAAAACACCCGTAAATTAAGAAAACATCTTCATCAGTTTTACAACACATGTGTGCTCCAAATGCTCAAAACACAACCAAATACAGAAACGCGCTGCAAACGTTCACAACACAACCAAATTCAGAAACGCGCTGCAAACGTTCACAACACAACCAAATACAGAAACGCGCTGTATTTAAGCGGAGGGGTCTTGAATCAACCTGAAGGGGTTGTATTCGCTATAACAACCGCCTCGCTCTACATTATCCCGCTTATTACATGGCTACCTACCAAATAAATCAATAATTTGACACAAAATATTGATTTTAAAAGGAGTTTATTGATTTAAAACGATTGCTTCCGCTAAAGAAAATAGTCCGTTCTGTCTCTACGGTTAGAATCCTGCGTCCATAGCAACGCTCTGTTTTTAATGGCAACGGTGTGTTATACTTAGCAGCGGTCTGTTATCAAGAAATAACAGGCCACATTCTACATTAGAATTCAACCAAGCCATGTAATAAGTAAGGGATAATGTAGAGCGAGGCGGCTGTTATAGCGAATACAACCCCTTCAGGCTGATTCAAGACAACCGCCTCGCTCTACATTATCCCTTACATAGCAACCTCCTCCCCCACACACCTGTCCCACAAACTTTTTAAAACAAAATTACGCTACTGGTTGGAGATGTGTGTTCGGTTGCTCGAGTTTTATTCGTTTTTTATTCCCAACTGTACATTGGTTAGGAATTAAATGGCTAGAATTTATTCACACCTCTACTATTGAATCCAATGTATCAGTAGCGCTCGGATTCGCTTCCATGTGCTGTCAAGTACAACTCGCAGTCTGTGAGGTAAACTAAACACTATTGGCTATTTGAAAAGGGGGAGGAGCCATTCAATATGTCCCACCTTAGCTGTTTTAGTGGAAATGAGTCAAACGCAACATACAAAGCTGGCACTTCAGTGGGCCTTTAAGATGCATGTGAACGAATGAAGATTTAGTTTACTTCTAAAATTACACTAAAATAAAAACGTGCAAGCATGTTTTCGGATTTTCTTTCTTCATTCTGCTACGTGAAAAAAACCCCCGCAAGAATGCAACCACTAGTACAGCTGCAAATACAAATTCTGTATTATAATAGATAGTGTACAGAATATAAACTAGGCATATGCACACAACTTAGCTCAGAAGTACTAGATGTTTACATTTTCCCTGACTGATACACACGAACACATACACACAACAAAAGCCTAGGCTACCTTTTAGAAGCATGCGCGTCGGGCTTTCATAGCAGCAAACGTTTTGATTGTGTTCCTCGATTTGAACGTTTTCAGCAAGTTTGCGCTCAATTTCATTTTTCGCTAGTCCATTAAGTCTGTCCGGTGTCATTGTACTTCAGATATTATTTTTAATCAGTTTAAGCTTTGAGAAACTGCTTTCTCCAGAGCTTACAGTGACGGGGAGAGTGAGAAGCACTCTTAAAAAAACATTTGGAAAAATTGATTTCATTCCTTTTTCACAGATGAATTTAAAGCTACAATATGTTGTTGTTTTTTCGCCGCTAGGGGTCACTAACCTCTTACAATAACAAAGGCGTAGATTGATGATGCAGTAAATAAGCGGAATCATGGAACTTGCTGTCATGCTGATGGATCTAATAATATGGATGAGTGAAAACATTCATGTTTTTTAACATGACTGGTATGAGGCAGGGCGTGATTGCTAATGAGAGACAGATATCAGCGTCACACGAGAGTCCCACGGATATAAATGGAATGAGGACATTTAATTCTACCGAATTACCCGCAAGTGCTGAATTAATACTCACACAGGTTAGTTTATTTGATGAATTAAACTTGTAAGGTAATTCAGCACTGTTTCACTTGGTCTAACGTTACACTATCATACAAAACTGCATTTGAGTGTGTTGAAAGTTATAATTATATTAATCTATGTGTTAGTTTGTTGGCTGTATGAGACTAGCAGTAAGCTAGATCAACATTAGAATAACATACTGATCATATTCTAACATTTCATCATGTTGAGCTATATAACATTGATTCGTTTCATGTACATTTGCTCACCTGTCTAAAGTACATGCAAGAGCGCCGTCTCTGTCAAGTCGAAGTTAGTCGCGGATGTGGAGCTCTCGGCATCTCGAAAATGCCACGCCGATATTGATCCTCGTTTTATTTCTCCTTTTGTCCCAAAGTCTGCTTGCCATGATCCATAATGTTTGAACAAAACAACAACAGTGTGCCGCTAAACAGTTGTCCACGTCTGTCGCCATGGTTACTATGGCAGTACAAGCGGAAACCAGGGATAACGCGGATATTACGTCATTGACAGGCAACAAGTGACAAGGGACGGGCACTTGTGAATTTCTCTGAATTTACAAATTCTTGGAAACATTTAGGATAATGTAAGCACACAATTGAAAGAAATATATAACACTGCAAGTGGTTTTTGGATATTTTTATACAAAATTCTTACATATTGTACCTTTAAGCGCATCTAGTGGTTTAGATCGAGCAACCAGGCTTCTGCCCAAAGAAGTCAGCTCTTCAAACAATTCATGCCCATCAACATCCCGCTAGCCTCCA
The DNA here is from genome assembly GCA_021554675.1 of Leuciscus idus. Taxonomy (NCBI): domain Eukaryota; kingdom Metazoa; phylum Chordata; class Actinopteri; order Cypriniformes; family Leuciscidae; genus Leuciscus; species Leuciscus idus. The sequence goes on from CM038627.1 coordinate 39,239,656, forward strand.
TGAGTCAGGGCCTTTTCCAGTCTTAAGCAATCCTGAAGAACTATCATATTCTCCTTTTCTTTGAGAGATGCAATGTCATGTCAAACAATCTTTACACGGCTCTTTTAAGAGAGTGAGCACTGCACGGGACATATAATGCCCTTGGATTTATGTCCTGCACTCTCTTTTGGACACCACTGTTTTTCCCCCGCATATTCGATCCGTTGTCAAATCCTTGACCTCTCATATCCATTATATCAATCCGTAGATCGCCCAGTTTCTTAACCACGACATCTGTCATGCCAGCACCGGTAGAATCAATTAAATGCGCAAATTCTAAGAAAAGCTCCTTTACCATCACAATACTTACTCAGTGCTGTCACAAAGCGCATAACAACTGTCATCTGTTCCGGTCTACTCACATCAGGTGTGCAGTCTAAGATTAATGAAAAGTATTTTGAGAATTTCCTGTTGAGTCTGAGAAGCATTCCTATGATTTCATTTTGAATATCTTTTCCCAAATATTGAACATGAGTTTCCTTAGACTGTATTCTTCTGATGTGTTCTGCCATAACACTATCAAACAGTCCAATCGTCTCTACAAGTTTCAAGAAATTTCCGTTGTTATTTTCATATAGATTATCTGTGCTGCCACGGAATGCCATGTTTTGCATCGCCATTACTCTCACAATGCTCACCAAACGTTCCAACACCTGCTGCCAGTGTAATGTTTCGCTTAATATTTTACGCTGATTTTGCGCATCAATTGTGTTTTGAGTGGCCAACCTTGTGTCCAGCTCTTTTTATTCATGGAAACCGTCCTCATGTTCACTTGACTTCTCGTGCGAGTTAAGTATGCTGGAGAGATTTTTCCAGTCTTTGACACCATCTTTAGCCAGAGCAGAAATTCTCTCGCTTTCACAAAAAAAGTTTACAACAAAAGCAAAAAATAGCGTCCTTGCTAATCGAATAAACCAGCCATCGTCTGTCCAGTTTCTCCCCGTTAGCTAATGTGCGACTGTAATGAGCCTCGTAAAAAATCTCCAGTTCCCACTGTCTTTTGGGAAAATAATGCCTATGGTTTGATGTGGCCCTCCCTGTACCAGAGTGTCTTTAAGTCCAGGATTTATTACTGCTGGCCATTTGCCGGTGTCGTGACATATTCCCTCACCTTCTGAAGGTAACATTACTCCCTGCTCTTCCGGCTAATGCCGGGAACACACTTAACGACTAGCTGAAACATTCTAAAGGGGGTCGCACACCGGACGCGCAGCTCGGCGGCGCGCCGCACAGCGCCACGTCTTTTAAATTCGAACACATTATTCTCTATGAGAGTACAAACACCGGCGGCGCCTTTCGGCGTCTGTCCACGGCGGCTCAGGACCGTGTTCAAGATCCTGCTGTACCACAGAGCGCCATTTACATAGTTTTATATTAAATGTACATTTATGTGTCTCAAATCGTAGTTAATGTATATACGGACTTCACCATGTGCCGCAATATACATTTAGTTTTATATTTATTTACAGAAATCAGAAAATTGCTGATGTTATCGGATTTTCAGGTGAGAGTTGTCCTAGACGTGGCGCGGCGCGGCGCTGAGCTGCGCGTCCGGTGTGCGGCCGCCTTAAAGGAACACTCCACCGTTTTTTGAAATAGGGCTTATTCACATTCTTTCATACATTTAGATAGGTGGGCAAATGCATTTTTGTCTCAGTGCATGCATTGTTTTAGTTTGACAGGGTCGGCGCTAGCTTAGCTTAGCACAATGAATGGAATCCTTTGTTGCCAGCTAGCATGTCCTGAGTAAAAGTGATAAAAAAAAACAAAAAAAAAACACGTAATTACTTCTTGTGGCCTGCGTATTCACAACGAGTACAAATAGTGATGCAGATTAACACTAGGTGATTTCCTAGGCAGATATTGACTTGGGACTATATTATGGGGAAGCACAGGCGAAGCACAGCAACTTAGGCGAAGCACTGCTACTTGGGCGCAGAGATATCACGCAACACATGAAATCCCACGACTTCCGTCAACATACCGGTGTGCATTGCAACGAGTCAAAACACAGAAGAAGAAGAACAACACGCGTGACCTGCACCGAGTGTCTTCGCTTTTGGATTGTTTATTTTGAGAAGTTACGGTTATAGCAAAGATGGTAATTACCTGCGTAGCAAAAGTTGTGAGAACAAGCAAAGGACATACACGAATGTAATGTTTCACAGAATTCCATCGAATGTGGAACTGAGAAATAAATGGCTAGCTGCTCTGGAGATCTGTACTTCAACGCCTCTCTACAAAATCAAACAGTATCGTGTTTGCAAAGAGCATTTTGCACCGGAGGACTAAGTTACATTGAAAAAATGGAATATGGGCCCAGAAAGACGGTACTACGTCTGAAACATACGGCTGTCCCATCCCATCTAACGTTATTTTCAAAGCACAGGCAGAACAAAGTGCACATGTAAGTTGTCTTTTATTACTCTTCCTTATGTTAATCTGTGTCTTTATTCGGTTGTAAAATAGATGCTGAGAAGCTGTAACTTATATAGACTACGGTTCAAATAACGTTAGCCTCCTCTAGTATAACCTCATGTTGAATTCAACCTGTTTAGCATGAATAACCAAACTAAAATAAAAATCGCTGTTATCGTTACCTGTAAAATGAAATGACTGAGGGCTGAGTTAGCTATATTTCACCGAGTTAGCCTGGTTCTTTTGACTCAGGAGTTTTAGTATAACTACTAGAGAGGAGAAGGCTACAAGCAGTTTACTATACATGTGTCATGTTTAAAATAATCACTTACTCTGTGGACAGCTGTCCATTTGGTCCATTCGGCGTGGGGCGTTTTTTCCAGTTCACTTTATCACACCGGGAAAAAAAAAATCGAGTACTGCAGGATGGATCAGCGCCGTGAAATCCGCGGTAGCTGTGACACAGGCTGTTGAGTGATCGCAACCTCCTCCTGTCGTTCTATTTCCACTCATTTATAGGTATGGTTCTGGCTCACACAAAATCAGCCATGTTCATCGCCATTCATGTACTGTAGGGAAAATAGCCAGGCAGCTACTATTCACACCGGTATGTTGACGGAAGTCGTGGGATTTCATGTGTTGCGTGATATCTCTGCGCCCAAGTAGCAGTGCTTCGCCTAAGTAGCTGTGCTTCGCCTGTGCTTCCCCATAATATAGTCCCAAGTCAATATCTGCCTAGGAAATCACCTAGTGTTAATCTGCATTGCTATTTGTACTCGTTGTGAATACGCAGGCCACAAGAAGTAATTACGTGGGTTTTTTTTTTTTTTTTTTATCACTTTTACTCAGGACATGCTAGCTGGCAACAAAGGATTCCATTCATTGTGCTAAGCTAAGCTAGCGCCGACCCTGTCAAACTAAAACAATGCATGCACTGAGACAAAAATGCATTTGCCCACCTATCTAAATGTATGAAAGAATGTGAATAAGCCCTATTTCAAAAAACGGTGGAGTGTTCCTTTAAGACTGAACTGAATACACTTACAGACTTTCCAACGACTACAGCAGATTTTAAACATCGACTGTTAACACTGACTGAACGCAACTGTCTCTGACTCGGCATATTTGGGTATGATCAGTCGTAAGTATCAAATTACATTCATAATTGGCTTTACAGTCGTTAAAGGTGCTCTAAGCGATGTCACGTGTTTTTTAGGCAGAATTTTTTTTGTCACATACAGCAAACATCTCCTCACTATTCGCTAGCTGCCTGTCCCCTGAACACACTGTAAAAAATGAGATGAGGGGGATGAGGAGGAGGGAGGGTCGGCTAGCCTCCGTTTTGTTTGACAATACTTCGAACGTCAACAAGAAGTGACATCACCCAACATCGCTTAGAGCACCTTTATGTGTGTCCCCAGCTTAAGCTGTCTGCCTCCTTCAGTACATTACTAGCAACGTCCACACCTTCGCTGTCATTAGCATGGTCTCTGCTGATGCCTACGCTGTCATCTTGAAAACAATGTCTCTAGAACAATTGCTAGAACAAAATTATGCTATCCACATTATTCCTACGCCCCATGACGCTTTGCGCGAATTATGGGTGTAACTTCCGTTAAGCTATAAACAATCAGTGAAAAGGCTCGCTCTATGAATGCAATACGTTAAAAAAGTGTCACAATGAGATGCCATTATTTCACCCTTCAACCATCGAACATTAAAAGGAAATTTAAAAGTGTAAAAGGGTAATTCTTCAACTATGGTACTCTTTGAGCTAGACAGTTTCAGGAAATAAAAACTCTTCTATTTTGTACAGTGTGGTGGAAATGACAGTGAACCCAAGGGACAAGGGTTCTACTTATGAAAAATATAGGAAAATGTGAATAAACATTGCAATATATAATATGTATATTTGAAATCTACATTATTTAAAAATTTAATTTAGAATTAAGCGAGGTTGAAGGTACAAAGTCTGGCTTATAGGGACAGAGGGAAAACAGTAAAAACCATGCATAAAAGGCCTCATATTATATAACAAAAATAATGATTTAGCCATGATAAAAACAATTATAAGTTCACCTTGGGGTGAAGTAGCCTAAGTGTGACAAAAACAAAAAAGAAGAAATGTTTTTTAGATTTTATTATTTCATCCAGGGACAAAAAAAAGTACCATAGTTAAAGAATCACCCAAAAAATAATTAATTTAATTGGACAAAAGTCTAAGAAACTTTTTTTTTTAACCATGCCTTAGTTGCAGCATAAAAAGTGCTTGATGAAATATGAAAGGTGTGAATAAAACAAAGGAAAATCAAAGTACTGTATTTACAGTATATAAACTACTGCATCTAATAGTAAAATATTAGCAATAAGTTACTTACTTACTCCGGTACTACAGACTGCAAAGCTCAGTTTATGAGGCTGTCACGGTACGAACGAGAGACTCTATCAGGAGGTGAGGTAAACTAACAGACTGCATAGCCTAAAGACCCAGATAGGCTAAGCAATGAATAAATCGTTTCTGTTTCTCATAATTTGTCCCTGTCCTTGCAATGCAATTTTTGTCTTATTCTAAATGTGATCAACATTTGATATGTTTGGGGAATTTGACTATAAACACGTAACATTTTAATTATATTCTGCTGAAATGAACGAAATGACTTGAAAAAAAGATTCATTCATCTTGATGAACAAGATTCAAAGATCCGAGTCAGTAAAATTATCCGAACTTCCTATTACTATCACGTGTTATGGGGTAACTTTTAGCACTAGCTTTCGGTGTCTGTATGAGGCTGACACCTAGTGGACATTTTTATTATCTGGAAATGTACAGACACGCCTGTTTTCAACGTCTCACACAAGTCCAGCTGTTCAGTGGAGAGAAAACGAAACTTAAGTAGCCTACTGTTGGCAACGGTGTGCACATGCAGTAAAATGGCGGAAGCCAGTATTTCAGTGGACCAGTTCAGCTGTCCAGTGTGTCTGGATCTCCTGAAGGATCCAGTGACTATCCCATGTGGACACAGTTACTGTATGAGCTGTATTACAAACTGCTGGGATCAGGAAGATCAGAAGAGGATCTACAGCTGTCCTCAGTGCAGACAGACCTTCAGTCCAAGACCTGCTTTATTCAAGAACGTGCTGTTTGCTGAAATGTTGGAGAAACTGAAGACAACTAAACTCCAAACTGCTGTTCCTGCTGGACCTGGAGATGTGCAGTGTGACATCTGCACTGGAAGGAAATACAAAGCTGTCAAGTCCTGCCTGGTGTGCCTGTATTCTTACTGTCAAACTCATTTTGAGCGTCATGAGGAGTTTCACCCTGGTAAACGACACAATGTGACCGATGCCACTGGAAGACTGCAGGAGATGATCTGCCACAAACACGATAAGATTCTCGAGGTTTTTTGTCGCACTGACCAGAAATGTATTTGCATGCTGTGTATGGTGGATGAACATCGAAACCACGACACTGTGTCAACTGCGTTACAGAGGGCAGAGAAAGAGGTGAGGATTGAAGAACTGCTCTGAAATTAATTCATCATTTTGTAACTGTTGCATTTTGAAAACCATGATAAAGAGGTTTCATGTAACACAATTTTTTCTTTAACACCAATACATTATCATTAGAGTTTTATATATAAAAAAAATGTTATACTGGTTGAAACTCCCTTCATATCCTGATAGCAGTCAATAACAGAAGTAGTCTGATGTACATATATCTTCTGTTGAATCAGTGCGAATGCAGTGATGCAATGTCCTTCCTGCTTGTCAACATACAGTATGCATTTCCATACCTCCGCGCCCCTGCTTAGGCTATGCAGAGTTGTAGACAGTCACTGAGAGCCACAAACAAACAACAGCTGTCTTTTGCAGTTCCTCCTGAACCAAAACAACGCACTTGTGGTGCGTTCATGCCATGTCATAACCGTAATTACGAGATGGTAACCTAATTGTGACGTCCTAGTCTGAGCTGTTAATGTCCTCAGACTTGGATTTTTGCATTTCTATGTCAACACTATCAACACTAAATCTGTAGCAGTCAGATGGTACAAGTAAGAGCTCTGTAAGTTGTTTATGTTCATTATTATTGTAATAAGGGCTGGGTATCGATTCATGTCCCGATTCGATTATCGATTTTCAGTTCGATTATCGATTTGATTCACTGATTTCAGTGATTCCATTTTCACTGGCTTATTGTTTTTTTTGTTTTTGTTTTTGACCCATGTATCCTTGTATTGTAATAAAAAAGGTCATGACCAGTGACCATTTTAGATACCAGTGAAATTGAACAATTCTCGATTCCAATTTCAATACCACAGCTAAAACTACTAATAGAAATTTTAAAGATTAATAAAACATACAAGTAAACAGTCTTTAATAAAGTCATTCATAAAAAAAGAACAAATAATTAAACTACAGGCAATAACACAAATAAATAAATACAATAGGACAAAGATATAAATGAAATAATTAGTGTTTTTTAAGGTTTTTCATGTAGGTCTAACAGAAATAGAATAAAGTAATCAAATGTAAATGCATATCTTCACTGTACAAATTATATAAAGATTAATCCTTATTAAAGTTACAAAAACGTTCAGTAAAGAGCAGGGAGTAAGCTCTTTGTCGTTTGCAGTAATATTAACATTAAGAACAGACAACAGCAGGAATATTTCTCTTTGCTGACTCTGCTCTAGCTGTACGCGTTCATGCTCTGAAGGGAGGGTGGGATCACATGCTTTCAAAGCTAGCTCGCTATTGCTAGCCACTCCGAAATTGCCTACCCTACCTTTAACCAAGCGATCAAGGCTTATAAAGGGTTTATTTTGTGATAATGTCCAACTGACTCTGTTATCTTGTAATATTAGTATAGTGGTATTGGTATTAATCATATTAGTATTAATAATATATTAGTCCAGGGAGATTTCTATACCTTTAGAAATTTGTACCTTTATTCAAAACCTTTTGCAATCAAACAACCTAGTGTTTTTTTTTATATATATATTTTTAATCTTTAGCTAACATTTCAAAATAAATGAACCACTGAGCCATCTCATCAGCTTTGGATTCACACAAACTTTTACATATTGATTTTGTGGTACATTATGTAACTTTTTTTTTTTTTTTTTCTCTACAGAGTGGCTTGAAGGACATGCAGATAAACTGGCAAAAGAGAATCCAGCAGAGAGAGAAAGATCTTCAGCAGCTGAGAGATGATGTGGAGTCTCATAAGGTGAGTTTTGAGAAGAGAAGTTTGAGATGTTTGGGAAGCTATACTCAGTCCCGCTGAAGCCACTGTGTGATTGTGATGTGTGTGTAACAGCGCTCTGCACAGACCGCAGTGGACGACAGCGAGAAGATCTTCACTGAGCTCATCCGATCCATCGAGAGAAGCCGCTCTGAGGTGATACAGCGGATCAGAGATCAGGAAAAGACTGCAGTGAGTCGAGCTGAAGAACGACTGGAGCGACTGCAGCAGGAGATCGATGATCTGAGGAGGAGAAACGCTGAGCTGGAGAAGCTTTCACACACACAGGATCACATCCATTTCCTGCAGGTAACAGAGATCTAGATTGATTCACTCTCAGTGAATTTGCTGACGTTTTGATCAATTAACCTTTATGATTTTATAAAGATTATGAACATTTGTTAGATATTTCATGAGAGCGTAAATTCTGTCAGGTGATGGTCTCTGTGAACGGAGATAAATACTCAAATTTTCCTTCATTTTGTCAGTTTGTACGGATGTATGTCTTTATTTTGAGTATGGTGTTTTGTTTCTGTTTGTGTGTCTGTAGACTTTGCAGTCTCTTTCTGATCTCCTATGGGAATCCAGAGACTGCACAGCACTGCACATGACTGTCGCTTCTCAGCTGTCTTTTGATGATGTAAGAGAAACCGTCTCTAAACTGAGAAAGGAGCTTGAGGATTTATGTAGAGACAAAATAGACATTATATCTGATACAGGTAAAATGTAGGACATTTATTTGCTCTCTGAAATATGAGTAAAGCATGATTTAAAGGGATAGTTTACTTAAAAATGGAAATTCAGTCATCATTTACCAACCCTCAAGTTGTTTCAAACCTGTATGAATGTCTTTCTTCTGCTGAACACAAAGGAAGATATTTTGAAGAATGTCGGTTACCAGACAGTTGATGTACCCCATTGACTTCTACTATGGGAAGTCAATGGGGTACATCAACTGACTGGTTAACGACATTCAATGAACACCATATTTTTATTTTATGGGTGAACTATCCCTTTAATGTCAGTAATATAATGTAAAAACAGTGCAATGCGTTGGATGTAGATTAACTGTTTTTTAAACTGAAAACGTCTAATGTTTCCATAGTGAAATGCGTCGAGATCATTCCCTCTCCTCACCCCCAGACCAGGGAGGAGTTCCTACAATGTAAGTTACTATGAAGGCATGTAAGCACAGATAGCTGTAGATTTAACATGGCATCCAGAAATCTGAGACCACATTGAACATTCTAAACCAGGAATTACACTCTTTGTACAGATTTTCTTTCATTAAAACACAAGATGCTCTTTTGATGATCTCAAATCATGCTGGAGAACAGGATCATCAGGTTTATTTCTCTCGTCACATCAGCTATAGTGCTGCTGGCATTAAAGGGTTAATTCACCCAAAAATGTATTCTGTCATTAACTACTCACCTTCATGTCGTTCCAAACCCATAAGACTTTCATTCATCTTTTGAACACAAATGAAGATCTTTTTGATGAAATCTGAGAGATTTCTGTCCCTCCATTGACAACTACCACTTTCAAGCCTCAGAAACGTTGTGTCCGAGCCCGGCCCGGCCCGACACATTAACTGTAATTATGAGCCCGAGCCCGATTTAAACCCGACCATTTTTAATACGCGGGACGTTATAACCAGGGGTGGCGGCAGTTATTTTTTTTAAAGCAGGTGCTGAATGGGTGCTAGATCATTGACGGGGGAGCTGCGCAATTATATATTATATAAATACTATTAATAAATGAGCAAACATTGGCCACTCAATATTTAATTTTCAATTATTTTAATTATCACAATTTAAGTTTTAATTTTATTAAATTGAACAAGCACAACATTCAGCAATCAAATATTCTTAAAGATTTATTATTAATAATGTTATTTCAACATATCATTATTTCGACATAATATGTGTGCTCATGCAACAAGCAAGATGTCCATTTGTAAATTCTGACACGCGTGCATTGATTTAATTTATGATGAGATGTGCTTCAGTTCATGTACAAAAATGCAAGTGACTGCGGCTCGCCGGCGCCTCGATGTCATGATTATATTGTCTGCTATATTTGCTTCTTATTTAATTGGTTGATGAAAAAATTATTAAAATTAAGAAACAATTTATACAAAACGAAATTCACTTTAAAGAAAGGTTTTCTACAAAACAAAACTTAAGGAAGTGGTCAAAATCATGTCTGAACCACTCATGTCTCCCGATATATTGCGCGTCCTCCCATATACTCATACTGTTCACTTTTCACTCATACTGTTCACTTTTCATAATCAACATAGATGGAAACAAATTATATTATAATACTTTAACAAAAAACAGTTTTTTTTAGCAGTGTGCTGCACTTAATGCACTCGACAAAGCCAACACATATGTTGTCACTTCCCTCCACGACCAGTTTAAAATGTTTCCATACCTCTGACTTTCCTCCAAACTTGCTTTCTTTTTTTCTTTACTTCTTGAAGCTCCATTTTGCACTTAAAACAAGCTCGGGCTCGGGCAGAGAATCTAAGCTCTAGTGTGGATAGAACAAGCGCTTGGACAAGGAGTTGTGTGGCATGCTCTGATAGGAAGGGCCTGATCCTCCTAATGTTGTATAAGTTAAATCTGCAGGACCGGACAGTTCTAGCAATGTGAAGTTCAATTGATCATCAATCACAACTCCAAGGTTCTTGGCTGACCTTGATGGAGTTATGGATGACGAACCGAGCTGAATGGAGAAGTTGTGGTGTAGTGTTGGGTTGGCCGGGACCACAAGCAACTCTGTCTTCGCAAGGTTTAGTTGTGTGTCATCAGCGTAGCAGTGATAGGAAAAGGGTGCTTTCACACCTACCTCATTAAGTTCGGTTTAATCGCACTAGAGTTCATTTTCCCCATTGGTGCGGTTTGTTTGGGCAGGTGAGAATTCGGCAATCGCACCCAGGTGCGCACCAAAAGCGGACCAAGAGGTGGTCTCGGTACGCTTTGAAACGAACTCTGGAGCGGTTCGTTTGTGGTGAGAACGTGATCCGACCTCGAACAGAACCAACTGCCAAAGAACTGCGCATTTTTGGACTAAACCAGTTGCCGTAGTCAGCTGCGCTGTGCATTATAGGATGAGGAGAAATGTTTGTTGACAGTTTGCACTTTAAGTATGGTCAAACTTGGAGTTGTGAGGAGGTGCGGAGCCTGATAGGAATTATTAATGTTATTTTCAAGCCGCATCCTCGCTTCATTCTCAAATATTATTGTTTGTCTAAAGTGGTGTAGACAAACTATATAATAAAATATGACCAGGGATACAATCAGCCCACGCAGCCATCTCTCCATAGCAAACAGCGGTTGTCTGCCGGATTTTACACCTCTTTGTTTACTTCCGCGAGTTCTGTTGGAATTTTCCCGCACGTTAATTCTGACCAGTCGAAATGCAGTTAAGGAAGTGCGTTCAAGACACATCTGGCCAACGAGTGATGTGGATGTTGTCACGTGACTGCATTTTGGTTCGTTTAATCAACTCATAAACTGATCCGGATCAGAGCGATCAGTGTGGTGTGAAAAGGAACCAAAATGCCTGAAAAATGCTACAAAGTAAAAATTTTCGCCCTTGGTCCGGACCAAATGAACCGAACTACAGATGTGAAAGCACCCTTAATGACAGATCAAATACAATCCAATACTTCCCTGAAGCATGTTGACGGCGTCCCGTCAAGAAGCTACTATCACTATCACTACCTCAATCACTCATGAGCACACAGGTCTTTAGCATCTATACACTCTCACCGTCCTCCTCAGGTGTACGCTGGTCTGACACAGGATCATTAATACTAACTCAACCCGAGGGCGGCTCTATAGTCCTCCAACACTATCACTGTCTCTGCGGTGGTCTTTTGAGTGTAGAATATTTAGTACTTCTATTCCTCAGCTCAATCACACATAGATGTGCATTTCTCTGTATATTTAATGTTGAAAATACTTATTACATAAAGCATTTCTATCACAAGAGACAAACCAAAAACTTCATTTGCATGAAATTCATTCATTTGAGAAATTCATGTGCATTTCAAATCTAATTTCACTCATGTCAATTAATTATATAAGTAAAAAAAAAAGATATATATAAAAGCAGTTTCACTAGTGTTTGCATACTTTTGGACCGAGGTGTATATAAAACATTATAGTAAAATATAAACATTTCAATGTATTTGTGCAACGTTCTTTCCTCTTATTTTGTATTGTTTGACAGCACTCTGGGTTTCAGCTTCAGTATTCACTTCACAATATCACAGTTTAATAGGTAGTGGACAGTTCTGGCAAAGATCAAATCCAAGTGTTTCAGCTGCTTGGTGACATTTTAACCAAATACAATTTCTACTTTGTATCTAAAAACAGAGAGATTCTAGCAATTAAAAACATTTATGAGATTCATCAAGCTATTTTCCTTGATGCATTGAACTCCTCTGTTCCTGTTTTGTCTCCATCAGACTCCTGCCAGTTGACTCTGGATCTGAGCACAGTCAATCCACTCCTCCATCTGTCTAATGGGAACAGAGTGATTTATGACACAGAGATTCAAGACGCACTCTATAACTATCCTGATGATCCAGAAAGATTTAATTACTGGGAGAAGGTGTTGTGTACAAAGAGTGTGTGTGGACGCTCTTACTGGGAGATTGAGCAGTGTAAACAAGGCATTGTGGAAGTAGCAGTGTCATATAAGAACATCTGCGGGAAGCAAAGTTATGTCAGCTGGAAGCACTTATTTGGATGTAATGATGATTCCTGGAGTTTGTGCTTCGGTGACTCCGGATACTCATACTGTCACAAAAGCATAGTGACTGTTCTCCCTGTAAAGTCCATCAGCAGTAGAATAGGAGTGTATGTGGATCACAGTGCAGGAACTCTGTCCTTCTACAGTGTCTCTGACACAATGACCCTCATCCACAGAGTCCAGACCACATTCAATCAGCCTCTCTATCCTGGGTTTAGACTTTCTTATGGAAAAGTAATTGAACTGTGTGATTTATCAATATAGAGATATTCTACCAAAATTTTTTTATTTTTTTTTAAATCAAATCACCACTTTGAGCTGCATTATAATAAGTAAAAACTAGATCAGGCTCTCTTAATTTCAGCTAGTAAATATAATGTGACTTCTGTCACGCTCATTGAAAATGTTTGATATATTGAGGGGCGTGTGATGATGTTTTAAGTATATATATATATATATATATGTATATATATATATATATATATATATATATATATATATATATATATATATATATATATATATATATACACACACACACAGTGGGGGAAATAATTATTTGATCCCCTGCTGATTTTTACCCCACCTCTCCATGTTAAACTAGTCCCGTCCGAATAGGGCTTAAGTCACACATGTTCAAGTCACAAGTAAGTCTCAAGTCCCTACCATCAAGTCTCAAGCAAGTCTAAGTCGCAGTACACACAACCAAGTCAAGTCGAGTCAGTGGTTCACTTAAAGCAAGTCAAGTCGAGTCCTGCTAAAGGTCAAGTCGAAGTCAAGTTACAATACCAAACAGAAAAAAAGTAGAGTTTATATTGGCCTCAACCTTTTTTATTTTTCCCTCAGAAATGATTACCTTTCTTATATCGTAATATTAATAACAATCATACCACTTATTATAGCATGTATTTATGATTATCAAAATTTGGAATTATTATTATTATTTTAGCGAGCTCGTCAGATGTTTCCTAATAATAAACATTGTTCACGAGTCCCGCAGCTCGAGTCCGAGTCGAGTCTGAAGTCTTTCGAGGACGAGTCTCAAGTCGAGTCTGAAGTCACACTGTGTGCGATTTAAGTCGCACTCGAGTCCGAGTCTCAAACTCGAGTCCCCATCTCTGGGTTGTGATGGTCGTGTATGATATCCTTTGCCAGTTATTATGCGTACAGCAAATCCTCTTGTATGAATATGGTCAATTTCTTGTTTATATCCAAAAAGAAACGATGCTGGGAGATGTTTTTGTATTTAGCGCGCTCACCGCGATATATGTTTTTCTGGGCTTGTGCAGCGTCACGCAAACGTGCAGAATCTGATGAGTGGCATCAATGGTTCCGTTGCTTTCATTTTGTTCATCAATTGATGTTGCGATGATTTATATAGATAAGGAACTCCCGCACACTATCATTACTTGCAATTAAATTGAATTTATTATCAACGTTTCGGTCACACGACCTTCATCAGGAATATACAAATGTTCAAATTCATCTCTTTTAAGATAATCACATGACTAATCAACAGAGCTCCATCTGTAAACAATTAAGCTCATTGAGAGTACATAATTAACCACATCATAAACAATTACAAAAAGTGATAGTTACAACAATCAACAAAGATCCCCCTGTAGGTTAACACGATCATCGAGAACACATAATCAACACGTCATCATCACAACAGTATCAAATTGTAATTCTAAACAGTTACAACAATAAGCAAGGCTCCATAGCCACTACAACTCATTGAGAATACATAGTAGAACAAACACGTCACTCAAAACAGTTACAAAATATAATTATAACATTACATTAAATAATGCTTCGTCGTTCATACCGCTAGGTGATAAAGTTTGAAGGGCGTAAATCCCAAAAAGTTCGCGTCTCTGTAGGAGCAATTCAATGTCACCTCCCCTAGGTGGCAAACTTACTTTTTCAATCCAACAAAAGCGTAAAGAGGTAACATCGTGATTCAAAGTAAAAAAATGTGCCGCAACTGGATAATTCATATCTTTTCTTCTGATAGAACTCTTATGTTCATTAATTCTTTGTTTTAATTGACGTGATGTTTTTCCCACATAACCTAGACCACAAGGACAACGGATCAAATACACAACATGAGTAGAAACACAAGTAATCACAGATTTGATGTTATATCTTTTACCAGTTCTAGTAGGGGTGGGCGATATGGCAAAAATATCATATCACGATTTTTTTCAGGAAAATCACGATTAACGATTTTATCACGATTCTTTTTATGTTGGTTTATGTTACTATTTTGTGATTTAGCATTACAGCCAATCTAATGTCCATATAAAAACAAAGCCTTAGGTAACAAAATAAAAAAAATAAAAAAAATGGCAGACAGGGGCGAAGATAAATATATTTGTCATTATTTTCTTTGTTATTAAATATTAAGATCAAAGATACACATTACACATACACAACTTAATATACAAATTAAATAGGCTAAACAGTGCTTTACGTTTTCAGCTACAGTAGGTGTATTTAACAGTAGCATTGAAGAAAGTAATTAAATGAACAAATATGAAAATAAAACAAAACAACACAGACTTCACTGTATAAATTATACATTGATACTTATTAAAGCTACTATTAAAGTTATCAGTCAAGAGCAGTGAGTGATTTTCTCTTTGCATTTTGTTGTTTTATTCAAATTATCATAATTTACTCTCTCAAGTTGTTTTAAACTCGAATAAGTTTCTTTCTTCTGTTGAAAATAAAAGTTATTTGGAAGAATGTGGGTAACCAAACAGTTGATATACCCCAGTGACTACCATAGTATATTTTTCTCCTATGGAAGTCAATGGGGACCAGCTATACTGTTTTGATAGCCACATTCTTCAAAATATTAATATTAGAAAAATATTAGAAACTATTAGAAGGAAATTAAAACAGGTTTGGAACAACATTAGAGTGCGTAAATGATGAGATCATTTTAATTTTTGGGTGAACTATCCCTTTAAGGACAAGCGGCATTACTATTGCTACTGTCTCTTTAAGAGCTGCGTGCGACGCGTCTAATATTCACGCATTTGACAAGCAGATTTTCTCTCAATTTTCTCAAGTTTGCTTTCACTTTAGACATAACCGACTTTGTTTATGTAAACCTTGTGTGTATTTAACAGTATAAGCACAATAAGACTCGAAAGATAACTTAGTCCAGTATCCAGGCGCTGGTAGACAGGCTTTTAGTGCATGTGAGCTTCACATGTACGCGCTGAGAAACGCACACGTTAGAACAGCGCATCAGCACGCGAATTAAATGTTTAACCGACAAGGCATTAAAGCACATGCAAATTGTGAACTTTTGTGAACTGCAGTCCCGTTCCGCTGCGTTAACATTTTATGTGAATATACGTCGCGTTGTTCAGTATGTTGGGACAGAGGCGCCAGAACAGATATAATGCACGATTCTACGATATTTCTTCAAAAGCAGATCGTGGAGACATTTTAATCGTCCACGATCAAAAATCGTCATATCGCACACCCCTAAGTTCTAGGATGACAAAAAAAATGATGTTTTAAATGTATTATTACACTGAGCACAATTCCCACAACGATAATTGCCCTTCTGTATAGGACTGAGTAAACTCTGAGACGCACGAGGACTAACGCTCTGAAAACGAGCATGTACCAAGCTATCTTTCAAATTCCTAGCGCGTTATATACAATCAGAGGAGGATGCCTAAAAGTTTCGCTCAACTCCGGATCAGAAGACAACAAATGCCAAAGTTTTTTAAAAATTTATTTTATCATGTAGGACTTAGGTGAATGCGTTGTAATACAAGTAAAAGAATACTTTCTTGCTTTTTTTGTCTTCTTTTTTAGCAATTCAGACCGTGTCTTTTTAAAAGCTGTATTAAATGCTTCCTCAACCCAATCTGAAGGGTAACCTCTATTAAAAAAAATATTTTTCATAATATTCGATTTCTCAATGAAGTCGGAATCAGAATAACAAATCCTCCTCAATCTATAGAACTGACTCTTAGGTAATCCTTTTTTTTTTAAAGTCGGATGAAAACTGGTAGCGAGTAAAAGTGTGTTACGATCAGTCTCTTTAGTAAACAAAGTTGTAATCAAACTGCCTTCGTTCTTCTGTACCCACATATCGAGGAAGTGTACTCTAAACGAATTCATTTCAGAGGTAAATTCAAAGTCGTCAACAAAGTTATTCAAAAATGTCACAAATTCTCGAGCCTCATCATGATCACCCCAAAAAAATACAAAATATATCGTCTATACCATTTGATAATCCGTGAATAGAAAGGATTATTTTCTGTATTCAACACATAACTCTCCTCAAAAAAAAAACATGAATAGATTGGCATAGTTAGGGGAAAAATTCGAGCCCATTGCTGTACCACTTATCTGAAGAAAAAAATCTTTATCAAAACTGAAATAATTATATTTCAAAAGGTACGAGGCCATCTCAATGATAAAGTCTGAAGGTGGACTAGAGTCCTCACGTAACGAAAGATAATGTCTGAGGGCAATAAGTCCTTTATCATGTGAAATGTTAGTATATAAACTAGTTATGTCCAAAGTTAATAATAAGGAAATGTCCGGTAAATCATGTAACTCAGAAATCTTATTGATGTAATCAGTAAAATCCCGAATGTAAGATGGTAACGAATAAACAAAAGGTTTTATAAAAAAATCAACATACTGAGATAAAGGCGATAAGAGGGAATTAGTCTGTGCCACAATCGGACGACCTGGAGGGTCAATAAGTCTCTTATGAATTTTAGGAAGAGTGTAAAAAACAGGTCTAATCGGGTGTTGACAATACAAGAAATTAAACTCCGATTGAGATATCCAACCCTCTGTTTTAGCATTTGTTAAAAATGACAATATCTCAGATCGATAAGTATTGCTAGGATCACTGGGAAGTTTTTTATAAAACTTAGTATTCTGTAATTGTGAAAGAATTTCATGTTGGTATTTTTTCGTATCTTGGACTACAATCGCCCCTCCTTTATCAGCAGGTTTTATAATAATGCTTGGGTCACTTATCAATTCGGTCAAAGCTTTTTTCTCATTCAATGAAAAATTGGTCTTATTATCCTACGCACCTATCATCTGCAGGTGTGCGATGGAGTTTGTTCACGCGATGATTTATATAAAAATGAATATAATGTCATTCTCGAATCATACAGTTCAAGTCAAGTCTTGAGTCATTGGATCTCAAGTCAAAGTCAAGTAAAGTAATTTTCTTAAAGGGGTGGTAAAACACGATTTCACTTTTCTAACTTTAGTTAGTGTGTAATGTTGCTGTTTGAGCATAAACAACATCTGCAAAGTTACAACTTTCAAAATTTAAAGCAAAGGGAGATATTTGCTTTTAAAGAAATCAATTTCTAAGAACTACAAAAAACGGCCAGTAGGGACTACACGACATTCCTGCGGGCTTGCTGACATCACTAAGCCCAATATTTACATAAACCCCTCCTCCGATGAAGGATTCGCACAACGGCTAGTCCTAAAAGATGGAGCAGTTCCAACTTTAAAAACAGAAACTGTTTACGGGCCACAACCTGTAAGTATGATTTATTTTTCGTCGTTGTGTTTTCCTGTAATAGTTCGTATTGTTAATTGTACGTTGTAGCAAGGAAGTAAACGAAGGACAACGCTGTTTGGCTCCACAAACCAGTTTGTTAAATGCTAACGTTAATTCATACTTATCCGACAAACATATCACCAGCGCAGCGAACTTGGAATGTTCGTGGTTGTTGTCGTTTATGTGATCAGTGTAAATTATTCTTTGATTACAGGCATGCTAAACATGGTTTTGTGTTTGATTTGGCTACTGTTGTAAAGCCAATGTTTAGTGTTCGTATTGGATTAATAGTTCTGGCGACAGATATTTAGCTACAATCGTTCTAAATATACAAAAGTAACAGTGTCATATAGCGATCTGCAGTCTTAAAAAACATACCTTTCTGAAACGTCCTTTAACAGCCGTTCTTGAACAGGTTCTGCTCGATCCTCTCCACTAACATTCTCTGGGTCTGATTCGGGCTCAAACTGGTATGGCAATATTGACGCTGTTGTTTACTGAAGCACAAACTACCGGTAAAGATAAGGGGGCGTGACGTTTCCGAACAACGTGCACTTGGCGGTTAGCGAATCACAACACACTGGGCCAGCTAACCAATCTGAGCCCATTGGGTATTTTGAAGGGAGGGAGGAGGGAGGGAGGAGGGAGGGGGGGAGAGGAGGGAGGGGGGAGGAGGGAGGGGGGAGGAGGGAGGGGGGTGGGGGGGGGGGGGGGCTTCATAGAACGCGGAAATCATCCGACCGTTTTTACAAGGAGGGACAGAGTAGTGTAGAATAATGGTTAAATATGTGAAAAATTATGCAAATTTTTAAAAACGAAGCATGAACACATGTTACAGTGCACCCCACAAACACAATCAAGCCTTCGAAAAAAGGCGTTTTACCACCCCTTTAATTTAGTCAAGCAAGTCTCAAGTCCTTAAATTTGTGACTCGATTCAGAGTCCCCCATCTCTGATAGGCTGCGTTTGCACTTGGCAGTAACATGCGACCTGTATCCGGATGTTGTCCACATACTAGTGATGTATGTCTCGAGACCACTTTTACGTGGTCTCGGTCTTGTCACGGCCTTGACGGTCTATGGTCTTGGTCTTGTCTTGGTCTCGGACTTCTCGGTCTTGTCTAGGTCTCGCTGTCTCAGACCGACATAGTGGTCGGGGAATTTAGCAATACAATACTACAATATCCACGACGACACAACGTTCGATAATGCAACATTATTATCCGCAACGGAACGGATTGAAGCGTGCGTCCGAGTGAAAGTGCGGCGTGTGCGCGAGCCACACCAGAAAACACTTTATCTGCGCCACTGATCGCGGCGGCAACGAGCACTTTGATCACTTGATTTAAAAAAACACATATCAGTGACATGATGGGTTTTAACTTCATTCAGGAGATTTTGGGTAACTGCACAACTGACAGATAACTTTGAGCGCACCGCCAACGGTGTGTGTGTGTGTGTGTGTGTGTAACCATAGCGACAAAACGACCAACTTTCGGATCCTGCACTTAAGCCTATAATTTCGTTTTTAAAAATTGAATTATGTATTTAAAAGTTGCAGAATGGATTCATTTGGAGACTCCGAAATCGGCAGAGATAGGCAGGCATTTGCTTAGATGAATTTGTGACTTTGATATCTGTGTGTGTGTGTGTTGTTTGATTACTGTATTTAAGATGGTGTTAGACTAAATAAAGGGTCTTTTAAATATCATATGCATATCTCCGTTGTGTTGACTAAACATTAGGCCTAATCCAAGTTTATAATTGTGTATCTTTAATTTGATGTTACGATTTCATCTACACATTAAGTATAATTTCAATTGGTTACATATTTCTCATTCTTTAGACAGTTGTTGGAGGAGCAAGATGGTGTTGGAGGTGTTTGATGTTTTTTTCAGATGAACCATCAGTCATGTCAGTCCTCAACAGTACACAACATTTGAGGGAGTCTCAATCCTCTAATAGTGCAGTAACAGCCATCATGCAATTGCTACACATAGTTGATCTCACCCAGTCTGCAAAAACATTTACAGTGAGCTCACAGTCACACACATGACATGGTCTGTCTCTGTATTGTTCTGCCTGTGTAGTTGAAGTAATACCGTCTAATATGTATTGAATGTAAACTGCGGCTGAACCCTAGTATGCTGCTGTTCTTGAATTCATACAAGTTTCTTAGCTTCAACACCAGTCTGTTTTTTTCCCCTCCGGTCTCGACTTGGTCTCGGTCTTGGTCTCGACTTGGTGTTGGTCTTGACTTGGTCTGTCTTGGTCCTGGTCTTGGTCTTGTCTTGGTCTCGATACCCTCTGGTCTTGGTAGTGTCTTGGTCTCGGTTTAGGCGGTCTTGACTACAAGTCTACCACATACACATTGAAAAGACAAGTGTAAACACGCTTCTGATCGGAATGTTATCCGATCAGCGTGTCCAGGTTCGGAGGTAGTCGAGGATGTGTGATCTAAATCTGTGTTAGTGAGCACTTCTCCTTTGCCGAGATAATCCATCCACCTCACAGGTGTGGCATATCAAGATGCTGATTAGACAGCATGATTATTGCACAGGTGTACCTTAGGCTGGCCACAATAAAAGGCCACTCTAAAATGTGCATTGTACATTGTACTGGCCTTGCATGTTATCAGCTTCATCAGTAGAATTACCAATACATTTACTCTTGTCCTGGGGCCTGTTTCAATAAGGAGGTTCAACCAACTCTGAGTTAAAACTTGAACTCTGAGTTGACTTACCCTGAGATGGGAAACTCTGAGTTTTCGGTTTCAGAACAGCTGAAATGAGTTAGTTCAATCAACTCCGAGTTGACTGACTCTGAGTTAAGCGCGTGCACCACAACTATGAAAAGCCATTATCAATGGAGTGCAGATATTATGAGTCACCATGACAACAGCACCGCCAGACAAAAAGAGGTCTGCATATTTCTCACCAGCAGAACTGGATGAGCTTCTGCAAGCATATGGAGAGTACGAACACATATTATTATTATTATTATTATTATTTTTTAATATCGGCTGCAGCAGCAAAGGACAGAGAGTTAGCTAGGGAGAAAATAGTTGCTCGAGTCAATGCTACGTTTACATTTTAATTACTATTATACAGTGATGGGTGTAATTAATTATCAAGTAATCTAAATACTGTAATTTAATTAAAGGGATTACTCTTAATTCTTCTGTAATTTAAAGTAAAATCTGATGTAATTGCATTAGACTATAGAACAATTCTGTATATTTAACATACATTTTTTAAAAGGTATATTTTTAATCTAACCTTCTCCCTCTAAACACTTTGGTCAATTCAAGAATAATTCATGCAATTGTATATTGTTTATTTGAAAGCATTAAAAGTGCAGTTTCTTGTCCCTCCTTGTATTGTTCAAGTGGTTGAGGTTAATATGGGATTTAGTAGGCCTAATAAGTAGACCAATACTTTCTAAAGATAGTCATTATTACATTAATCTAATTACACTGTTGAAGATGTCATTTGTAGTTAGTAATACAACAAGTAACTTACCCAACTGTTATAATATCAGAGGTGAAACTGAAGAACAGTATGTTATTCAACCTAATTAAAATTTTCATGTGCAATCCTGCAGGTATTAAAAGAACATGGCAGCAGCTGAAAATTAAACATAAAAACATAGGCTATTTCAGTCAAGTAAGGCTTGAGCATATCATGGGTGTAGGCTACCCGACTTTACATTTGACATATTAACTAAATAGCATCCAGTGTCTAGCAGTGCAACAGCATTTTTGGCTGAGGGAATTCCTGGACGGACTTCAGAGCCAGTCACTCCCGAAGATCCAAGGGCCTTCATAAAATGGTTTTACATATGTGTTATTTTTTTATACAGTATAGGCTATTTTTGATATTTCCATTTATTTTACTTTGGGTTGGGTTTTCTGTTGGTCTCAACAGATTCTGATGGTAATGTCTGTCTTTTGGAGCCTCCTGTCCCAAAAGAACTTGCAGGCATTTGTAAGTAGCCTACTCAATACACCAGAAATTATGACAAATAGTGTTATAAAGTGTACTCAACCAAATGCTCATCTTCACAGGACGATGGGGATAAAGAGTTTCTGCTGCCACAGAGAGTCCTACAGTGTCTACACATCAAACAATCTACACATTCAGATTTTTTCACATTTTTATGTGGAGTAGCCTATAGAATCTAAGTTTAAATCTAAGTATAAACGGGTATTCTTCTCTCTCCCTCCGCCCCCAGAGTGTGGAAGAACAGCAGGAGGACGGTCCATCAACTTCTGTTGCACACATGAACACAGTTCAGTGATTTTCAGTAAATGCCATATTTAATTCTGTAGAATTTGTTTAGAACTACATTATGTAACTCTAATCTACTACTGTATTTTCAGTTGCCAGTTAAGGAGTTATATAGAACAGGAACAGCAGTAAAAAAAACAATATTTTATTTATTAATAAAAGATTAATTTTATTAATAAAAATGTACTGAAAGAATGAATGAGGTGTTTAAACACCACTTCCTCTTTAAAAAAGGGGAGGAGACCGAAAGAAACTCTGGGTTTCCCGAAGAAAACCTGCTCCCGACCAGGTTAGGTTCAGAGAGTAAGTTACCATGGTAACTGACTCTGAGTATAAGTTACCTCTCTTTCAGAAACAGGCTTGACTTACTCTGCTTTCTCAGGTTTAACATACCTCCCATTCTGAAACAGAAAACGTACTCGGTTACTAACGTAACCTCGGTTCTCTCTAGAAGAGGGAACGAGTACTGCGTAAGATATCTTACGCTAGGGGAAAATCCTTTTCCGCGAGATATTGAAGCCAAAAATTATCCTTAATTTTGTAATAATGCAAAACGCGTTGCAGCAGCAATGCAGACATAGGCGAGACAGCTCGCGCGCCTATTGGCTGCTCTGCGGCAACTGCAGCAGCCTATCGAGCGAGGCCTGGCGTGACGTCAGACCCAATCAGGGCACTTCGCGCCCGCTGCGTCACGTCCCGCCGAAATGGGCGTGGTCTAGGCCTATAAATATCGCTCGCAGGCAGCTATTATCTGGTTTTTCATCATCGAAGCAACCAGAGCGTGTGCATGCACGGCAAGATACGCAGTACTCGTTCCCTCTTCTAGAGAGAACCGAGGTTACGTTAGTAACCGAGTACGTTCTCTTACGAGAGGTCTCTCGTACTGCGTAAGATATCTTACGCTAGGGGACCCAATGTAAAACGCCGTGCATGCTGAGATCTGACACCAAAGACCCAAGGGCGAAAGCCCGGGGTACATATAGTGCACAATCACTCAGTGAACTCACAGGGAGTCCGGGAAGAAGGAGGGGTGCAGCCTCACTTTTCCACATAAAGTAGCGTCGATGGGACGCGAATTTCATCATACAGACAGGGCGGGGTACGGCCTGAACTGATGGGGAAAAATGTGGGTCTTACACAGTTTGCCCAGCTTTATACTGTCGAACATTGAGCTGTGCTCATCAAACGCAGCATTCTGAGCTGAATGCATCAGGTCAGATAATACTGGTAGTTTAGACCGACAGCAGCCTGGCCTGCAGGGCGGGAACCTCTAGGTTATAAAACCTTATAAATGTAGACGGGGAGGCCCAGCCTGCCGCCATACAAATATCTTGCAAGGCAATCCCACTTGACCAGGCCCACGAAGAGGCCATGCCTCTTGTGGAGTGCGCTCTGACACCCAAAGGGCACTGCATGCCCTTGGAGGCGTATGCCAGCGCTATAGCATCAACTATCCATCTGGATAGGCTCTGTTTCGACGCGGCTAGTCCCTTAGAACGTCCGCTAAACGAAACAAAGAGCTGTTCCGTCTGTCTGAAAACAGACGAGCGAGACACATAAGCTCGTAATGCCCTGACTGGGCAAAGGAGGCTCGCGTCTCTTTCCTCATCAGGGACCGGTAGGGCTGACAGAGAGATAATCTGCGCCCTAAACGGTGTGTTGAGGGATTTTGGAACATAACCGTGCTTAGGTTTGAGTATAACTTTTGAGTCATTGGGCCCAAACTCCATGCACGCCGCGCTCACAGAGAGCGCGTGCAGATCCCCTATGCGCTTCACTGAAGCGAGAGCCAGCAAAAACACCGTTTTGAAAGACAGGTGTTTCAAATCGATTGACTGTAAAGGCTCAAATGGCGCACCTTTCATGGCTTCCAGAACCGTAGAAAGGTCCCATACGGGGACTGAGGGAGGTCTGGGAGGATTCAGTCTCTTAGCCCCTCTAAGGAAGCGGATGACTAAATCGTTCCTTCCTATTGACTGACCAAGCGTTGTTTCTGAGAACGCTGCTATAGCCGCCACATAAACTTTGAGCGTGGAGGGGGCCCTGCCCCCATCCAACAGCTCTTGTAGGAAGGAAAGCACCTCCGTCACATCACAGTTTGTGGGTGAAACACCACGGGCTGTGCACCAGCCCGAAAACACTGACCATTTCGAAGAATAGAGTCGTCTTGTAGACGGAGCTCTAGCCTGCGTGATCGTGTTTAATACTCCTTTAGGGAGTCCAACATGTACCCGTTGATGGCCCAGACATGAAGGGACCATAGTTCCGGGTGAGGATGCCAGATCGAGCCGCGGGCCTGTGAGAGGAGATCTCTCCTCACTGGTACTGGCCACGGGGCAGTACTTGCTAACTGCATCACGGCTGGGAACCAAGGTTGGTTTTTCCAGAACGGTGCTACCAGCAGTACTGAGCATCCTTCTTCCCTGATCCGTTCTATCACCTGAGGCAGGAGAGAGACGGGGGGAAAAGCATAGAGCGGGCGGCGGGGCCACACATGGGCCAGCGCGCTCCTGCTCTTGGAGAAAAATTCTTGACAGTGAGCGTTTTCTTGAGACGCAAACAGGTCCACTTCCGCTCTGCCGAATTTCTTCCACAGCAGTTGGACTGTCTGTGGGTGTAGAGACCATTCGACCTGCCGGAACATTGTTCCTGGACAGTCTGTCCGGTCCTAAATTCAAGATCCCTGGCACGTGCGCTGCTCTGAGCGAGCGCAGGTTGCACTGAGCCCATACCAGGAGGCGTTCTGCCAGCCTGTACAGTTTCTCGGATCTGATGCCGCCCTGGCGATTTATGCAGGACACCACAGACATGTTGTCCGAACGGACCAAGATGTGGTGACCTTTTATTTTGGGGACAAAAACGCGTCAGCGCGTTGTCTACTGCCAGCATTTCGAGGCAGTTTATGTGCAGGAGCTTCTCCCGTTCTGACCACTGGCCGAAGAACGGTCTGCCCTCGAGCAGCGCTCCCCATCCCGAGGTGGACGCGTCCGTGGACACCACTTTCACCCTCGAGGAAGTCCCCAGGCTTACACCTGATTGGTACCAGTCGTTCGCTTTCCAGGGTTTCAGAGCTGTAACGCATTTCTGATTGACCCTGAGGCGAAGCAAACCGGGTGCCCACGCTTCGCGTGGGACTCGCGCTTTCAGCCAAAACTGCAGCGGGCGCATGCGGAGCAGACCCAGCTGGAGCACTGACGATGCTGAGGCCATGAGACCTAGCATCTTCTGAAATTTCTTGAGCGGGACAGACGCGCCGCAGCGAAAAGAGTTCGCTGTGCGTCGAATGTCTACCGCGCGCTGTTGTGATAGTCGCGCTATCATGGATAGTGAGTCCAGTTCTGTGCCCAGGAAAGATATTTTCTGACTGGGTGACAGGGAGCTCTTTGCCCAATTGACACTCAGACCCAAATCCTCGAGGTGATCGAGTAAAATGGTCGTGTGTTCTATGAGCACTGCGCGAGATTGCGCTAGAATCAGCCAATCGTCCAAATAGTTCAGCACTCGCATGCCTCTCATTCTGAGGGGTGCGAGCGCCGCATCCATGCACTTCGTAAATGTACGGGGTGCTAGGGACAAACCGAACGGCAGGACTGTGTACTGATATGCCTGGCCCTCGAAGGCGAATCTCAAATATCGCCTGTGACGTGACGCTATCTGTATTTGAAAATACGCGTCTTTCAGATCTATTGACACAAACCAATCTCCTTGGCGAATCTGCACGAGGATTTGCCTGGTCGTGAGCATCCTGAACTGTCGCTTCACAAGCACTTTGTTCAGTTGCCTTAGATCTAGTATGGGTCTGAGACCCCCGTCTTTTTTCGGTACCAGGAAGTATCTGCTGTATAGCCCTCCCTCGCTCTGATCTTGAGAGAGAGGTTCTATGGCCCCTTTGCTCAATAGTTTCGTCACTTCGGCTCGAAGTAGATGTGCTACTTCTGTTTTTACCGTGGTCTCGACGCGCGCCACATAGCGGCGAGGGCGTCGGCGAAACTGCAGCGAATAGCCTCTTTCTATAATGTTCAGCACCCACTTCGAAAATCCCGGGTAGCTTTGCCCATGCGTCTGCATGGATAGCTAGGGGTCGAATACGAAGCGCGCTCCGCTCGCTCAGCGATGGAGAAGCTTCGGTGTGCTGTAACACAAGCGTGTCGCTCGTGACATTTGAGGCATGGGGCGCGCTGATGACAGCGGGCAGATTGCCCGCGCTCGACTCCTCTGCGGTGGTTAACCGCGAGGGGGAGGGCTGGGCGGTTCCCGTGGGAACTGTCATGTCTATGTGTGGATGTGGGCGCGGGACAGCGGGCACATTTATCACACCGAAAGCATCGTTCGCTTGCGTGAAGCGAGTGCACGTTGGTTTCGTTTTTACAGAAACCGTGAGACATGCATAACGTGGTGTTAGTGGGCACATTCACCATGTTTGAAGCGCAATCGGTCTGAGCCGATTCATGTGCGCGAGCCCTGTGTGACGGGCTGTGCTTGTGTGTAGAGATGGGCACTGGGCAGTGGGCATTCTTCTTACACATAAAGCACCATCGGCCGTGGCCGGGACACCAGAAAAATTCACACTTATGGGATTTATCTGGGTAGCCGTAAAAACGGCGTTTGTGTGCAGGCAAGCGGGTGACAGAACCGACTTGTTTACTGCAGGATACACTGGAACAGTCACATTTACTGGAACTGAACGAGCGAGAAGTTGCCATAGAAACAGAGAGCGTCAACATGCTGGCGTTTATTGCAGGCCTGCGTGCATTACAACAGGCTTGTTCACTGCAATATTGACATTTCCAGTCGCCTGAATTCCAGAGGGGAATGGGAAATGTATAGGAAAAAGGAGGTTGGTCCGTCCGCAGCGGGACCAGAAAAACTCCCTTTTTTCCTTACGCCAGTGACGCACGGAACACCATAGAAACGGTGTTTGGGTGCAGGCGAGCGGGTTGTACAACGCGCTCGTTGGCTGCAAAATACACATCTGCAGTCGCCTTTTCAGGGAACTGACAGAGCGAGCATTGACGGCATAATTTTATCTGCCGGTAGACCCGGGGATCGAACGCGGGTCTCTCGCGTGCAAAAACCTGAGAGTCTGCCACTGGGCCACAGGGGGAGACACATTGTAACTCAGTTAGCGCGAGTATTATAAGAAAGCGTCAACGTGCTGGCGTTTGTTTGCAGGCATGCGTGTATTACAACAGGCTTGCTCACTGCAATACTGACATTTCCAGTCGCCCGAACTTCAGAGGGGAATGAGAAATGTACGAGAAAGAGGAGGTCGGTCCGTCCGCGGGGGGACCAGAAAACGCTCTTTTCTCCTTTCGCCAGTGACGCACGGAAACCATAGAAACGGTGTTTGGGTGCAGGCGAGCGGGTTGTGCAACGCGCTCGTTGGCTGCAAAATGCACGTCTGCAGTCGCTTTTCAGGGAACTGACAGAGCGAAGCATTGGCGGCATAATTTTAACTGCCGCTAGACCGGGATTCGAACTCCGGTCTCTCGTGAGAAAAACCAATGATTCCGCCACTGAGCCACAGGGGGGAACGCAAAGGTTTTCGGATGCACGAGCATATAAGAGCGTCACATGCTTTCTTCGGCGTATGCTTGCAGGCGCGCTTGTATTAAAACAGGCTCGCCTGCTGCAATATTGATATTTCCAGTCGCATGATCAGGGAACTGGGAATATGTATGAGAAATTGAAGGTCAGTCCATCCTCGGAGGGACTAAAAAACACATCTTTCTCCTTTCGCCGGTGAGTGACGCATGAATGGGGCGCAGAAGGCAGGGTAGCTTTCTTATAACGTAAAGAAAAACTAACCCCGACCGTCCGCTTCCAGCCTCCCTTGTGAGCGGCGCAGTTTGCGCGGCTTGAACAGAGGGAGAGAGAAAGCTAGCCCCGTGACCGCCCGCTCCTGACATCCTCTGTGAGCGGCGCGGTGTGCGCGGCTCGAACAGAGGGAGAACAGGTATCGTCCCCCAAGCAGGCAAGGCAAGCGGGCGAACCGGCAAGCTTTGCGGGTTGGGGGGGGGCGGAGGAGCAGTCTCGGAGAAGGATGCCAGGTGAGTCCTCAGAGTCACCATAGGCAGTACCTAACTCGCAGTGAGGGCAGTCGCCGTCAGCGAGTGCGAGAGCTGCGTGATCAGGAAAAGGGGCGTCTTGAAAAAGACGCCCAGCTCTTTTAGTGCAATGGGAGTGTGTGTCGCGGCGGCGAGCACACACACATACATAAACACAGTAGCAGAGAAAGGATATAATGCCGGAAAGCGCAGCAGGAAGGCAAGGAAGGCGGCGCGGCCAGCGACTTCAGTGACTCGTCCCGCTGAAGGTGCTCTCTTTCAGACGGCGCGGCTTCTTATCCAGCTCCAGCGATGCGTGTGCTTCGCTTGAAGGATGAAAAATCAGATAATAGCTGCCTGCGAGCGATATTTATAGGCCTAGACCACGCCCATTTCGGCGGGACGTGACGCAGCGGGCGCGAAGTGCCCTGATTGGGTCTGACGTCACGCCAGGCCTCGCTCGATAGGCTGCTGCAGTTGCCGCAGAGCAACTGTCTGCATTGCTGCTGCAACGCGTTTTGCATTATTACAAAATTAAGGATAATTTTTGGCTTCAATATCTCGCGGAAAAGGATTTTCCCCTAGCGTAAGATATCTTACGCAGTACGAGAGACCTCTCGTAAGAGAACCCAGAGTTTCCCTCATTTCAGGGTTAACATACTCAGAGTTTTCACTTAACCTCCTTTCTGAAACAGGCCCCAGTTGTAGTGTATCAATTAACTAACTGACTAAATGTAAAAATGGCTTGTGTAAATATTAGGTAATTAAGGCGAGACACTACAGGTGAATAGGGTACAGTTTTTAAATAATAGATATCACCATGAAACTTCCTCAGTTGATTACTTAAACAAGTATATAAAAAAATATATATTACAAGTTTTTGAAATTTGTATGTTTAATTACGCAAATTAGGCATTATCTCATTAAATGTGCGATTTTGCATATATTTTCGGTTGATAGATCTGAACATATGATAAAGCCAGGTGCAAAATTCTTTTTTCATTTTGTTTACACACAAGATAAAAAAAAATAAAAAAAATCAGAGGGATTTCAGGATATATGCTTTCATTACCTAGGAAATCAAAATATACTGTCCATAGCCTTAAAAAATCGATTTTCGCCATATTTTGTTTATTGAAATGTCACATAAATCAGGCCAGGAATTGCCTTTATTAACAAATCCCTCTGAAAATATCTTCAGAATACTGCTAAGTGTATTACTGGAAAGTTTGGTGTACATAGGTGCAGGCTGAGATGTTTGTACAGGAGAATGACAAAAAACTAACTTTGAGAAAACAGCATTTAAGCTTTAAATCCCCCTTTGGACATTCACGATTGGTTACTGATAGAAAGGAAATGCCCATATTTGGGTTACATAGCGTTGTGCAGGAGACTCAGAGCTTTACAGTGATATCGGTCATGACAGACTTCAGTAAACAGACGGAACTCGGCATGTCGCGTTGGAATACTAACTTCTTGGTAAATTCGGGAGAAACTTACTGCCGCAAGTGAACAAAATGTAATAAAATAAACATCTTAATGTATATTTTCAACGTTTTCTTTATAGCAGCTTGAAATAACACATATTGTAGGAGTAAACTAGCCCAATATCTCAAAACTGACCACTGCATGAAAAATCTATGTTTTTGCCTGCCATGTCTCGCCTTAAATGATTTATATGCATACTTTTTATAATGAAATAATTATTTATTTTTTCCTTGCTGTTGTTCTGCGGGTGATGTTATTAACCAGCAGTTTAATGTTTGTTTATCTGTTGAAAATGAGACATGTCTCTCATACCGACAAACAGAAACCAGACTAGACATATTCCTGCATGGTGTTCTGGGGCAAAGCTATAATGAGTTATGGAGCTTTAGCAAGAAACTGCTTCTCCTGTCCCATGGGCAGGTAACAGTGGAGAGAGGATTCTCCATTAACAAAGAAGTGGAGACCTGCAATATGCAGGAGGAGACAATGGTCAGTCATCGAATAATATGCAACTATGCCAGCAGCATCTGTGGGGGGCTCCTCAATGTCCCTATCTCTAAGGAGTTACTGGCCTCTGCTGCATCTGCTATATCAAGATCAGCAGAAGAAAATGAAAATTTCTGATGTCCAGGCACAGAAGCGCAAAGATTTACAAGAAGTCATCGAGGACCTGAAAAAAACCGAGAGAATTCTGGTCCAGGTATCTACGAGCCTGCAGAAGGATGCTGATCAGCTTGCAGAAGAAGCTGAAGGAAAAGCTGGCACCATGATGGCACAGCTCATTACAAAATCAAACACACTGAGGAAGCAATATAAAGAAAAAAACAAATGAATTAAAGCAAATCGAGACAGAGTTGGAGTCAAAGGGCAAAGAACTGAGATCTGCAGTATGCAGTAAAAAACACGTTACTGCTGTGAAGTGTTTGTTTAAAATCTTTGTTGGCTGTTGTTCTGCCTAATGATTATTATGATTATTATTAATAAAGTGATGTTTTGCAATTTATTGTTGTTTCACTCTTTACAATAAACTATATAATAAACAATGTGTTTTAAGGATGGTAATTTGTGGTATTGCTTGCTGTTTGCAAATTTGTTACTATGAAATTGGTCTTAAATTTCATTCTGCACGGTATTAAAAAGGTCTTAAAAAGTCTTAAATCTGACTCTCAAAAACCTGCAGATATCCTGGAGCAGCGCTCGAAGGAAACCTCTGGCTCTATCAGCACCTTGACAAAGCCCTTAGGGAGTAGCCTACAAAAGGGAGTATATCAACTAAGATCTTCGATATTACCACTTCTCCCAGGGTGAAAATGCAACCCTCAGCTTCATAGAAGGGATGCAAACACAAGAGCGGCATAATGTAATTGCCAAAGACTCTCGCCATTAAAACTTAATCCCTAGGGAAACCGCAGGGGAGCTTCAGCTATACTGAAATACCCTAGAGCAGTGGTCCCCAACCTTTTAAGCCCAAGATCCCTGACCTCGACCTTGATGAAAGGCAAGATCTACCTATAGAAGAATTGATAAAAAAAAAAAAGACAGCCCAGATTTTACTTCCAACTTGAGGCCTTTTATTTAGTATATTGTATTTGAATTAGGCTACATTAAATGCTTTGGTACAACTTTAAAATCGATGCATGTAGTGTTGTAGTACTCGAGTCCGGTCACGATTTTTCTTGACCGGATTTGTCTTGGATTAGTTGGTATTTGCATTCGGATTTGTCTCGGACTTGGTCATTGGTCTTGCCAAATGTTCTTGTTTGTGTCGACCGACTCCAGCAATATATGCTTTTTTTTCTCCTTCAAAACAAAACCATTGATAGAATGCGCTTGTTCAGAAAACAGGTAACGTTATTGGTTTAATTCATTATCCATTTAGAACGGGCATTGACATTGGTCGCCTGGCTGCGTCATATGCCTGGCTCTGCGTGTGCGCTCTGCACGGAGTCATCAATCATTTTCATTTTGGCCACAGACACAATGTCGGCGTGCAGCGGTTTACAGAGAATTTGTCAACAGTGCACTGAAGAGGAGGAAACACAAGGCCACCTGCAAATTTGACAACAAAACTATTTCAGAAACCTGTGGGACAACATCCAATTTTGTAAGACACCTGCAAAGGCACCACAAAGAGAGGTAAGATTGGGTCAAGCTAGCCTCTGTTTTTTTTGACAATACTTCGAACATCAACAAGAAGTGACATCACCCAACATCGCTTAGAGCACCTTTATGTACATATGTACATTGTCTTGTTACGATGAGACGGATGGTCTCTCTCTCTCTCTCCTTTCTTTTGTAAAGTTTTCTGGAGACTATTTTCTTTTCTTTTAATGTGGCTGAGTGTTTCATCCATTACTATAATTGCTGTGAATGTCACTGCACTTCAGCTCGGAAGCTGTAGGGGTTGGGTGCCATTTTCTTTGTTGTGAACATTACGTTTTCTCTTGTTTTTGGTTAGGGGAGTCAGTTCAGTACCTGTATTTTTATTTAGACTTTTTCTTTGATAGGGTAATAAGTTTCCTTTGGGAAAAAAGGTAGATTTAATTTTAGTTTGTTATTTTGGCCTTGACTCAACTCTTAAGTCAATTTGCTTCCTTTATGATGTCATGTGCTAACAATGACAATTTGAACAATTTAAAAAAAGAAAATAATAATAAAAAGAAAGAATACAAGAAGTCAAGTTTAATGACTTTATTTATGTTATTGCCCTGGACCTGGGACTTAAACAAAGAGGATTCTTTTTTTGTCTCTGTCTTGACTGTCTCATTTGGACTCGGTCTTGACTTTGACTCAAACCTCTTTGGACTTGGACTTGACTCAGTCTCGACAAAGGTGGAATTGACTACAGCTCTAGATGCATGTAGCAACACTGTAACACTTGCAGTGAGCAGATCATATGAAGTTTGATTGTTATCTGTAAAAAATACCATGGTTAATAGTAAAATTCTTATTGGCTGAAGCTTCTGAAGTCACAACTATTAACATTTTATACATAAACTTCACAAACTAAATTCTAACAACAATCTCAATTAAGAAAAGTGCAGTTCTATGTCCCAATTTATGCAGCGTCACTTTACACAATGCCTTCAGAAGGCAAACCTGCTGCAGTAATGTTACTCAAGTCAGTGTGATGGCTTTGAATGAATTCTGTCTATGTTGGATACTGTCTATGGTTGGCGACGTAAAACAGGAGTAAATATTGTATGATGTTTGTCTGGGGTTGAATGGTGAGCTTGTAGATTATCTTTGAAAATAATATATTGTACATTAATCAGATCAAGTTTGGATTATGGAAGTATAATTTACGGATTTGCATCTGAAACCACACTCAAAAAGATTGAAGCAATACAGAATCAAGCTTTAAGAATATACTGTGGTGCGTTCAGAACATCTCCCATTGCAGCTATGCAGGTAGAAGTTGGGGAAGCTCCTTTAAACTTTCGTAGGTATAAACTAAGAATTAATCATTGGGTTAATATAAAAGGTTATAAAGAGAGTCATCCAGTAAAGGGAGTGGTAGAAGAATGCTGGGAACATGGAAACAAAATCATTGAAAGCTTTGGATGGATTGCTCACTGTCACACAGCCAACAACATCTTCAGCACCAGATCTCATCACTCCACCTATTCGATCTCAGTCACCAAAATTCTGATTAATCTCACCTGCTGTACCTAATCAAGACTGTCCATAAATATCCACGCAAACCGTTCACACACTGTCTTGTCTCATCAATGACTACCGCTCTTTGCAACCAACCACAAACCTGTGGATCTTCAGTCTTCAACTGAACGACTTGTCTTCTTCTTCGTCGCCGCTCTTTTGAAGAAGAGCATAGCAGCGTTACGTCAAGCTCTCCATCCACCCGCTGGTAAATCGACTTCGTCGCTGGATGGTGTGGCAAGTCCCATGACCCAACCAGCTCCATTCTCTGGCTCGAAGGAGGATTGCAGATGGGTTCCTCTTGCAGTGTTCGCTGTATTTTGAAATGCAGCCCCAACGGTTTCCATCTCGGACGATCTAAAATAGCCTATCTCCCTCTTGTCTGGCAGAGCTCTGCAGTGGGCTAGAACCCCATATGAAGCCAATGCTACAATCACATGCTCATTAGATGCTTTTACCACCGATATTAAAGCGGTGTTCGGGCAAACAGCCAGCACCCTGGCTGTGCATGACCAACTCTACCATCTGCGTCAGGGGCGCTCAACAGTCGCTGACTATGCCTTACAATTCCAACTACTACCATCCCAACCGTCAGCCATCCCAAGGATGAACCCATCGTAGTCGTGAGTTCCACTTCTATCGAAAGCCTTGGGTCTCATCTACAAGTGGAAATACCCCAGAAATACTGGGCATTCCAGGATGTGTTCAGTAAGCAGCTTGCCACAAAACTATCACCACACAGGCCATGGGACTGCGCTATCGATTATAGACATATAGATTATATGTCCCAACTCAAGCCCTGTTTCACCATGTATTCCGAAACTTCGGCATCCCAGAAGATATTGTATTCGATCCTGAGGTAAAACACGCCCCCTCATTACCATACAGACAAAGAAATGTAGAAATAAATAAATGTGGAAATAAGTAAATGGGGACAAAAATACATTTATACATAAAGAAAAAGTAAAAAAAATAAATAAAAAAAATGGACAAATAAAAAATATGGGAAAAATACTATTGCAAGTATAAGGAAATACAAGTATAAATATTCATTTATTTTGTTTTTACATTTCTTTGTATTATATATATATATATATATATATATATATTCATGCATACTTAATTACTAAAAGCACAACAAAAACAACTAAAGAATCAAGACTTTCGAAGTTCTCTTGTGCATTTCTGTTCGCTGCTCTTGCCCTTTGGGCCTAAAAAAAAAAAAAAAAAAAAAAAAATCAGTAGAATGTCTGTTGAGGAGCATCACAATAAAGTGTTAGAAGATTAACCAGACAGTCTACTAATACGTTACTTAGTTAGTTATACTTACGATAGTTAGTAGAATGTCTAAATGCGACTATTGAAATAAAGTTTTACCAGTGTCTGTAATGTAATTATTATTAACTTTATGAATCAGTAACACAAATGGAGTGCAAAAAAGAGGACCATGTCAAGCATTAGATATAATTTTTTTTGATAAACAACCATTAGAAAATCAGTTTGAATGTACATTCAAAACAAAAAGGTATAAAAAATGTAGTATTTGGTAAAATTCATACAACAATGTGGATATAGTATTATAGTGAAGCCATAACTGTCTTTAGATAGAACTGAAGACCGGTTACCTTTTACACTTGTTGAATATGCTTCTCCAGTTCAAAAAGTGGAACAACTCCAGAGCACTCCTGGCAGACTTCAAACGTACTCGGTTACTAACGTAACCTCGGTTCTCTCTAGAAGAGGGAACGAGTACTGCGTAAGATATCTTACGCTAGGGGAAAATCCTTTTTCCGCGAGATATTGAAGCCAAAAATTATCCTTAATTTTGTAATAATGCAAAACGCGTTGCGGCAGCACGCAGACATAGGCGAGGCAGCTCGCGCGCCTATTGGCTGCTCTGCGGCAACTGCAGCAGCCTATCGAGCGAGGCCTGGCGCCCGCTGCGTCACATCCCGCCGAAATGGGCGTGGTCTAGGCCTATAAATACCGCTCGCAGGCAGCTATTATCTGGTTTTTCATCATCGAAGCAACCAGAGCGTGTGCATGCACGGCAAGATACGCAGTACTCGTTCCCTCTTCTAGAGAGAACCGAGGTTACGTTAGTAACCGAGTCTATCACCTGAGGCAGGAGAGAGACGGGGGGAAAAGCATAGAGCGGGCGGCGGGGCCAGCGCGTCCCTGCTCTTTGAGAAAAATTCCGGACAGTGAGCGTTTTCTTGAGACGCAAACAGGTCTATTTCCGCCCTGCCGAATTTCTTCCACAGCAGTTGGACTGTCTGTGGGTGTAGAGACCATTCGCCTGCCGGGACATTGTTCCTGGACAGTCTGTCTGGCCCTATATTCAGGAGCCCTGGCACGTGCGCTGCTCTGAGCGAGCACAGGTTGCGCTGAGCCCATACCAGGAGGCGTTCTGCTAGCCTGTACAGGTTCCTGGACCTGAGGCCGCCCTGGCGATTTATGTAGGACACCACAGACATGTTGTCCGAACGGACCAGGACGTGGCGTCCTTTTATTTGGGGACAAAAACGCGTCAGCGCGTTGTTTACTGCCAGCATTTCGAGGCAGTTTATGTGTAGGAGCTTCTCCCGTTCCTTCTCCCAGCATCTTCTGAAATCTCTTGAGCGGAACAGACGCGCCGCAGCGGAACGAGTTCGCTGTGCGTTGAATGTCTACCGCGCGCTGTGGTGATAGTTGCGCTATCATGGACAGCGAGTCCAATTCTGTGCCCAGGAAAGATATCTTCTGACTGGGTGACAGAGAGCTCTTCGCCCAATTGACACTGAGACCCAAATTCTCGAGGTGATCGAGTAAAACGGTCGTGTGTTCTATGAGCACTGAGCGAGATTGCGCTAGAATCAGCCAATCGTCCAAATAGTTCAGTACTCGCATGCCTCTCATTCTGAGGGGTGCGAGCGCCGCATCCATGCACTTCGTAAACGTACGGGGTGCCAGGGACAAACCGAACGGCAGGACTGTGTACTGATATGCCTGGCCCTCGAAGGCGAATCTCAAATAGCGCCTGTGACGTGACGCTATCTGTATTTGAAAATACGCGTCTTTCAGATCTATTGACACAAACCAATCTCCTTGGCGAATCTGCACGAGGATTTGTCTGGTCGTGAGCATCCTGAACTGTCGCTTCACAAGCACTCTGTTCAGTTGCCTCAGATCTAGTATGGGTCTGAGACCCCCGTCTTTTTTCGGTACCAGGAAGTATCTGCTGTATAGCCCTCCTTCGCTCTGAACTTGAGAGAGAGGCTCTATGGCCCCTTTGTTCAATAGTTTCGCCACTTCGGCTCGAAGTAAATGTGCTACTTCTGCTTTTACCGTGGTCTCGACGCGTGCCGCTTAGCGGCGAGGGCGTCGGCGAAACTGTAGCGAATAGCCTCTTTTTATAATGTCCAGCACCCACTTCGAAACCCCGGGCAGCTTTGCCCATGCGTCTGCATGAATAGCTAGGGGTTGAATACGAAGCGCGCTCCGCTCGCTCAGCGATGGAGAAGCTTCGGTGTGCTGTAACACAAGCGTCGCGCTCGTGACATTAGAGGCATGGGGCGCGCTGATAACAGCGGGCAGATTGCCCGCGCTCGACTCCTCTGCGGTGGTCAACCGCGAGGGGGAGGGCTGGGCGGTTCCCGTAGGAACTGTCATGTTTATGTGTGGATGTGGGCGCGGGACAGCAGGCACATTTATCACACCGAAAACATCGTTCGCTTGAGTGAAGCGAATGCACGTTGGTTTCGTTTTTACAGAAACCGTGGGACATGCATAACGTGGTGTTAGTGGGCACTGGGTAGTGGGCACATTCACCATGTTTGAAGCGCAATCGATCTGAGTCGATTTTATGTGCGCGAGCCCTGTGTGACAGGCTGTGCTTGTGTGTAGAGATGGGCACTGGGCAGTGGGCATTCTTACTACACATGAAACACCATCGGCCGTGGCCGGGACACCAGAAAATACACTCTTTTGGGGATTTATCTGGGTAGCCGTGAAAACGGCATTTGTGTGCAGGCAAGCGGGTGACAGAACCGGCTTGTTGGCTGCAGAAAACACTGGAACAGTCACATTTGCTGGAACTGGACGAGCGAATAGCTTTGGTGTGAGTCCGGCCGCAGCGGGACTTGAACACCGTCGTTTTCCTAGATGTGCTAGGACGACTTCGGGGCCTCAGGCTTTACCGTAATCCTAGGTTGCGGGCCACGCACGGCGGGGCGGCGACCGGATGAGCGGGAGCGCTTTTAGAGACGCTAGCTCTAAAAGAGCTAGCTTCTTTTTCAAGATGCCTTCCTGCGGCTCGTGCAGAGCCACACTCAGCGACGGGGACCGCCACGTGGTTTGCGTTTCCTGCCTGGGTGAGGAACATGCAGTTCTCGCGCTCGCTGACGGCGGCTGCCCTCACTGCGAGCTGATGACTATGGCGACTCTGAGGACTCGCCTGGCCTTCTTCGCTGAGACTGCTCCCCCGCCCGCTGCGGTGTCGCGCCGTAAAAAGCGCCGTGCCCAGCGGGTCCCGGAACCTTCCCCCAGCCGCCAAAGCTCGCCGGTTCGCCCGCTTGCTTCCCCGGCTTCGTCAGCCTCTCTGCCTGACGGACAGCGGCCGCCGTCTGCCGCCGCTTCCGTCGACATCGCTGACGAGGAAGCCCTGCTGGGAGAGGATGATTCCTGCTCTATCCTGGCGTCAGGCAGTGAGGATTGGGCGGGCTCTGAGGATCCCGCGCCCCCTGCCCGCACTTCGTCAGGCAAGAGAGCGTCCATCGAGACGGAGCTCATGCGAGTACTCGCACAGGCCGCGGCGAGCCTCGGCCTCGAGTGGTCTTCGCCCGAGCAGCCCGCTCACAACCGGCTGGATGGCTTTTTCCTGCCTGGGGAGCGCGCTTCGCCTGCGTCCAGACCAGCGCCTTTTCTTCCTGAGCTACACGAAGAAGTCGCTAAGTCCTGGAACGCCCCCTATTCAGCTAGAGTGCGTCCTGCTGTTTCTTTGGCATTCTCTGCAGTTGACGATGCCAAGAACAGGGGATACCTTTCGCTGCCGCCGGTCGAAGAGGCGATAGCGGCCCACTTATGTCCGCCCTCCGCTGGACGGCGCGCTAAGCTGGCCCTACCCTCTAAGATATCTTACGCAGTACGAGAGACCTCTCGTAAGAGAACATCTTTTACAAAAAAACAAAAACAAATAAAAAAACATTATACAAACATAATTCTGTTAAATGTTTTTGACAGTAACCATTAACTACTACGTATTATTTATGTATAATTTATATATAATTGTACTACTGCTATTATTTCAGAATGTCAGTCTCAATTTAGGTGTATTGAATGTTCACTTAAAACATTAATCTTACCGTATCTTCTGTTGATGTTCCAGCAATTACGGATTGCAAAAGAAGGTTGTCTTGCAGTTTTGCAATGTAGGCCGTGGCTTTATTTAAGCTACGCTGACCCTTCAGATAAGGTATCAAAAATACCCAGAATTTAGATTAAGATTTGGCTTCGAGTGCATCGCAATAATTTAAAGCCATGTGCACTTTTGAGTGGAGGGTACGCATTTGTTAGCTGGGTGTTGAATTTCTCACATGTGCCTAGCATGCACACCAGAACCACCTTTTTCAAACCAAGGCCAGATAAAGCCAAAATCTGACGTTCTTTCTGGGACGGAGGCAAGAACAATTCATTTCAGCCAGAAAACAGAAGGTCTGTGTATACTGATACAAACTTATTTTTGGGTCTTCTGTCTGAAAAGACCCCTTAATACAGTCTCCGAATGTGATTTCCTGGTAAATGTGTGAGATTGTCTTCCCAGTCAACACATGAGATCATGCAATTCTGTTCTCATATCATATTATAATGCCTATATGCACTGTGGCCTGGCCCTGTGTTAGCAGAGTACTGGCACATAACCAGGTACATGTGAACCAGCCAATTTGCCAGCTCAGGTGTAGAATCACCTGGCTTCAGTAATCACACTAGCTGGCTAGGTGGCAAATACACATATTTTGGAATAAAGGAAGGTATTAATCACACTCTGTCTGAGAAAGACACTTCTGAATATGATCACATCGAGGTTTACCTATTTTTAAGTTAATAAACCTCACAATATTGCCACTTCAGTGTGCTGTCATCAACATCAATTAAGTGAAGAGCAGTCCTTTCATTGTTGCTCTTTATTCAGGAGCAAAGAAACCAGAGAATTTTGAGTTTTTGTGTGATATCATGGAGGAGCTGCAATAATTGATGGACACCGGCATTTTCCTCAAAAACATCATACTCATCAAAGGAATAGCTCAATTTAATGGACACTATGGCTGTGGCTTTTGTGAAGTGAAAGAAGTTTACGAGAGGAAAATGCTTTTTTTTCTGTCTTTTTTAAAGAAAATCTCAGAACAAATGAGTCATTTAGAAAAAAAAATCATCACAAGACAAATAGCATTCTTCAGAATCTGGGCATTAATATGATCAAGCAGTTCCCGATAAATCCTATGTATTGTGTAGATCTAGGAGTCACTATGCGATTGTTGGTGCTCTGGAAAGGAGTTGACTCCTGTTGACTGGACAGCTCAGCATAGTAATTTTCATCAAGCTATCCGACAGAACATACCTGCTGACTGCAATAGAAAAACCAGGGGGTTGGACGAACTGAAGCACTGGAAAGCAACTGAATTCCAAACATTTCTGCTTTATACTGGACCAGTGATTTTGAAATATGTTCTTGATAAGGAGAAGTATATTCACTCCCTTTCTCTTAGTATTGAAATGTGCATCTTGTACAGTGGAAACCTGATGGAGCATCGTGGTTACGCAGATGAGTTTTTAACATATTTTGTTGAAAAAGGTAGCAGTATTCCAGGAGTTTAATCTCATTAAATGGGCATTGCTTGCTACACTTCTCTGATGTTGCAAATTACAACAGATCATTAGACCAGTGTTTCCCAACCACTGTGCCGTGGTACACTAGTGTGTTGTGACAGGTTGTCTGGTGTGCCGTGGAAAATTATCAAATTCCCCCTGAAAAAATAAAAAAATTAAACATAAACACACATTAAATTTATATGTTAAATTAAATTATAATGCTACAAATAAGAATATATTGTCGCTGTCGACCGAAGGCCTTGCATCTCTTTCGTCATTTTAATTTAATTAAAAAAAAATTTAAAAGCAATGCTATTGGTCATCCTTTACTAGCCTCGAGTCAGTGGGCGGGCTTAACATAGTGACGGCAGAGTTGCGACGGTTCCGTGTGAATTCCCTGCTCCTTGAAAACAAAGAATGGTTGCTGCTGCTGGTGAACAGCGTTCTTTCGAATTGGCTTTGGCTGCAACTCTGGAGGACTTGGAGTTAAGCTTTTATTTGAGAAAAGAACAAACAACGGCACTGAAGTCATTCTTAAAAAAAGGAAGATGTGTTCGGAGTTTTGCCAAACGGATACGGCAAAAGTTTAATCTCTCTGACTACGTCACCTTCTTCGTTGCTCTGGTTGGTTGTAGCGCTATCCTATTGCGTGCAGAGGGAATTTGAAAGATAACCATTTATCCCGCCCCTCGGATTGAGCCGTGCCAATGGTGAGTTCCCAGACCCAACATCTTGATGTGGGTCTGGCTTGCCAGGCTAATCCTTTACATCTGTATGTGGGTTTTATACGTAAAAAAAAAAAAAAAGAGTGCCTCAAAACGATGGTGATTGACATTGAAGAACGGCTTTTTTATTGAAAAAAAAATAAAACAAAAATTCTTAAAATGTAATATATTAAAATTTGATTAAATATATAAATATAAGTAGTCTAAATACAAAACACAAAATGTAGGGAGACCAGGAACAGTTGTAACACTTTTTGCATTTTTTAGCAATACATCAAAAACCATTTATACTGGAATAACCAATTTGTTATATTATAAACTTCAATCTGTCAACTGCTGAAACAATATATTTAAGTGGTTTTATGAAATGTGTACAGGTTGCAAAATTTATTTGAATACAGTCTCTCCACTGTTACAACCGTCCCAGTGTACAGGGACGGTTGTAACATGTCTAAAATAAAAATAATGAATCAGTCATATACTCAAAATGGAAAATATTATTTATCAGTCATATTATTGTGACTATCCTGAATTTTCTGCTTCTTCGGTTTTTTCTTTTAGCTGCAGACCTGCTTTTCTCAGCCTCCAGTTGTTTTTTCATGGGAGTGTCTGTAAGGACAGCGGTTTCCCTTCTTTTCCTGCCCTTTCCTGCTTTCTTGGGCCAGCTTTTGGGTGTGGATGGATGGACACGGGTGAAAAAGTTGTGTCCATAGCAGAGGATGATGGCTCAGGCTCAGGCTCAGGCTTGGACACCACACATGGTGTGACAGGGGATGATGCTCTAAGTGGCATGGAGGATTCCACCGTTGCCACATTGGGTGATGGAGTTGTAGAGGAAGATGGAACCTCTGGTGTCACTGCTGGCAATGGGCGGTCTGTGACTAGGGATGGTGCAAAGTCACTGTCACTGAAAATATTCCTATTAAAAGGCCAAATTCCAGTGCATGCAAACCCTGCCTGAATATTTGCCGGTGAGGCAGCACAGGGAAGGGCACTCTTCACAATGCCTGGCAGATCATAAATGGTCATTGTGGCTCCTGGATGAGCTTTCATCCAGCTGTCACATCAGTTGTATACCAGCCTCTTCAGTGGCCCATATACACTGCGATCCAAGTGCTGCAGCTTATGGAAACAGTGTGGGGGGAATGAGAGGAGGACGATGCCATGGCTCCTGCAAAAAGTGGGAGGTATGGTTGTCCAGAATTAGAAGCACTTTTGACTCCAATGAGGACTTGGTGTGAGTCTGGGAGTGCTTGAGGAAGACCAAAAAGTCCTCCCCTTGCAT
This sequence comes from Leuciscus idus, assembly GCA_021554675.1. Taxonomy (NCBI): domain Eukaryota; kingdom Metazoa; phylum Chordata; class Actinopteri; order Cypriniformes; family Leuciscidae; genus Leuciscus; species Leuciscus idus. The sequence goes on from CM038627.1 coordinate 39,282,039, forward strand.
CCACCCAGACCCATTTGCTGTACTGATACAGCCAGGAGGGCCATTGCTGGTAAAGGAAGGATGGATTTTTTTCCGGGGAAGATGAACATTGGTGGGATGGAATTCCCCAAGGCATTCACTGCACAGGCAAGTGTAATTAGTGTTCCCCGTTCTGCAGAGGTAACTGCACCTACTTGCTTGACTCCCTTTCTGGCCACATTTTTTTTCAGGATTTTGCACTGTGGTGATTCCTGTATAGAAAAATATTATGTTATTTAGTGCTTTTATTCTGTAATGCTTTTATTTCGTAAGGCTGTGAGCCTCTGGAAGGTGTTTTGACGGAGATATAGATAATTTCCACCACCAGTTTCATCCATGTTCCAGATGTCCTGTGCAGCAAATCTGTGTTTGTCCAGGATAGAAAACAAGTTGTCAAAAAACTTATTGACGCTTGTCTCATTGAAACTCGTAGCCCGTGAGAGGCTTGTAGCATGAGGGCTTCTTATGGAGAGAGTGGGGTGCCTCTTCAAAAACGTTGTGAACCAGTCGGCTTCAGCCATCCCGTTCTCTGCCTAGGTTTCGGGGTACCTGCAACTGTAGGTCTTTGCCAAATCATAGGCAAACTTCCGGACCTAAATTATATAAATTGTTAATTAGTTTAATACACAACAAATGTACATAGCATAGCCTACTCTAGCTTAATAGCCTACATATTAGGGGTTGCACGACTACTAATTTCTGCTAGTCGATTTCTTATCAAAACAATACTCGAGTTACTCGACTACTCGTGGTTCAATGCTACTGTAAATGATAAGACATGAAATAGCTAGATCTTATAAATAAACATTTATTAATTCATAGCCTAATGCAACAATTACATAAGTAAACTCTCAAAACATTATAATTATGACATTTCATTTTAAAATTTTCATGTAACAGTCTAAAGCCAAATAAATAGCCGTTCTTGCCTTTCATTTCAGACGTCTGCTTCTAGGGGCCGTTCACATATCGCGTCTTTTTCGCGCTCAAGGTCGTTATTTCAAATGTAGGCGCGCGGCGAGCGCGCTCATAATGGAAGCAACGTGGTGCGCTAGTTTTTCCAGGCGCGCCGATGCCACGGATGAAAACATCTCAACTTTTCAGAATGCCTCAAGCGCACCGCAGGTCATGTGACAAAAACCAATCAGCTTCGGCCTTTCCGTAACATCATCGAAAGCTCGGCCGAACAGCTGATCGTAGCTGTACAGCGCGGCAGTTCATGGTTGCATAGTACCGACAGACGCCACGGGAGCGCAAGCGCTTCGGAGACAGCGGCACGGCCGCGCTTCCACACGTTTTTAGACGCAACATGTGAACGGCCTCTTGCAGAGTTGGCCAATTACAATATTTTTGTCATCCTTGATGAAATACTTCCACACATCTGACGTGTGGTGTCTGTTGGTGACGTTCACCATTTTTAATTCATTTATGGTTAATGGACGCTCGAGTAGTCGATTGTTTCCGACAGCGTCGACTAGTGGTTGAAGTAGTCGATCTATCGACTACTCGACTAGTCTATGCAAGCCCTACTACATATCTAGCCTACCTCCTTTGGGCTCAATCCTTAATACAAATTATGTTTTATTAACAAAGTTCAGGAGGAGCACGTTCAGATAATTAACACAAGTAGAGAGCACTTAGCAATCAATGGTAAGTGATATATATACATTCAGCAGTCTCACCTCAATCCATTGACAGTTTAGCAGCATCAGTCCACCACCCCTTCTCCACACTACTAGTCCTAACCACTTACATACGGGGGGGAGTACTCTGGGTTTGGGCACACCAAATACACATTAAACTTTACCCCCTCTAATTGTATGTAAGTGTGAACTCGTGAAATCCGCTGCCTGCAACAGGTTGTCTCTTAAGAGGAGTGTGAAAGTGTGAAAACCCTTTTCGGAGTCCAGTATCCAAATCTGGGAAGTGTCTTTGATCCCTAGCTCCTCTTCTTGTGGAATCGGTGCAGGGTCATATGGTAAATGCCATATGATTTGGCCACTCCCCTGACTGACTTTCCCTGTCTCATTTCATCGGAAGCCCTTTCCAGCACAGGAAATGGAACTCCCATGTCTGTCCTCCTCTTTCCGAGATTTGGCATGCTGTCTATCTGACTGACTGACTGACTATCTTTACATAAAAAACAAATAATTACCTTAAAATGTGATTTGATGACATTTTACATTTAATTTGCAATGCACAGTGCACATTTTACTTTTAATTTGCACATTAAAGGGAAACTATGCAGTTTGTTTTAGCTTGATTAGTTTTTAAAATATAAATTAAACTTGGTTGGTGATACTGGGACAGTTGTAACGGGGCGTTACAACCGTCCCAGTATCACTAACCATGTTTTCATCTCATGTGAGCTAGCTTGACTGCTAGTTTGACACTTGTTAACCATTTCTATTTTTAGCTTACAAAACAGTGATTCTAATAATACTTGTTTGAATTCATAGACATTTGATCTGATAACAGCATCCAAAAAAGTACATCAGAAAGAATTTATTTAATTTTTTACCTCAAAAACAACCTTTTGTAGATAACTCCATCAAGAAGTTTCAAATGTGACTCCCTTTTTGGCAAGAATGGAGGGAAACTAACTGAGCATGAGCACAGTGAGTGTCGTCACTCTAGGTTGTTTCTGATTGGAGGAATTCAAGGTGTTACAACCGTTCCCTGTTACAACTGTCCCTGGTCTTCCTACATAACAAAAGCAGCGTTTCCACAGAAATTACCTGGAACAATTTGTTCAAGGAAAATTTTTTTCCACCAGACCTGTTGCTAGCCGCGTTTCCACCGTGATCTAAAGTACCGTGAAGATTAGGCAAATAGTCCGGTGATGTAGGACTGCACGCGACTTTACAGTTCCCACTGGATTTCATCCTCTGAATAAAGCCTGAACCTCATCGTCGGTCCATCGTCGTATTTTTTAAACTTCATTGTTGATTCGGATAGCAGAGGACTGTTACTGCACGCACCGCAACAGAAGGTGTTTGAATAAAATGCTTCGTGGAGTCAACCAATCAAAATGCGGCATGAACTCAACCAATCAGCATGTTCAGCGCCCAAGTCCCACCCCTGAAAGTTCTTGAACTTTGAAAAAGTACTACCTCACGAGCAGGGACTTTCGGAGTGGGAAATATTTACCCGGAACTTCATTTAGACCCTGATTCCTGCAGTGTAAACACACCGAGTACCAGCCCAAAGTTCCTAGTTCCTGGGGAAAGTTCCTGCGGTGGAAACGTGGCTAAATTCACAATAAAACCTAAGGCACCTAACCCAAAAACAATAATTTAACACTAAATAACACTACAGTACTAATAAAAGCAAAGTAGTCTGTATTCTTGGAATGCTACAAACCAGCTTTAAATTTCAGATTTTTTTTTAATACATTTTTTTACTTCTCTGGCAAAATACGACTCCTCTCCTGACTTACTGCATGTCCTGCGCAAGGTGAGCGTTATTTTAGAACGCATCACTTTCAATGCATTACATGAAACCCCTCATGGAAGAAGAACGGCATCATGTTTACAACTGTGGCAATGAGTGCTCAGGATCAACCGAAGGCTGGATTTTCAAAAGTATGTGAGGTTCGTGGCTCCATTGTCGCAGTAAATGTGCACGTTCTTGAATGTATAATTTATGAGATGTACACCGATCTGTTATTGTAGGGACATCAACATTTCCACACTAAACATGACGCAGAAATAAATTGGTTGCGTTACATGTCAGTCAGTCCTTGGCTGATATTTTTATTCTTAAATACATGTAAGTGAATGTGTTTTGTCATTTAAGAAACCTTTATAATGATCATTATTAATGTTAGTTGATCTATAATGTACAATGGGCGTTAGTATGCAGCACAGTTCAGAGAACTGAATCTGTCAGATTTAGGCCTACAACACATCAATTCATACACTTCTCCAGAAATACATTAAATTAAGTGGCTGGTGAAGTGTGAGAAAAAATACATTTTATAGTTAGATTACAGATTATAACGCAGATTTGAATTTAGCAGTTGATGATCACGCAATCTGAACGTTCTAATCACACCGGTGTGAGCGATCGGACACGTCAAAGGGTTAACTAGCGATCACATGCTGTGATGATGCTTCTTACGTCCGTTTCGGAGAACCAGAGGGCAAATATTTCAACCGACAGCTGAGGCAAGTGGCACCGAAATGAGGCACCGAAATCTGCGTTTTGATTCGGTCTGGCTACATACCGGTTACTTAGGTACCGGTTCCATATCGGTGCCCGGTTTCGGTACCCAACCCTATTAATGACGGACAAAACCCATATCTCATTCGGTGGCGTGACAGGTTGTCAGGTATGCCGTGGACAAAAACATACACAAAAATTAAATAAATAAAATAAAAAATAATTGTCAAAAATAAGAATATATGCTAATTTGTTTTTTATCCTGAAGTCCAGACCCTCGTCTAGCAGCGTGGATATAAGAAAGAAAGCAAAACCGGTGAGCTTGAGACGATACAGCAAAAGCTACATGTCATATGGATTCACATACACAGGGGATTTACATTTAAATTTACATTTATTCATTTAGCAAATGCTTTTGTCCAAAGCGACTTACAAATTAGAACACTAGAAGCAGTTAAACTAACAATAGGACAACAATATGCAAGTTCTATGACCCTTTCCAGTTTAATCTAAACGCAGTATGTGTATTTTATAGATATAAAATAGAAGATAAAGTGTTAGTATTAATGGGTTGCCGAAAAAAATGGCCACGGACTCAGCAACTCTGGTTGAGTTGGGCAGGTCATTCCACCAGCAGGGAACAGTCCAGGAAAAGGTCAGAGAAAGAGATTTTGTGCCTCTTTGAGATGGCACCAGAAGATTTCGTTCACTTGCAGAGCGCAAGTTTCTGGATGGCACGTAAGTCTGAAGTAATGAGTTTAGTGAAAAGGGAGCAGAGCCAGTGGTTGTTCTGTAGGCAGAAGTCAGTGACTTGAATTTGATGCGAGCGCCAACTGGCAACCAGTGCAATTTTGTGAGGAGAGGAGTGACGTGTGCTCTCTTCGGCTTGTTATAGACCACTCTAGCTGTAGAATTTTGGATCAATTGCAGAGGTTTGACAGTGCAAGCTGGAAAACCTGCTAGTAGAGCATTACAATAGTCCAGTCTGGATAGAACAGGTGCTTGGAAAAGGAGTTGAGTAGCATGCTCTGATAGGAAGGGCCTGATCCTCCTAAAAGACAAATCTGCAGGACCGGGCAGTTCTAGCAATGTGGTCTGTAAAGTTCAATTGATCATCAATCACAACTCCAAGGTTCCTGGCTGACGTTGATGGAGTTATGGATGACGAACCGAGCTAAATGGAGAAGTTGTGGTGTAGCGTTGGGTTGGCCAGGACCACAAGCAACTCTGTCTTCGCAAGGTTTAATTGAAGGTTTTGGTCCTTCATCCAGCCGGAAATGTCTGTCAGGCAGGCTGAGATGTGAGCAGCTACCGTCGGATCATCAGGCTGGAGTGAGAAGTAGAGTTGTGTGTCATCAGCGTAGCAGTGATAGGAAAAGCCATGTTTCTGAATCACAGATCCTAGTGATGTCATGTAGATGGAGAAGAGCACAGAGTCCAAGCACTTAGCCCTGAGGCACCCCAGTAGCTAGATGTTTGGGTCTTAGACACCACACCCCTCCACGACTCCCTGAAGGACCTACCTGAGAGGTAAGACTTGAACCATTGCAGTGTGGTTCCTGAGATGCCCTTTGTTTTTCCCTTCGGGATCCCTCGGCAGCACTCCCAATATGTTTAGTCTGTGGAGAAAAACTCTCTAATCATGCAATGGTTCCTTGCAAATTTAAACGCCATCTCCAAATAAAACATCCATCATTTAGTCGAAAAAGCCACATACAGTCGTGGAGTCTGCCTGCATGCAAAGCGATTGTGAGAACAATGTTGGGTCCAGATGCTGTCAAAGAAGTAGCAAAAGGGCCCCTTTCAAACAATTCAATCACCAGATGCATTGATGATGTCCGCTGACATCGAGAGTGTTGTAATGGAAAAATAAAATTTTCACTTCAGGTTGATGAATCAACAGACTTAAAGTGGACATGCTCAGCTGTTAGCAAACGTGCGCTTTGTGGATGGTGAAATCATCAGAGAGATTTTTTTTTTTTCTGCCATCAAAAACAACAGGACAGGAAATATTTCGGGTGACATCCGAATCATATGTGTATGAACTGAGGGAAGAGCTGAAAATCATCTTAAACGTGGAAAAATTACAGTACGCGGATGATGTACGCGGAAAATTACAGTACTGTTGGCAGATGAGGAATGGTGTGCAAGGCTGGCGTACATGGCAGACATTTTTGCACACTTCAATGAACTGAACATACGAATGCGAGGTAAAAATTTTAATTTGTTAACTTGCACAGACAAATTGTATGGATTCAGATCAAAGCTTGCTCTTCTGGCAACAACATGTGGAAAGAAGCACTCGTGAGATGTTTGCTCAGACTGCACATTCAGATGGCATTGCAGAATTATGTGAGGTAATTTCTAAGCATCAAAAAACTCTTGAAGAAAGATTCTAATTTTATTTTCCCTCAACTTCATTTGAAGTAGTGTTGGGCGATATGCTCCATTTTCATATCGTCCTATCGTCAGCCCGTGAGATCGGCGATACACAATATTATCGTGAGGGGGGCGGGGCTTACTTATTTGATTATTAACTTGCTTATTTACTTATTAATTTGCTTGTTTTATTACTTCGTTTTATATATGAGAATCATTTTCTATTTTGCTAGCAAAGGTGGAGTGTTTAGGCTATTAATAGGCTAAATCAGGTTATTTCCGGTATAGTGAGGTAAAAAAAGATCCTAATCATTTTTGAATCTGACTGAGTATTTCAGCATTTCAGCGGGAAATTTACGGACCCACATTATCCTCTCATGCCGTTACAGATGCAGCATTTTGACTTCTGCACGAGATGAGAACATGTTTTTATAATTGCTTGGGTCAAGAAAGAGTCAGAGTTTGCGATATAGGCCTATATGTCCTCCTACCAGTGCTCTCTCTGTCTGGATGCACTTCACATATGCACACTTCAATAAGCCCAAAGAACACGGGTTAATGTGTTTTAAATGCCGGGAGAAATGGATGGCGCAATGGATAAGACACATGCCTTTGGTGTGAGAGACCCGGGTTCGAATCCACTGTGACACACCAATGTGTCCCTGAGCAAGACACTTAACCCCTAGTTGCTCCAGAGGCGTGCGACCTCTGACATATATAGCAATTGGATAAAAGCGTCAGCTAAATGAATAAATGTAAAATGTAAATGTAAATGCATTGTGCAACTTTTCATGTTAAAAATACCCGTTTTCTAACCCATACATGCTTAAACAATTGCCTGATGGGCTGAATGAGCCCTTCTCTGATCACTGCGATTGTCTCTATAATCCTGTACAGTAAAATAAATAAGAGGGATTCGGGTCGGAATTTGAGACTGGGCGTGACGTCATGCGCGTTCACGGCACGCTCACCTGGCTATGTCTGGCAGGTTTGTGTATTCGCCGCCATTCTCCGTAGAAGATGGATTCTAAGAGACCGGCTTGTAGTTCATTTCAAACACCAACGCAAACTCCACGTAAGATAAAAAAAAGAAAACTTTTGTCTAGTGCAAAAGACAACCTCTGGTTGCAGTTTCGCTTGCCGCCAGAGGGGGCATAGTTCTGCAAAAACTCAGAGACTTGCGCAATGCACCTTTAAAATAAGCACTCTTGACAATTTGTGAATGGATCACCTTGAAATCCAATTTTGATGTGGGATGTAGTTTTTTAGTCTGTTTTAAAAACATTTTCTTAGAGGAGTCCTCATACGCGCGTGTCGGTGATGTCGCAATTGTTAGGCTGTGTTGATGTCGTTATGAATTTAGGCAAGGCAAATTAATTGTAGTTCCTAATATTAATTTAATAACAATACTAGCTTTATAATAATAGTAATAATAATTTAATACATTAATGGTAAAACAAGCTAATTATCGTACTGATATCGTCAAAGCCATCTGCCATCAGCGATATCTCTGTCTATCGTCGATACACGATACTATCGTCTATCGGCACAACCCTAATCCGAAGCCTTTGACTGGGTGCGAGACCGTCATTGCAGCAACAAGAGCAACTTGCCGAAATGAGACTGGACCGTTTGATAATTACATTCAGTGACCTGTCTTTGGACAATTTCTTGTTGACTGCGACCAAAGAGTATCCAGTCATCACGGACAGTGCAATCTCAGTCTTGCTGTCATTTTCCACAACTTGCTATGTGAGCTAGGCTTTTCTAGTCTGACTTACATTAAGAACAAACACAGTAAAATATTAAGAGCAGTTGACCAAGATCTCCATGTGTCATTGTCATCAATTCCAGCCAGGATATCATCTTTGTATTCATCAAAACAAGCTCAAGTTTCACATTAAATGTGAGGACTACGTTTAATATTATATGCAGTTTTAACATGCCATTTGAAGCATTACAATTCATGTTTGTGCAATTTTGTTATATTTTAATACTTAATATGATAGTGGTGTGCCGTTGGAATTTTTTAAATATCAAACAGTTGTATTTTTGATGACAAGGTAACATGGAAGTGTTGATGGACTTCTTCACACACAGATTAAAACCAAATCTTCGCCGAACACCAACTGGAAAGTTTATGATATTGTGAAAATCATTGGATCTTCTATTAGTGAGACAATGCAATTATTTGTGTATCTTTGGATATTCAGTCAACTGAAATTATGAAAATATATCAGTGGATACATTTTCCACTAACAGGACACTGTGATCAAGCAAATCAATATATCTCAGATTACATACCTTGGGTCTCAGCAGCAGAGTACTCACTTTCTTTTTCAAAGGGAGACCCTGCAGTTGTGGAATTACCCGAGAAGAGTAAAAAGAGAAAGAAGCACTGTGATGAAAGCAACCTCAATTCAGAATCATCTTTCTATCAAGGTGTGTATACAATTAAGGGGTTGGAATACAGAAATACAGGCATAACTCTGTGTTTATACTTTATTTTAATGTGACAAACCGATGATATGCATTTGAAGAAGACAAGGAATGCTATGAAGCAGGTTGGTCTGAAGACAAAGAATGTTCCACTACCGGGGGTGGTAAGCAGAAGTCGATAGCTTTCACAGATATATGAGAACAGTGGTTATCCAGCAAAAGTAACACCTTCTTTTTTACGCTGACCTTTGTGTGTTTTGCAAAGTGATTAAGGAATAACAGGAAGTCTTCCTCTTGCATCCATCCTGAAGCGTTACCGCTTCCGGCACTCCCTGTTGGCCCACTCTGAACAAAGTATTCCTTGTAACATTTTCGAGGGAATACAAAGAAGGGGGGAATTGCATTTCCCAACACTTGCACAGCGCATGCCACTGACACGAGCACACCTCTCTCACCCGGTGTCATCGCACCCACTTGCTTGACTCCACGACGTGCAACAACACGGTCTGGTGACTGGACTGTTGTTACACCAGTTTCGTCTACGTTCCATAATGTCAGTTTCGTCTACGTTCCATATGTCACTCCCATCAAAGTTGTATCTCTCAATGACCTGTCCAAGGCTGTTAAAGAAACCCCCCTCCCCAACATGAATGGCATCATTAGGGAGCAAGGATCCGCGAGGAAGTAATGTGGCATTTGTGAAGGGACAACACGAAGGTGCATTTTTTAACAAGATATTTTAATGTAGAAGCAATGTCACCCAACACAACCCTTATTTGTTTAAGCTCATCTGATTTAACTGTAATTGCCTCAGTTTTGTCCCCCTGTGTCTGAAGGACAGCCTCAGTCAACACCCGGCCACTTCCAACCGTGCCATAGGGTCTGGACGCGCTCCTGCTGGGGACCTCCGGACACTCCACAGCTGGTGCAGACTCAGCGCTGGGAGTCTCCTCACCACCCTGTGCTCCCATACCCTCTGGAAAAACAAGACCACAATAACCTTTTGTGCTATTTATATTTTATTTAATTGTGCTAATGCAATAAAATGATTTACCTGTTTCCACCATGTCTGTGTCTCCCTCCCTGTCAGGCAGAATGCCGCACACACTGGTTTCTCCAATGATAGAAGCCAGATCGGGCGTCCCAGGACCCCCACCAGTCCCAGACACACTCTGTCGGTGACTGGCGAGACTTTTTTTTTTTGCCCCCACCTTTATGTCGGACCACTTATTTTTTACTTCAGGAGCCGTCCTGTTAGCGGAAACAAACTGCATTCACCGCTGCAGTCACATGTTGCCATTCCACACTTTTTTTTTGTTAGTGACGCCAATGCTATGGCTACCAAACAAGAACCTCTATTTCAGTATCTGAGAAATTTAGTTTTTTCGCCTTGTTCTCCAATGCTGCCATTTTTAAGCATAAAGAACCTTTTGCTGGCTCATATTAATATGCACGGCCATTCATGAGGTGATTTGCATGGGCTATATATGGTTGAATGTGGGCGGGTAAAGGGTATGTCGATTTTTTTCACGTGCGCAAATTATCAGGTAGACTGTGATTTATAAATGGAAAATTACGTGCAGGTGTGCGTATGCACGGTTTTAAAAGTCTCAGTTTTTGTTTGCGTACGCCATTTTTGGCTTTAGGGCGCACATACACTTTTAATAAGGATCCTACGCACAGTTTTATAAATGAGACCCCTGGTCTCTCAGCTTCTGCAGTGATTTGCAGAATCTGCTCAGTGTCACATGGCAGATCCCATTTGTCTTGGAAACTGATCTGACAGACTTTCTCTTCTTTGTGACCTCATCAGATGCTTTATTTAAAACACTGGCAGAAACACCTCTGTCAGTCTTTCTTTTCCATGCCCTAGTCATTCTGTAAAAAACATTAAAATCAAGAAAATTCTTAGGTGCATGTAAGGGGATGGTTGTAACACTTTTTAAATAAGTGTTACAACTCACCCCACCCCTGTCAGCCTGTATTAGCATAGTGGTTTGAAATTAGCAGGGGGAAAATGCATCACATATTGCCTAAGAAACTACTATTTGATCTAATATAAGTCATACAATTTTATCTGCAATACAGACACTAAACACAATATAGTCTTGGTCAAAAATCTGTTGTTGCTTTTCTCTATTTATTCTGCATGTGCCTGTTTCCAGCCTTGACAATCACCATGCAGGATCGGAGAGAAAGTGGGAAAATAGCTAAGTGACGTTACAACCATCACCGGTCTCCCCTATATATATATATATCATGCCTGTGAAGTAGCCTATACAATGAGTTTCGGTTCATTTATGAGACGCACTCCAGTTCACGTGCAATGCAATATCGCGCCAGCGCCTCCATTTCCTGATTATATTGTCTGCTATATTTGCTTCTCATTTATCAAATCTAGGCAAGTGGTTGATGAAATATCGATTAAAATTAAGATACAATTTATTCAGAACGAAATTCACTTTAAAGAAAGGTTTTATACAAAACAAAACTTAATGAAGTGGTCAAAATCATGTCTGACCCACTCCATATGTCTCCCGATATATTGTGCATCTAATGATCCTATCTTACTCATGCCCAGGGCCGTACCCACCATTGAGGTTCCAGAGGTCAGGACCTCGGTAATTTTTATAATTGCAAATAATAAAGGTTGTGAAATAATTGCCTAATGTTAACTCTACTTTGGTGCTGCAATGATATTGCATATCGCCACGATAACCGACTTTATCTGAGCTGCTTTAGGGGCCATTCACATGTTTGTGCTCTCACGTTTCGTTATTTTAAATGTAGATGCGCGAAAAGTGTGCCCAAATAGAGAGCAGCTCGCTTGTTTTCCCAGGCAAGGTGAAAAAATCAATTCAAAGGAGGCTTTAGGGCTTTATGTTCACAGAAGGTGCGAGTCGAGCGCAAATTCCAGCGCAACATTTCACAAAACACTTTCAGTTAACGGTCAATAGTGCGAGTCTGGCCTTCGAGATGTAAGTAGCTAAACCAAACAACTGTTTACGATAAAAGTGTTAAACGAGTAACAGAAACAATCAGTTTGCAAAGACTGTATCAATCAAAGCTCAACTTAAGATATACAGGTAAAGATTAGGAGATTGCGAGAAGAAGAAAGAGAGAATTTGATGGAGATGAGAGAGGAAGAGCAGGTATTGCATACACAGGACAGTGAAGAAACCTTCTCAGATTACTGTCCTTTGGAGGAAAACTTGTAAGTGCATAAATAAATTGAGTATTTTGACCTGAAAAAATTTAAGGGGAGAAATAGAACCTGACACCTTAAAGAAGAAAAAACTGGCACTAGAGATTGAGGCTGTTTCTCAATATGCGTTCTTGTCTGTACTTGTGTTCTTGTGGACTTGTGAAACGTCATCAGTCGCTGCTCAAGTAAGTCAAGTCAAGTCAAGTCAAGATTATTTGTATAGCGCTTTTCACAATACAGATTGTATCAAAGCAGCTTCACAGTATTAAATTAAAATAATACAACAAAGTTTGTTTCAAGAGGAAATTATTGATTGATAAAATTAAATTAAATATCCCCAAAATATCCCCAACTGAGCCAGCCAAAGGCAACAGTGGCAAGGAACCGAAAAACTCCATCAAGTGACCTAATGGTGTCCTAAAACTCCATCAGGTGACCTAATGGAGAAAAAAAACCTTGGGAGAACCCAGGCTCAGTCGGGGGCCAGTTCTCCTCTGGCATTTATGAGCTAGAGGCCGGATTGTAGTTTGAACTGTAGGATTATATGAATGCCTGGCTGAAGAGATGCGACTTTAATCTAGTTTTAAACTGGGAGAGCGAGTCTGAGCAACAAACAGTATCAGGAAGACTATTCCAGAGTTTTGGAGCCAAATGTGAAAATGCTCTCCCTCCTTTGGTGGTTCTGGATATCCTAGGTATGACCAAAAGCCTTGAATTTAGTGATCTTAAAGAGCGCGATAGATGATAGGGTGATAGAATATCCGTTAAATAGACTGGAGCTAAGCTGTTTAGGGCTTTATAAGTCAGTAGCAATATCTTATAATTAATACGGAGCTTTATAGGTAACCAATGCAGTGATGATAAAATCTGTGTTATATGATCATATTTTCTTGATCTCGTAAGAACTCTAGCGGCGGCATTTTGGACTAACTTTAGCTTGTTTATTGAGGATGCAGGACAACCAGCTAATAAAGCATTACAGTAATCCAGTCTCGAGGTCATGAATGCATGAACTAACTTTTCTGCATCAGAAACTGATAGCATATTACTAATCTTAGCAATGTTTCTAAGGTGGAAAAAGGCTGTTTTTGTAACATATGAAATATGATTTTCAAAAGACAGGTTGCAATCGAGTATAACACCCAGGTCTTTTACTGTAGAGGATAAAGTAACAGGACATCCTATGATGTTAAAGTTGTATTGTGCGAGGTTTTGTGGGCGGTTTTTTGAACCGATAAGTATTACCTCTGTCTTGTCTGGATTTAATAAAAGAAAATTACGCGTCATCCAATCTTTTATATCTTTAACACACTCTGTCAATTTGGAAAATTTAGCGTTTTCATCCGGCCGTGATGAAATATATATTTGAGTGTCATCAGCATAACAATGGAAACTAATTCCATGTTTCCTTATAATATTTCCAAGTGGCATCATATATATGGAAAATAACAGAGGGCCTAATACAGATCCCTGCGGCACTCCATAGTTTACTGGAGTTATGTTCGATTTTTCTCCATTTAAATAGACAAAATGGTAGCGGTCAGATAGGTATGATTTGAACCAGCTTAGTGCTTGTCCTTGAACACCAGTATAATTTTGTAGTCGATCTAAGAGTAATGTATGATCTATAGTATCGAACGCAGCACTAAGATCAAGTAAAACTAGTATTGAGATACAGCCTTGGTCAGAAGCTAAAAGTAAATCATTTGTGATTTTAACGAGCGCAGTTTCAGTGCTATGATGCGGTCTGAATCCAGACTGAAACTTTTCATAGATATCATTTTGTTGCAAGAAAGAGCCCAGTTGAGCGGACACCACTTTTTCTAATATTTTAGACATAAATGGAAGATTTGAAATGGGTCTATAATTTGCTAGATTATTATGATCTAATTGTGGTTTCTTAATGAGAGGTTTTATAACTGCCAGTTTAAATGTTCTTGGAACATGACCTAAAGATAAAGACGAGTTAATAATATTGAGGAGAGGCTCTTCCACTACAGGTAACACTTCCTTCAGTAGTTTAGTTGGTATAGGATCTAATAAACATGTTGTTGTTTTAGATGAAGTGATAAGTTTATTTAACTCTTTTTGTTCTATAGTTGTAAAGCACTGTAATTGTTCTTGCGGGGTGATAATTGAAGCTGAATTATAAGGCGCGATTGAAGATTGAACGTTTACAATTGTGGTTCTGATGCTTTCTATTTTCTCAGTGAAGAAGTTCATGAAATCATTACTACTGAACTGTAACGGGATATTTTGTTCGGGTGACGTCTGTTTATTTGTTAGTCTAGCCACGGTACTGTTCCAATTCAAAGTTCACATCTAGCCAAGTCCAGTTCAAATCCCTGGATGTGTTCTTGAGCCGCCCCTTTTACCGAGGATGCATCGATAGGTGACTTGTGCGGACTTGAGACAGCCAGGTATCCCAGAATGCATCTCACACCAACCAGCAAGCGTCAATAGCAGATTAGAAAACCCGCGTAGTTTAAAAATGCTACTGTTATTGTGTCACGAAATGTAGTTTTAAGAGTTTTTCAGGCGTTTTGTTTAAAGCTCAAATCTTTGGTTTATTTATAAAGATAGCGCCTATTTGAAAATTTGATCTGACGTTTTCGGAGTTGTGAGATCCAGGCGGTCACTGGACACTCTGCGCTCATTTACCCCGCCGAGAACATCCTTTCCTCGACTAGTGCTGCTGACATTTGCCGCTGCCTTGGATGTCTCTAGTCTAGTGGTTTAACATGAGATATAAATCGTCTTGTGTATATCTAACGGGCGATTTATTTATTTATTTATTTTATTGTCTCATTAAAGGGATAGTTCATTTTGAAATTCAATTTTGGTATGTTTTAGCTTACCTCAAGGGCATCCAAGATGTAGGTGTCTTTTTTTCCACAGTAGTTTCAATTTTGATATTTTTAGGTCAAACCGTTCTTGTCTGTCAGTCATAGATATATACACTAGATGTCGCCTTGGCTACGGTTTCTTTCCAATGAACTGCAGTAGCCAAGGCGACATCTAGTGTATATATCTATGCACCAGTCTGCGCACACGTCACACAGCAGGATGCGCGCGCGCCCTCAGATCACTTGGACGTGGCTGTGTTCAAGAGGTAAAAACGATATAAATACTGTTCGTTTTCTCACACAAACCGCTCGTTTTGTGTCTTAGGCCATCAATGTGTACTTACGATGGGGAATTGTTTAATTTGGACGATGGGGAATTGTTTTAATTTGGACTCTGTGCATGCTCTTTGAGATAGTGACCATAGACCTGCATTATATGACTGACAGACAAGAACGGTTTGACCTAAAAATATCAAAATTGAAACTACTGCGGAAAAAAAGACACCTACATAATGGATGCCCTTGAGGTAAGCTAAAACATACCAAAATTTTATTTCAAAGTGAACTATCCCTTTAATCTATAATTTGTTCCCTGGTAAAACGTTTTGGCTGAGAGCAAAGTGAAGTTTTATAGCTTTATATATTTAGTCTATTTAACTTATGACTTATGTTTGACTGAATCGTTTGCTTTTTTATTGTAAAGCCTCTTATACCTTTTAGGCTACTTATACTTTTATAATGGCTATTATTGATCATTAAAACTGACATTTAACAAAAAGGCTTATGTCATTTTATTTTATATATATAAAACATATAAAATATTTTATTATACATGTTGCCTACATTCTCTTCACTGTATGTACATAGCCTATATAATAAAATAAAAAAGACACAACCCTGTCTCTTTTTGCTAAATGTCAATGTTTTAATGATCAATATTATAATGTTTTTTTATGTATCATATAAAATAAAATAAAAATAATAATAAACAAAACAAAGTCAGGGTTGTGTTTTATATTTCGTGTTGTTATAAATATATGCAGTGAAGATAATCAATAGGCTGTATGCATGGCGGTGAATGACGTATTTCCGGTTGAATCTAAGGATGCTGGATTACTTCCGCCGATTGTAGAGTGCTATGCTATACCAAAGTACTTATATTGTCTTCTATACTCTTTGGCTATACTACAGGAACGTTAGTCACAAAAACAGACAAAACAGCCTCCACTCATATTGTTGATCCTTATTTGCTTTATTATATTATATTAAATAAACATAAATATATATATAATCCCATACAGAAAAAAAAAAATATTGAAATATATTTTAAAGTGTCAAAAATATGTGGCATACCAAATGTATTGAAATATATTTGCATTGTTGTTCACTTATATTTATCATTTTGAAATTTATTCTGAAATATAACAAAAATATATGATGTTAAGTGTGAAATATATTTACATTTATAACATGTAATGTAAAATATATGACAAAATATATGGTCATAAAATGTTTAGCTTGCTAAAGAAGGGTCGAAAATGTATTTTGATCATAGTAATTCCTCGACCTTTTCCCCTATACACAACAGTAGGCTACCATATTTCACTACTGTATTATGACACACAGCTATAATAAATACTGTACTTATACATTTAAATGACTGCAATGTAAAATTGACAGATAGTGGCTTTCCTAGGACTATTAGGCCATATTAGGTGACACGTACCTAACACTAAGTGCAATTATTAGAGTTATTGTTGTGTTTTATTGACATCTTTCCTGAAGTCATTTAAATATTGAAAATATGCACAATATTTATGAAGTATAACAGTGACACTCCAACAGTGAAGTACACTTAAACAATAGATAGAACTCAGTGTCTAACACTGCATACACACACTATCAAATAACTGTATTCAATTCTGTAAAAATAATTCAAATAATAGTATTTCATATACAATACATTTATTGTACCCTGGTAAACCAGAGTTCTCGCGAGAGCACAAGTTGAATTTGCTCAGCGAGTTACTCTGGTGTCGAGCAATGGAGCTCATTAAATATGCCCCTCGATCTGAGCTGCACCAATCACATCGGGTTATCTGATATAGGCGGGCCAGAGGCGAGCTAAACAGATGACGACAGCGCTGTGACGTCGAAGTCATCAGTAAACATTGCAAGATGCCTATATGGATGAATAGCAGTTGTTTGAAACGGCTTTGGCCGCTACAATGAACGAGTTAGACTTGGCTTTTTCCCAAAAGAGGAACAGAAGACGGCGCTCAAATCGTTCCTTTGCAAGAAGGGTGTTTTTGCTGTTTTGCCGACCGGAAGAGTCTAATCTACCAGTTAGCGCCGCTGGTAGCTAAGCGTATGGAGTTTATTGTTGTGATTGGTCGTAGTGTTATCCAATTGCGTGCTGTGAGATTTTCAAATGCATGCTTGGTGCCTGTCAGTACACGATCCGTTCCACCTGCACGATCCGTTCTACGCATGCGTAGTAGACGCACTTGACGGCCAGGCGGCACAACTTGCGGCATATTTGTGTAACGTTAGGCTAATATATATCTATATAATCTAAATGAGCAAAATAATCCCTTCAATGTTGTTTAAAGAAGACAAAAGGAACATAATATGCATTTCTGCCTAGACTATCCACTACCCACACACTCGAGCTGGACGAGTTTCATTGACCGACACCAGACCATTAGTCTTTTAGATTTAGGTCTGGATTTCCAGGCTACATTTATTGTACATTTATATACAATATATAATTTTTTGTACATTTATATACAATATATACATTTACAATATATACATCATATACACATATACATCCAATACACTGGCTGTTTCTCAATTCCAAGAACGCAGAGAACGGACTTGTGTTCTCGTGGAGACCGGTCTTGCCAAGCTTCCTTGGAAGAACGAACTCGGAAGGACGCAAGAACACAGAACCCACCCTTATGAGAATTGAGATGTGCTGCGATCTTCCTGTTGGTCACATGACCTTCACATATTTTAACGGAAAATAAATTCAACAATCATAAAATGATTAAAGTTGTTGTCTACATTATTTTATTTTTGTAGTTTTTTCCCCCCTTTCAATGCATGTGTGTTTATAAATATTATATATTCATATATATATATATATATATATATATATATATATATATGAATATATAATATTTATATTTACTATTTATAATGTTATGTATATATATATATATATATATATGCAAAAGCCTTGCCAACAAGATTATTTGTACTATGGAAATAAAACAGAATTTAATTTTTATTTAATTAAAATGCTTTTCCGTGTGTTTACGGCTTTATTAAAATATTTACATGAATGTTTACCTTCACCGTCTCATTGGCATGGTCGCGCGCTTACGGCAAAATTTGAGGTAAACCCACAACTGAACTGTAAGCAATGGTAAATAAAGAAGTGGTAGCTGTTGTCATTCTGGCAGGAAAGCTGTATTTGGAAGCAGAGGAGGAGGTGGAAAATTTAAGGCGTGTCGCCCATCAGAGAAGAGCCAGGATAAGGCGGAGACAAGTCAGGAGGCGTTCCCTGACGACCCTCATCCTTGCCACAGTAAGAAATGTTGTCGCTACCGAGTGCTTAGCATCTCTTCCAATGCCCAATCATAAAAATATATATATATATAAATATTGAGCAATTTAATAACTCATTTATTCAATGAATTGTTTGATATGTCCCCACAAATATGGAATAATAATAACAAGTAGTACAGTGGCCATAAGCGCACTAGATGGCAGCTGAACCCCTCTGATGAATTATTAACTTTCAATAAATGCACAAACCCCAATATAAAATACCCACTGTGAAGTGCAGTGTTGGGCTAGTTACTCAAATAATGTAATATATTACTCATTACTAGTTACTCCTTTCAAAAGTAATATTGTTACTTATTACTTTCTGGCAACAGTAATTAGTTACACTACTAGTTACATTACTTTTTCTTCACGCCCCACAGAAGTTGTAACTATCTTCCACATACAATTCTTCTAGAATGTTACTAACAACATATTTCTGCCTCATCATTTGACCAAAATCCACATTGGATCGCAGTCAGAAGTTATTACAAACACTCAATAGTGACTGATAGTGACATTCGAGCAGAAGTGTTGTATTAATCTCATTAACTGTCACGTGTAGCTTGAAGTCATTTTTCCGTTACCCATATATACAATTATATTTTGTTATGTATTTTATCAAATCACATAAGTTTGTAAGAAACTGCTTAATTTTCCAAAAAGATTTTTAATTATAGTAATATAATGTACATGTTGATCAGAGGGATGTGGGTGGGATGTAATGCCAGAGTAAAGTAAAGCCAAAACTTACACAACAGTGTTCAGGTCATCTTTTTTCCCGACAAAATCAATATAATGCAATATTTCTATCTGCTGAATGTAAGCTTTTCAATATTTCAAGCTTGCCTGCTGCACAGTCGTGAAAATTATGAAAATACATCTGGGAATTATTTTATTTGTTAGGTTTTAAATCAGCAGGGTTGAGGCATCAAAAGTAACTAAGTAACTAAGCTGTTTTATGGATAGTAACTGTAATATTATTACTAAAATCTTATTAGTAATTAGTTACACTACTAGTTACTGCAAAAAGTAATAGTATTACAGTAACTAAATTACTAGTAATTAGTTACTGCCCAACACCGGTGAAGTGTTAGTTTCAAGTGAAAAACAGAGAGAAGCACTGAAATTGTAAAAGAAAACCATAGATTTATTTTTTGAAACTGTGAAAACAATAAAGATACATTTAATATTTAAGGGGAGGTCATTAAACATTACCATTTTATTTCCAGGAAAAACAATACATTCAAAACTATGCAGTGCTAAACTATCAAGTCCCAATTCTCAGAAGTAATTTTTTTGAAGAGGACACAGTGCCTTCACTGAGACTCTGCAGGGTAACAATTGGGCTGTTGTGTCGGGTGCTGCCAAGGTTGGAATCACGAGATTGAGGTGCTCGTTCTACTGTACTGGCTGGCATGTGGAGCCTCTTACCGTGTCACCTCACAAACATTTGCAATGCCCACATCCACAGTATGCCGGGTTGTGCATAATGTGACTGAGGAAATGTTGGCAGTCCTGCACCGAATAATTCACTTCCCTGGGCCACAGGAGATGGAGGAGCTTGGAAGAGGCTTCGTCCGTCTGGCAGGGCACAATGCCTTCAAGAAAGCTGCTGGTGCGATTGATGGGTGCCATATTAGGATTCGACCACCTGGCGGACAACAGAAACAGTGCTACTGTACATCAACAGAAAGCTGTTTCCATCAATTATACTCCAGGGCATCTGTGACAGTACAGGGAAATTCCTTGACATTTATGTAGGCAACCCAGGATCCGTCCATGATGCTCTGGTCCTTCGAAGGTGCCCAATGTATAAGGAATCCCTTTATCCACCAAATGGGTTCTTCCTTCTTGGAGATGGGGGCTACCCATGTCTGCAACATCCTGTCACCATAGTCACCCCATACAGACAACCTGTGGCTGGTAAGTAGGTCTACATAGTTATAACATTACAGTTTCTTTACTTAATTATGATAAATATAGTGACATTTGCATTTTCAATGGCATTGCATTTTAGTGAATAAACATTGTCAATGGTCGATTCATCTTGACCCTAACTGACCTATTGTCACTGACTATGTGTCTTACCGCCAGGTCGTGTTGAAGGCCGCTTTAACAAACACCATGCCAAGGCTAGGTGCATCATTGAGCGTGCCTTTGGCATGCTTAAAACACGCTGGAGGGCTATATTCCTGAGGGCCCTGGAGATCAATCCTCTATTCGCCCCAAAAGTGGTTGCTACATGCTGCATTCTTCATAATCTGTGTCACGCCACTGATGACATCCTGGAAGAAGAGGACCTTGGGGATGAGGATGCAGAAGACATGGGTGGGGACCTGGAGCAAACTGGGAACAACATAAGGGCTAGACTTGCAGCACAACTCTCTGCCCCTGAAGAGCTACCTGCATGCCTGCAAGAACATGACTATAGTTAGATCAAGTTAGTTTGTGTGTGTGAGGGAATGAGAGTAAGAGTATATATATATATATATATATATATATATATTTGTTATACAAATACTCAGCTGAGGTATGTTATGTTATGTAGTGTAGAATTATTGGGTGGGGTTGATGTTAATAGTCAGTGCAAGTGCAAATAAACTTTGGAAATATTTACAATGAAATCATAATGTAAATAAAAAATTATTCAAACCAAAATATACTTTCTAATGAACTTTTATTATAATCTATTAACAAGTTTCTCAAAAAGAGCAAGGTAGCGCTCAGCCCTTTCTGTAGTAGCCCTCTCCCTCTCTTCTTCTTTTGCAGCTTCCTGCCTTTCCCTCTCCTCATCTCTCTCAGCCTGCTCCCTGAACAGCTCAATGAGCTCTGAGGAGCTTCGCCTCTTCATCGGTCTCTTCTGTGCTTCACTGCCTGGAAGAGGGGCAGAGGAGGAAGAAGCCACAACGCCACTTGCAGTAGCAGACACATTTGCTGATACTACCAGGGGCGGATTGATGGAATGCTGCCCCTGGAGCACAGCATCCATTTCATTATACCACTGCCAAGTGGCAGCTGTGACTCCTCCCGCCTCTACCCCTTTCCCTGTCGGTGGGTCCCTCAACTCCTAATAATAAAAAAATATATCTTGCTTCACTGCACTATATATATGACTGATCAACATGACTGAAAGACATTCTTACCTTGTATTTCTCCTTTAAATTGTTCCATTTTTTCTTTGCCTGTTTAGGCATGACTGGAATTCTGGTGTCTTTCACAAAAACCCTGAAAAGAGAAGACATCTGATCAGTAACAGGAAACTACAGGAAACTAACATTATAATGTAAAATAAAATAAACCAAGAAACTGACTATATACAAGAGTATATGTGCCAAAATTCAACAGTATGATATATCATGATAATGAACATGCAACAAGAAAGTAGAATTACTTACTCCCAGCCAGACTTAGAGGAGTTCCTCTTTCCAGTGAAGAGGGCTTCGTTTGCTCCTCTCCACTGGATAAGCATTCTTGTCTCTTCGTTGCTCCCTAAGTATAGGAAAAAAAAAAAGTTCTGATGGATAAATTTAACTTTCCACAACCCCATATATTTCCCAACTTCAAATAATATATCAAAATCAGATGTATATTTAGATTAGTGACGTTAAAAATACATTACAAGACTTACAGGTATGCGCTGCGCTTCCCTCCTCCATTGTTTTGCCGCAATGACTTCTGGGACACCAGGCGAGTACTAGCTCAAGTCTGCATTCGATGCATCCTCGGTATCAAGAACACATCCGGGTTCTTTCATGCCTCCTCTGTACTTGCGTTCTTGAGAATTGGGTCTGAACTTCGACGGTTAATGATGACGTAAAACGAGAACACAAGGACGCAAGATCGCTGAAGAACGCATATTGAGAAACACCCACTATGTTCAAAAAAATATTCTGACAGTAAAACACAGCTGTAATCTCACACAAAATCCATTAAAACATCATCTCCACACTATTCACAAATCTTAATATGTAATTCACTGGCAAATGGGGTGTAGAAAGGAAAACACATTTACCTTTAATTGATGATGCAGGAATAGCTGTGAGAAGCCCAAGACATCTCATCACAGGTATAAAGTAGGAAGGGTTAGGTTGACTACTGAAGAAACGTCTCGGGTTACGTATGTAACCCTCGTTCCCTGAGTAGGGAACGAGACGCTGCATCGATACTCAATACTTTGGGGAATGCCCTCGGCATGACGCGTCTGAAGTCTACTATACAACTATTCCAATCTTGATTGGTGCAACGTCATTACGTCACGCGTGACGGTGATCCGGAAGCTATAAAACGGTCACAGGAACCAGGAAGTGTTAGCTTCTAATTGGTCAAAGCAAGTCGTTCTCAGGGCGCGAAAAGTATGGCCGAGTGATGCAGCGTCTCGTTCCCTACTCAGGGAACGAGGGTTACATACGTAACCCGAGACGTTCCCTTTCGTAAAGGGAACTCCCGCTGCATCGATACTCGATACTTTGGGGAACGAATACCCACGCCGCCATACTGAGAGAAAAAACGCCCTGGTACAAAACATCTGGTACATCTCACGGACGATAGAATAAGTAGAGTACAGATCCAAACTAGCTTGTCATAAGATTTGGTGTAGAAAAGAGGAGGTCTGGAACTAGAGGCTCGACTGACCTCCTGGATGGGAGCCCCATACAAATAGAAAGCATTGGAAAAGAGGTGAAGGCAAAAGCGCACCTTATACTTCAGATAAGTCTATTGGTTTATAGATAGCCAGCTGCTCTCTTAATAATAAAGGGAAATAGCTCCTAACCTTGACCTCGCTAGATGGACTAACTCCTTTCAGCCTGAGGCCTATATAGAACCCTCCAAGGCTATGACCTTGACCATCCGACACATGCGATGGAGGATAAAATACCTTGAAGAATCATAATTATTACCTACCGGCACCTTAGTACCGGAGCAACAATGATGCAGAGTGGCTCCTCCAGTAATAAGTGAGAGGGGGCAGCATCACCACTCTTACAGGGAGTAAGATAAACAGGAAACCGACTCATTAGATTCTTCTATATATATTCATATATACTCATATATATAATATATGCATCCACAGGACATGATGGGTGCCAGGGATACCCCATCAGCCTGATGCCAATAAGCTGGACGAGAGGATTTATCCTCCAATCTACAGGAACATGGAGTTTGGGTGGGAATGTCCCTACATATACACCCCTAGAGGCTTGCGGAGGGCACTAAGGCCGCCACAGAGGCCCTAAGCATGAACGGGAGATCCCGTTAGAGAGTAGGATGGAACACCAGAACTGAAGCCAGTGGGCAGTAATAACACTGGGTTCAATGCCCTCCCTAACCTAAATGTTTAGTTCCTAGTAGAATGAGGTTCTAGAATGGCTGTCCTAACCACCTCAGTGGAAAGGCAACCTGATTATGGATGGGACCCCCTCAGGGGCCAGACCCATAGTCTCCATAACTCTGGTCTGGGATGAAATATTGTACCATCAGCCTGGGACAGAAGATCTCTCCTAACAGGAATTTTCCATGGAGGACTCTCAAGGAGACTATTAAGGTCCGAAAACCAAATTCGGGCCGGCCAGTACGGAGCTACAAGGAGTAGTCTCACTCCGTACCTCCTGACCCTTTCTAGAACCCCAGGGAGCAGAGCGATCGGGGGAAAAGCATACAGAAGTGACCTCGGCCACCTCTGTACCATGGCATCCAAACCCAAAGGAGCTGGATGTGAGAGAGAGTACCAGAGTGGGCAATGAGAGTTTTCATGAGAAGCGAACAGGTCAACCTCCGCCCGGCCAAACTTTCTCCATATAAGCTCAACCACTTCAGGGTGGAGCCGCCATTCCCCGGGCCTCAGCCCCTGCCTCGACAGGATGTCTGCTCCCATATTTTCAACCCCAGGAATATAAATGGATCTCACAGAGAGAAATTTGCCCTGGGACCAAAGAAGGATTTGATGCGCCAGTCTACAAAGAGGGCGAGATCTCAAACCTCCTTGGCGGTTGATATACGAGACCACCGACATATTGTCTGTCCTAACGAGAACATGATGGCCTCTGAGGTATACAAGGAAGTGCCTCAAGGCAAAGAATACAGCCAACATCTCCAAACAATTAATATGCAAAGAGAGATGATGGTCCTTCCAAGCACCTCGGGTGTAACGGCCCTCCATAACCGCACCCCAGCCCGTGAGGGACGCATCCGTGGTAAGAGTCCTTCTCTCACATGGTGCTCCCAAAACCGGACCTTGAGACAGGAACCCAGGTTTCTTCCACATGACCAGAGAACGAAGACATCTGTGCGTAACTCTGATCGTGCGAAAAGGGTTTCCCAGAGGAGAAAACCCCTTGTTCCTGAGCCACCACTGCAGGGCCCTCATATGAAGCAGACCAAAGGGAATTACCGTGGAAGCTGCAGCCATAAGACCCAAAATTCTCTGAAAATGTTTTACAGTGATAGCCTGGCCTAACCTGATACTCTTCATTGTGTTTAAAATGGTTTCAATACGAGCGGGAGACAACTGTGCCCGCATCGTGACTGAGTCCCACTCTACTCCCAGGAACGTAGTCCTCTGAAGAGGAGTCAATGAACTCTTCTTTACATTGAGTCTCAGCCCCAAGCACCTCAAATGGTTCAAAACAACATCTCGATGTTGAATTGCCAGTTCTTCCGACTGAGCTAAAATAAGCCAGTCATCTATATAATTCAGGATACGAATCCCCTGAAGTCTCAAAGGAGCAAGGGAAGCATCCATACATTTAGTGAAGGTGCGAGGGGATAAGGCTAGGCCGAACGGAAGAACTCTGTATTGATAAGCTTTACCCCCAAAAGCAAATCTAAGAAACTTCCTATGATGTGGGATGATGGAAACATGAAAATACGCATCCTTAAGATCTATCGTAACAAACCAGTCCTCAGATCTGATTTGTTGAACGATCATAGGTATAGTTAACATTTTGAATTTAAATCTCCTCAAAGATTTATTCAATACCCTAAGATCTATAATGGGACGCAACCCACCATCCTTTTTTGGAACTATGAAGTACCGGCTGTAGAACCCGGAATCCCTCTGCTCTAAGGGCACATATTCTATAGCCTCCTTAGCTAAGAGAGTCTGAACTTCATCTTCCATCACCTGAGCCTGATCAGGAGATACCAATGTGTGAATGACGCCACTAAACTTAGGTGGTCTAAACTGGAACTGGATTCTGTATCCCTTCTCGACTGTATTCAGGACCCACTGAGATATATTTTGAAGACCTTTCCAGGTGTCTAAATAATCTACTAAGGGAATCAGTCTCTCAGGACTGACCTCAGGTGCTATATTCACATCTGTATTTCTTTCCTTATTTTTGTATTTATTTTTATTATCGGTGACCTGAAGCAGTTTTCTGGCAGGAGCTAACCGAATCATTTTTTCTACAGGCCTCGTGAGAGGTAGCGAATGTTTTAGCCCACTAGATGTTATAAAAATATTCTGTGTGATACATTCGCTGGAACTCGATGCGTCCCGAGGCGCACTCGGCGGCGGGAAGCAACATCGATTTCCTGAGGGCTCCGCGGAGCGAAGTTTTAAAAAGCCCACGCGGAGGGGGATGCCCTCAGAGGCCTGGGTGTCCCATCATGGCCTCTTAGCCGAGGCCTTCTTCGCCTGAATAACAGTCCTCAGATCTGTTTTCGGCTTAGAAGACCTCGACTGAGGGTGTTGCTTCTGCCTCCAGGCCCCTTGGGGGGGAGCACGAGAAGCAACACTCTCCTTCTGCCTCAGCAGGTGTGAGGAGCTGGCGGCGGCCTCGTGGGACTGCCCCCTGGCAGCAGACCCACGAGACCTGGAACGACGGCGGGGGATAAGCTCTTTGAATGCGGCTGACTGTCGTTTCGCCTCCTGAAACCTCTCGACGACCTGGTTGACTCCGTCGCCGAAAAGGCCAGAAGGCGAAACCGGGGCATCGAGGAGACAAGCCCTGTCCTTGTCCCCGATGCCCGACAGGTTCAGCCACAGGTGTCTCTCCGTAGCTACCAATGCTGCCATGGAGCGGCCGATGGCGCGGGCCGTCTCCTTAGTAGCACGGAGAGACAAGTCAACCACTCGACGCATCTCCCTGATGTCGTCGAAGGCGACCTCCCCGCTGTCGTCCACCTCTTTAAGGAGGTCGGCCTGGTATGCCTGCAACAGCCCCATCGTATGCAGACAACTACCAGCCCGACCTGCCGCCATATATGCCTTTCCCACCAAGGCCGATGTTGTACGGCAGGGCTTGGTGGGAAGCGTCGGAGCCCGCAGGGATGATGCAGCGTCAGGGGAGAGGTGCGACGCAAACGACTCTTCAACCCTGGGCATCATCCCATAGCCCTCCTCCCTAGCACCCAATATATTAGAATATAAATGAACATTGGGGCCAGATATACGTGAGGAGAAGGGCTTATTCCACGATCTCGACACCTCAGTGTGGAGATCGGGAAAAAATGGCAGGCTCCGACGTAGAGGCTGTGACCGAGGCTGCAGGAAGCGCTCATCGAGTTTGCTTTTTACTGTCGCTTCCTGCACCTCAGATGGCCAGTCAATTTTTAATTTATCAACTGCTCTGGTCACAACCTCTAGCAGCTCCTCAAATGCGGGGGAATGGATTGATATTTGATTTTCACATTCCCCCGCGTCGATGCTCATACTCTCCAATTCCTCAGAACCAGAGAGTTCGAGCATCGGTCCCGCTACCGGGGCGGAAGAAGCCGCAGCGCGGGCTTCCGCACCCTGAGCGGAACTACGGGAACTAGCTTCAGAATGCTGAGAAAGGGCCGAAGCCGTCTCAGCATTATCCACTAGATCCCGCTGCGATCCCCATGAATGCAGACGCCGCGCTGCCTCAACAGACGCGGGACCTGATCCACGAGGATCGCGGGGCTGGCCGGACTCATTGAACATAGCTCGCCGGGAGCGGAGCGTTCTCAGGGGCATGATTTCACAGTTAGCACAGACAGCGCCCTCGAGCGCTGCCTGTGCATGCTCCACTCCCAAACAAACTACACACAGCGAATGTGTGTCACCCTCGGCGAGAAAACGTGGGCAAGGGGACGCACATTGTCTGAACTGTTTTTTCTCGGCCATACTCATACCACTTTCAATAAACTCTTTTTCCAATATAACGTGACAAACAACACCAAATAAGACAGACAAGTTGTACATAGAGCGCTTGCTGAAGACCAGAAGCTAACACTTCCTGGTTCCTGTGACCGTTTTATAGCTTCCGGATCACCGTCACATGCGACGTCACGCGTGACGTAATGACGTTGCACCAATCAAGATTGGAATAGTTGTATAGTAGACTTCAGACGCGTCATGCCGAGGGCATTCCCCAAAGTATCGAGTATCGATGCAGCGGGAGTTCCCTTTACGAAAGGGAACTATGTTTTGTTTTGTTGAAGTACTGCCCTATTGCTGAAAAAATAGCTGAACTCAGATTTAAAATGAAATAAATAAAAATTTAAAAAATTATGTTGTTTGTGAAAATGTTAACTTTTTAAATTTCAAAATATATTTCAAATGAAACAATTTGCAAAAGTTAAAACATATATGAACATAATATGTTGTTAGTAAATATATTGACATAAATATATTGACATATTTAACTTTTTTAAATGTAATTTAATAATAATAAAAAATATAATATATATATATATATATATATATATATATATATATATATATAAACTAAAATATATTTATTGGGCCAATTTCAAATATTTGCATATATTCCAAAAAATATATTTCAAAATATATTCTGAAAATATATTTCAAATATATTTCTTTTGTGTATGGGATGACATCTAAACGTATGAAAGTATCTTTTCAAAGACGGGAGGACAGCACCTCTAGCCACCACTGCTGTGTACAGCATCTGCTAAATTGAACATTTTTCTAAGTTTCCACACGTTTCCTAAAGACAAGGAAATACAGAAGAGGTGGGTAGTTAATATAAGACGAGACCATTTTACAGTTACAAACCAGACAAGAGTGTGTAGCTGACATTTCCAAAGTACAGACATGATCGAGCCACAAACAGCTGTGGTTATCCAAGCTGAACAGTGGTAACTTTAGAAAAGTAAAAACTGAACTGGACTGAACATGTCCAACAGAACTTTGAACGTCACTTTTAAGCTACAAGTCCTACTCTCAGTTGGTGTGGAGTCTCTGCTTTCCTCATAGAGTGGTAGCAGTGAGCTTTCACTGAGATCTCATTTGTGGCCCTGATTTTGCCTGACACTTTCAGACAAAATTACAAACACATTAAATGTTAAACATTTATACTAACGTGATTAGCCTGCTGCTGGCCGGATCGTAAAAAAATAATAGCAGTTCAGTTCAGGCGGTTCAGGCTAGCTGAATTTACCTTCATAATTGCAGAGATAAGAAGACACATAAAACTTGAAACCTTTCTCAAGTTTGCTTTGTGGCGTTGTACTGCACATCCTTACAATTCTTCACACATCATTGATTGTAAATTTGGGCAACTCCAGCAAACACCGAGTAAAATTCGACGCCATAATCGCGTTTTCCTCCGCTTTAAACCTCTTCAACCGGAAACGGAAGAGCAGCCTTGCGTCAAACGTGGAAGTACGTGTGCATAGAGCCTATTGCGTTGCCTGAACCACATTTGTGTTGATTTTTTTGTTGACAAGATTTTTTAAATGAAAATGAAAAGAGGCAGAGTGGTGTTTTATAACATATTTAGTTTTATTGTAGCCTAAATATACATAAAGAGATTAGCCGGAGTAGCCAGAGCGAGCTGAGTGACACTATCAAGTACGCCGTTGGTCCATTTGCAGAATTATCGGACTTGCGTCCTCCCGTCCTCGGGAGTTCATTCTCCTGAGTCGAACTTGTCAAGTCCGAACTACCAAGGACTCAAGTCCGAAGTTTGCGTACTTGGTATTGAGAAACGGCCTGAGTTGCTTCAAAAGGAACTTCAGAGTAAGTGCTAATACACTATTTCACACACTATTGCTGACCTTGCATAACAATGGCAAATAATAATTTAAATAAAACTCAAGGAAATAAGCATATTGTCTTGTCTTTTATTATTCATTTAATGAAGGTTTTTGTTTGTTTTTCTGTAAAAATAAATAAATTAAATAAATAAATAAATGGTGTTCCACAATTCTGTCCCTTGCAGCTCTGCCACTAGGTTTGTCCAAGTGCACTGGCTGGAGGTCATCATCAGGCTGCACCTCCACCACAGGGGTCCTCTCCTTTCTGATGGTGGCAATGTTGTGGAGTATGGCACATGCAACAACAATCTCACAGGTCCTGTCAAGTGCAACCCTCAGACTTTTCAGACACTGAAATCTTCCCTTTAGTTGCTCAAAGGCCATTTCAATGCGTGCCCTTGTCCTGGCTAGAGCTGCAATGAAACGGGTTTGTGGTCCGGGGTTTGGGTCAGGGAATGGCATCATAAAATACTGCCTGCAAGCATAGCCCCTGTCACCAATCAGGATCCCGCCATAAGCACCAAATGGAAAAATGCAGTTTTGTTAGGCTCAGAAAAAATTTATGTAATACAGTGAGCTTGATATTAAAATTTGTCACTTACCACGTTCAAATAATGTGCATAAATGTGACTCTCTGAAAATTCTGGAGTCATGCATAGATCCAGGCTATTTTGCTTCCACATTTGTAATATGGGACATGGAGTAACACACCATCTAAGATATTTTTAGTCAGTCAACTGCATGCTTTTTGATTACATTCCTTTATTTTTTATTTTTATTTTTTTATATATTACTAATCTGGAATATTAAGAATCATGGTAACTTACCTGCACATTTACATTTTCTGTGAAATCCCTTTCGGTTTACAAAATCCCCTTCATTGGGGCCTGGTGGGGCCTTAATGGGGACGTGTGTGCAGTCTATGGCACCAATCACGTTAGGGAAGCCTGAGGAACAAATGCTGTAAGTCCTACTTTTTGGCATGATCATGGTTGCATGATCTTTGTTAACAATTATAATGTACCTGCAATGGCAAAGACATTCTGCTTCACAACCTGTGGTCTTAAGTGGCTTGGAAATACCACAAAACCCCATAAAAACCGCTTGAGTGCCAGGTAAACTTTTCCGCATCTCCAATAGTGTAAAGGAAAGAGCCACTCACAAAGAATCTCAATGCAGTGCAAACAGTTTGTGCCGTTGTTAAAGCCAGACTCCGACGAGTCAAACATTTAACATGTGGTTCCAACAAATTAATGATGTATATATAATAAGTAGAATATTGCGCTGCGCTAAAGGATCCTGTCTTTCTCGCAATACGCGATTAATTCGAAAAGCTCTGCGAATTATTCTTGCACCTTCAGCAACAGGTTCCTGTCGTAAAAACGGACAAGACATGGCTGCGAAAGACTCCCCGTATCACCTCCGCTTATAAAGCCGCGATCTAATCCTGTTAACATGAAATAAGCCTGCTCACGAGCAGGTTTAAGCTTACGGACCTGTTGCTATGACAGCAAGTCCAGGATGAGCGTTGAAGAACCAAACAATCCAAGATCATGCCAAATCGCCAACAATCAAATCCAGCTAAGTGAGCTAGTGACGTACGAAGAACAGACCCCAGACCTCATGAAGAACAAAACGTATATCTCCGATTTCATTTCTGGTATGCAAATTTAGAATTTTGTCAAAAACCTACTTTTGCGAACTTGTCCTAGGTTTTTCGCCCGATTGGAACCAATCCAGTGCAGAAATGTTCTCTGGCGTCTGAATATCAATAATTATCTAAATAAAGTTGAAATTTCGATTCACGGTCGCTAAGAGGCATCAAAACATTGCTGTCGGCGGAGCCTATTTTACTAAAATGGCTATAACTTGAGAAGTAAATGAGTAAATTCACCAAACTCGTTACACGTGTATGGGCACAATCTTTGGTCACAGTAAAAAAAATGGTGATGATTGAACACTAGGTGACGCTACGTGAACAAAACATAAAAAGGGCTATGACCACCTGACTGTTAGTCTGATTGACTTGAAAATTGGTCTTGGTCCAAGGTGCCATGTATGTCTATGAGGACATTGGCGTATCTCGAAAAACATGGCCGCCATCGGCCAATGAAGTTTGAGCACCTATTAGACAAAGTTAACGAAGGCCGATCGGTACGGAACTCGGTGGGCATGTTCAACTCATGGCCCTAGAGGTCTGAAAGAATTTTTAAAGAAATTGGCCTCTAGTTGGCGCTGACGAGTTTTACAGCTCTGTAATATGCACAATATGCATACCAGTTAATAGATCTCCTCATCCTGAACAACTTTGCCTCAAGAACCATTGCTGTCAATCAAACCGTTCATTAAATATTTGCGAACATGTTAAAAACCTACTTTTGCGAACTAGTCCTAGGTTTTTCACCCGATCGGAACCAAACCAGTCTAGGACACTTCTCTGGACTCTCTAGATCAATAATTATCAAAAAAAAAAATTGAACTTTGGCATTTGGATGGATGTAATAGGGTCATTTATAAAATGGGCGTGGCAAAATGCACTCAAAAGCCTATAAATCCTAAATAAAAACAAAAATTGGTGAGCATATGTGACATAACATCATTAATAAGCATGCACAATTTTGTGGAGATCGGACCATAGGTGGCGCTATAACTGTTAAAACGCTTTAAAACCATATATTTCCTATGGTACATTGCCTGCATTGGCTGTAAATGGTCTTTTCCATCTATTATGCCAGTGGTTACATGCTTGCAACACAGATTTGAATTTAGTAAGTGTGCACTGAATGTTCTAATCACACCTTATCCCGTATCCTATCCTCCCGTAACTGTAACAAATCCTACCCTCGTGTGTCAAAATGACCCAAAGCCCTAAAATTATACTTTTTTTTTTTTGTCAAGAAAGCATATTATTTCATTTTAATTTTTACAATTTAATTTATTTATTTATTATTCAATATTTTGGATTTAAATGAAAAAAACTTATTTACCTTTAAATTACTAGATTTTATCAATAAAAAATATAATTTAAGCACATTCTTCACATTCTTTCAACTTAAATTCAAAATAACTCGCCACTTCATGCATGACCCTTTTAATTCAGCTCAAAATATCTCATATTGGGTGTTTGTCGACCTCTTGTGGAAAAAATATATATATTACATGATATTTAATGACAGGTCAGTCGAAGGGTTACCGTTACCTCTCTCATGAGCCCAACCTTTTACAACACATTATGGTGAACTTTATCTCCGTCATGTCAATGAGAGCATTTGAAATGCACCAAAATACCGCTTCCGACACTTGATGAAGTGTGATGTGGTGGCAGAGTGGTTAAGGCGATGGACTGCTAATCTATTGTGCTCTGTGCTCATGGGTTCGAGTCCCATCCTTGGTGTTTAGTTTCACAGAGAGCCTAGTGAACAGGTCAACCGCAGGGGTGCTGCTCATGGCGAGCTTTAGCTGAATTGCATTTTAATTATAGCTGCAGAAAAAGCTCATGTTCATTTCTGAAAACATTGTTGAGGTCAGGATCAATACAAGAAGCCCCCTGGTGCATGGATATGACCCTTAGAAATACAAAAACACGTTCTAAGTCCTGGCTACACAGCGAAAGCAGTGCGCAACAGAAGCCTCCTAAAAGACCGGCAAAAATTGCCAAGGCTGACTGTATTTCAAGTCATCCCAGCGGGGTATTGGGTAAAGTTTTCAAGTTTTCATAGACTACGATATTGCCTCTGCGAAAGAATGCCGGCGAAGGTAGCGACGTCTCCCGTGCTTTTATCTGGACATGGAACGACAGGGTGGTATCAAGCTTTAAACTGCCATGTAATCAGCCTTTTGGCACTGACGGCTGCATGGTGAGTCTACGAAACAGGCGAGTGATATGCACAAAAAGGTTTGTTCATTGTTCTCTCTTCGCTCTAAGAACAAAGAGTGCGCTGCTTTCGTAATTTTGGGGGGAGAGACTTATGGGTATCCTGGTAGCAAAGGGGGGGAGTTATAACGCTCAATCTCCAACAACATATTTGAGTTCGGGATTGATTCGACGAGCCCCCTACGAGGTTGGGTAGGATAATGAAGAGTGCAAGGACACTGCAAACATATTCTGAGAGAGGTCCAATGCAAGCTATGCTGCCATTTTCATGACCCAGGTGTTCTCTCTAGGTTCTTTCCAACAAAGCAGAAGCAGCACACAAAAGAAACATAAGCACATCTCCCTCTATCAACACGGTTGTGAGTCTCCTAACCCATAGAACCCAACGCTCCTTGCAGGTCAGTCGAAGGGTTACCTCTCTCATCAGCCCAACCTTTTACAACACATTGTGGTGAACTTTATCTCTGTCATGTTAATGAGAGCGGTTGAAAAGCACCAAAATAGCACTTCCGACAGCCGAAGCGGCGTGATGAAGTGGCCGAGTGGTTAAGGCGATGGACTGCTAATCCATTGTGCTCTGCACGCGTGGGTTCGAATCCCATCCTCGTCGTTTGATGCCTTTAGTGTTCAAGAGAGCCAAGTGCTCCTGGCAAAGCCCTTTGCTGCCCACTATGACGTCATCATACTAAAAATAGCTGCGGAAAAACACTACCGGCAGGTGAGTGGCTGAGTGGTTAAGGTGATGGACTGCTCTGGCGTTGGCATACAGGCGTTGTGCTCTGTATGGGTTCGAGTCTCACCCTTAGTGTTTAGTTTCACAGAGAGCCTAGTGAACAGGTCAACCGCAGGGGTGCCGCTCATGGCGAGCTTTAGCTGAATTGCATTTTAATTATAGCTGCAGAAAAAGCTCATGTTCATTTCTGAAACCATTGTTGAGGTCAGGATCAATACAAGAAGCCCCCTGGTGCATGGATATGACCATTAGAAATACAAAAACACGTTCTAAGGGAGGTGGACATGGAACGACAGGGTGGTATCAAGCTTTAAACTGCCATGTAATCAGCCTTTTAGCACTGACGGATGCATGGTGAGTCTACGAAACAGGCGAGTGATATGCACAAAAAGGTTTATTCATTGTTCTCTCTTCACTCAAAGAACAAAAAGTGAGCTGATTTTGTGATTTTGGGGGGAGAGAATTATGGCGTTCTCTCTAGGTTCTTTCCAACAAAGCAGAAGCAGCACACAAAAGAAACATAAGCACATCTCCCTCTATCAACACGGTTGTGAGTCTCCTAACCCATAGAACCCAATGCTCCTTGCAGGTCAGTCGAAGGGTTACCTCTCTCATCAGCCCAACCTTTTACAACATATTATGGTGAACTTTCTCTCCGTCATGTTAATGAGAGCGGTTGAAAAACACCAAAATACCACTTCCAACAGTGCTATGACGAGGTGGCCGAGTGGTTAAGGCGATGGACTGCTAATCCATTGTGCTCTGAACGCGTGGGTTCGAATCCCATCCTCGTCGTTTGATATTTGTTATGAAATAACGGTTTGATATCCACTTCATATTTGTGTGCATTCTACATTGTGACTGACTGATTTATATATATATATATATAAAACAGGTAACACTTTACAATAAGGTTTCATTAGTTAACAGTTAAATACATTACTAATGACCTAATAATGAACTGCACTTACAGCATTTATTAATCTTTGTTAATGTTAATCTCAACATTTACTAATACGTTATTAAAATCAAAGGTTGTATTTGTTAGCATTAGTTAATGCACTGTGAACTAACATGAACAAACAATGAACAGCTGGATTTGTATTAACTAACATTAACAAAGATTAACAAATACAGGAACAAGTGTATTGCTCATGGTTAGTTCATGTTAGTTAACACATTAACTAATGTTAACAAATAAGACCTTATTGTAAAGTGTAAAAAAAAAAAAAAAAAAAAAATGCCCCTGTTAAATGACCCCCCATTCTTTTTAATGCGGGAATTTCTTGGTGTGTGTGTGTGTGTACATGTGTTTGTATGCATGTGAGTGTGTTCTGCATTGAGGATGTTCTGTAATCTTCGTTGTGTGTGTTTGTGCCAGATTCTTTTTTTTTTTTTTTTTTTTTTTTTTTTTACAAAAATAAAAAATCCTCACATTCCAGGACAAAAGTCCTGACGACCCGAGGAGAGGATGAGGGTAGTTTTTTTTTTTTTTTGTCTTTTGGAAGCTGCATGCATTCAAAATACATTTGGCTCAAAAATCTGAGGGGTCATGTGACGCCGACCTTTTGCACATGAAATCTTTCATTGCTCCCTTTAACGGCCACTGGGCAGTCGGACACACATTTGAGACACAGTTTAGTCCACTCAAGGTCACTAGGGCTCTGGCCTTTGGAGTGAGAAGTGTAATGTTCTGGGGTATGTTCCTTTAAGAGACTTGTTTGGGGTTTCCCCCAGAGCCCAGCAGTTACAGAGTTGGACAGAGGCTGATATATGCTGTGCCAAAGGTATACTTATTGCGTTTCCCCCTCAATTAAATATGTTCGTCCAAGATAACCAGTGTCGAGTGCATCCTTACAACTTAGTAGGTTACAGTAGGGTGTCATGCTCACTTCTGAGTGATATTTTTCCTCTGCTGGATGCTGGCCCACCAAGAGCAGGATTTAGCCACCATTAAAAGCATCTAGACATATATTGAAAAACTGTTCAACATGAATTTATAAAAGTTTGTAGCGTTTTAAATACTTTTTCACATAGTTTTACATACTGTTTTACATACTTTACGGTAGGGGGCGCTATTACTCTTCTTCTAGTACAGAATCTCCGGATCAAAACACAGGTGAAGAAGCAGAAGATTGTTTAAGCAAATGTAAAATAACGAGATCATCACACATTAAACAGCAAAAAGCATATCAAAACTGCCTAACATTACCAAAAGAAATGATGAATGTGAAGCTTTGATGGACTATGTTTTGATCATCATTCTGAATCCAATTTAGTTTTTTTTTTAAATGAAACTTCAATTCAAGTGTTTATAAAAAAGGATAGGCCTACATTATGAAATGTTTGTTTTTTGTTTTTTAATGGAAAGAGTACTGCTAAAAGCATATTATTTCAATATAAAAAAGAATACCTAAATATGAACACAGTAGTAACTTATACTTAAAGTGCAAAAATAATTAGTGAACTAGTAGGCTATGTCATAGTCACTTAAAGAAAAATGTTCCTACTTGCAGTATAAAACTAATAGACGAGTACGACTTACTAAAATAATAAACTAAAAAAACTAAAAACATGCAACAAGTATTTGACTAGTAAGTTCACTTGTAGTATTAGTTGCAATACAAATGAAAAACTTAGTTGTAAAGTAGTTGTGTACTCAAGGTTTATATAGGACATGCTGTAGGCAAGTGGACCAATTCAGTCCATGTAGTATTGAAACAAGTATAGCACAATGATATTAGTATACTTACTTCATAAAGTATGCTTAAAAATACACTTGAACTTTACTTAAGTATGCTTAATAAAATGAACTTAAGGTATACTTATTATTTTGTAAAGGTCAGTAGAGGTGGATACACAATGTTTATTGATCAAAGATGGACAAAGGCTTTAAAACATTATTTATTTTATTCACTGCAATTATAGAACATCAAATAAAGGTTCAACACTGATTACAGGCATTTAAAATGGTGCAGTAACAAGTCTCTAAGTAACATTACATAGTTCTTTTTTTATTTAGTGTTGATTATTGTTATTTATTTTATTTACTTTTTTACAACTTTTACATTACTTTTTTAAAATACTTTTACTGAGTATCTTAAATCATTTGTATATTTCTTGTAGATGTTGAAACATATCTAAACTTCAATGTCCCTAAATTTTATTAGGAAAGAAATGATATATAGCCTATGATGAACACAAGGGGGTAGCAATGTCAAATGAATAAAATGGAGACTTGTATTTTCTGTAATTAGGTCTACATAAAGTCACTTGAGGCTAGAACAGAAAAGTGGACTATATGTACAATTCTATCATTTGTAAAAGGGCTTTTTAGTTTTGTGAAGCGCCTTTTAATAGCACTAGAATATTTTTGTTATTGTATTTAAGTTACTTTTGTTGTATTTCAATGTTGATTCAAATGAACAAAGAAATGTTTTTCCCCTTGTCTTTCATTCTTCATCTATTCATTTTTATCCATCTATGATTTTTACATGCTTTACTTTTTTCATAGCCTACTGTGTAAATCATGAAAACGACAAGTCTGTAGTCTATCAGATGAACTGTGTGTGTGTAGACTTGTGTACACTGGCCATGGGTGGTCGAAAGAGGGCGCTGAGAGCACAGGACAGTTGTTTCTTTACTCTCTGACCATCACACACTTCCTCTGTCGGACTAGCCTAAATCTGCCGATTCTTGTCTTTATTTGGTTGCGCTTCTGAGGTTTATCAAATGTTGTAATTAAAACTAATGAAATGTTGCTTCGTTTGTATATTTTATACCTATTGTATCGTCTTGTGTTTTTATTTGGGATGCCGATGCTTCTACAACCTCAGAAAGAATCATTTCATACAAAAATAATCGATATTGTTGATTCGATTTAGGATCGAAATTGATATTTCTATATTGGCCTATATATATTAGCCTAAATGGCAAGCTTAACGGTTCGTTGAGTATTTGGTTATTGTCTGGACGTATAGTACAGATTTGATTGTTCTTGTTTCCGCGCATATCAGTATTACAATATATGTCATAAAATGCGGCCTCTTTTAAAATAGCAAAAGTAATTAATTGTATATGTTAATTATAAACATATAGAATTGCACGATTGTTGAATAAATATAAATAAATCGATCAATCAAAAATATTGATTTTAAATGACATTTTCAGCATTTAAAAGGGAAAATTTTGATTTAGCAAAAAAATAATTACCGCCTGTAATTCACTAAAACCAAAGTTTAGTATAGAAACGGGAGATTAAATCGTGTTGTTTGTTTATACTATTAATACTTACTGGTTACAGTCGTACTGGAAACACCAATACAGCTGCTTGTATTTCTATATGATCTAATTAAGTTAACTGAGTGATATTAAATCATATTTTTCACTATCATTTAAAATAGTTGGTACCGCATGAACCACATCAACAAGTTACATTTTTTGGTTACACTTTATTTTAAAGTGTCCTTGTTACAGTGTAATTATATATTCAAGTACTGATATTAATTAACTACACGTACTTACTATAGGGTTAGGGTTTTGGTTTAGGGTAGTTGCATGTAAATATGCACAATTTATAATTATTACTAACTACGTGTAACGTGTAACAAGGACACTGTAAAATAAAAGTATTACCCAATTATTAAAATCAATAAATCTTGTTTATGCTGATTTCTATTGCACCATTCAAAGGACCACTGGACACAAACAATGTCTTATATTTGTTAACAAATTATCAAGGCTAAACCATTTATTTTGCTTCACAATTAAATCGGGTATTTAACAACCCTGTTTTCGAGATATACCGAGGTAGCTTGTTTAATTGGCTGGAATGGGGAGTTCGGGGTGGCCAGGAGTTTGGGGTTAAGTAAGAGGCGCGCGCTGAATTGTACAAATAGCCTGGGGCACAAGAAAAAGTTCATGCCCGGGTCCCTGTAAGGAGAAACCAGTGAAGTATCAACTAGTCCATGGTCACTTAATCAGAGCGACCTGTGGGGGATTAGGAAGATATTGTGACCGCAACTTGGCCTCACAATTATCATTCACAATTAAATGTTGTGTCCCTCCCCCAAATCTTCCTTTCATAAAGGATGCGTAGCCGTCCTACTTTTTAAGATTATTTGGTTTTACCTCGAAATAATATGCATAGCTGAGCATTCATTTTGGTACTTTAAGGCCCACTTTTTATTGAAAGAGCTTGAAGAAGAGCTTTGTAGATCTAAAAGAACAGTTAAGAAAATTAAAAGGTAAAAGAAAAAAAAACGAGAATAATATTTAAGTTGCAATAATTACAATTTGCTATTATTTTCCCCCCAAAAGAATGCCAATAAGGATAATAATTTCAATCACTCACAATCGGTTTAATCCTCAATGGCGTAAAGCCTAAATATATACATAGGCCTAAATAAATAGGGAATTACTTTGGAAGTAAACCATTTTACAAAGACACCAATTTTATTGACATGCCATAAAACAGCCTAGAGGCGCTAAGGTGAAGGATGACATACTTCTCACCCGTTTGACCAATGGTGACACATGCGAGGTGTTTTGCTTTACCCATTTGTTTCTCAGGGCTTTTAATCTCGCTCGCACTTGGAGCAAACTTTCGCACCTCGACTCTTTCTCCAGTGTCTTAACTGACTCGATCCCAGCATAATGCGCGCTCTGGCCTGGATGACGAGCTTTGATCCGCGCACCAGTGTTGATTGAGATCGTTCACTAACAGCCAATGTTAATAAAGAACTGGCATTGCGACTTAAACATGCAGGAAGCCTCCAACCGGAGATTATTTACACTAATTCCCATATTGATTATTTGAAAACAAATGCTCTCCAAAACCTTGTAATGGGCTTCACGAGCTGGTGTGAAATACAAATCATTTCAATTCATTATTACCACGCTAATACGGCCGGATCCAAGTTTGTTTTAAATGTGTATGTATAAATTAATTAATCGACTAATCCATGATAACGAAAAGAGTGATTAAAAAAAAAAAAGAAGAAGCGTTATTTTATTATTTATAGCATTCGATTATAGGTGTTATTTATGAACACACATTTCGAATGTTGTATTATAATGTCTTTATTAAAGTATTTTCGATTTGATGTGTATCTGCGCTAGTTTGTGGAGAGTATACGGTTCTTTAAGGTCTGGAGAAGTGTGTGTTTGGCTAGGGTGGGCTGGGACGTCCCAACACCTCTCGTTTTTCTTCAACCTTGTGTGTGGCCGCTCGCTTTGCACGGCCCGACCTCCCATTGGACAGCTTAGATGTTGTTGGGAGGAGTCTTACTGGCAGCAAAAGGGGGAAAAGAATTGAAGTGCGCAAAAGTATTATGTAGTGACCGATGCTTAGTGTTCAGAAGTTTTCCAATGCGCGCTCCGACAGAAAGAGGTGGCAAGTACGCGAGTCTGATCAACACCCGGTCCGACAGTCACATTTTGTAAATACGGTGGACTCTCTCGGGTGGACTGCCTTCCCAGTTTCAGAGGAGGCGCATTTCCAGGGGATTTGTGGATTGCTTCAGACTTCTTGACGTCTGTTCTTCGCCAGCACCGTTTGGAGAGAAGTCATGCAGGCGCGCTATTCCGTCTCCAGTCCCAACTCGCTGGGAGTTGTGCCGTACATCAGCAGCGACCAGAGTTATTACCGGGCCGCTGCCGGAGGGGGGTACACCGGGATGCCAGCCCCCATGAGTATGTACTCTCACGCGGCCCACGACCAGTACCCCGCCAGCATGGCGAGGGCATATGGACCGTACACGCCGCAGCCGCAGCCCAAGGATATGGTCAAACCACCGTACAGTTACATTGCGCTCATCACTATGGCCATCCAGAACTCCCCGGACAAGAAGGTGACCCTTAACGGTATTTATCAGTTTATTATGGAGCGCTTTCCCTTTTACAGGGACAACAAGCAGGGCTGGCAGAACAGTATCCGCCACAACCTGTCCCTGAACGAGTGCTTTGTCAAAGTGCCGCGCGATGACAAAAAACCTGGCAAAGGCAGCTACTGGACCCTCGACCCGGACTCGTATAACATGTTTGAGAACGGCAGCTTTTTGAGGCGACGAAGGCGTTTTAAAAAGAAAGACGCTGTGAAGGATAAGGACGAGCGAAATGTTAAAGAACCACCATCCCGCCAGCAGCAGCAGCAACAACAGCCGCAACAAGCGCAACAGGGCCGCGACCAGGAACAGTCAGTGCCCGTGCGCATTCAGGACATTAAAACCGAGAACGGCACCTCCACGCCTCCGCAGGCCGTTTCGCCCACGCTCAGCACCGTTCCCAAGATTGAGAGCCCCGACAGCAGCAGCAGCATGTCGAGCGGCAGCCCGCACAGCATCCCGTCCACCCGCTCTCTCAGCCTGGACAGCGCCGGGGAACAGCAGCACCACCACCACCAGGGCCAGGGCCAGGCCCCTGCGCAGGGCTTCAGCGTGGACAACATCATGACCTCCCTCCGCGGCTCGCCTCACAGCTCCGGCGAGCTCACCCCGTCCCTCGTGGCCTCCTCGCGAACAGGTATAACCCCCACGCTGTCCCTGAACTACTCTCCCAACCAGACGTCCGTGTACAGCTCGCCCTGCAGCCAGAACTCGATCTCCACTACCTCCAACGCCACCTACCATTGCAACATGCAGGCTATGAGCTTGTACGCGGGCGGAGATCGCTCGGGCCACTTGGCGGCCACCACCACCGTGGACGAAACTCTGCCCGATTACTCGATCACGACCACCACGTCGTCCTTAGGCCACGGGAATCTCAGCTCGGCCCAGGAGGGCCATCATCCGCACCAAGGGCGCCTCGCCTCATGGTACCTGAACCAGGCCGGAGACATTGGCCATCTAGGCGCGACGTACCCGGCGCAGCAGCAGAACTTTCACTCGGTTCGAGAGATGTTTGAGTCGCAGAGAATCGGTCTGAATAACTCACCGGTGAACGGGAATAACAGCTGTCAAATGTCGTTTCCCCCGAGTCAGCCCATATACCGCACGCCTGGGGCTTTCGTGTATGACTGCAGCAAGTTTTGACCAAACAAGTGTTTTTCGAGCTTCTTCTTTCTGTCGTTGTTCTTGATTTCCCCTCTTTTTCGTCAAAACCGAGAGACGCTGATATTTACCCGTGATGGACTGAAAAGAAACAGAACACAAACACTTGATGTTGGTTTGTTAAGGACAGTGTTACTTCGAATAACACGTAAGTCTTCTTCGTTTTTGTGAGCTATATGCTGGGCTGTGTTGAAATGCGTCAGACGTTTATGGACTTGTTATTACGTGTAAATTGCATATAGTAATTTATTTCTAAAGTGTAGCCGGATATTATGGACCAAACACCGAAAAAAGTGTTTCTAAATTGAACTGCATTAATTGTCCAAATGTTCCATTATAACAAGGAACGGAACATGTATTACGCCATATTCTTTCAAACTATCTCCTTTTGTTGAAAAAGTATTCTGAAGGAACTGCATTGTTTGTTTAATAAATTGCCATGCTATTTGAGTTAAAATTAGGCTACGCTTGATTTCTTAAAGCCCTGAACAGAACTGTGTGCTAGTCGAGTAATAATAATGCCAATCACACACATAAATGATCCAAA
The DNA here is from genome assembly GCA_021554675.1 of Leuciscus idus. Classification (NCBI taxonomy): domain Eukaryota; kingdom Metazoa; phylum Chordata; class Actinopteri; order Cypriniformes; family Leuciscidae; genus Leuciscus; species Leuciscus idus. Next base: position 39,324,881 of record CM038627.1, read on the forward strand.
TAAGCGTGTTTTTTCGGCGTTACTGTGGCACAGTGAAGTGTTGTTTGATCCAAACCATCGCATAATCTTAAAATGCCTCTAAATGTACATTTTGAAATGAATATACTTTGATCACACACATTGATTTATATCAAAATAATCACAAGCACAATAATGCAAATGAAGCCTATTTCAGCATTTAAGGGAATTATGCTAAATATCCATTCATCAGTTCCGATATATGCTTTTCAAACTAATTTTTGTTATTTATGTAGTTTTTTTTTGTGTGTGTGTCATATTACAATTAATAAAAATGTCAGTGTTTTCAGTTTTCCATAACATGTAGCAACATTTATTTTTTATATATACTAAATAAATATATTGAATATAAAATATCAAATAAAATATCTCGTGATTAAATACAAAAAAAAAAATAATAACCTCCTATGAAAAAGTCAAGTGAAATTCAGGCGTATCATCTGATTACTATTAGTAGTAGTAACTGTAAAAATATTCATTTATAACCTAAAAAATGTGGTTTGAGTTGTATATAATGTATCTATTTTCTTAAGTAAAAAAAAAAAAAGTTTGACGTGATCAACTTCTATTAACAAAAGTCATTCTGATCAGGTACTAGCCTAACAACTGCAGATGTTCTGCTTTACAGTGCAGTAGCAGCGGTAGTAATACAATCAAATGTTGCAATGCACAACAGTTTATATTTTAATTGCTGCGAGGTGACGACGTGTTTTGCTGTAATTTGTCCTTATTGTTTTACGCAACTCCATATGCCAGACGCGTCTGTCATCATCTTGACCTGAGGCCTTTGGTAACACTGTTTCGGTCATTGTAATTCACCGCTTGTGTTCAGTGTCCACGTGTTTACTTGCGCATAGCTTGGTTAATATCATACCAGACATGCCAAAGATACTCAAATCCCCACTGGAGGATTCAACGACAGTTGAGCTTCATAAATATAATACCTTATGGGCGCGTCCACAGAAAAGGCCTAATATACAATACAACAAATCTCCAACTCATAAAAACAAAAGATGCAGATTTTATTAGGGCAAATCTTCCGAGATTTATTTCAACAACCACCAGTCAATGTCTCTAAAAATGCCCGTTTAATAGTGGTGATTTTTTATTTTAATTTTTTTTATTCACATGAATTCTGAAGTACTATTTGGTATGGTAATAGCGAATGGTACCTTTTTATGTTTCTTCATTTTATTAAGGAGATGTGATAATACGAGCATTTAGAGGGCTTTTAAGTGATTAGATTTTCCTAAACAACCAAGTAAATAAATAAATAAAATGTGTATGTAGTAGCGTATTTATCATGCTTCATATGAAAGCTTGCTGCTATTTGTGAATATGTTTTAGATGTTTGTTTGTATTATTATTATTATTATTACTCCAAAAAAAAAAAAAAAAAAAAATGCTGGGTTGTTTCAAAACATTTTTGGGGTCAGATATGGACAAACCCAACGGTTGGGTTTAAATTGCAATTAAAAATGTAAACATTTATTTGTACCACTTTTTTTTTCTTCTTTTTTTTATATCTGTCCCAAACATGTGTTGAAACATTCCATAATTTTTAGAGTATATTATTATTATCACTGACAATATTGTGTTTTTATTTTTTTAGTCTGCAGCCCAGTGATAGGCCCAAAGACCCGAGGGCAAACGCACACGTGTTCTCATTGGTTGGCCTCACATATTTTCATTGCATGAGCGGTTGGTAGTGATTACAGCGGTTAATTAATCGGCCAATTAACTAGCGTGCGTCAACAACGCGTCTCGGGTTTGCCTCTTTCCCTCGGTATGTGCTAGAAATGCGCCCATATCACATTCGGTTAGAGTTTTTCTTTAAAAATGTGGCTTTTTCGTAATGTTCATCTTCAGTTATATAGCCTATAGCCTACGCATCTATAAAAAAAATCCCAATTAACAAACTATTCATAACAAATTTAGGGTATTTTCGAGAAAACGGCGAAACTACAACAACGGCAATGACAACAACCTAAAATATAGATTGTTTAATAATAATAATACAAATAAAAACTGCCTATGTAATAATAACACCAATAATACGTTTCAGTATCATACACCTTCATGTATGATTCATGAGACAAATGAAGTTATTTGTGAAGCTCGTGTGCGTCTGATCACAATGAATTTTGGCCTTTCCTTGCGCATTCTCTCCCCACGAAAAAAAAAAAGAAAAAAAAAAAAAGTTGTAATCATGCTCATAAAAGTCATTAGAGCCTTTCCCGAGTAATAAACAAACGTCGTGTTAAGCGCAAGATTGATGGCGCCCTCACAGAACGGGCCAGGTCAGGAAGGAATAAAATTCAATCAGTGCGCAGGACTCATTTTTCATGAGACGGAAAAGGCAGAAGGGGACGGGGGTCAACAGGGACAGGGAGAACCATCAACAATACCTCAGGAGCACAGCGAAATCATCGTGCTGTGGACTCTTAAATCTGGAGGATCACACTCACAGTCTGAGTTATAGGACAGTCCAGGTGAAGAGAGGCATTGTGTTGCTGCTTGCGGGCCTTCATTTTGGAATTCCACTTTTCATTCGAGCTCTTGGAATTCAAACTGTTCGATTTTAGGCTAGATTTACACGCGGCTTTTTGCACAAGGCCTATTTTGCTTTGCCAACTCGGTTTAATCGCCTTCTAATTTTAACGTTCAAATAGGCCTTACTAATTGAAATGCATTTGGTCAGTCTCAAACAGATTACAAGCTATTTAAATGTTAATAAAGCATGGCCGAACAATAATTAGCCTAGCGATATGCAAGCGGCCGTCTTTCAGAAGAATAGGCTATTTGAAATGATGTATTTTTATTTATTAGAAATGATTCTCTTCGTTTCAGTTTTAAAACAGTTCTAAATATGTTGGTTAATAAAATGCCGCACAACCCTGATCATCATTTGGTTCGATGTGTTTCAAACACTTGTTTTTCTTTAGTTTTGTGTTGGTCATGCATGCTTTCCTGTGCCCAGATATTTAGGTCGCACCTCCATAGGCTATAGATTACGCATAGCAATGTATAGCTGTAATTTTAAAATACTATATATAAATCTTTTGTCCACATCCAAATGGTTCCGCCACATTCCTGTAAGCGTATCCACACACTACAAGGATCTGAATCAGACACAAAAAGTGCTTATGTTCAGCATTCCTTTGATGTTTCTCTCTTCAAAACATTCCAATTTCAATTTCCGTTTAATATCGACGAGCAAATGACGATTTCACTCAACAGGCAAAAGCAATTGATTTCGCTGATATGAAGCGTGACTCGATATGATCTCTACAAATGTAGCTCTACGCCACAACTGTGACTCACTGAAAAACACAAAACAAATTCATTTCATTCATGAATAGCTTACACTTTACTTGAGAAAACCAATCTCTAGAAGTAACAGGCCTAGGTTAGCTTATTATTATATTTAAATAATATAACATATCAAATCCTGGACTGTGTGCACAGAGTTCTTATACCTTTTTTTTTAAATGATTAAAATGTTACTAATTTAAGTTAATTTCGTAATCACTGATCAGTCAAGAAGCGCGGGACTCTGGAGATGCAGAATTACGCACTCAAGTCAACTCTCGTTGTAGAACCGATCCATTAAACTCTTTACTTGCTGAACTATATTTACGTTCGTTATTGCAAGAATGAACGAATATTACGTTGTGTTTGTTTCAGTGTCAAGATCGTGATAAGTTGCTGGGCTGCTGAAGATATGTAGATGGCAGACTGTGCTTCGTTCAATTGATCAACAATATAAAACGCATGGGGAAAATGAAAACAACAGAAGATGCGATATGAATTTCTCCTGAACTGGTTTCGCGGTCCTATTCCAATAAAGCTGACTCGAGTTTGTTAATACAAGGAGAATGTGGTCAATACTGTTATCCACTAAGACAGACACAACATATGATTCAAATAGTTTTATATTAGTGGTGTTTTTTCCAACTAGTTTTTAAAAGCAACCGAAGCATCTTCTGATAAGATGATTTAGTTCTTATTATTGGCCCGGTTGAAATGTATTAATAAAGAAATCATGTTGCGGATAAAAACGATAGATTATAGTGGGTTTTTTCTTTTTCTTTTTTTTCTCATGTTACTTTTCTTTTTCTTTGAGAAAATACACTCTTTAACAAATAACAAATAAATAAAATTAAAACATAATCGTACTATATTGTCCTTCAAATGTATTTGAAAATAGAGCGGCTTATTTTCAACTGAATTAATGAAACATCTCGTGTTCTTCTTCTACTTTTTTTTAAATTTCAAATACAATAGCAATAACATTACTTATGTTTAAGAGTGTTATTATTTGTATTGGTCAGTACTTATATTTAACCAAGCTAGCAGGACAGTATAACCAGCTCAATCACAGACACGCTCATCCTCTAAAATGCAATTCATTTGCATGGCTCGGGTCACGCGCTAAACCAGAGCCACATTGCGGATCAACCCCGAGTCGCTATAGACGTTTCCATGTGCCGGTTGAGTGAGGACAGAAGAGTTGAGGAGAGAGAAACACACCGTGCACCTGTATATGCTTGACTGAGTGCTGAGGCGGAATGGAAAAGAGCAGCGTCTCAAACTCACAGAGCCCAACCTCAAAGCGCCATCTGTTTTCAATTAGGAGTCCACATAGACTCAGGCTCTGTCTGACAGTCCAACTGCCAGTTAAAGGCTCAAAGACTTGTCCTGAAAAAATATCCCACCCCGTTGCCTCCTTTTTAGCGTACTTCGAAACCCGCGATTTTTCTATTTAAGCCGAATAAATGGCTTCCCCACGGATGAAGCTCTGCAGAATAGTTTTTGGTACTTGGGTTTAACATATCTCAGTTTAGGTTACAGAATCAACAGATTTTTACTCATGTCGTGTTGAATGATTAAAAAAAAAAAAAAAAAATCTACATTTTTACTACATCGCTTATTTTAGGCGAATTGCTCGCGTGTGTAAACAGATTCTATGAAAACGAATTAGATCGTTCGCATTCACACGAATTAGCCACCAATTCGCCAAAACGTAGTTACGAATTGCTTTCAGATCATGTTGCATTATTTTTTTTATTTTTTGTATCCTAATCCAAATCCTAATCCTAATGTGTACGGTCACTGAATTCGGAGCGTCATTCGGAAACAAATCTTTTGAATGCCTTAACAATCGTTTTAGCCTAACTAGCCCAAGTCACCGTTTATTATTGGCATCTCCATCCAGTCTGAAACTCTCACATACATCCCTCACCGCCCATAGCTGGCTCCTGGCCGTTCTGCTCGAATAAAGGGACCAGTGTGATTTTTGACTTCAGGGAAATGGCCGAGCCCACCGACCTTTGGATAACCCAGGTACCCTGGCAGGAAAGCGCGCAGTTTAACACAGGCTCTCCTTGAGTCGGGACCCTCAGCCCTCCTCACCGACCCACGGGCTCCTACAGCCGGGCTAATTATAGACGCTTTTACCTCAATATCTCGATTCTGCTCCTGTGACATAGAAGATTTTGTCTCCAATTTAAATTTACGATCAGATTTTCCCCCCGACGTCTTGGCTGCCCTTTCGTATTTTAATTACCTCAACCAGAGAGGGAAAAACATGATCATTTGTGAGAGGTCTTGATGAATGAAACCTGCATGTGAACCTGTGCTTTTTTTTTTTTCTCTTGGGTCAAAAAGTCACTGTCTCTTTCGTGCAAGTTTGAGAAATGAGAGCTTGAATGTTGATATCGAAATGAACGAAATTTCATTAAACACAAAATGTCGGTAGTTTTTAAAAGGTTTAGGCTTGTCCGATTTAAGCTCTTTTCTAAATAATACCCGTGTTCCTGGTTGCTTGATTGATCACAAACACATAAATGAAATAAAATCAATAAAGTTGGAATGGCTTAACAGATGTTTTTTTTTAGTTTTTTTAACATTTGACTTCAAATTGAGACAACTAAGTAACCCTTTTAAGTGATACTTTAAAACGTTTCAAGGTTTATATGAATAATATTAACAGTGTCCTCTGATTTTTCTTTTCAGTATTGTTCTCCAGTCAAAAAACAATTTATTTCCGTATTATTTATGCCGTTTAGTTGTCTCAATATCGTGTGTTTTTATAACATAAAAAAGGAAATATTGAAAATAACCGGTGCACAACAAAATCAGCACAATCAACAAAGTAAATAAATTAATAAAGGTTAGAAATTCTGAACGCATAGGCTTTATATAATAAATTGTGTTTGGTTAGGCAAAGGTAGGCTATTACTCAATTATGCAATGTATGTAATAATAATAATAATAAAACTTTATGTGATTATTTTTTAATATTATATATATATATATAGTTTTATCCTCTTGTATGCTAAGGCCGGTTATAGGTCACCAATAGGACATACGCATACAGCATGGTTATGCTCATATTGTTTTTTGTTTTTATTATTACTGCCTATTGTTACATCCAAAATCAAGAAAAGTAATTATATAGATATGCACAACACCACCATGATTATATTGCACTTTTCCCTTTTCATACAATAACAATAAAATGTTGCAAAAGACTTACATTGCAAGTATCAGATTTCACAATCTTCTTCATCTGTAAATATAAGTACAGTGTAGGATGAGGTTTGTCTTCATATGCTCATAAATAATATATTATATGGACATTGATTCCAATCATCAGCACTCTGAGATTTAAACACACAGTCCTGGGCAGATGTTCCCCAATTTCCTTCACGAGTTGTGGGATCTGTTTTTCTGACCAGGATCAGTATAAACATGCAGGAAATCCGAGCCTGGATCTCTTCTTCTGCTTTTATATATACAGGTGCAGGGATTTTGGGACAAGGCATAAGATGAGGTTTTATTTTATTTATTTTTTATATGTTTTTCTCCAGTGGCCAGAGAGCATGTGGGGTCAGAAATACCATGTTTGTTTTACTGAAATGAACAATGGCAGTGCTGTGTGCCACGGACAATTTGTGTCATACTTGTATAAAAAATAATGGGAAATGTTTGGATGGACAGGTTTGATAAACATCCTGAACTCATCCCGAAAAGAGAAGCTGATATAGTGATAATGATTTTTTACTCTAGACACAGATATCTATGGTATAGCATTTTGAAACATGTGGTTAAAACTATTGTGTGTGAGAGGTAATGAAACTGAGCTCTGGAAATTAACCTCATAAATACTCACTATCACCATAAACAGGATAGTGACTGTATCAGATTATGGCATTGTGTAGATTTTGCAGATGACAAACATAACCTCTCACTACATGTATGCTTGTGTCTGTGGATATTTATACAGGGATCTTCTCCGTGCAAGATTATTCCATGTTTGCACTCTGATTATGATCTGTCCCTGTTCAGAATACCAGGAAACCAGGATTTACCTCCTCAAGCTGAGTGTCATAAACACACACACACACACACACACACACACACACACACACACACACACACACACACACACACACACACACACACACACACACACACACACACACACATCACGGTGCTGGAGGGTCATCCCTAAAGTCAATATGCGTTCGCAACCCATTTCAACCCGTTTCCGATGAGAAAACTGTAGAATGGGACGTGACTGGTCTCCGTTCACAGGTACCATGCTGGGAAAAGGTTGTAAAATAAGAGCGTTTGATGATGTCAGCTGAAATGGACAGTCAGATTTGGGGAAAATTATATGATTACATACAAACATTGTTTATTTTAGACTAACATGATGTGAATTGTTCACAATAAGAGAGAAATAAGTAAATTCTGACTTTAGCTGTCAACTAGCTTGTGCATAATTGTATTGAATGTGCACTTGTGGTGCACTGTCAAATCTCAAATAATCTTATATTTTTATAAATCTGTAATATAATGTTAATGAAATAAACGGCCACGTACAAGTACCAACTTTAAGTTGTTTCTTAAAGTCCCCATGTGGTGAAAATCCAGCTTTTAATGTTGTTTAATATGTCTATGTGGTGTTTGTCATATGCATTAAGACAAACCATGTGTAAATTCAACACCCAAAAAAGTCAACTCCATTGCTGAGTATTTTCTCCTTAAAACTGCAGTGAACTTAAAAGAATGTTGATGTTTTAAATTGCTGGTGTTTCTGACGTCACAAACTACCTTGTAACCAATCAGATCAACGTGTGATCGTCAACGAGTGGATCTCTGAGCTGAGTGAGTGAGTGGAGGCGGGGCTCATTTACATATTAATAGAACCACGTATACTAAATGAGGCAAGGGTGTAGAGTTACATTCAAGCTATTTTAAGACATTAATAAAAAAAAAATCAAGAAAAAAAAACCCTAAATATTTTAATTTTGCTGATCAAAAATGAGTATTAAGTGATACAATTATTGACTACAGGGGGACTTTAATATACTTTAAAAAAGTGCACTTTTAAATATATTGTAAGTAACAATGTGATTTAAGCTCTAAATCCATCAGAATCTTCAGATTATGAAATGCTCACGGCTGACATCACAGCCTGCACCTTAAAGCCATTGGCTGCTGCCTGGCAGATTTTGCCTTTCATTTGCATAAAGTTCAGCATTCTTCAGATTTTTTCTGTTGTCAATCCCACAATCCCTGTTGAAGACTATATGGCTCAGCTCCCGTAGAGAATGCATTGACAAATCTGCTCAAGTCTCTGCTTCTCAGACACCAGTGATCTCACATGTGTCTTCTTTAGAGATTCAGAGGAAACCTCAACATCGCCTCTAACTGTAGATGACGGTGTGTGTATGTTTAGCATTCATCAAAAGCCACAAGTATTAGAATATTCACCCTCAAAATTTCACGTGAACAGATGCATGTTTCAAATAATTGATTGGGATTTATGACCAGAGACAAACGCAATCATATGGATCCAATTATGGGCCATAGCAGTAACCTCAGACAAACCAAATACGTCGTGTTTTATCAAATTCAAGCGTCCTCGCTGAGAGCGCTCGCACACACACTGGAGAAACTAAAGTAAGGCGGGTGGGGGTCCGGGAGAAATGCTTAAATTAAATCTGTTCAATTGAAACATTTGGCAGAGTTCACTCATATCATACTTTTTATAATGTCTCCAGGAATGCGTACTGCACAAAATACTGGCTTAAGTTACCGGTAAGACGGAAGGTAAAATCTAGGAGAAATGCAGTAATATGCCAATGGCGATGGTCAAAAGCTGACATGGACACTTGATAGTCCCTTACTGATGTTAGTGAAGAATGGCAAACCTCCATGTTTCCCTTTGTCCTTCTTCTCGCTCTCAAAATCAAGAGCACTTGCAAAATCAACACACACACACACACACACACACACACACACACACACACACACACACACACACACACACACACACACACACAAACACACAGACACACACACACACACACACACACACACACACACACACACACACACACACACACACACACACACACACACACACACTTGAGAGAGACCTTTCAACAGCTCCTTTATTTAACCTGCGTAGGTAGAGTTTTTGTTTACATGCTACCATTAAGTTTGGTTTCCTTTTCTTGACCGAGTGTGGAAGACATCATGTCAAAATATTGAAGTCATTGTGTGTGAGATAATTTGAGGTGATGGAAACAACTTTATTTATATAATTCTGTTCAAGCACATAGTTTGGTAAAGACAGTTGCATAAAGGACAAATAAACAGTTTGGTGAATTACCCTCATTCTGGCTTCTGTATTTATATTCATGGAAATGAATAAGGCTGATCTTTACCCTGGAGAGGGTCTCTCACACACACACACACATTTTATATACTATATTTGATCCCACATTACAAGTCAAATTTCATTAGGAATCACATTTTTTGATTAATCCAACAGATTAAAACAAATCAGCACATTGTTATGGATTACACACACACACGCGCACACACACACACACACACACGCACGCACATGCAGTGTGTGAATTACACAGGGATTTTACAAGAGGTCAGCTTTTTAAAAGGACGTCCTGTTGGAGGAATTTTAATCTTTCATCGCCACTCACTGGACATTTTTATTTCCGAACTGCCCCGATACATACAGTACAACATGCAACAAAAGAAAATGTTTCAAATAAAACTGAACAAGCTTTTAGCGCCACTCACTGGAAATTTCACTTTGAAAGTGTCGAAAAGCATATACTTTTGTAGAAATATTGCCTCAGGCACAATATTCCCAATGAGTCTGGGTGTCTAAATGAACTCTTTCCCCAAGATTGACGAAAATTTCCGGCCTTCTGTGTTTTCACTGTTATACGGTAGGGGGCGCTATTACACATCTTCTGAACGAGTGCAGAATCTCCTGATCAAAACACAGGAGAAGAAGAAGCTGAAACAAGCGATAAAAGCATTGCTTTCTTGTAAAATGACATGATCAACATTAAACAGCATATAAATCAAAACTGCGTAACGTTACTGAATGAAATGTCGACCCAGGACGAGCTTTATGAATGTGAAGCTTTGGAGGTGTTGGTGGATTCGATCTACTCCATCTGTGTTCTGATCATCGTTCTGAATCTGATCTGGATGTAGTCTTTGACAAACTGGATGTAGTCCTTTTTTGTTTGTTTGTTTGTTTGTTTAAAAGCAGACGCTCTGTTCTTTCTTTTGATATATTGCATGTTCAGATATTCATACAACAAAATATTCTGTGGACCATGAAACTAGAAATAGCTAACGGGGAAAGAGTTAATACCACAATTTCACATAAGCAGTTCTGTAACAAAACAGATTGTCAAAAAGTATATTGGATAACAATAGGGATGCACGATATATCGGCCACCATATCGGTATCGGCCGATATATGAGAATTTTAATGTTATAGTTATCGGCCCGATAAGAATATTTGGCCCATATATTAAAGCCGATAAGTAATGTATTATTTCCTTCAGCTGAGACACTTCAGATGCGCACTGTTCATCATGATGCTTTTGAATTGCTTGAAATATGATTTGAATCACTTCAAAAAAGGAAAATACAGTAAAGTGCAACATGTGCAGCGCAAATGTTGAGACATTTGTTTTTGTAACCAGGTTCTCAAAAATGCTATAAAAATTTGGATTTAGATTTATCGGCCAATATATTGGTTATCGGCTTTCAAATATAAAGATTTGTTGATCATCGTATCGGCCATAATGTTCATATCGGTGCATCACGAGTTAATACTCTTAGTATTAAGAGTCTTAGTACCATAAATACAGCAGGGATTGTGCAATGCCAAAAGAAAGGCGAGCACGACGCTCAAAACGGCATAATCCATGAGGTGTTGTCTTGATGTCAGAGAGTTTCTGAAGGTAAGTTTCATCATACGAAAGAAAGAAGAAAAAAAACGTTCTGCCTGACTACAAGATCAAAGTCAATGCCAAGCGCAGCTCGACCCCCTGGAAACAGCAGCGTAGGGGAAAACCACAGACTTCAAAGGCCAGACAGAGAAAGTCATTTCTCCTTATCTTAATTGATGCACAATTTTAATAATGACCTTACACTTTTGGGACCATGTCAGGATGGGAGGGAGGTGGGTGGCTCTCAAGCGCTGCGAGTCAAATGAAGTGGACGTGAAATGGGCTGTAGTGAGTTTTGAAACGTTTGAAAACCTAATAACCTCAAAGTGAAAGTAACATGACCGATGAATAATGCAGCTACAGCTAAAGATACTGTACACTAGCTCATCCATACTGGGGAGTCACATATATCATGGCCTGTTAGGACAAGTAAAGTTCATGTTCCTCGTTTTAAAATCCATTTGTATTCTCTGCTATTTTCGTTATCGCTTTCACAATCGAAGGTTGACTATCATACAATTATGCCTCTTCAAGGCTGTCATAGAGCACAATTGCTACACTTTAAGCACTCTGACCTTTGACCCGCAGCGTTTCAAGTGACTGGAGTGGTCTTCGACACCACACTGCCAAAGCGCTTCCACCGCCAAGAAAAATAAACAGCACATCTTGCCTTGAGAAGTGCTCTACAGAGGAGCTGTCTGATTATCTTCTGGCTTCGAGCGGCTCCTTCAGCGCCTGCGTGTGAGGCTCGCATTCATGAGCCGAGTGCAGACAAACACAATGCACAGATATCATTCATTATCTGCTTCATGAAACAACTTCATGCTGTTCATTAGTAATACCAATGTAATTACAATGTAATACGCACAGTGTAATGCATATACTGACCTACAAAGGCAAAATAACACTGAAACAGAGAAAAATGACTTCAATTTTTGTTCATTTGATATCAACATCAGTTTCCCCTTTGCCCTGAATCTGAGCATTTATGCGAAACCATCTAATTCGCCCAAACTTTTGAAGTGTATTTTGCATATAGTAATTATATTATAGTTTTATATAGGCTAGCTGTTCAAATATGCCAGAAAGACACTTTTTAAATAAACATTTAGTCAACATTTCCTGGTTAGGTTTATCTTTAACACTTTATTTTAAAGTGTTATTGTTACAGTGTAATTATGCATTTAAGTACTGAGTAATATTAATTAATTACATGTACTTACTATATGGTTAGTAATAGGGTTGATTTATTGTTATTACTATGGTAAGTACATGTAACGTGTAACAAGGACACTGTAAAATAAAGTGTTACCGTGTGTTTTTTGTGTAAGTACACAGTTATCCCTCTGGTGCTCTTCACATGTCGGTCAAAAATTACCGAAATTATTTTTTTTATTTCAGTGAAATGAATGTACTATATTTTAGACCATAGACCTTAACTGTCGTGAATCTTGAATGCTTTAGAGCACAGACTTAAGTTTGATCTCTTTTCAAAGACGACACTTGGCACATTATTGCTGAAGTGAAAAAAAGTTTTAAAAAGTTACAGAATTTTACGGTTATTGTTATGAAAAATGTGCAAAAATACTATTTTAAATTTTTATATGAAATATAAATTTTCAAAAACATGTTTTACTCTGAAACTGTGAAAAAAATCAAAAACATAATTCTAAACAAGTTGTGTTTCAAATTTGAGCCTGATATAAAAAAAAAAAAAAGAGTTTTCAGTAAGATTTTGTTTGGCCGCAGTACCAAATTTTTTATATGTTACCAAAAATTATACCATTTTTGACCATGAACAATACAATTGTGATTTTTTTTTTTTCAGGACCATTTAACCTGTTCGAATCATGTCCAAGTTTTTTTTTTTTTTTTTTTTTCACATAGCAAGTGCCAAAACCTTTACCAAGTTTCGTATCATCCCGATGAAGACAAAATAAAATAAAATAATTCGAAGAGTACCAAAGATAGCTAATGTAAAGTGGGCTTTTGTTCTTTGCGGTCATTAAAAAGACACATCATAGGAATTCATGCTCAAGTTGTATATATAGCCTAGAGATTTCTCAGGTTTGTGAAGTGTGTCTGCTTAATGACTTCATATACAGTTATCTTGCAAACTTACCACACATGGGACGTCCTTCATGCTGTTTAAATGTTTTAAACAAGGCTGCATTGAACATGTACAATATATGTTTTGTGTGTGTACCAGAATTTGAATGATATTAGTTAAATAAATACCAAAGAAACCAGATAAAGTCTTTTCAAAGTGAAATTCGTAGGAAATACTTTTAACTGTCTTTTTTGGCTGTATGTTTGGCTGGCACGGCTCAGATCAACCCACACAGGAACAACGTGCCTCAAGGCCAAGACTTAGCAAAAGTTTCCTCACCTCACTTCACGAAGACTGGCATTATCCAATCAAGAGCTTTCAGTGCAAACATGTGAGCGGCGGCCAAGGGTCAGAGGTCAGTCGACTCAAGAAGACAACCTTCACAAACAAGGCGAAGGGGGAAACACTGAGAGGAAAGAAAGGAAAAGAGGGGGAAGAGTGGAAGATCTGACTGTCAATTCTTTCTTCCACACCCAAAAAACTGTCATTTCACAACCCCGTTTCACTCTCTCCTTTCCTGTTCTCCTCTAAGGTCTTCTCTCCTCGCTGTCATATAAAAATGGAGGAAATGTGTAGTGTTGAGGGATCCAGAAATATTTCAACTACAGTCAAGTTGCCCTTTGACGAAGCAAAAATACACTGAAGCTATTAAATGGGGAACATTTTTAGATTAGATGATATGATTTATTTTTGTAATTAAAGCAGTATTTATCCATCAGAATTCCAATTTCGCATCTTAAACATTAATAGACACAATACAACTGAGAAAAAATAAATAAAAAATGAGGTAACACTTTTATTTTTTCAGTGTCCCTGTTACACATTACGTAAAAGCCTTGACTTTTGGCTTGCTTAGTTGGGGACATTTAATATTCAACAATATTATTGATCTGCCTTACTATGGGTGGACGATGATGCAATTTTCTTCTAGAAACAAACTTTGTTGTATTATTTTCATGTTATCACTGTGAAGCTGCTTTGATACAATCTGTATTGTAAAAAGCGCTATATAAATAAAGGTGACTTGACTTGACTTGTAGATAATGTAATAACAACTATAAATTGTGCACAAGTACATGCAACTAACCCTCAACCCAAACCCTAACCCTATAGTAAGTACATGTACTAGCTTAATATTACTCAGTACTTATATATATATATATATATTATTACACTGTAACAATGACACCTTAAAATAAAGGGTTACACTTTATTTTAAGGTGTCATTGTTACAGTGTAATAATATATATATATAAGTTCTGAGTAATATTAAGCAACTACATGTACTTACTATAGTGTTAGGGTAGGATTACTTTTTGTTTGAGGGTTAATTGCATGTAATTATGCATAATTTACAGTTATTACTATGGTAAGTACATGCAACATAATGTAACAAAGTTTAAAATAAAGTTTTACCATTTGAACTTCTCGACAGGAACATGTTCATTTAAAAGATCTGATTTATTAAAATGAATGACATCAAGAGTTACTAAGACAAAAACAAACGAGAAAACATGAATAAATTTGCTCGATAACACCAAGGTCCTTCAGTGACAGGAGTAGCTTTGGCAGTCGCTGCTCCAAATAAGTATTATTATTATTTTTATTTTTTTGTTTCTATGTTGTTTACAAGGCTGCCAAAGTAAACGTTCTTTGCTGTCTTTTCCTTCCATTCAAAATAAGAAGTGAAAATCCCATCAGATAGGCATTTCCTTTGCAGCGGCCTCTGCTGAAACATACTTATCTTATCATCAGCTAAAATCTTGTGTCTTGTCGTGCCCAAACAGGGAGCCAGCGGCGGGTTAAGAAAGTGTGATCTCACCCTCTCCCTCTCCGAAATGCAGAAACCTTCATAACGTTACAAACATTCTGTGAAAGGAATTTGTCGGACAAAAAAAATTGAAATTGTTCCAAACTCAAAACGTTTCCTGAAAGCAGCGTGAAGTACCATACAAATAGTTTGGTAACTTTATTTTACAGTGTCCTTGTTACATATGTTACATGTACTTACCATAGTAATAACAGTAAATTATGCATAATTACATCTCAACCAAATCCTAATCCCTTAAAATAATGTGTAATAGTTTCAGTTGACCGACATTTAATGTTATTAGCTAAATAAAAACCTCTTATTTTTTAAATCAAAACATTCACACAAGCCATGCCACGATTAGTCAAGTGATATGTGAGAATCACCACTGACGTCAGACCTGATCATGCGTCTTTACTCCGAGGGAAATTTCAATTAATAACAGTAAATTATGCATAAATAAGCAACTAACCCTAAACCAAACCCTGACCCTATAGTGAGTACATGTTGTCGATTAATATCACTCAGTACTTATTTGTATAATTAAACTGTAACAATGCCATTAAAGTTAGGGTGTAAAAGTGTAAATGAAATTCATTTTATGTTGTTCATTGGTAATTATAATGTAACAAGCACACTGACAAAACTACGCCAACACTGCAACAGAGAACAATGATTTCAAAGTTAGTTTATATTAAATCTGAATTAATTTAATATCAACAACAATTTCCTCTTTGTCCTAAATCTGAGCAAGAGCGCCAAACAGACACATCATAATAACAGTAACACACTTTATTTCAATAGTCCACTTCAGACATTCTACTAACTATAAGTAACTTTGCAACTACATGTCAACTAACTCTCATTAGAGTATTAGTAGACTCTCTGCTTAATATCACTTTATTTTGATGCTCCTCCACATATATACTACTGACTTTATGTAACTTTTAAACTATCTATCTATCTATCTATCTATCTATCTATCTATCTATCTATCTATCTATCTATCTATCTATCTATCTATCTATCTATCTATCTATCTATCTATCTACATTCTTGTATTGACTGTAAGAGTATAAACTGGTCAAGCGTATGTTCTCTGCCTCTCATATTCACTTCTCAAACACCTCTTTGATACGAGTAGTAGTTGCTTTTCCTTCCCCTCCTCCTGGTCTGTGTCTGTGTGTGTGTGTGTGTGTGTGTGTGTGTGTGTGTGAGTGATAAGAGAGGTATAAGCACGAGCAGTCTGGGTCTGCTGTCCGTCAGCGAGAGGGTCCGCCCACCAGCAGAACAATGGCTTCAGGGGAAACATCACACGCCAGAAATCTCAGCTGCCACCGACACTGGAGATAAACGGCAGAGGAAATTCACTCTCACACACACTCACTCACAGCCCACAGAGGCATTGTTCTAACACACTCCAGTTAAAGCAGTTTAAAAGATAGTTTGGCACAGCAGATGATTTTTGACACTCACACACACTCTCAGGGTCTAATAGCTAAACACTTCCAAGTGCTCATAACAGTATGAATTGCACTGCATTAGATTGCAAAGTATGCTAAATTATAAACAAGTCCTCAAATCAAGTGTCTTCATGAGTAAAAAGACTGCAGTTAAAGAAGGGATCATTTATAAAATGTAGCGTAGAAACCGTCCTACATTTGATCTTACGATCATTTCTTCAATCAAGTCAAGTCAAGTTTCCTTTATTTATACAGCGCTTTTAACAACACAGAGTGTTTCAAAGCAGCTTTACAGAGATAACAGGAAAAAAATGCAACAAAGTTTGTTTCCAGAAGAAAATAGCATCATAGTCCAGCTTAAGTAAGTAAAGAGATGGTTCATTTTTGTTGTAAAAAAGTTATTAATTTAGTTAATTTATATATGTAGCCACTCAGTGATGTAATCGTCCAGCTCAGTTCAGTTCTCATATAATGGTGTCAATGAAGGCAGATCAATAATACTGTTGAATATTATAAGTTTCCCCAACTAAGCAAGCCAAAGGCGAGGCGACAGTGGCAAGGAACCAAAAGTGAATCAATGTGCGTACTAGAGATTCAGAGAACGAACGTACGCACAAAAAACTTGCGTACGCCTCTCTTTCGGATGTGTAATCTATAAATCACAAATGAGGTTGAAAGTGTGCGCAGCTGAGTGGTTTCAGATCGTATCACCATCTAATAATGTTATTAACATATTTTAGAGCACCAGTGAAAGTCCAAATCCTTCACCTGAGAACGGCGAGCAGCAAGAGTTGCTCAGATTTCCACATAGCTGCAGTTCTCCGACTCTGTGCTCAGACC
Source organism: Leuciscus idus (assembly GCA_021554675.1). Taxonomy (NCBI): domain Eukaryota; kingdom Metazoa; phylum Chordata; class Actinopteri; order Cypriniformes; family Leuciscidae; genus Leuciscus; species Leuciscus idus. Next base: position 39,342,419 of record CM038627.1, read on the forward strand.
CCGATGTGCTGCTAAGCACTTTTACACGTCAAAGACTGTTCTTATAAATATGAAAGTTGGGGTGGATTTTAGCGTACGCACACTCTAGGGCCCGGTTTCACAGACAGGACTTAGATCAAGCCAGGGTTGGGCCTTAGTTCAATTAAGACATTTAAGTAGCTTTAGTTTTGCCTTCAAATATCTTGAATGTAACTCTACACCCTTGCCTCATTTAGTATACGTGGTTCTATGAATATGCAAATGAGCCCCGCCTCCAGCTCAGAGATCCTCTGGTTGACGATCACACGTTGATCTGATTGGTTACAAGGTAGTTTGTGACGTCAGAAACACCAGTGATTTCAAAGCGTGTTTTTGAGACTGTCTTTGGTTCACTGCAGTTTTAAGGAGAAAATACTCAGCAATGCTGTCGACTTATGAATTTACACATGGTTTGTCTTAAAGCATATTAAAAACACCACATAGACATATAAACAACATTAAAAGCTCAAATATACGTTTTAGTCTGGAATAGGCTGAAACCTTGTCTGTGAAACCGGGGGTAAGACTCATTCTTAAGATGCGTCACATTTACCATTGTTTGGCGAATCTTCACTAACAAAATCAATTTATTTCACACGACTGGGAAAGATTTGGGGTATTTCACGGATTCACCACATTGACCGACAGAAAGCTGCTTGGTTTGAAAGTGACTTCTGTACATCGCTGCACTATTGACAAAGATTTCGCTAATGTGAACACATCTTCAGGCTCACATCAGTTGGTTAATCTATTTCTTCATTGGGATACATTACAATCCTATATGTTCTGTTTGAAATAAGAAAGATTTTTGCATCCTTATGAAACTACACGTATACACGTTCCTCTACCAGAGGCTCTTTGCGCCCATGTTTCTGTGTGTCGCACTAGCATGTGCTGCCGCGGTGCAAATACATTCCTGCAGTGGCTTCCATTACTAGGCAGGAAATCTAAAACCAATCATCCAATACAAAGTGAGGGTGAGATATACTGTGAAAACAAACAAAGCACCCCAGCTTGTTGATTTAATGCGTTTGTGGACACGATTGCTGAGAAAACTCTGAGCCCTGCCAAAAAACCAACACGGCCTTCCACTGCGGCTCACTCTCATCTGCTTGATGAAAACAATTATTAAATCCATGCCGAATTGCTGAATAAATATGCTAGACTTGAAATCACACGTTTTCCAGGGTTAGTCTAGTGAGAAGCCAGTTGTAGCCGTTTCTAAAGAAGCGATCCGACGAAACGCAAGATAAACACGACGCGAAATGAACTGTCAGTCATACGCTGAGCGTTTCAAAACTTGGCTTGTTAGAGTTGTCAAAAAAAGTTTCAAAGCATGAAAATAAACAATCGCTCATCGTCCTTCTTGAACCTTTAAGCTGAAATCCAACCGTCCAGACACAATAAACTCTGCGCGTATGCAGACGGAAATATTTGTGAAAGTCCCTGTAATCCCATGCGGCCGGCGAGCGGACAGATGCAGTGCATGATGGGAGAAGAGCTCGTCCAGTATGACATCACGTACACGAGTGGGGGGGGGGAGTGAAAGTCACTATTTATCACTGGCCACCGAACATTTTGAGAATCATAACATCCTGACAGGAAGATCTTGTGGAAAATTATCAGATGGGCTTTGATGAGACGCTCGGCTCCTCTCGGACGGGATCCAGCTCATGTTCGCTGACCCTGCTGTCTGCGGGAGTTTCTCTTCTTTGTGACACGAGAGACGCTTTTTATGGGATTTTTTTTTTGCTCTTTTTGACACTTTATCGTTGCCATATTGAATTATATATATATGCCATATAACATTTGGGTACACTTCACTTTAAGTACTAAGGGTAACACGTTATTTTACCGTATCCTTGTTACATGTACTTACCATAGTAATAACAGTATATTATGCAAGTAACCCTCAACCAACCTTAACCTATAGTAAGTACATGTAGTTAATTATTATTACACAGTACTTAAATATATAATCACACTAACAATGACACTTTAAAATAAAGTGTAACCGTACTAAGTATAATGAATTAACAACATGAGGGATAGGGTTTGATTTATGGTCAGTTGCTTGCAATTAAGCATTTGCTCTACTATTTCACTATAATATATTTAGGTTAAACTTTATTTGGTAACATTTGACATGTAGTTAATTACATGCAACTGACCCTATAGTAAGTACATGTAGTTAATTATTATTACTCAGTTCTTAAATGTATGATAACACTGTAACAACATCATCTTAAAAAAAGTGTAACCCTTTATTTTAAGTTGTCATACATTGAAGTACTGAGTAATAATGAACAACATGTACTTTCTATATGCATAGAGTTAGGGTTAGTTGCATGTAATTATGCATAATTTATATGTATTACTACAGGAACTACATGCCTGTGTAACAGGAACGCTGTAAAATAAAGTGCTACCTATATTTACTCAAAGTACACTATACATATAAAGTTACATTGTCATTGTTACATATGTTACATTACCATAGTAATAACAGTAAATTAAGCATAATTACATGTAACTAACCCTCAACCAAATCCTAATCCCAGCCTAACCCTAAAGTAAGTTGATGTAATTGCTTACTCAGTACTTAAATATATAATTACACTGTAACAATGACACCTTAAAATAAAATTCTGTAATTCTGTTTCAGTAACTCAGTGTTTCAACTATTCAATTTACTATGAATTTCTGAGTAAATATATGCCAATTTTTCTCAGTGTACATTTAGCGTGTAACAACGACACTGTAAAATTGTGTTATCAATATTTTTTATACTACCCTGTAAAAACATAATTTTCTTCATCGCCAGTATATATCACATTTTTAACCACCAAAAATCATACAATTATTTTCCAAGATCTTTCTTCTGATTTAGTTTGAAGAGCTTGCAGTGGCTGTTCAAGGTATCAGATTTGACTCATAAACAGTGACGAGGGACATGACTGTGTTTTTTCCCTCATTCTTCTTTCATTTGGGAACAAAGGATGGTCCTTCCTGTTTTACTGAAACGCGGTGCCTGCGTGGCTGCCAACAGTGAAAAAGCCACGAGTCTTTCTTACCCCGTGTCAGAGGGGTGAGACACGGGGCATTGTCTTATCTCAGGAGGGCATGGACCTCAGCCAAGCCTGTCCTAGTGCTTCCTATTTTCACACCCTGGAGCACCTGCCCTCCGCGGAGCATGACGAGAGTGCAGCAATGAAAGGCATTCTTCTGCTCAGAAGTCATCCACACACCTCACCTTTCAGTCAACTGCAGCGACACACACCATTGCCTGGTGAACGCCTCTTTCTCAAACACTCAGTGGTGGGACCCAGAGCTGAGCTTCAAGAAAACGTTACATTGGTGATGTTAGATTACAGAGCTGTCGATTCAATTGAATTAATCACACGGATCACAATGAATCAAACACGTCAACATTTGGTGAGGAAAAGAACCCAAATAAACGATGACAATGAGAAAAAACATTGCATAGAAAGTTCAATAAAACACGCTTTGTTTTATTTTTTAATCACTAAAATGTGCATATATATATATAGCAAATTTTTTCAAGTCACCTTTATTTTTATAGTGCGCTTTACACAGTAGAAATAGTTTCAAAGCAGCTTCAAATGACATTATTAATTGTTAATTTTTTTTTTACCACACTTAATTAATGTGTTAAACCCTCGTAATGCATTCAAAATTTGCATGTGAGCTTATGAAACAGTCATAACTCAATATTTTTTTTTCCCAGTAAAACCATATTGTATCTGATCAATAAACTTTCATTAAATAATGAATGTATGGAATTGTAAAAGATTTAAATTTGACTGTTTTATTACCATGTTATTACTACATATCCCCAATTTTATTAATTAAAACACCCCCCCCCCAATTTCATATTTTATATGAAATTCAGAATAAATACTTTAATTATATTTGAATATATACAATTTTACTTGAATATATAATATATGAAATTTATCTGAGATTTACTGATAAACTACATTTAAAAAATCAATGGATTTAATTAAATTCACGACTGCCCCAAAAACAGTCCACATTTATGATACCTACACATTCATTATCTATCAATACAGCACCCCTATTATTGTTTTCAAACCAAACATAATCATTTCACTTTCACTTTTAGATGGAAAAGATTATACATTTTTCATGGTTCATATATATATATATATATATATATATAGAGAGAGAGAGAGAGAGAGAGAGAGAGAGAGAGAGAGAGAGAGAGAGAGAGAGAGAGAGAGAGGCTAAATATATTTTGAAAACAGTTTTGAGACATATTTAACTTACAGATGTAAAAAAAAAAAAAAAAGTCTGCATAATTTCCCACTGCATTATGAAGGTAAATGACACAATAGTTGAAGTACACAATAAACTCATAGAAGGTCGATATGAGATATGTATTCTGTGGCTGTTCAAACCCATTTGACCACATGAGCGTTTACACTACGAAAGCAATCCGGTTTCCACTACCTATGAAACAAGCTCAAAACATTTTAGACCCTGCATTTCCATTAGTCCACTTGTGATCAGACTGACCAAACTGTAAAGGATCCAAAAGGAGGCTTTTGCAGTGATGCCAAAAGAACCTTTCAGTGAACAGTTGCTAAAAGAACCATTTCTTCTTGGTGTGAAGAACATTTAAATAATCTGAAGAATGCTTTTCCACGACAAAGTACCTTTTTTTTGTACCATAGGAAGGTTCCATGGATGTTAAAGGTTCTTCATGGAACTGTAGATGCCAATAAATGTTCACGATTTAAATGTTTTCTAAAAAATGCAACCAAAAAGTGTCACATCCAACATAGTCGATCTAATATTTTTATTTACAGTTGAATCCCAAAGCCAGCATGGATCCGCATCACTCCGTTGTGCTGTTTTATTGGATGACAGCCAGCTCATAATCTGTGTTAACGGGAGTTATATAATAACTCATCCAGTAAAAACACTGCCTGACTAATGAATTGTCCTCAGTTAAATGTTTCTCTGTCTAAACATTGAACAGCTCCAGAGGTAAACAGAGTTACTCTTCAGACACAGCTGTTACCCTGTACGCTTCACACACACTCACACACACACTCACACACACACACACACACACACACACACACTCACTTTCAGAGACACTACGGAGGGAATTCAGTGAGAATAAACTGATAAAGTTGTTTGCACTCGTCCAAGACGTGTGCTGAGCGCAATCTGTGATGTTACGTGTTGGGTTTTGCTATTTTATCAATCTTTCGATTATGGCTAACGAATAGTGAGCATTCAGTAGTAAGCTATACCCGGTTTCTAAACTAAACAGAAATTGCTAGAAACTTTCATAAATAACTACAAAGAAATGGCAAGTCCCTTATGAAAAACTAAAAATGGGAATATACTGGAAAATGCAATGTGATGTATCAAATAATACACTTCCATATAACTAGTGCTTATATATTTCAACATACTGCATGTACATATGTATGGATGTATATCAATGAAGACAAAAACTGCACAACATTTTTGCATGTAATAGCTTTATTGAAACACTCAATTAATGAATTGCTCTTTCGTGGGTTTACATAAAGCTGAACACATATTCATAAAATGTTATCTCAATTTATCGTTTGCATAGTTTCACATTTCTTATATGCAAATATGTGTGATGGTATTGTGAGACAAAAGTGTTTACTGAAAAGATTTTCAGTTTTGGAAAAAAACTGAACAGGATTTGGAAAAAAAAGGGATTTTTGGACAATCTTGCTTAAGTCACATGGTGTGGAAGATGAGATTTTACAAATATAAATATAGTCAAATATATGGTATAAATACAAATATATGGATATACATCACTAAATATATTTTCCTCATAATTGTGTACATGTTCCCATATCCAGTATATGTGAACAATAAATGTTCAAATATATTTATACTCACAGTACATACATATACATATATATATATATATTGTAATACTTTTGTAATATTAACACAGTATATTATTCTATATGTTTTCAATATTATATCATTTAATATATTGAACTTTCATATATGGAAATATATTTTCTTTGCGTAAGCGTACACATTGAATTTTAAATTTTTAGATTATTATTATTGATTGGTGATTGTTAACTTAACAAAATCCTGAATTGAAACTCCATAGGGATCAGCTGTGAGGGAGTCGTGTCCCTCGTGTAGTTCACATGGAGAGCTTTATTTGACTTGTTTCCTATAAAGTTCTCCAAGTCACTTCTCAGAGTCCTGATGCTGCAGTAGAAGAGGAAGCTCACTAGGGCTCGAGTAGAGTTTAGATTGGGCTGTAATGTTGTTCAAAGGAAACTAAAACAACGCTAATATTGTGCTTGGCATTTCTTGTCATACCAGTAAAAACTCACTCATTATCAAATGGTCATGTGGTGTTATGGGCCATCATTGGATGTCTATCAACAAATGCACAATAACAATCCTCCATGATATGACTCAGGTGCGGCATGAAACGGAAGTTGCGCTCGTCTTTTCTCCTATTGTGCCGTATATCCGAGTGAAACGGCTTCTCAAACAAGAACAAATGTGGGGCGGGGCTTGATTTTGTCCCTGGGGAATTGATTGGATGGTTGTGGCTTACTATTGGCTGATCTCATGTGATTGACAGGTTGCTCCGCCCTCATCATCAGAGAAGAGAAGAGATGAGCTGCAAGAGGGAGGGGAAGTTATTCTGATTCAAGATTACAAGGCACATGAATTTAAGAAAATAATGATGTGCATGAATAAATCATTTATAATAAATGCTACAGTATACCATAAAAAAATAAGAATTGTGCATTTTGATTTCATGGTGACTTTAAACTGACCATGTTTCAGCCATGGAGTTCTGACATACTAAGAGACATCTCTCCTTTAGCATTCACATTCATCTCAATGACATTAGTTCAGCAGCCTTAGAAGTTCATGATGTGGTTCCTGGACTCTTATTTCATTGGCACTCAGATCCCCAAAAATTATGGATTTTTTTACGGAAATGTGACAGATAAATATTACAATATTTTGCAGCATACATCAAAAAGTATATTTCACACTATTAAGAGTTTTCACAAAATATCAATGCAAAACACAGTAATGTTTGCAATTTAGATGTTGCTTAAAAAAATTAACATAAATAGAACAAATGGCAGCTTTTGAATGGCTGTCAAGGGGACACAGGCTTTTCCCCCCAGAATGGTGCAGTTCCAGTCTCTTCCAGCAGGGGCTTCACTGCAGAGTAAACCAGCTAAACCCTGAGCTCCAGGATTCAGTGCTAACTGACTGGAACATTTCAATGATTTCACATATATACATGGGTTGAAGTTAAGATATCACTTATAAATGACAAGAGGTTGTCATTCTGGCAGGGTCAGAGACTGGAGGTGATCTTGCTGATCAAAACTTCCCCAAGCACATAAAACACAAAACCAATGCCAGCATGTCAATTCATACTTGGAACAAATTCTGAAACTGTCACAAAGCTGTTATTAGCAGGAAGCTGCATGCTCGTTTTGTTATTTTCCACTCTCAGCTTGAAACAACAGACATGACAAAGCACACATTTGTTATGAATTTAGGGTTTTTCAACTGTTTTTAGTAGATTACATGATTACATGGTGTGACATCATGACCACAGATTGCTGTTCAGCCTCAGAAAGAGCTTCCACTTCCAGCCAACAGCCATGATGACAACAAGAGCACTCGTTTTTACATGTTTTTGTTTGTTTTAGTCAAGTTTTTGACTTTAATGTAATTTTTTTTTTCTTAAAACTCATCTTTGATAATCAAAATTACATATTTAAACAGGAATAATTTCTCCATGTCTTAAAATAGATTGAATGTAACTCTATGCCCTTGCTTCATTTAGTATATGAGGAATCGGTGAATATGCAAATATTAATATATTTAAATATAAGACAGGGCGGGGCATATTGAACAGCTCCTCCCCTATTTAAAAATAGCCAATAGCATTTAGTTAATATCACAGCTCGGCCAGAGCCTTTGAGCTGTATATCCTCCTAATCTCCTCCATATCGCTTAAAAATACAGCATTCTGTGCAAAATTCAAATGTGTCCGATATGTGTTCTGGTCTGCGGCGACTTGATCATGTGATCCGCTCTGTGTATCGTGTCTCTGGACCGGAGCTGTGGCGGTTCGCGTGATACTTCATTCGCTCCAATGGAAAGCATATTTACACTGTCTGAATCGTTCCCTATCCCCTATATAGTGTGCTATGTGCCATTCACCATGTGTGAACAAGTGACCGATTGACGCAGCTTCAGTGTCTATTTATAGTATAGGAGGCGGAGCTTCAGACTCTAGAGAGCATTTGATTGGACAGAAAATCTGATGAGAAGTCATCAAAATCATATTGGCAGAATTGAGAGACTAAGTTTTGAATGCTTTTATCTTCTAAATGTGCATTTTGTCATTGTTTTGGAGCACACTAGATAACAGTAAGGCTAACATATTTACACTTACATTTTGATTTCATGGGGACTTTAAAGGTGTTCTTGTGCTCACTGTGGAAAAGCCCCGCCCCGCATGTCAACAGGATTGGTTACATGTTCATGTTCAAACAGGGGGTTTTAAACCGTGTCATCGATTCACTGCGGTTTTAAGGAGAAAATACTAAGCAATGGTGTCGACTTATGAATTTACACATGATTTGTCTTAAAACACTTTAAAAACACCTCATATATATATATAAAATGTAAAAGCTGGATTCTCACCACAGGGGAACTTTAAATTTAGTTAATATTTAATCATATCACAGTCATTAATATTAGTGCTAAAATGTCTCTGTAACATTGTTAACACACACATATATAAGCATACTATATTATTATGTTTATCTGTAACGCATAATAGGCCTTCATATATGTGACCCTGGATCACAAAACAAGTCACAAGTCGCACGGGTGTATTTGTGGCAATAGCCAACAATACATTGTATGGGTCAATATTATCGCCAAAAATCATTAGGATATTAAGTGAAGATCATGTTCCATGAAGATATTTTGTAAATTTCCTACCGTAAATATATAAAACATTTATTTTTGTGAGTGAGTGCAGCACAATAGTGAACATAAATGCACAACTTTAAAGGAGATTTTCTCAATGTTTAGATTTTTTTTTGCACCCTCAGATTCCAGATTTTCAAATAGTTGTATCTCGACCAAATATTGGCATATCCTAACAAACCATACATCAATGGAAAGCTTATTTATTCAGCTTTCATATGATGTATACATATCAATTTCATAAAATTGCTCCAAGTGACTGGTTTTGTGGTCCAGGGTCACATTTATATATATAATTGGACTACCTGAAAAAAAAATCTTTTTACATTTTTCTTTTTAGTGCATTGCTCATGTCTTGGAGTTATTTTATTTTTTTTTATCATAATTTGTCAACATTACGTTTTTAATTCAAATGTTGTTTGGTTTTCATGATGATGTGTCTTTTTTAATTGTTTTCACTTTCATGGACAAAATTATAACCCATGATTCATGTGTCTGTCAGACAGATTTATGACACTCATAATCAGCAGAAAGATCAAGATCAAGATCAAGATCTCAGCCAATCAGATCATCTGTGCCTGAAAAACCTGTTTAATGTTATTGACAGTATGAACAATTCAATTCAGTCATGTAATCAGATCTGACCACTGGGCAACTGTTCTTAGCATTTGTATAGAGTTCTTGACAAGTATTCACACTGAAACTGCATGAATTTCAGGTTGAATCAGTTCTGGCATGTGCAGTAAGAAGCCCTGGTAAGTTTCCAAACAAACAACAACACTCCTTCTCCGAGGAATTAAAGAAATGCAAAACTCTGCAAGATTTGCTCAGATATGTTGCGTCTGTCTAACGAACACCCCACCCACCCGTTCGCTTTTTGGCTCACATTCTTCTTTACTGCATCTCCGTCATCAGCCGCTGGAGTTTTTCAGAGCGATGAGGGCCTCCCCCATCTCCACAACTATGAACGCGCACGATTACTCTTCTGTCTACCTGAGGCAGCCAGACCAGGGTTAATGTGGTTCAAATAAATCAAAGTTAAGCCCCAACTCATCTTCTGACGGTTAACCTTGTCCCATACATCCTACAAGATGTATTGCTAGACTGTTGTGACAGCTCCAACATAAAAAATGAACAGCGAGCTTTATGAGGCTTTAAATGACGAAAATAACAAAAAAACAATTTAAAGATTTGGGCTCCAGGAGAGTGTGTTAAAGAGTGCAAAGATATTTTGGGTTCAGCAATGGAGCAAACTCAAAACAGAGAGTCGACTTGGCCTGGAAACGCTGAGGATTTGACAGAGTCCAGGGCATGTAGGCCAATGGCTAATTAATCATTCCTCTGGACTGGCTAGGATAAGATAATGAGGTCTTTAAGTGGTGATTAATTCACACCGAAATAGAGCGTCATGTCAGTTCCCAAGGGAGGCAGGACGGGGATTAAACAGTGACCTGAGTTTATGGTTTCGGTAGGGCAACTTGTGGCCCAAACCCCTCTCAGTACCTGGGAAACGCACTGTTTAGGCTTATAACCACCGCAGGAACTTTCCCCAGGAACTAGCGACTTTGGGGTGGTACTCTGTGTGTTTCAACGGCAGGAATCAGGGTCTAAATGAAGTTCCAGGTAAAAATCCCCCCTTCAGAAAATCCCTGCTCACGAGGTAGTACTTCTTCAAGGTTCAGGAACTTTCGGGGGTGGGACTTGGGCACTGAACATGCTGATTGGTTGAGTTCATGCCGCATTTTGATTGGTTGACTCAACGCAGCATTGATTCTTAAAAGCATCCATTTTTAAAAATCTGTTGCGGTGCGAGCAGTAAGATTTTTTGCTATTCGAATATCTGCTTTTCCACCAAAATGACCCAGAACAATTTGTCCCAGGAACTTTTTTTCCCCCAGACCTGTTGCTGTCTGGGTTTCCATCGCGGTCTAAAATACAGTGAAGATTAGGTAAATTAGTCCGGTGACGTAGGACTGTGCATTACTTTACAGTTCCCACTGAATTTCGTCCTCCGCGTATAAGCTTAATAAAGCCTGGACCTTGTAATCGGTCATATTTTTAAAACTCCATTGTTGATTAGAATAGCACACAACTCTTACTGGACGCACCGCAACAGACTTTTAAAAATGGTGGTCTAGACCCTGATCCTTGTGGTCGAGAGACACCGAGTACCACCCAAAAGTCCCGAGATCCTGGGGAAAGTTCCTGCTGTGAAAACGCAGCTAACAATGGGGTTTGAAAAATTCGACCAATGACGAGGTTCAGGCTTTATTAAGCTTATATGCGCAGGATGAAATCCAGCGGGAACTGGAAAGCTGCGCGCAGTCCTGCGTCACCGGACAAATTTTCCTAATCTTTACGTTACTTTAGACCGCAATGGAACAATAGGTCTGGGGGAAAAATTTCCTGGGACAAATTGTTTTGGGTAATTTGGGTGGAAATGCGGCTGGTGTCATGCAAAGGTCAAAGGCACTGTTGGAAATAACAGGCCTGCGGTGCCTTCCTCACCTGTGTGTTTTTCTGGCCTGACAGAATAATTCTGTGGAAGGGATTTAGGCTGTTTTCACACTTGGTTCATTTGCTTGATTTGATTCATTCCAACCCCTATCCCTGTTCTTCACAGTTTTTGACACTTTGGATTTACCACCAAACTTTTGCACCTTTTCTCTCCGAAGGGGATTTATTTGACGACAAGCTATAAGACATGTGCGCATACAAATATGTAAATTATACATCTTCTGTTGTGCTTTCACACCAACCAATCAAACCAAACTATGGCGCCAAAAAGATACAAATCCAGAACAAAAGCTTTAGTGTGAAAGAGGGTCCCACTATATATTAGGTCTTTAACTACTTTGTACTAACATTTAAGCTAATCATTTGATACAATGCACTTATTGTGTACATACATGATTTTACCTTGTTCTTATATTTTAAAAATTATTTTCTGTAATTACATCTATAATTACAATGTTCCCACTTTCATTTATGATTGTCTTATATTTTTTATTGCTGTTCTAAATACCGTTACATTTTTAAAGGATTTTGTTTGTGGAGTGATGAAAACTAAAATACATAGCCAGTTTTTGCCGTTAAAAATGCAAGAGCAGGTCAGTGGACGAGAAAAAAGAAAGAAAGAAAAAAAAAAAGCTCAAGGTCTAGACTTGCTATACAGCTTTTTTAAAAAGTTGAACGTATTATAACTTGAGCTCTGCATTTATAGAATGTCGTGTCATGCATGAGATGGAGCAAAAGACACGAGAGGTGCAGCGGTTAAAGACTAATGAAGTTTACTTATGAAAAACAATGGAAAAGTAGTGTTCTGTGTGAATGGCCCATTATAGTGTTTATATTGTTTATAATATGATGCGTTTTACATTTACATAATTATACATTTAACTACTAAGTATAATCAACTACATGTTCTTACTAGGCTTAGGAATCAGGGTTGGTTGAGGGTTAGTTGCATGTACAGTAATTATACACAATTTATAGTTATTACTACAGTAACTATGTAACCATGTGTAACAAGGACACTGTGACATAAATTGATACCAGATTAGGTTTAGGGTTAGTTACATGTAATTATGCATCATTTATATTTATATTTAACAGTAACTACATGTAACATGTGTAACAAGGACTTTGTTCAATAGAGTGTTACCTTAACATTATTTCTGAATGTTATAACAAACTGTGTCTTATATACAGATGCATCTCTGTATAAATGCAATTTTGACCCGGTGTGACTTATAGTACGGTGCGACTAATTTTCCAGAAAATACAGTAGGTTATAAATGTCCTTTTGTCCTTTACAGCATGTCTGTTTGTTTAGTTCCCAGTACGTTTAAAAAAATATGTGAAGCATGTCACTTTGTGGTGAAAGCAAAAGAGTGATTTGCATATGTGACCGTCCACACCTGCGTCAGAGGTGACATCCAAATATGATTGAGGACTTGCACAGCCAGCTTAGCAGTTTGATGGTCTGCAATACTGAAAGAGACGACCGTGATATAAATCAGATCGAGACCCTGAGGCAAGCTCAACACAAAGGATCTTTTACAGGGTTCACGTACAAACTGATTCTGTGTAATGAAGCTGCGGTTTAATGTGACAGTCAAAGTCATTGAAGGAGAACTCCCTAGTTCACCTCAAACTACCGGGTCGTCGATTACCTCACAAACGCTTGAGTCCTCAGGCGACAAGCGCACCCACAGGTATGCGAGCAGCTTCGCTTCAGTCGGCTACACACATGCGTTTTTACATCTTTATACATCTTTATCAACTGCTAAGTAAAAAAATATAAGGCTACTTGGTGCTTGATAACATGTAATGTTGATTTAAGTGATAAACAGACAGGAGTTGCACAGAAACCACATCAGTTTCTGCTTCATTCCCCTTTTGCTACCATTTGAAAGTTGGCACCAGCACTTATTCACAAAGCCAGATATCCATCATGAAGCATTACAACAAATCTGTCTTTCACTTTCAAACTGTTAATGTCAATTTGGACTTGGCAAGCTTGCAGCCATAACATTCTTCAAACATATTTTCAAATCTGTGTGATGATCGTTGGAGACGGTAGTCGCAATTACAGTCGTTTGTGTCAACAATACATTCTTACAAATGAAGAATCTTTATTGGCATCGACGGTTCCATGAAGAACCTTTAACATCCATGGAACCTTCCAGTTGAACAAAAAAAAGTTCTTCAGATTCTTAAAATGTTCTTTATGATAGGGAAAAAAAGTTGGTTCTTTTAAGATCTTTTCACTGAAAGGTTCTTGGGGAACCAAAATGTTTTTTTTTTTTTTTGGCATTGCAGTGAAACCCCATTTTGAACCTTAATTGAGCTGCAGTTGATGACTGTGGAGTAATATCTTCTACTGGTTCATTCATTTGAGATCATTGCTCATTAATATGGGGAAAAACAGCATTGTTCTGACAGCACATTCCACTTTCAGGAGGAAATTAACCAACAAAAAACGTACTTGTAACGTGTTTCTGTAGAGAAAGTGTTTTAACATTGAACAAATTACACACATTTTAACATCATTTTAAGTGACATTGTACTTACTCAAATAAGTACTAGGTAATATGAATTAAATATGTACTTACTATAGAGTTATGGTTGAGGTTTGATTTAGGGTTACTTACTTGCTATAACCCTGTTACTATAGTTATTACTATAGTAAGTACATGTAGTAACGTGTAACTTTGTCACCTTAAAATAAAGTGTTACCCACATCTCTAATTTTTGAAATGATGACAAAGATAGATAATGTATGTAGATGTGCCACTTTTATACATTCACGTTTACATTTATATTCCATAACAAACAGCTTTAGTGATCTTTATTCATACGGAATGACATTAATAACACATTAATTACCCCGCTATGACTAAGGAATAACACTATATTACTAACATTAATATACACTATCTTTACTGTGCAGAGTATGCAGATTTTCTGTGTGCATAAAATACCTTACCAAAAAAAAAAAAAAAACAGTTCACAGTATTTCCAGTGCAGTATTCAGTAAGTAGTAAGCAAATATTTAATTTCAATAGTCTAAGTTTAGAAATGATTTACAAAATAATTTTATGCTGCATCAAATATGCAGAATGTCTCTCAGACATCAAACGCACTCCGAAAAAAGTGAGATTTAATTCAAATTGATTTAGCAAGTTTTTGCTCACAGCTGATGAATCAGTTTTAGGTTACACTTTATTCAATATTCCACTTTAGACATTCAACTAACTATAAGTAACTTTGCAACTCATTATAGTATTAGTAGACTTTCTGCTTAATATCTGCTAACTCTTTATTCTGATGCTCCTCAACAGACATTCTACTGACTATAACTAACTTTGCAACTACATGTCAACTTATTCTACTAATCTGAACCCCTAAACACCAAACACCCAGTCTACCACAGTCTACTAATACTCCAATGACTGCTAGTTGACGTGTAGTTGCAAAGTTACATATAGTTAATAGAATGTATAACGTGGACTATCGAAATTGTAACCCAGTTTTATTCTTTCTTCACTTTTGTGACGTGTATCAAAGTGAAACGGCTTCTGGAACAAGAACAAATGAGAGCAGGGCTTGATTTTGTTTGTGAAGAATTGATTGGATAGTTGAGGTTTGCTATTGGCTGATCTCATGTGAGTGACAGGTTGCCCCGCCCACATCATCGGAGAAGAGAAGATGTTGCCGCAAAAGGGAGGGGAAGTTATTTTGATGCAAGGTTATGAGGCACATACAATAATAATGAAGTCATTTATACAATGCAATATTACATTAAAAAAAAGTATGAATTGCCCATTTTGATTTCATAGAGTGTCTTTAATGTAGTCGATCTTTAGTTCCTGTATTTTTATCGAGAATGGCAAGAGCTCAAAGAATCTCTTGTCTCTCTCAAGATGGAAAAAGATTAATAACAGAGAACAGTACAGAGAGTGAGGGATATGATCTGGTCCTGCTTGCACTGTCAGCTGCAGGGCTCCCCGCGTTTCAGGTCAAAGGTCATCCAGCTGCGAACCCGCCCGCTCTCATGACGCTGCAGTTGCAGACATCGAGGTGTGGGGTCCGCGAGCACATCTGGTTCTGCTTACCGCCAGACAATCCAGGCTTTTTATCAGCCTCATCAACAGCACGCTCGCAGGTACCAGGGTGGCAGTGCATTTCTCAATCTGCCAGTGACAGCTTTAGTGTGAGCCACAGATGCTGGGTTTACTGCGTGCAGACTGCAATAGATCATCATCTTCAACACATACAATTTGTCTCTGGACAAAAAGTGCATTTGCAAATGAACATATAAGACATAAATAAAACATATACAGGTACATGGCCATACATATTTTGATGGTCCCTTTTGAACATTCTATTAACTATAAGTAATGTTGCACCCAAGTGTCAACTAGCAGTCATTATAGTATAAGTAGACTCTCTGCTTAATATCTGATAACACTTTATTTTGATGCTCCTCAACAGACATAATACTATAGACTAACAGAAAGCAATATAAAGATCATATTTCATGATAACAGAAATAAAATGGAAGATTATACATTAATGGGAAGGCTTGTACAATTGTAATGCAGCTTTCACCTTATAATTATAATACAACCAGGCCCCGCTCCTCACTCTACTGAGAGTTAAGGCCTATTTATACTTCTGCGTCGAACTGCCGCCGTAGCTACGTCGTAGGCTGTGTGTAGCGCGCGTACCCTTCGGCGTACCCTGACGTGCACCTCTCCAAAAATGTAACAACGCGTCAATTCTACGCGGACTCAAGCGCTGTGATTGGTCTGCCAGAACCCCTCCCTCAGGGTTTCACATCCCTAGGTGCGCGTCAACGCGGACAACGACGCAGAAGTATAAATTAAAACCAACACGTTGCCTACGGCGTATAGGCTCCGGCGTAGGTCCGACGCAGAAGTATAATGAGGCCTTTAGTAGACATCTAGGTGCAACGTTACTTATAGTCAACAGAATGTGTTAAAGGGACCATAATAAAGTGAAGCCAAATGTAACGTAGCAACACTTAAAATGTATGAGTCCACTATAGATATTCTACTAACTATAAGTAACTTTGCAACTGCATGTCAACTAGCAGTCAATAGTGTCACGCTTTAGCAAAGCCGTGGTGTATGCGGGAACACGATAAAGACGATTCATGTTAACAGACTTTATTAAAGGAAAACATAATATGATATTTTAAAAAAAATCAAATAGATGTAACTTACATAATTTGAGTACAGAAATATGACCTGTTTACGAATTATCTGTTATTTATGTATGACTGACCACTATATAGTATATCAATCTGCAAGCAATCGCATCATTACCGCATGTTTGCTGAGTTCCTCTGAACCCCTCCACCTCCCCAGCTCCACCTGCCTAGATCTGATATGGGATTTATGTATGTCTATTTATGCAGCAGAAGCATGATATATTACATGTTCACAGCAGTGTGTCTTTGGGCCCTATCTTGCACCCAGCGCAATTGACTTTGTACAGCGACGCATGTATCATTCCTATTTTGCACCCGCGCACAGCGGACTTTTCCCTCCACAGACGCACGTCGGTTAACTAAGAAATACACTTGCGCTCCCGGGGGCGGTTCACCTGCATGCTATTTTGCAGGTTTAGAAAACAATTCCGCCACTGACCGAAAAAAAACCTAGTTTAAAGTCAGTGGTGCGTTGCGCATGTTATTCATATGCTATTTCAAGGGCGCATGCTTGGCCATAATCAATGTAGCGTGTGCACAACGCGCATACACTGATTCTCTCATCTACACAGAAGCAGCAGTTTTCATTTTTGCAAATCATACATTATTACGATAGATAGATAGATAGATAGATAGATAGATAGATAGACAGTTTATTATAAAATGATAGCCTACATCTAGCTTACACATTTACCCAAATTATCATACGCCTGTTTAACCGAAGTTAATTTGGGTGTGTTTCTCCATCCCCAATGTCACTTCTCTGTGTTTTACGGCCCTGACGAGAACGTCGGTCTCCTCGGCTGTGAACCGCTCCTGGCGCACGCCTGGCAAATCTGCCGTTATAATAGGAATCCGCTTTAGAACAAGCGCGTCTGCTCTTAAAGGGAATGTGAGATGACGCTCTGATTGGTTTATTTTTTACGTTACGCCCAAACCACACCTATGAATAATTAAGCTACTTCAGACCAACCCATTTTAGATTTGCGTCGGGCGCAAGAGTCATTTATCCCGCCGGTATAATAGCAACAGCGCCCAAGACCCGCCCACAAAGTTACTTGCGTTTCGCGCTTAATACTCGCGTTTCAGACCGTTAAAATAGGGCCCTTTGTATCTAACGGCAGTAGCAAGTCCATACTAGCAATAATTAACAGTGCATCTGATCTAGTCTGCCAAGACCAAATACATTAACCTTGCCATATTCAATAACATGCAAAAGCTTTTTCAAGAGTTATGATTTAAATTTATAAAACAAATGCAAATTTTGTTATCTAATGCAGTGAAATTCAGACATTTCAAAGTGTTGCTCAACTGTCTAAATACTAGGGGCAATGGTGAATAATATGCTTCATAAATTGGTGAAACATGTGAAAGGTATGCATAAGTGGCAGCTTAATTGGCAGCGGTAGAGTAAAACACCCACCTGTACATGTAGCTCCATTCCTTCACATAATTCTTGTTTTGAATCTCAAATCCCCCTTTCCCCTGAGGCCGGTGATAAATCCATGCTTGTCAAACACACATTATGACAACTTTAATGATATACTGCACCTACATTAACCGAATCCCAAAAGAGTTTTGGAAAGCTTCCATTGGGTGTTAATGGAGATATGCAGTCTGCCACTTGCAAGTGTGGCTTTTTGGATACACAATACACACCGTACAAGGAATGTGAATTCATGCCTGGCCTTTTATCTCAGGTTGTACTTTTATCCAGTACTTAAGCATGCTTAGCAGAATTATTTTGCACCTGCAGGAAAATCCCCATATCCATAAACAGGGTGCACTTTTCGGTGGGAATCGAACACTGGAATCATTCATCACTCTAGTGGCTGATTATTTTGCCAGGGTGTCTGCTGAGAAACCCCCTCCACCCTAGGCTTTACGTTAGCGTTCATGTTGTGATATTGAAAATCAATCCTAACAAGCGGCACAGAATACCTGCTAATCGATTTCCAGTTTCTGCCAAAGGAGATCAGGGGAAAATGTACCCCAGATGGAAAGCATTCCTGTTAATGGTTGAATTTGTACATCAGAATAGCTTGGAGCCAGCAGTTTTACTGACGGAGAATACCTGGATAGAGCTATCTGTTAGCATTCCCATTCATCACAATGGCAGTTCCTCGGTAAGTACGCACCCTGCCATCTTTGCTCAACTATGCGCACACTGATCACTCTGGAGCCGCGGGAAAATGAAGGCATGACAATGCTGAGTGACGGATGGCACAAACACACACAGTCCATCAGGTTATGCTGAGCTGAGATGCCAAAAGCAGCAGTCATTGAAGAAGTCCATTTCACACTTTTAAGAGCCCTAACTTGATAGTGCTAATCTTGAACCACCTTGGAAGTGACAGTGACATTTAAAGTCCCCATGTGATGAAAATCAAGCTTTTAATGTTGTTTATATGTCTATGTGGTGTTTTTAATATGCTTTAAGACAAACCATGTGTACATTTATAAGTCAACACCATTGCTGAGAATTTTCTCCTTAAAACTGCAGTGAACTAGCCTGGTTAAAACCAGACCCTTCTCAGTTGAAACTGAGTGTAGGGTCTGGGGAAGCTATGTAGACAATTCATTTCCAAAGGGGCGTCACCAACCGACGTAGCTCCCTTCGCAGGGAGCTTGATTGACAGGCGATCTAACCAATCATAATCCGCCATCCGCCATTTTGTCCGACAAAGCAGTCAGGAGAGATCAAAGAGTATAGAAGTAACTTCTATACTCTTTGGAGAGATAGCAGATTAACATGGGAGGATTTGAACATGAATAACGGAGTGTACTGACGTCTTTCCGCGGTTAAAACAACAATCCTTCCCATGTTCATTCATGTTTATTTGATGCTATAAATGAACTAGAAGGAAGTGATGATTGGTTCACGAGCAGCTTTAACTGATGCTCTACAGCGATCTGTCAGACACATTAAAGAGCCACAAAACGGTATGTATCGTTTCAATTTCTTTTAAAAAATGACCAAATTTGAAAGGTGAGACTTTGTTTAATATGTTTAATATCAAAAGTAACAGAAAAGTAACCTGGTCTGTCCTGTCTGTCAGCGTGTTGTCAGTCTCCTCTCTGCTCCGCGATGTATTTTTCACTGCGTGAGAACATGGTGTGGCGTGAGAGCAGCGTAGCTTGTCGGGCATAGCGACAGTAACTAAGGAGGGCGGGTCTTTGCGATCAGTTCGATGAAGGAGATGACGTATGCTTCGAGTGTTGTTCTTTGCTCCGGTTTAAACGAAAACGGTAAGTTTAAATCGCTCAAAACAGACGCGATAACTGATTCGAACGAGTGATGTTCCACGGCGGCATCCATCTTTGTAACGAAATCTCCTTCAGCGTCGCTGCGCTGTCGTCATCATGTAAATCCCTCCCCAAACGTTTCTGATTGGTGCCGCGATTTCGGCGGCACAGAAATGAGTTTGAATGGGCTCTTCTCCAGACTATCCTGGAGAGAGAATTAAAATTCGCCGGAAGTAGTCTGGGTTTTCCCAGGCTAGCAATGAACCAAAGACAGTCTCAAAAACACGCTTTGAAATCGCTGGTGCTTCTGACGTCACAAACTACCTTGTAACCAATCAGATCAATGTGTGATCGTCAACGAGTGGATCTCTGAGCTGAGTGAGTGAGTGAGTGGAGGCGGGGCTCATTTGCATATTCATAGAACCGCGTATACTAAATGAGGCAAGGGTGTAGAGCTACAAGCTATTTTAGAGCATGAATAAACAGTTTTTCAAGGAAAGTTTTTTTAAATATGTCATTTTGGTGATCAAAGATGAGTTTTAAGGGATCAAATTATTGACTACAGGGGGACTTTAAAGGTTGGCATGTTGGAGGTCAATACTTGTCCCTCAGTTCTACTGAATGTTCACTTGTAGTGTACTTCAAAAAAGTCATTATAATATTAATGAAATAAAAGGCCACTTGACTTAAAAGACAGTACAAGTTCACGACTGTTTCTTAACACACTTAAGTACGCTTTTAAAACGCACACTCTGTATTGATGTCAAATTAAACGTTTTTCTTTAAAATACATTTTAAATCATTATATTTTACCTCACTTTAAAGTGCACTTATTTTGATGTGTTGACTAACATATTAAAGCACATGTAATATGCTAGATTGTAATTTTAACTGTAGTGTATTATTTTATATTACATTTAAAATGTATATATTTGAAATGTACTTAATTGCAACTTCATTACACATATGTAATCATGAATATATTTAAATACATGACATACATGGTTTCAGTAGACATTACATTAATAGTTTCCCATAAATATATACATATTTAGTTTTAGCCATATTTCAGCAAAAGTTGTACTAATTGTATTTAATGTACATTTAAACTATAATAATTTTAGGTAAAACTTTATTTTACAGTGTCCGTGTTACATATGTTACATGTACTTTATGCAAATGTCTGAATAAATAAATAAATTATGCATTATTACATGCAACTAACCCTCAACCAAATCCTACCCTAACCCTATAGTAAGTACATGTAGTTAATTAATATTACTCGGTACTTAAATATATAATTACACTGTAACAATGACACCTTAAAATAAAGTGTAACCTAATTTTCATTTCATTGGAATTCACATGCAATTAAGTGCAACATCACATTCAGTCCACACTGAAGTCTATTCTTTCAAGTACACGTAAGTTTGTAAGTTTACTTTCAGTGTAATTTAAAAGGGTTTAAAAGATAATTAATATTCAGTAATGTTATAGATTTAACTGCACTGACACTATCGGATAAGGACAAAATTTTTAGACATTCTACTAACTATAAGTAACTTTGCAACTGCATGTCAACTAACTCTCAGTAGAGTATTAGTAGACTGTTAGGTTATGTTTAGGTGTTAGGGTTTGGGTTAGTAGAATAAGTTGACTTGCAGTTGCCAAGTTACTTATAGTCTTTTGGGGGAGCATCAAACTAAAGAGTTGGCAGATATTAAGCATACAGTCTACTAATACTATAATGACAGTTAGTTGACATGTAGTTGCAAATCTACTTATAGTCAGTAGAATGTCTAAAGTAGACTATCAAAATAAAGTGTAACCCAAAATTTTAACTGAATTGATCTGGTTAAAGACAGTTTGAAACAACAACTAAATTGACGTGAATAGCGACACTATTGTCTCTTAAAAGCTGAAATTGAATTTGTTTAATAATTGATGAATTGTACAACATTAACACTGTGAAGCTGCTTTGAAACACTCTGTATTATATAAAGCACTAAATAAATGTGACTTTTTGGCTTCTTTCTCACAAGGGTTTCAGCCTCTTCAGGACTCTTCCTCAACCTCATTCCGATCATGGCTTTACTGGCATCCTTTCCATGTCATCAGCATGCTATTGCAGTTTGGGCCTTCAGTGTAAGCCATTATTTACCCTCCTGACACCCTTTCACCCTGCTATCAGACCCCCCATGACCTTTCCTAACCCACACCACCACATGCCACAGCTCCCCACTGACAACCTCGAACCTTTCCCAGAAAACAGCCCCTAAACCTGTCACCGCCTTCCCTGCATTGATTCTGGGACTATCTATAACGCCACCTGCACAAAAATACACTTTTCAACACTACATTCCTCTAAGATTTTCCACAACGCAACACTTCTGACGACAGAATGGCTGAAGCGAATGAACAAATGGCGTTATGATTCGTCCACCTTTCCAATTGGCTTCTCCACCCTTGATCTCCGCATGCCTGGAAATGCAAATGCGGATCTCCACCTCCGTCACTGTCATCAAAAGCATAAATGCTAACATTCAGCGCTCTGCGGTCCTGCTAAGACCACCTAGGTGGAGTCGTGACGCTTCGGGGGTTTGTGTACGAATGCAAGCCATTTGCTCAGTCCTCACCGGGTGATGGTGTGAATGCAGGAGTCCAGCCTCAGGAAGTGAGGAAGAGCTTTATGTTCTGCTCGGCTAACAGGCCTGATGATGAGCTCCAAATTGCTTCCCATCTGCACTAATAAATGGCAGCAGGTGATAACACCTCAAGTGCCATGAATACCTCGAGGAAGACGTGCTAACAATTCAATGCCATGGACAAACTGGGGTTTTATGTGTTCTACATCTACAGAATACATCTCAAAGTGAAGGATACCGCTGCATTTCTGTGACTCTCTTTGTTGTTGATTCCTCAGCGATCAGTCTCAGGATCCTGTGATAAGAGTTGCTTCAGATGTTGATTCTAAGCCAGAATAGAAGTTGTTGTTGTTGTTTTTTACCAATAATTGATGCACTTTTAATAGAAATAAATGTTGTGATGTTATATGTCATCAACATGAATCAACAATACAAGTCCAGCACTTTGTAAAGTCTTCTCCAGCACATCCCAAATACTTTCAATTCATGTTTTTATATGTTTTGAAACAAGTTTTCTGTTCCGATGTTGCATTTATGCGATTATAAATGTAATAAACAGTGATATTGTGAAATATTATTACGATTTAAAATAGCTGTTTTCTATGTGAATATACTGTAAAAAGAAATGTATTCCTGTGATCAAAGCTGAATTTTCAGGATCATTACTCCAGTCTTCAGTGTCACATGATCCTTCAGAAATCACTCTAATATGATGATTTGATGCTCAAGAAACATTTATGATTATTATCAGTGTTGAGTATTACTGTGGAAACACTGACACATTTTTTCCCTCAAGATGCTTTGTTAAATAGAAAGTTCAAAAGAATAGAATTTATCTTTTGTAAACAATAAAAAAATAAAAAAAATAAATAAAAAAAAAATCCAGTATAATGAATAAAAATTCAATCTGACTGAATCCACACTTTTGAACAGTAGTGTATATGTATATTGGGTAACACTTTAGAATACTGTTCCTTCATTAATGAATAACTGCACAGGTACAAATGAGTAACGCACTTTTAACATTCCAGTAACTACTATTAACTAAAAATAAACTCTGAACTACCACATTCAACTGAGCGCTATTACTTACTAATTTGTTAATCAGAGTTTCTTGTTAGTTAATAAAACAATAAGCCTTGTGAAGTCGTGTTTTACAGTGGATTTAGAACAGCTAAGGGGCGTTGTTAGGCACGACGCGGAGCAGAGCTGTTCTAAATCCACTATAGCTCTTATAAAACGGTTACTTCATAAAAATATTCATTTTAATATTTTTTTCATTTATAAAATAAACACCAGCAACAAAAAAACAACAACAACAACCTTATAACACATTTATTCCTCCGCCAAGCAAAGTAGTTCCAAAGAGGTTGCCAAGCAACACATGCAGCAACAAAGCATCACAAACGCAGTTGCGCAGTGATACTAATGTGATGCGGTCACAGGTGTGTGTTTGCTGAGTCATTTACACTAATGTGATGCGGTCACAGGTGTGTGTTTGTGGAGTCATTTACACTAATGTAATGCGGTCACAGGTGTGTGTTTGTTGAATCATTTACAGCGGCTTTGAACGCGGTTCAACCAATCAGAATCAAGGACCGGAACTATCCGTTTTATAATAGTAGTTACTAGAATGTAAAAAATTGTGCGTTATTAATTTGTTCCTGTGCAGTTATTCATTAATGAAGGAACAGTATTATAAAGTGTTACCGTATATTGTAAGACTAAGAGCTGTAAAACACAGTATGGTAACACTTCGT
This sequence comes from Leuciscus idus, assembly GCA_021554675.1. Lineage (NCBI taxonomy): Eukaryota > Metazoa > Chordata > Actinopteri > Cypriniformes > Leuciscidae > Leuciscus > Leuciscus idus. The sequence continues at coordinate 39,366,877 of CM038627.1, forward strand.
GTTCTCTGTGAAGTATGAATGCTGGTTTAATTGCTTAAGTGATATATTTTGTGCGTCGCAGCTGTATATTCAGCGGTTGGATTGAGGGAATGATTAGGGTTTGAACTTCCACAATCTTCTTGTCACCTAAGAAGGGAGGTTTCTCTATCCCATAATGTTCATATGATCTATTCAAGGCCAAATGTATGAAGTGCTAATCAGCCCCCAGCGCTCCCTGACTTCTTCACGGTGTTTGTGACGATCACCAAAGCGACCCAGTTGGTCAAACATGTGCGGGAGTGTTTTTCTAGGGGTGGGGGGGCAGGAGGAGGGCTAATTAGAAGTCATTCACCAACTATGGGGCCAAATGGAGCAATTATCTGCCCCAGTGAGTAGATAATTCTCCCCATTCATCTGTCACCATCCAGGCTCTGACTCATCACCTCCATAGACCCTCGACACCTCCACACACACGCACACACACACGCACACGCACGCACACACACACACTGTTAACTGCTTGCTTGTGTATCCAGCAGTTTGTCTCTGACACGGTTATGTCCAGATTCCCCCGCAAATATGACAACATTATTAATATGAGGTGGGGAGATGAACTGTGATGAATGAAGCGTATGAAACGCGTGTTAGAAAACATCAGCACAGTGTGATCGAGCGGGACATCATTACTTGGTCTTTCACAGAGGAAGGTTTTCACATGCACTTTTCCTTGATGTGATGCCAAGGCATTTACAGATAATGCAATGCTAAAATAATAATAATGACAATAATTATACAATCTTAAAATGTTTAATGTACACAAAATAGTGCAAATTGGTTTTTGATGGTGCAATTCAACCTAAAATAGCAATAAAATATAGTTACTTTATTTAAAATACCATTAAAATTTGTAATAAATAAATGATTGACTGAATGAAGGAATATATATATATATATATACACTCTAAAAAATGCTGGGTTGTGTTAACCCAATGTTGGGTCAAATATGGACTAACCCAACGTTGGGTTCAAAATTCAATTTAAAAATGGACAAACCCAGCCGTTGGTTTACATTTTTAATGTAACCAATGCAATTTGTCCATTTTTAAATTGCATTTTTTAACCCAATGTTGGGTTAGTCCATATTTGACCCAAAATTGGGTTAACACAACCCAGCAGTTTTTAGAGTGTGTATATATATATATATATATATATATATATATACACACACACAAATAATTACATACAGTACATACATACCTAAATGGATAAATAAACAAGCAAACAAACAAATAAATAAATAAATACACAGATAAATACATGCATACACATAAATAAATACATGAATATATAGATGGATGGATGGATTGAATTGAATAAACAGATGTCCTCTTTCAAAAAATAAATATAAACATGTTTAATACATATTGTTATTACATTACATTATAATGTCCTGCATGATCTTCTCTGTGAAACATGAGTCTTATCTGCAGTTTAGACGAGACACACACACACACACACACACACACACACACACACACACACACACACACACACACACACACACACACACACACACACACACACACACACACACACACACACACACACACACACTGTCGGTAGAGTGACGGAGTGATTGAATAATGACTTCTGCACCTGAAGAGAGAGAGAGAGAGAGACTCATCTTCACATGAGAAACACAGTGGAAGGCTTTGTGTCGCTGTGTGATATTGTTTTAGCTGAGCTTGAGGTTATTAATACATTTAATTGATCATGTAAAGTTATACAGGCTTTACATTACCATTGAATGCAATCATTAACATTACGAATATGTTCTTCAAATTGCTAAAGATGAGTCGGCATATCCTTGCTTTGTGCATCACAGATTTGTGTTGTTGTTGTGCTGAAAAAGCTTCATTAGATCAGAGTTCAGTGGAATCCAGGAGCTGTTTTATCACTATCAGTTCAAGACAGATATTTATCATCTGAAATAATAAAGAAAAACATTAGTTTTTAATGGTGCTACCAGAGATCAGGCTAAACAAACATGCAGAGACACCACAGCCACAGCCTCTTATGCAACATACTGTAATTATACATTTCGTGCATCTTTATATTTGGCATCTGTGATGTGATGAAATATGAGGACGGGTTTTTGACAGTCAAGAATAACAAACAAAACAAGCAATCATAACTGAGCTTAAGAGCTATGTTTGTAATTTGTGCTGATTCGAGGGTGTGAGAATGATAACCATCATCATCATCATCATCATCAGCGGTTTCAGATCTGTTGAATGATTTGTTGGGCATATTTATGAATTTAATATAATTGCATATTATTGAACTCTTATCAGGTGAAGATGAGGATCTGTTGTGTTGGTCAGGCTTCTGTAAACTGCTGAACATGTACATATATAACATGTTCAAATCTGTTTTTTTTTGGGAGAATGTTGGCCTTGTTTCGCCTCATCATTGGCTCTGCATCTGTTCTTCAGTCTAAAGCGTCTGACTCCTGTACAACACCGCCGGAGAATCCTCAGATATGCCGGATGGTTTACGGTGTGCCGGTGAGATGTGTGTGTCGTGACCGCGAGCGCTTTTAAACGCTTCCAGTTGTTGTTCTCTGATTCTGAAGGAAGGGAGGAGAGAAGAGAGAGGGTGAACACTGACAACACTGACACAACTGATACACAGTTTCAATGCATTCAACAGACGCCTCGGCAGAAAACACAACACAAACATTCACACAACACAAATACTGTTTCCAGAACATGTGTAATTAGTGAGACAACAGCTGAGAAAATCATTACAACTGCACTGTTATTAGAGTGATTCAGTAACACTTTACAGTAAGGTTTCATTTCAGTTAACATGAACTATGAACACCACAGCATTTATTAATCTAATGTGACTTTCAACATTTACTAATGCATTTAAAAAAAAAAAAATGTATCTGTTAATATTAGTTAATGCACTGTGAAATAACATAACATAAAAATAAAATAACGAACATTAACTAAGGTTAATAAATACTGTAATAATATATGCTTATAGTTTGTTAACTGATGCATTAACTAATGTTTTTCTAATGTTAATGAGTGAGACCTTATTTACTCAAATTATTCAAATCTACACTTTTTTTTGTGTAGTTCATTGGATGTTAAAATACTTTTTCTTAAAGCAAAGCAAGTAAAGCATCCATAAGTCGATTCCCTGAAGCGTGTAACATTGCAGCTGTTGTTGTTATTTTTATTTATTTGTTCTTTTTTTCTGTTTGATTATGTCATTTTGTTGCTTTACTCAAATGTTAAATTGGTTTGTTATAAAACTGCTGTCAGCACACATCTAATGATCACCAATACACATCTTTAACAGGATAAAGAGAAGGTATGCATTAGCAGTTTAGTGTGAGTATGCTAATGACTTTCTACCATCAGCAACATGTGAGTTCAGTTAGTGTCACACACACACACACACACACACACACACACACACACACAACCTCTCTCTCACACACACGCACACACACACGCACGCGCGCGCACACACACTCACTCACACATCTTTGCTGAATAAATGTATTAATTGTATTTATGTATTAATTAATAAATGTGTGTGTATGTGTCGATGTGTTTGTGTGTAGAAATGTAGAAGTGTCCGTGGTGTTAAGGAGGCTGAAGGCATGTTCATTAGCTCATGTGTGTGTGTGTGTGTGTGTGTGTGTGTGTAGACGTGTCCGTGGTGTTAAGGAGGCTGAAGGCATGTTCATTAGCTCATGTGTGTGTGTGTGTGTGTGTGTAGACGTGTCCGTGGTGTTCAGGAGGCTGATGGCATGTTCATTAGCTTGTGTGTGCGTGTGTGTGTGTGTGTGTGTGTGTGTGTGTGTGTGTTTGTGTTTGTGTTTCGATGTGTCGATGTGTTTGTGTGTAGACGTGTAGAAGTGTCCATGGTGTTAAAGGGATAGTTCACTTTGAAATAAAATTTTGGTATGTTTTAGCTTACCTCAAGGGCATCCAAGATGTAGGGGTCTTTTTTTCCGCAGTAGTTTCAATTTTGATATTTTTAGGTCAAACCGTTCTTGTCTGTCAGTCATATAATGCAGGTCTATGGTCACCACCTCAAAGAGCATGCACAGAGTCACTAGATGTCGCATTGGCTATGGTTTCGTTCCAATTAACTGCAGTAGCCAAGGCGACATCTAGTGTATATCTCTATACCCGCCCGCGCTCTCAGATCACTCGGACATGGCTGTGTACAAGCGGTAAAAACGATATAAATACTGTTCGTTTTCTCACACAAACCGCTCGTTTCGTGTCTTAGGCCATCAATGTGTACTTACGATGGGGAATTGTTTAATTTGGACGACGGGGAATTGTTTTAATTTGGACTCTGTGCATGCTCTTTGAGACAGTGACCATAGACCTGCATTATATGACTGACAGACAAGAACGGTTTGACCTAAAAATATCAAAATTGAAACTACTGCGGAAAAAAAGACCCCTACATCTTGGATGCCCTTGAGGTAAGCTAAAACATACCAAAATTTTATTTCAAAGTGAACTATCCCTTTAAAGAGGCTGATGGCATGTTCATTAGCTCATGCATGTGTGTGTGTGTGTGTGTGTGTGTGTGTGTGTGTGTGTGTGTGTGTGTGTGTGTGTGTGTGTGTGTGTGTGTAGACGTGTAGAAGTGTCCATGGTGTTCAGGAGGCTGATGGCATGTTCATTAGCTTGTGTGTGTGTGTGTGTGTGTGTGTGTGTGTGTGTGTGTGTGTGTGTGCGTGTGTGTGTGTGTGTGTGTGTGTGTGTGTGTGTGTGTGTGTGTGTGTGTGTGTAGACGTGTAGAAGTGTCCGTGGTGTTAAGGAGGCTGATGGCATGTTCATTAGCTCGTGTTTGTGTGTGTGTGTGTGTGGACGTGTAGAAGTGTCCGTGGTGTTCAGGATGCTGATGGCATGTTCATTAGCTCATGCGTGTGTGTGTGACGCTCAGCTACGGGTCACCTGACACCAACAGTTACGATTCTCCTACACACACGCACACACACACTCCGAGACCCTCCCGATGAGGATTCCAGGCCTCTCAGCTGCTGGGGCCATTAGGGTCCCGGTCCCCCCCCCCCCCCCTCTCAGCGGGACCAGGGCCCCTTACTGACTCTGATGACTCTCTCCACCGGAGCCGCCGGTCCCCTGGGTGTGTGTGTGTGTGTGTGTGTTTGCCTGCACTTCACCAGCTCAGCTGCCCTCCTCTGAGAATCTCCCAGAACGCGTGTGTGTGTGAGAGTGTGAGTGTGTGTGTGTGTGTGTGTGTGTGGGGAGGGGGTCATGACCCTCCTCCTATGTTTACAAACAACTCTTTATTAAAAGTGAAATGATGTAGTAATTGAACCTTTGTTGAGTTCCACTTTAAAAACATTACTGCATTAATGACTAATCTGACATTTTTCTGATGTGCTTTTATGGAGGATCTGTGTTTAGAGAGGAATTACTTAAAAATAAGCTAAACTACACTACCATTCAAAATAAATTAATATTAAATTGAGTAAAAGTGACAGTAAAGTATTTGCTGCTATAAAAGATTCAGTAACACTTTATTTCGATAGCACACATCTCTCACATTCCCCATGTTCAGTAGTGTACGATCAGTCTAACAGTCTTTTTTTAAAAATGGCGGGTGTTTCGTGTGCCTTCGGCCAATCAGCAAACACTAACGTCACGGATAGTTCCTATAGTGCTGGTTTAGACCGACTCTGAAGTAGGAGCTAAATGAGTTCCTCCAAAAGGAGTTCCTAGAGTAACTTTTCAACTACATGTCAACTTATTCTAACCCTAACCCTGACCTAACTGTCCACTAATACACAAACGATGTCACGATTTCATGTGTTTAATGTTCTTGGACTTTTATTTGAATATTCTTTTGTCTTGCTGTGCCTGTGTTTAGTTCCTGTTTGCCTTTGTTTCCTTAGTTACCCGTGTTAGTCTCCATAGTGTTTACTGAGTGTCACCTGTTCCTTGTTATCCTCTTGTTAGCCTGTGTATGTACTGTATACCCTGTGTTTCAGTCCTTGTCTTTACACCTCAATGTGTCACCATGTTTGGATTATTACCATCGGCTTCTTGTTTAGATTATATTTGTGTGTTCATGGAATAAAGACTAATTGCTAAAGATCCTCACCTCTCCTCATCCCCTACAAATGTCTGCTGGTTGACATGTAGTTGCAAAGTTACTGGTAGAAGAATGTCTAAAGTGGACCATTGAAATAAAGCACAACTAAAGATTCTAATAAACAAAATAAAGAATCCTTAAAAAATGTGTAATTATAATATATGCTACTTAACCATCAAATCATCATATTAGAATGATTTCTGAGGGAACATGTGACACTGAAGACTGGAGTAATGATGCTGAAAATTCAGCTTTGATCACAGGAATAAATTACATTTTACAATATATTCACATAGAAAACAGTTATTTTAAATTGTAATAATATTTCACAATATTACAGTTTTTTTTTTTTCTGTATCAGATAAATACAGCCATTGTAAAAACATTTTAAAAAAGAAAAAAATCTTACTGACCTCAAACTTTTGAATGATAGAATGTGTAATTATAGTAATGGCATGAAGTATTCAACGAGGATATGAGTGCTCAATCAAATTTTTCAAATCTGTAAATAAATTCCGATATGTTCAAGCCACAACAGTAGCACTAATGTTATTAAAATAATATCAAATAAAATACCAAAAATAATCAGATCATTGTAGTGACTAAATAGTGAATGTTTTGAATAACTAAGGAAAACTTCTGTTCACTTCCACTAATGTAATTGCTTTCAGATGATGTTTTCTTCTCCTTTCAGTGACTGTGAGAAGCATTTGCCTTGATTATGATTCACAGTCTTGTCTTCGGCGTTTTTAACCACATTACTGAGCATAATGATCACATTTTACTGGATGTTACTAGGCCTACACGTTCTCATGAAATGCGTATCTATAGCACGAATTTTATGTATTGTGCAATTTATACGCAGAAATTAGTTTTTTTACGTGCTTGTGATATGCACTGTAAACCCCTTGGGTAGGGTTAGTGGTGTGGAGTACGTGCTTATTATATGCCATTAAATGCGCCTCATTTGCACGCGAAAACTGCGTAGACTATTATATGCACGAAAAAAAAATGAATTAATTTTTTTTACGTAAATTGCATGATAAATACAAATCATGTTAAAGATAATATGCACTTTCCTGAGGCTGCTTTTATAGTTGAATTTGCTGTTTTCTAAAATCTTAAAAATATATGCAATAACTTACATGGAACCTCCTATTGAGCTATGATTAGTACTTTGACAAAAAGTAAGCTATTGAGAGAGAGAGAGAGAGAGAGAGAGAGAGAGAGAGTACAGAGGGCTGCACATGACATGTAGGGAAAAAAATAGAAGCCTAAATCGTGCGTACGATTTACAAATCGATAAAAACAATTAGTAAATTGTGCAAATTAGTAAATTTGTAAATTTGTGCGCACGATTTAGTAAACCCAGGGATTTTTTTTTCTTGCGGACTCCGTAAGAGAGCATTGTCATGTAAACAGCTTCACAAACTGTCTTTTAAACCACACATTATCATTATTTCTGTCTTACAATAATTCAAATAATCACAGAAGTAAAGCAATAAAAGTTTATAGTTCAGATATAAACACTAATGTCTACAGTAGCGATCAAAATCGCCTTTTGAAAACAACATGACAAATAAAGATTTTATCTATTACATTGTTAGGCCAGTAGGTGGCGACAAGTGACTGTTACATTTTTTTTTTGTCATTGAATCATTCATTCAAGAGATTTGTTCAACAAATGCTGATTCATCAGTAAACAAGTGAAGTCTTAGGGGCTGTTTACACGACACCGTTTTCAACTAAAAAAGTAAAACTTTTTATGCGTTTTGGTCGTTCATTTACAAGACAAAGGCGTTCAGGGTGCCTGAAAACGTAAACATTTGAAAACGGGTTTCAAAGTGCAAGTTTTTGAAAACGGTCTCCGTGTAAACAAACTAAAACGAATTTCTGAAGACAGTGATGTCATGAACATGTATGTGTTCAGTCGATAATATTTCCTCGCCATCTAAAGGTTTGGCAGCAGAATATAGCGTTTTTAAGACATCATCGTTGTCGTGTAAACGTACCCTAAATAAGTGAGTCATTGAATCATTCATTTCAAACTGAATTAAAAAATACATTTCAAATGAATTCAATATTTCTAAACAGAATGTTGCAATTTACATGTTGTCAGAACCACTAGTAAATTACATGTTATTTTGTTCAGCTGTCTATCCAGAATCCTGAGAGAATAATACCATAATGCAGTTGTAGTTTGAGTGAATGCGCGAGCAGTTGCATTGATGAACGTGCTCTCTGGCCTCATGCATCAGATGTATATTTGCCTTGGCACGGCTGGACAGCTCACATGTTTAATCCTGACTGATGTCGAGTGTAAACACAATCAGAGATTATGTAAAAACATTTTAAGGATTATGTAAAAGAGCAATCAGCCAGCTAAGCCACTTGGCTCACACTCACGGACTCGGTGTTTAACTGGCTTTTTCATCTGGAATTAATAGTCAGTCGTATTAAAAATGCATTTTCTTCCCACTGAGCGGTTCTTCCATATCTCGACAGATGTTGAAATCACAACGCTACTGTACGGCTATCCTATATGGCTAAAGCTGCTTCTCTCCTATCCTGCATTTCTCTTTGGAAGAGCAGGAATTTCTCACTTTTGGCAAACAATGGGACTGGAGCTCGCTCTCTCATCTGTCGGGTGTTTACAGAGATGCCTGCTTAGACCCAAATCCACGCTTAATTTTGTGATATGAACTCATTTCCTTGCGGTGGTCTCTGGGTTTTGGTTAATGTAACCCGAGCGCAGGCAGGACTGGGGAACTCTGGGGGATGAAAGCGGCCCCAAAGCCCTAGAGTTAACCCTTCGGGTCAACGGCATTACTCGCCACTATTTAAAGTTAAACTTTAATTTTTTGCATTGCCAAATGAAAAGAAAAAAAAATCCCTGAAACAGATCACAAAGGTCACCTGAAGAGATTTACAGATAATTAAATCAATTGGCAAGATTCAAACCAGAATAGTCCTGTAAAGAAATTCCTCAATTACTGGAGTCACATTTAACACTTCTTTTTTACACGCCATTGTTGTCAGTTTGACAACATACAAATTATTATTATTATTTTTTTATTTTTTCCACAACCAGAAGATCTGGTTATGAAAAATAACTGCAGTGCAGTTGGTAATGTAAAGCAATAAGGCACCGGAGGTCATGCGTAACAGACACAACTTATTACAAATTTTACCAAAAAAACAAAAACAAAAAATACAGCCACAGCTTCCTTTAATACTTTATATATTTTAAAGTGATACATTTTTATATATTATTTAACATAACAATTCATCTCATGTCAAATTGTTCATGCCAGTTTATTTATTTATTTCTTTATTTCTTTATTTCTTTATTTCTTTATTTCTTTATTTCTTTCTTTATTTCTTTATTTTTTAGTTGCCAGCCATCATTTATGATAATTTTCATAAAACGTTCATGGCCCCCAAAACATATATATATATATATATATATATATATATATATATATATATATATATATATATATATATATTATTATTATTATTATTATTATTAATTATTATACATTTTTTTTGTATGAAGATTGAAATATATCAAAAGATCGAACAAAGCCTCTGCTTAAATTTTTTTTATTTTAGCGTCATGCATTCTTTTTCATATGGAAGCATGTTTCCGCCACGAAATACAAACATTTAAAAGATAATTGCGACTTTTTTGTTTTTGAGTAAAAAAAGTCAGAATTGTGTGATATAAACCCACAATTGCGAGGAAAAAAAGTCTGAATTGCGAGTTTATATCCTGCAGTTCTGACTTTATAACATGCAATTGCGAGAAAAAAAGTCAGAGTTGTAAGATAAAAAACCGCAATTACCTTTTTAAATTTTTTTTATTGCATATTGTTGTCCTATTTTAAGTTTAACTGCTTCTATTGTTCTCATTCGTAAGTCGCTTTGAATAAAAGCGTCTGATAAATGAATAAATGTAAATGTAAATCAGTGGTGGAAACAAGCTTCCATATTTTCATACATTCTTTTTCATGCATTCTTTTCTTGTTCATATTCAGAACGATGATTAAAACACCCATCAACACCCTAAAGCGTCACAGTCATAGACTGTAAAAAATATGGACAAAGCGCCTGTGACGTCACCCATAGACTTTCTGAAGAACGGGTTTGAAGCCGTTTATGGGGGGTATGGGCGGCGCCATCTTGGAAAATCTCGGGAAATCGTAATCCCGCCCACCTTCTGGCCAATCCATATATGGGTAAAAGGGCGGGCTTTGTGTGAGACTGGAACGATGTCATTTTTGCGTGAAGAAAGCAACATAAACAACAATGGATGACATACAGCAGATCTTGTTCTTGCTTCCCGGCGTGTTTGTCACAAGAAGCCAAGCACCGACATTAGGCGTTTCTCAATAGCAAGTACGCAAAGTTCGGACTTAATTGCCAAGTCCGACTCAGGAGAATAACTCCCAAGGACGCGAGTCCGGTTATTCTGCGTCACTCAACTCGCTCTGCTACTCCAGTTATCTCTGTATGTATATTTTAGGCAACAATAAAACGAAATATGTTATAAGACACCACACTCCCTCTTTTCGTTTTAATTTAAAGAAATCTTGAACATTATAGCCACACAAATGTGGTTCAGGCAACGCGTATTGATTATATTCACTGCATAACGTTAGCCTATTTATAACAAAACGAAATATAAAACACAACCCTGCCTCTTTTCGTTTAAATATAATATAAAAATATTAAACATTTTAATATGGTCCAGGCAATATGTGCATTTGTACTAAACAACAGATGTTGCAGTAAACAACATTACAGATCATATTCGTTGTATTAAAATTTAAAATGACAAAACTCAACCCAGTCTCTTTTTGTTAAATTTCAGTTTTATCAATATATTATTAGCCATTATAAAAGTATAAGTGAAAGGTACAAGAAGCTATACAAATAAAGCAAACAATTCAGTCAAACATACAAAGTCAGCGCTCTAGTCTAACCATACAACGGTAAAGTTAAATAGCTTATAAAGTTATGAAACTTCACTTAGCCCTCAGCCAAAACGATTGGCCAGGGAACAAATTATAGATTCACGAGACCAAAAATCGCCCGTTAGATATACACAAGACGAATTATATCTCATGTTTAACCACTACTGAGACGTCAGAGTCAGTGGCAAACGTCAGAACGACTAGCCGAGGAAAGGCTGTACCAGGCGGGGTACATGAGCGCCGAGCGCCCGGTGATTGTCTGGATCTCAACTGGATAAAATTTTCATAAATCTTTATAAATAAACCACAGATCTGAGCTTTAAACAACTACATTCTCGCCTGAAAAACTCTTAAAACTACATTTCATGATACAAAAACAGTAGTATTATGTTTCAACTGTATATTAAAAAATGGCGCTTCTTATGTTGTCATTCTCCTTGGCGCAGCCTATGCTCGTTATCAGCTGTCAATCAAGCTGTCAATCAAAGTTAACCACGCCCTTATTTGTCATACATTTTATATCTAAATACGATCTAAACTAACGAGTTAGAAAAAAATTCACCCCCCTCACAGTTGTCAGGCACTCGGAACCTATCGAAAAATACAATAAAAGTTCATGGGACGAACCTGTAAAAACATGAATTTATGCTGTGAAATCGGACATTTTAACATGGGGATCTATGGACATTTGCTCCCTTTTGGGACCTGCCCCTAGCGGATTTTCGATGTATTGCAGTTTTTCGCACTTCCGGGTAGGCTTCATTTTTCAGATTAGAATGTTGCCGCTTGGTCACAGTCCTAAAGCTCGTCCTGGGTCGACATTTCGTTCAGTAGCGTTACGCAGTTTTGATTTATATGCTGTTCAATGTTGATCATCATGTCATTTTACAAGCAAGCTTTTATCGCTTGTTTCAGCTTCTTCTTCTCCTGTGTTTTGATCAGGAGATTCTGTACTCGTTCAGAAGATGTGTAATACTCCGGTTACTGTCCGGTTACCCTACTGTATAACAGTGAACACATGGATTGCAGACAAACGCTGTCGACGACGGGGAAAGAGTTAAATGTGTTCAAAAGAAGTCTCTTATGCTCATCAAGGCTGCATTTATTTGTTCAGAATTACAGTAAAAACAGTTAATATATTATTACACTTTAAAATATTTCAATTTAAAACTGATTTCAATTTTAATTTTGATATATTTTATATAATTTATTTTAAGTCATTATACTCCAGTCTTCAGTGTCACACGGCCCTTTAGAAATCATTCTAATATGTTGATTTGCATTCCTGATTATTATCAATGTTGAAGAAAGTTGTCCTGTTTCATATTTTGGTACTTTTTAAAAAAGAACAGCATTTATTTATTTATTTTTATAATAACATCATAAATGTCTTTACTGCCACTTTTGATCAATTTAATGCTTATTTGCTGAAGAAAAGTGTTAATATTTTTTGTTAGAAATAATACTGACCCAAAATTTTGAACATGTATATTTAATATAACAATATTAATCTCATTTGAGTGTAGTTCCCTAAACAAAAAAAAACAAACAAAAAAAAAAAAAAACTTCTTAACAGTTCTTAAAGTTTAATATACACACGATTTCAGCAAATCTCTTGCAAGTTGATGAATATTGTGTTTTCTCTACTATCAGTTTCACAGTGACCGTCAGAATTTCCCCTCATTTCTGCAGTAATCCCAGTCTCAGGAGGACACGGGTCTCCCGCTCACAGGATGTTCTGCACACACCATTTGTCCCTCTGTGACGGGGCCCCGGGGACTGGTGAACAACTGCTCCCTCACCGTGTGTGTGTGTGTGTGTGTGTGTGTGTGTGAAGGTAAGATACACCTCCCTCAGCTCATGACCTGCCTGATCAGAGGCATTCCCACCATCAAATCCTGTTTCCATCCTCTTTAGTGTACAGTAGAGTAGACAGGAAGAGAGGGACGGGATTGGAAAGACCACGACTCGGGACTTGAACTCGGGCAAACCAGTTCCATGCTAATGCTGCGGACAGTGATGCCATTTTAAAGTCACCATGAAATCAAAACTGACAATTCTTATTTTTTAATGGAATATCGCCATATTTATTGTAAATGATTTATCTGTTCACCTCTTTGTTTTCTTCTTCTGTTTTTACAGAAGAACCTACTCCGGCGCGGGGGCGGGGCAACCTGTCACTCACATGAGATCAGCCAATGGCAAAACACAACCGTCCAATCAAGTCCCACTGACAATAATCAAGCCAATAATAGCCACAATAGGGAAGAATGGACTCTTAGTCACTAGGCTATAGGAAAAATGACTATCGCTGCTTGTGTTTCATGCCGACTTTAAATATGAGAATAATCAGGGTTTATGTGATAATGCCATGAAGAGCATTTGAGGCACACTGTCAATAAAACACTAAATATACTAACATGTAATACATGTAAAACGTAAATATCTTACTTCAAGCATGTTTTCCATTCATTTTAACAAACTGAGAAATGAGCCAACATTATATTCTATAATAGCATGTCACAAATGTTCATGTTTGTGTGGTTAGACGAGGAATCCAATTTTGATTAGACTCACAAGATTGTTTAGCTTTGTAATCGTTGTGTATACACAATACTGGCATCAGAGTCAGAAATGAGGATTTCACCACACGAAGCCAAATATTATGATTCATTTGTCAGTGATGATGTGGTTCTGTAGTGTGTGCGTGTGTGCGTCTGTGTGTGTAAACACCTAGTTATTGTACATAACACAGTCATAAATTTGCCCAATCACCTTTTCACACACACACACACACACACACACACACACACACACACACACACACACACACACACACACACACACACACACACACACACACACACACACACACACACACACACACACACACACACACACACAGAGGAATTCATTTGTAATGTCCCTTGACTGAAGAAACAATACAGTTGCTTTAACATCTGAAATACATAGAAGCCCAGTGTAATGGAGCAGAACAAAACGATAAGACTGGACAAAAAAATTCATTTCTATTTCTATTTAAATTTTGTATTTCTATTTTTTGAATAACATATTAAGTGTTTAACATTTTTATTTTGTAGAAGGACAAATAAATGCAAAAGTATTGTGTCTTATTGGTAGAATTATGTGTCCAGTCACAGTGTAGTGCTTGCAGTTGTTTCAGTGATATCTATTAAGTTAAATTCATATCATGCGTGCAAAACTCAGAAAAACACAGCAATAACATGATGATAGAGGTTTGATAAAGTAAGGGTCGTCACACATACTGTATTTGTCACAGATTCCCATGCAGACTTTTATTATGTAGTGTTTCATGTCTTTGTTTCCTGTGTAGGATTGTAGTCCCTTTGTAGTCCTTTTGTTTCATTGGTTCTCTTGATTGTTTCCCCACCTAGTTATCTTGTCAGTGTATAAATAACTCAGTGTTTCAGTCAGTGTTTGTCAGTCGTGCTCTTAAATCTGTTGTGTTTATTGCTTTGGTTTCTCCAGTATGGATTACCTTTTGGTTTCTTTAATAAATACTGTAGTAAATAATCCTCAACTTTTCCCAGCAGAGCAACATTAACTCTCACATCGCCTTCATTTCTCCTCCTTTCATTGATTAACCTGAAGTTTCCCGTCTCAAACACACACTGTCTGCGAGCTGAAGTAATGATTAAACGTGAACGGCATGCCTTCACACCTCCGCTGATACACCTGCAGATTTATTGCTGTTCGCTAGGGCTTTTACCTCGCTAAATGTGTTTACATAAACAGCACAACACTGATAACAATCAAAAACTATTATATATATACTGCTATTTACATAACATTTTTCAGCTTATTCTGAGTAATTGGTAAAAGATTGTGCATGTAAACACTCAATCCTACACAGGAAAAATGTCAGTAAATTTTATAGCTACCAAAGGTGGAACGTAATATATTACAGGTACTTTTGTTAGAGTACTTCTTTAAATTTTAATTTAGAGTATAATTCAATTGTTGTACTTCTACTTGAGTCGAATAAAAATATTCAACTTAGCTAATTAAAATTTTCACCAAAATTATAAAGTAAAAAAAAAAAAAAAAGACTAGGGACGATGAAGCAATACCATATTTTGCTCCAAACTCACTATATAACATCACGTGAGTGTTTGAGATACTGTAACATCCATCCATCATCTGATGATGCTTCTTATGAATGAGACTATTCTATTCTAATTCTATATAATTCTGTCCTATGACACAGGAGACTATCAATTAGCATTGCCTTATAAATGCACTTTATTCCTATGAAAATAACACAGATTGGTTTATTATCTTAAAGCTTCATCAGTCCATGTGTTAGTATCTGGATTTTATTCTGCAATCTCTGGATGCCTTGGTCCAAAGTTGCCTAAAGTTGAGGCTAGCCATTGACTTCCAGAGGGTGCAGACAACTGTTTGGTTACTAACAATCTTCAAAATATCTTCTTTTGTGTTCAGCAGAAGAAAGAAACTCAGGCTTGGAACAACTTGAGGGTGAGTAAATGATGACAATATTTATATTTTTGGGTGAACTGTCCCTTTAAGGCAGCACAAGCCAACTCTATCTGTCCATGCATAGCACAAACAGTGTGGGATGAGTTTATGTGTGGAAGTTCAATCCTTAGGATTAGGGGTTTGTAATGATTAACCTTAAGTATGAGCAAATGCCTTATTAAGTGACACTATTAACCCTGTAAAGCCTGCCAAATGAAACAGTTGAAAAACATTATTATTATTTTTAAATGGATCATTTAAAGAAAAAAAAAAAAAAAAAAAAAAAAAAAGAAAAAAATTTGTGTATCATATTTGATATATCTAGCTTTTATGGCTCACATATGATGTAGTGAGATTATGGAGGTCACACTGAAGGAGGGAAAACGCATATATTTATATGATATGTATGAGATTTATTTGGCCAATAAGTAAGATGAAATTCTGATAGTTTGTCATGTAAATCAATGAGATCTTTATAAGAGTATAGCAACTACTCACATAAAATGCACATCAATTTCAGTCGTCACTCTATATCTGCCTATAATATATCTTAGTAAGATGATATTTAAATGCTTAGTTTTATGATCAAAGCTCTGCAGTTTTAGTTTTAAAACTGATATTGCAATGCAATACAATGATAATTGAGAGATGAACAAATAAACCTTCCTCAAAAGCCTGATGATCGTATTTGAGACTCACATTTGAACATGATTTTTCAACAAAAAAAGAGAAAAATAATAATAATAAAAGATAATCAAGTAAACCTATTTTGCTTCGATCCGGATTTCACAGCAAAGCAACACAATGACCTGAAGGAGAGTGTTTTTAAAAGTATACTAAAATGCCTTTTACTTGCTAAAAAAGAATAAACTTTCAATCAGACGACAGAAAGTGTGTAGTAGATTGTGTGCAACAGGGTTTTCAGCAAAGTTTTCATGAAGTTAATAATGTAGAGGATATGATATGATACAGTAGGCTTTAAAGGATTTGTTCACTTCAGAATTAAAATTTCCTGATAATTTACTCTCCCCACGTCATCCAAGATGTTCATGTCTTTCTTTCTTCAGTGGAAGAGAAATTAAGGTTTTTGAGGAAAACGTTCCAGGATTGTTCTCCATATAGAGACTTCAATGGGGTCCAAATGTGAGTTTCAGTGCAGCTTCAAAGTCTCGACACGATCCCAGCCGAGGAATAAGAGTCTTATCTACACAAACCATCTGCCATTTTATAGAAAAAAAACTAAACATTTATATACTTTTTGACCACAAATGCTCATCTTGCACTAGCTGTGATGCAACACACATTACGTGTGTTTCCGGTTCAAAAATGTAGTGTATAGGGTGAAAAACATCTCATTTTCTCCTCCAACTTCAAAACCGTCCGACATCGTTGTTTTACCTTTTATTTATTTTTTGCACGTTCTGGAAATGGAATGTGGAATGGAAAATCATGGAATGTTTTCCTCAAAAATTTAAATTTATTTTCAACTGAAGAAAGAAAGACATGATCATCTTGGATGACTTTGGGGTGAGTAAATTATCATGAAATTTAAATTCTGAAGTGAACTACTCCTTTAAGTGTAGAAAGCAGACTATACACTTCCTCTACAGCCTCACTGCAAGGTGATAAAATGTGAATTACCTCATCAAAAGAAACAATCGGTTTCCTCTGTTCCTCTGTGTGTGTAAGTAGCAGCTCACCGATATCTTCTGAAATCTGTGCTCATATGCAAACTGAAAAACTATTTGTCTGAAGATAAAGGCCAGAGGACTGACATGATCAACCCTGTCATTTGCGAAATGCTTGCAAACTGAAAATAGCACGCACATTTTGGTTTGTATTTCCTAATTCATCTTTTGAATCTAATGTCTAGGCAGTCGCCCTTCAAATGACAGCGTCTAAAGTAAAGTAAAACATCATATGTAACTGATTTAGGATGATCCACATACGAAGCAACTCTTACTGGCAAACAAGCCACACAAATACCACTCCTCACAAGTTAACTTTGGCAAACTGTTTTGAACTCCTGAAATGAACTCCAAACGAACTTCATTTTGGCCTGATTGTGTTCAAAATGATGTCACACCAGTTTGTTCTTTGAGTTCACTTGAAGTATATCAGTGTCTTTTGTATCTTAAAAGGCAGCATAACCATGATTGTATTTTTAATGTTTAGGCTTACCTAGAAATTTTTTGACTGAATGTGCAGGGAAGTTCAGATTTGTGTGTTAGTGACCATAGCTCATAGAAAAGAAGAAAATAGTGAATAATCAACCTTTCGTGTTAGCTGGAGTGTAAAAAGTTAAATGAGTCTTTCTGAATACAAACTGTGTGAAAGTCAATGAGTCAACGTGTGATTGCATCTGTCAAGGATGGGAAAAGCAGAATGCGTACGAGTCCAAAGGACAAACTGTTCAAACCTCTCGACTGAGATCGATGTTTACAGGAGTCCTGAGGATGGACAGCTCTCTCATCTATATTACTCTGAGAACATGTTGTGCATGTGTGTGTCGAGATGCCCACTGAATGAATGAGCTGTCTCGTCTGTCAACGGCCGCGCGGGGTTAGCTCTCCGCTTGCTGGGTGTGTCAGTCATCGGGCCATTAAAATAAAAAAGATTGGGGAAAAAAGGAAAATATGCCCGCTTTCTCATTCTCATGGTGTGTATTTCTGTCTGGCCAGGCCAGTGTCAGTCTAGTTTCCCAGACCCGCCTAATGACATTCTCTTGGGACGGAGAAGGCTGCAGATATGCCAGATTTGTGATTTTTAACAGCACCCCATTAATGGGGGCTAGCACGTTATTTTTAGCCAATGATGATAGTTGAAATATATATCTATTGCCCACACAAAATCCCCACACACAGTTTGGATGCTGTCATTTTTGAGCTGTGACTCATGGGGGAGGTGGGAATCTGCGAAGTCTTGGAAGGAAAACGATGACGTGGTCTCTAAAGGCGTCTAAGAGGCCCCTGATAAGATCAGATAAATCTCAAAGTAGCTCTGGAGATGTATTCTCTGCAAGGGAAACAAGTTTTTAACTTTATTTTGTCATCCTTGACGACGAAAAAAGTGGTTTTCACTTTTTGTCAAATCAAATCAAATCAAATCAAATTCTAAAATAATTTGGGAATCCAATCCGATTTCAGATTCTAAAAGTCCTGTTTACTCGAAATTTTCCAATTTGATTCACACATTCGTTTACATGTGCATTTATGTATTCTGAACAAAACTTCAGCGCAGAAAGACTCGGAAAAAGCCACCGTTATAATGTCGCCGGAGCTACTATGAGTATTATTGTCGTGTTTGCCTTGATGACATACCTAAAAATAAATCTGACATATTTAAAGTCCCCCTTTAGTTAATAATTTTATCCCTCAAAACTCATCTTTGATAACCAAAATGACATATTTAAAAAACAAAAAAATCTTCATGCATTAAAATAGCTTGAATGTAACTCTACACCCTTGCCTCATTTAGTATACGTGGTTCTATGAATATGCAAATGAACCCGCCTCCGCTCACTCAGCTCGGTCACACGTTGATCTGATTGGTTCCAATTTAGTCCCAAGAAATACTGAAATGGTACACATAAAAGCATACTACTAGTACATTAATATCAGTATACTTACTGCATTAAAGTATACCTGGAAAATATAATGTGCTAAAAACACTCAAAGTGGCAGCACAAGTATATTATATTATCAGTAGATTATATATTATATCACAAGTGTCTCAGGGTATAACCTGAAGAGCCTCTGAAGTGAAAAGGACACATATGTTTTTCCTCTGTGCTAGCTAGCCTTCCTCAAACTATTATTTAAGAAATATATTAAGAAATATCAAAACCTTCTAACTGATCCAATCTGATTTATCTGTCAAGTGGCAGTGTCTTAACGGTTTTACAGGCTTACTGTAAATTCTCAAATGTCAAGCGTAAGCATGCATAATAATGCCATAAAGTCGTAGCGTAGTGCCCTCTCTGTGCAGTAAGCTGTAATTCAAAGCAAAGCCATAGGCTAACACTTAGTAAGACCCCACCGTTAATGTGAAATGACAGTAAAGGGGAAGCGTCTCTCTGTGAGTTGCTAGAATGATGGAGGAGAGTCCTGAGAGAAAGAAATCCAAGCATGAATTTCAGTTTGAAAAATGTCTCTGTTGTTCTGAGCGGACAGGAATAGCCATCCCATACGTTTACACCCATTCAATGCTGCAAGATGTACTAGCAATGACTGTACCAAGAAAGGATAAAAAAAAAGTCTGGTTTCCTACTTATGAGCGCATGTGTTTGTTGTGACCGTATAAAGACAAACGATGCCATAGAGACTCTGGAAATCGTGGCAGGGGATTTGAAGAGGAGGAGAGGGCTTAAAACAAGCACAGCTTTTCTAGGGTGTTTTTGGAATAGCCTATCAAGTATGTCTTTTCTGTTGCAAATGCTGTTTTAGAAGTAGATGCCTGCTTTATTTAGCTAACTTAGTATAGAAAATATTACATAGCTCCAAGTTTATCAGCAGATTCTGCTAAATGGCCTGCTTTGGAAATCTTTAAATATACTGAGAAGAATTAGGACTCCAAGGAAATGCAGTATTTTGGTCACATGAACTATATGTGACTGTTTCCTGTAGCCTGAAGGCATAAATGACGCAACATGAGAGGCTGGTGATTTTACCTAGTGTGTGAAGAGAATGAACAGTTGGATTTCAACTTTTCCTAAGTCATTACTGACCAAAGTTTATAGAAGTTGCTTTAGTTTAGTTTTTAATCCTAATCGTAGTAGACAAGCAGCATGGATTTGTGTTGTGAATGTCCTGAAACTGAGTTTTAATAAACAGAGTGCTTTTAGTAGAATTAAATAGGTCAGATGGTTTTTCAGGATGGACTTTTCAATGGCCAAAAATACAATTAAAATAGAAACCTTATTAAGGCATTCTGCAGGGTTCGGTCTTAGGACCTCTTCCCTTTTTCAATTGTTTCAGTCATAGGATCAATTTTATTAGTCATTCTAAAAAAACTTTATTAGTTATTTCATACTAATTTAATTACTAATATTAGTTAATGGATTTAACTCAAGTTAGATAATTTTCAGTAGATATCACAACATTTTCTATAGTCAAATCAGAACAAGAGTGAACAACAAAAAAGTTGCTAGTTGTACTGTTTTGGAACAATTGTTTACCATTTAGTAACTTACATGTTTTTTCAGCAATAAATCGGCTAATTTTAACCCTAATACAAAAAACAGTTTTGTGTTTTGGATGTTTTGTTCATAACATAAAGCTATATATATATATATATTTTTTTTTTTTTTCCAAGTCAGTGATCCTGGTTTATTGCCTTGAATGCATGCAAAACATCTGAGAGAAATAGCACCATTTAGTTGGGTTACTCATGAGAAAGGGAGAATATTGCAAAGACAGAGAGAAAGTGATTTATGATTTACCCAAGCTTCAGAAATGATGACTTCTCAACTGCTCTGCAGGGTAATCTTAAGGTAGGCTGCTGGAAATCTAGTAAGAGGCCATGCAGAAGGGGTGAACACATGAGGGATACTTCCTCTGGGAAAGAACAGTGGTGTTATAGGGTGAGGGCCCCTCCAGAGCTACATCTGAGGTCCGGGGCCCAAGGACCACCGCGGCAGTCCACCATAACACAATGACAGAGAGACCCCCTGTTTTAAGCCATGTTAAGAATTATGCCATAATTAATTACAAAAACGTTGACCAGGGAGCGTTTGTGTTGTGCAGGCTTTGCTTATGTGTGCGTAGAAGAAGTAGAGTGACCATTTTTCTTCCTTTCCTTCTCTTCTCCATGCTTTCTCTCTCTGGTTTTCTCAGGGGGTCTTTGCTGGCCGGCGAGTTGCTCAGGAATGTTTGTCTCTCCTCACACCGGTCCCGGGAGGGACGTTGGTAGAGGTCAGCGTCCCCCCCCCTCTCCAACATCCCCTGAGGCTATCAGTTAACTCAGTTAGCATGAGATAGACCCCTCTACACCCCCATCCTCTCTCCTCACAACACCAACACAACATCTCCTCTCAAAGACATTCGTCTATTAACACACGTAAGCTCTGGAGCAGCACAGACTCATAACCTCTGATTGATGAGGCCTGTACTGATAAGTCAATAATACCGTAGGTGCATTTGCTTGAATTCTTACATGATAAAAGTTTACAGATGATTTTCATTGTTTGAGAATATTCAGCCCTTTTAGAGGAACAGATCACCTAAAAATGAAAACTGTCACCATTCATGCCATTCTAAATCCTTTCCTACTTTAGATCATAATTATTAAAAAGCTAATTCAACAATATGTATGTATGTATATATATATATATATATATATATATATATATATATATTCCAAACTTTTTACTTATAGAGTGCATAGATATTTATGTTCATAAACTATTAGTTCAGGGAAGTTTGAATAATTTTTACAACATGCTTGGACCTAATCCAAAATGCTGATTGACAGGAACTGCGTAATGCATTTCCATAATTTTTTGCATCATGTCATTCACTCTGATTTTTGTTAAGTGTCTCAGTTTGGGAAATGCATTCCTAAGTCAAACAATGACAGGAAATTGATTCTGCCGAGTAGTCTGTGAGTACAGGGCACTTTAGGGAATATTTTAAATGTCACCACCATCTTAGAAACTACTCAACGAACGAATGTGAGCACAGATATTTGAAACTGTGTCTCGTGCCGTTCTGACATACAGCAACACAACAACACTGTTTTCAATGAGTAAAAAGCACACTACAGGCATCCCTGAAAACTTGTGGAAAAAAGTTTGCTCACAATGATGCAGATCTCTCTTGACATAGTCAACTGGAAATGTCCATGAATACCATATTTTAACTCTCAAGTCTAATTTTTGCTATCTCGCGCTTTCATCGCACAGCTATATAACATAGCTCCCCCTCATCTGTCTATCCTTGCTCCCTCCCCTCTCTTTTTGCCTTCCTGGCTAAAATTTACTCTTCCTGTCGTTCGCCTCCCCTCACAAAGGCTATTTATCAGCCGGAGAGCAGCTCGGACTCCGCCGCTAAGGCATTCCACCCAGCGACAAATCCACTTTATTGGAAATGCAGACAGGATCCAGTCAGACCTGGAGCCAAACCAAGTTTTTTTTTTTTTTTTTCTTACTCTGTGCAAGGTTTAAGGTCGTGCGTTATGGATGGCTGAGTTTCATCCGAGTGGAAATTACTTATGCCATATCAGGCAGCCTCACAGTTCAACCGACACAAGCTGGCAGAGTCCTCAACTTGACTCCCATTGGTGTGCTAACGACCCAGGGCGACATGATTATAATAAAATACTAAACATCTTACTAGGATTAATAAACATTACTGCAATGCTAGAAATATCATAAAAAATAAATGTTACCAAAAAATCAACCTAGGACATACTGATCCACTGGAGGTTATCATTGGAAACATCAGTACTTGTTCACTTTTTTCAAGTTTTTTCAAGAATTCGATTTCTGCGAGTGATTACGTCATTGTTGATATCAAGAATGAACATTTGTACTACTGGAAATGTAATTCCTAAAAATAGCCATTGTTACTATAGTAGAAATCCAATTTCTGATATCAATAACAAGCATTTTAACAAATGTAAATTTTGATATGATATCAATAATTCATATCCTGGGAATGAGTAAAGTCAAAGCAGCTTGCCATAATCGGAAAAATTAATTCAGTAAAGTTTGGTGCAAGGTTTAAGTGATGCTTATAGAAAACATTTATTAACTCATGATTGGCTAAATTTCTTAGCCAATTGGAAATTACTCATGCCATGTCAGGCAATCTAGAATTTCAAGTCCCTTTCACATGCTAGCCAAGTCCTCAACGAGACCCCTACTAGCACACTCACAACATTCTTAAAAATAAAGGTTCTTTATAGATATCGAAAGTTCCAAGAAGAACCTTTATTTCAATGGTCCACTTTAGACATTCTACTAACTATAAGTAACTTTTCAACTACATGTCAACTAGCAGTCATTATAGTATTAATAGACTCTCTGCTTAATATCTGCTAACTCTTTATTCTGATGCTCCTCAACAGACATTCTACTGACTATAAGTAACTTTTCAACTACATGACTTGTCAACTTATTCTACTAACCCCAACCCTACCAGTCTACTAATACTCTAGTTAGTTGACAAGTACCGAATGCAATGATTGGACAATATTTTTTTTGTTTTGTTTCTGAGACTTCCACAGAAGATATATGTACATGTTTTATTATTTAGAACACTTCTGTTATTGATTGCTATCAGGATCTGAAGAGAGTTTCAACCAGAACAACAAAAAGTGTTTAAGAAAAATATAGTACTGCTCCATTAGAGGTTATCCCTGGCTATCCCCATGCTTTATCATGTAAGGAGAAGATGTTGAGGAATATATTTTTTCTCACAATGGCATGTGCAGTTCAAATTAGAAACACACAAATGCCAGCGGCCTTTAGGCGTACTTTCTTTTTCTGCGGCTCGATGGCCAAGAATGTTGCTAAGGTCTCTCAACTGATGTCTTGACCCTTAGCAGACCCCTATCTTTTCAGAGAGTCCAGGGTCTGCTTTCTGTTTGCGTCTTATGCCTTGAGTTAGGTGCTTTGCGTGGCCTCGCTGTGGTCGGTGACCTTTGGATCTCTCCCACACAACCGCTGCTGTGTCCTCCCCGTCCACCTCTCCATGTCCCCCAGTGGCCCCGCTCTGCCCCAGGCACTTTCTGAACTAGATCTCCCAGATCTGTGGGAGAAGAGGGAAATGAGGCTGGGATAAGGAAGATGCTTTTCCCAAGAATAGTTTCTCCAGTAGGGTGACAGCAAGAGGAAGGGGCTTAAAAGAGGAAGTACTGGGATTACAAGAACTCCCCTGCAAATCGGAGAAGGACGCCTCACCATCACCCAGGCCTTCAAGAGGATATTAAAAAGCGACTCATAAACTGGAGGTGGGGAAGAAGTGCACAAAGTCTTCTAGATCTCTGAGATGAAGAGGTCTGAATGATTCAGAGTTTCAGCTGGAAAAAGAATCTAATGGCAGATGTGACTCTGGGGACTGGAAGAGTTTTGGAATATATCCGCATTAGTCTCGTATAGTCATATTCAAGGAATAGTTTACCCAAATATGACAAGTCTGTCATCGTGTACTCACCCTAGCGTTGTGGCTTATTTTCGTCCATGAAAAAAAAAAAAAAAAAAAAAAAAAAGAAGATGAGAAAAATGTAAGCACATTCATGCTGCTCTTTTCCATATCAATGAAAGCTTAACCTTCAATATATGAAACCAACATACATTAGTTCATATGATATACAACAGCTTTGTGTCAGGATCAAACTGGAATTTAAAAAGCTGTTTACTTAAAAACATTCCCCCCACTATCAAATCTCATGTGCATTTACACATTTTAAGGGTACGTTTTTTTCGGAAGAGTTTTCCGCGTACAGACGACACCATTGTCAAAACAATCCCCGTTCACACGGAAAACGCTGTATTCTGCTGCCAGGCCATTTGATGACGATGAAACACACGTAATACGCATGTGCATGACATCATCATCTTCAGAGATTCGCGTTTTTGTTATTCACAAGGAGACCGTTTGCATAAACTTGCACTTTGAAACCCGTTTTCAAAAGTTTGCGTTTTCAGGCACCCTAAACGTTATCGTTTAAACGAGCGGCCAAAATGCATAAAAAGTTTGACTTTTTAAGTTGAAAACGATCTCGTTAAATTGCCATTTTGCATTTGGTTATGAGACATGTTGACATCATGCTACTTGATGTGTCAGGTTTTATTGTGTATTCCACCGAAGAATGAAAGTTAAATGTTTGGCATGACATGAGAATGAGTAAGTGTCTGTATTTTCATTTGAATTTCAAACTGTTCCTTTAAATTGTATTAAATAAAAGCCACAGGCTATTTTTAATTTTCCTCAAAAATATGATCCACACAGAGCACCATTATGTCTTATTTGCCATTGCCATAACAGCGTATAATGTTCACGGTACGGTCCCCTTCCTCGCCTAACCTGCCGTCACACTACCATTTCACAAGAGTCATTTATTGCCAGTCTCCCAAATGTAACCGATGCTTACAGAAGGATATTACTCACACGCCACAACCCTGCCAAGTCCTGTTCCATGGACCATTAAGGTGTTTAAAGACAGGCATTCATATTTGTGCTATTTTCCCTCCTTGGAGTCTTTCCTTTTTTCAGTGTACATATTTCCCAACAAAATAAGAGAATGTACAAAAAAATACCATTATGATCAGTTCATAGAAAAGTCACAGCATGCAGTTTAGTCTGCAATGTAGGGAAAAGAAATGCTCTTGGGACATAAGGAGGTTTTTGGTTTTGTTGTATACATGAGTAATGAATGAAAGAATAATGAGTAATCCAGAAGAAAGTTAAAAGCATCTCTGAAAATGTGATAGATGTCTTTGCTTACATGATATTACATCAGTCTCTGGGTGTGAATGCCTCACCAGAAAACAAGGACAAACGTTTGCCTTCAGTGCTGCGGAAAAGAGCTTGGTCTAAATTTGATCTGCTCTGGAGCATTTACATTTACCACATATATCAGGATTAGGGATGGGAAACGTAAGGAATTTATTGGATGTTTCGAGCTCTAATCAGGGCACAATGCCAGAAAAAGACGAATCTGAAATGAACTCTCGAGTTTTGGCAGTGCCTGTTGACTTTATCATTCAGTGAAAACCTCCAACCGTTGTGTGTTTTATCGATGTTCATCGCGTAACTCAGCAGTTTTGTGTTGACTGGTGTCCAGATCTGATTGTGTCAGGGAAAGGTCTGTGTAAGCAACAGGAAGCCAGAGCTCAGGTAATCTAGCAGGAAGCCCTGGCCATGGCCATGCCAGCACAAGCGCCCTGCTTTTCATTTACGTGGAGGCTCTCGTCAGACGTAAGCTACACAAACACAAGTGCCATGTGCGCAAGCAAACCAGTGAGTCGCATCCACATCTTCCTTTTTTACTTTCATAGTTAAAGTATCTACTTGCCTATCAAATATCATTTTAAAATGTGCTTCCTGGTAAGTAATAAAGTAGACACAACAGGGAACAATGCAACAAGAGTAAAAGACAATACAGTGAATGCAGACAGCTCAGATCCTTTGGTCTTGGGAGATGAACAATAGAAGAGTTCATAATATCAAAATCTTGGACTTTTGACTGAGTATCTTTGTAAATGTTCAAATCTCTTTTGAAACTCCAGATGAGATCCACTGAAGATGGCCATTGCCTTATTTTCAGGAAAGATATCCGAGAAGTAGAAATCATAAAAAGATTCTCCATTTAAAGAGGGCCTATTATGTTTTTAGGTGTTCAGCTTTCTTTAGTGTGTAATGTTGCTGTTTTAGCATAAAAAATCCAGCGGGAGTTATTCTCTTTATCAATGTCAGTGTTTCTGAACTCCCTGAAACGCCTCCATTGTAGTCTTGACTCCGGGAACAAACGCGTCACAATATTCCTCGTTTAAACAATTCATACACAGAATAAAGGGGCGGGGCCTGGTTAAGTTAGTTAGTAGTGTGTTGAAAATGGCGGTTATGGAAAGGGGCGGGACATTTCCTAGACACGCTCGAAGCGCTCGACCAATCACAACACACTGATCCAGCCGACCAATCAGAGCAAAGTGTGCTTTTCAGAAGGAGGGGCTTCATAGAGACAGGAACTAAACAGGGGTGTGTGTCCCATACAAAAACATAACTCACTGCATAACTACAATGGTATAATGTAATATATAATGTATCATTGTAGAAACAAACTACTGTTCACTGAAAACGGTCGAACCAGGGCCGTAAACAGTGTAGACATTCATCCAAGCGGTTCATTCAGTCCGCAGCTTTTCTGACATGCTGCTTTAATGAACTGAGGACTACGTAACTGTTTTTGTACCCAAATATCTATAACAAGTCTGTTATCATTCACTCACCCTAACGTTGGTCCAAACAAACGCTGTATGACTTCTTTTCTCAAAACCTCATCTTGTTGTTTTACTTTACTTGATGTTTGATTCATCGCGGTTTCTGTCATACTCCAGGGTTCCCTCACACCTTTATGCACATGCTCACTCCTTAAAAACGCGGATTCAGCGCTGATTGTTGACATGCTAAAATATATAGATTAAAATGTATATACTATATTTAACTCTTTCACCACCATTGATGAAAATTTCCGTCATTTATGAGACAACACGTCCCTGCCATTAAAAGAATTTTCCAGCGTTCTGTGTTTTCACTGTTATACGGTAGGGGGCGCTATTACGCAACTTCCGAAAGAATACGGAATCTCCTGATCAAAACACAGGCGAAGAAGATGCAGAAACAAGCGATGCAAGCATTGCTTATGTACGTTGTAGTCTAGGAAAAAAAGAAGATTTTCTCAGCTTTTTGTTCAAAATATTGCTTTTTTTAAATGAAACACCCACATACAAGTGTTGATTAAACAAGAATGCATGAAGCTAGAATCAAATGTTTTTCTTGCTTTTCTTAAAGCAGAGGGTCTGTTCTTTCTTTTGCTATATTGCATGTTTAGATATTCAGACAACAAAATATTCTGGTAGCCTTGAAAGTTTTGTGAAAATGATCAATTATAAAATAAAACAAATAAAAAAGCGCTGGTGGGGAAAGAGTTAGAGGACTCATGAGAAAGAGGACTATTTTAGATTTTTCTTTCCTATGTGGGGTGTAGCCACTTTCAACATAATTCAAAAATGTTCAGAGTGCCCAATAATAATACAGCTGTTTATTTCCCTCATATTGAAGAGTCAACAAGTACTTAAGTGAAAATTTTCGATTTCAGAATAAAACGCTGAAAAGGTTCACAGAGACCGATGTGAGACTAGTTGTGAGACGTCACTCAACGTTCTTGTTACGCATTACCCAGGAGACGTAACTATGCCACAGATCTGGTAGTTGGTTCAGTAATGGATTTCATTTTCCTTGAGCCTTTTTGGCAAAGGGCCCCCAGGGGCCTCTGTAATATTGGTTGTACAGGGAGCAGGGAAGGTAAGCTCGGGTTTCTCCAGGCCCCAGTGATCTGCTGAGGTCACGGGGTCAAATGCAAAAGTGACAATGTGGATAATTGCCTGCTGAAGATAATGGCCTGTTGATTGAGATCAATTGCTTTCTATGGACTGAGAAGGAAAAACAGTGGACTGAACTCTACCCTCTCAAGATGTCCAACAATAAGACAATAGATGTCTGGCCTGTGGACAAAGTGCACCATATATAAACACAGAGAGAAATAAGGGATATAATGAGAGAGACGGACCTGCGTTCAAGAAACGTGTCAACTGTGCTGCTACTTTCTGAATATGTTGTATGCAAGCTTAATTCGTAGCATGTGTGGCCCTGACCCAGATGTCTTGACAGACATAAATAGAGTTTTTCAAACATTGTTCTCTCTATTCCTGCTGTATATGAAGTGGACTGTGCAGAGTATGTGAATTTTCCATATGCATTAAATGCCTGGATGACCTAACGAACACGATAACTACACTATAAAGCACACGGCTCACAATACTGTATCACACAAAGAAATGCTCTTAACTCAACCTTGCATTTACAGTGTGATCTGCATTACAGCCACAACTTTAATATTTATAATTGACTAATTTCATTGGTTTAAAAATGACAATTTTTAAAGTGAGTAATAAAAGAAAAAATAACAGGTTTTGGGATAATGGCTACTGTTGCACTCAGAAGGCATTTATTAGTAGTACTCCGATCATACAATTATAATCAATGAATAAGTGATATTTGGATACACTTTATTTTAGCACGTCCATGTTATACTGTAATTATGCATTTAATTACTGTGTAATAATAGTTAACTACAAGTACTTACTATAGGGTTAAGATTAGGGTTTGGTTTAGGGTTTGTTGCATGTAATCATGCATAATTTATAGTTATTACTACATGTAACGTGTAACAAGGACACTGTAAAAATAAACTGTTACCTAACATTTTACTAATTTATTATTACTAATACTAATATATTTGCAATATTAGTACGCTGCACAGGCTAATCAGATAATCATTCACCAATTTTCAATAAATATATTTAATTCTTAAAGGTACAGTATGCAATTTATTATAGCAAGTACAAACAAATATCTGTTATTTTGCCTTAAATTTAGTGTCCCGAGCACAAATTCAGACATCTTGGCTCAAACGGTGACTCTGTAGAAATGTAGAATGTTTTTCAGATTATGATAGTTGATTTTGAGATCCAAGATGGTCTACCAACTCAACCAGCATTTCAGTTACATTGACTATATTGTTGCCTAATTTCTGTGACATTTCTCAAGGTTTTGAAGGTGTGTGTGTTCACTCTGCTGATCCTCTTGACACTCTGAATCAAACTTTCAGATGGGAAACGTGTGGCTGACATGCAATCGCACAATGAGCTCTTTCTTTCACAGCTACTTTACATGCCGAAGTTTCCTCAGGAGCCACACATTTCACACACGCGCATACGCACACACACACACACACACACACACACACACACACACACACACACACACACACTACAGGTTCAAGTGGGAAACCAGAAGCCACAGCTGAGGAATATTATGATTCACACACCAAAACACTCATGTATTATTACGTTATGACAATCAGAAAAGCACATAAACCACTGCTGACATGCACCTAAACACCTTTGTGGAAGAAGCACATCTGCTACTGTGATGCAAGGCAGCATCACCGGCAAATATAGACTAACAGAAAGCAATTTAGAGATCATATTTCATGATAACATAAATAAAATGGAAGATTATGCATTAATGGGAAGGCTTGTACAATTGTAATGCAGCTTTCACGTTTTTGGGGTTTGAGAGTATAGTTTCACAAACTACTAACTCAACCAGGCCCCGCCCCTTTATTCTGCGTATTAATTATTTAAATGAGGAATATTGTGACGTGTTCGTTCCCGGAAGAAAATTCGGTAACACTTTATTTTGATGGTCCCTTTTGAACATTCTGTTGACTATCAGTAACTTTGCAACTACATGTCAACTAACTCTCATTAGAGTATTAGTAGACTCTCTGCTTAATATCTGCTAACTCTTTATTCTGATGCTCCTCAACAGTTATTCTACTGAGTATAAGTAACTTTGTAAGTACATGTCAACTAACCATAACCCTAACCCTAATCCTACCAGTAATACTCTACTAACACTCTAATGAGAGTTAGTAGACATGTAGGTGCAACATTACTTATAGTCAACAGAATGTGTTAAAGGGAGCATCAGAATAAAGTGAAACCGAAAAACTCAAGATTACAATGGAGGCGTTTCAGGGAGTTCAGAAACACTGACACTGATATAGAGAATAACTCCCGCTGGAGGGACTTTGGAACTTTGCAGACAATTTTCAAGCTCAAAAAAGCAACATAACACACTAAAGAAAGATGAACAGGTAAAAAAAAGCATAATAGGTATTCTTTAACAAAATAAACAAATATATGTTGCATATAAATCAAATGACGAACATATGTATACATATACTTTTTTTAGTTCTTTTTTTTTTTTTTTTTTGGAGAGCTTCCTTTGTCTGCGGTCTGATCTGGAGGTAAGTTTGTGTTTGGCCCGGGACAGTATGTCACTTGTCATCATCAGCGCTCTGCAGGCGGTCAGAAGATAACTGCTTCAAACAAGCACTTGATTACGACTAATGCAGACACAGCGGGGAGCAACTCAGCCATGACTGTAAGTGTGTGTGAGGAGGGGCCCTTCGCAAGCTTTGAAGCAAACAAGATGGATATCTGCGCTGTTTACCTTTTAATTTGGTGCCCAATTGTACGAAGATTGGCTACAAATTGAAAAATGAAGATCAGGTGCAGGAGTGCGTGTGTGTGTGTGTGTGTGTGTGTGTTTGTGCGTGTGTGTCCGCTTTGAATTTCCATCCACCTATTTTGCTGGTTGAAACAGGCGCTGCGCACACAAACACTCAACCTACCGGTAACCTCAGTGCTTTCAACACTCTCGCCACACACTTCAGGCCATTCCTAGATCCACTACCAAGCCATGGTCCCCATAAAATACATTTTGCTCATTTTGGTCACATATGTAAGTGTTATAAGCGTGTTTACTGAGCACTACCGGAGCTGTGCTACTGCCCCACAAGACACACAGGACACACATCTTGATGTCATTAATACGCCGGGGTTATTAAAGCCAGAAGCGGACTGTGAGAAACCAAACTCAAATCATTTGTTGGACCCATCACACTGTCAGAGAGAGTCAACATTAAATAACAATGGGACCTATTTACATTCTTAATGAATCAGTTATCTAGTCTTATTGTGCACAATTCATCAGTGAATGTTATTGTGAAGAAAAAAAGTTTATTTTAATGCATTGGTAAATACTTTGGGCCCTATCACACACCCGACGCAATGAGGCAGCAGGCGCGACGCAAGTGTTTTCTGCTAGTTTCAGCCCGACGCAGTTATCATTTTCACGTCCTGCATCACGTTTAAATAGCAAATGCATTTGAGGCCATTTGTGCATCCATGGGCGTGCTGGTCTGAAAACGAGGTGTGTTCTGGCGCATTGTTGGCGTGTTGCTATTTTGAGGAACTGAAATCGACTGAGCCATTGACCAACTGAAACCTGGTCTAAAGTCAATGGCGCAATATATTTTTTTGTTATTTAAAGAGCACAGGTTCAGGTTCAGGTTCCTTTATTTGTACCCGTAGGTAGATTTGGTTTGCAGTGTCAGAGTGTCATCCATACATTTAGACATAACACAAACAATAAACATTTGACGAAAAACTAGCATAGCTTCTGTGTCACGTTAGTAATATTAAAAATAAAAGGATTACAATGTAAAAGATTGGCAGATGAGACTCTGATTGGTTTATTGCACGTAAATCCCAAAACACACCCATTACTCATTAAGAGAATAGGGACAACCCTTTTAGACCATGCGCCGGGCGCGCCGACCATTTGTCCCGTCATTAAACTAGCAAAAGTGGATTCGGACACGCCCTAAGTGAACTTGCGCCGTGTGCTTTAGACCATACGCTTAGATCCTTAAAATAGGGCCCACAATTTCAATAGTCTACTTTAGACAGTCTACTGACTATAAGTTCTGTCAGGACAACTACTCCATGAAAGATAATCCGTAACCATATACAGACTATGGGGCATGTTCCCTCATTTCACAGGTGCACACACATAGCATACATTTATATTGATTTTTGGGATGCTGGAAAGAAGGGTTGGGTGCAATATATGTAGTATTATTGTGTGTAAATGTTATGTTAGACTTACCTATAGCTTGGGATGTTCCGTAGGCGGGGCCACGACGTTAAGATGGCCACCGTAACATTCAGTAGGCGGGGTGGTGAGTGTGGCGTGAGCATGGTCAGAGAACCGCCACTTTAGTCTGTTTGGTACAACAATAGACTGTTGGCACGAACGTGTTTCCTGAACTGTATACTTTTGTTTATTTATTTTTTGTTATTTTTTGTTTGTAACACTACGTTTTCTGCACCGTGGGATTTTTCTACTTGTTGTAAAATAAAGTTTGCATTGAACGGATTCCTGCTTGTTCCGGTCACCTCATTGCCTCTAACCGTAAGGGTCATCCACAACATATGGCAATGCTAATGTATTTGGTCTTGGCGGAATAGATGTGTTACGCTGCTCATGTAACATACATGAATGAACCCATAGCAGATCTATACAGGTGGAGCTGGGGAAGGAGAAGGGTTTCTGAAAGCGTAGTATACTGCTAATACCAACACACCAGTATTTGAATGTTGAGCCGCAGCTCATTGGCCACTGATGCAACAGCAACCAATCAGCTGTGCCATGTAGATAATCGCTAACAAATTGAGTTGAGAACCTATCATCCTGCGCCATCTAGAGTTTCATGCCAGAACTTGGTATTAACTCTGCAACTACATGTTAACTAGCAGTCATTAGAGTATTAGTAGACTCTCTGCTTAATATCTTAATAAACTCTTTATTCTGATGCTCCTCAATAGACATTCTACTGACTACAAGTTACTTTGCAACTACATGTTAACTTATTATATTAACCCCAACCTTAACTGTCTACTAATACTCTAGTTAGTAGACATTGTAGTATAAATTAATTAGAGTTAGTTTACATGTAGTTGCAAAGCTTTCTACAGTTAGTAGATTGTCGAAAAATAAAGTGTAACCTATTTTTTTTTTTTTTTTTAGTATACATCCAAATAATTAAACTGCAATTATGTATTTAATGTATTCGCAAAGCTTATCTATTGAACTCTAAAGTTCTAATGATGTACGTTCGCCACCTAGCTCGTGTGTTTTTCTTCTTCTAAACATTAGAGGGAGGAGAGGTTGTGAACAGGTGTGATAAGACACAAAACAAGCAGATCCAGGAAGAGGCTGATATTCCCGTGTCCCTCGTCGGATGAACACCCCTCCTGCTGACAGGACAGATAGCGTGTGACTCAAAACAACAGCAGAGAAGATGAGAGAAGCTGTGTGGACAGCGCCGGCGTGGGACGCAGTGGCACACGGGACAGTGTTTGTGAACTGGCTTTGTGTTTTCACAGGTTACTGGGAATATCTGTTTATTATCTGCTTATCTGAGCCAGCAGTGCAGGTTCCTCAAAATAACAGCTCAATGAAACAGGGAACTGTTTTGCTGTTCTCAAATCTCCTGATGGTTCAAACATGACAAACATGGCGATTCCGAAATCACTAAAGACTGATTGTGGAAGCTGGAACTTATATTATTACATTATTATTTACAATAGTATGAGTAAATAAGATATTAATCAACACCTAAAAATATAATTATATTTATTGGTGATTATTTTCACCCACACACAACAGTGTTGGGAACTAACTAACTAAAAATAGTTAGTTGACATGTTGTTGCAAATTAATGAGAGTTAGTTGACATGTAGTTGCAAAGTATTAGCAGAATGTGTAAAGTGGACTATCGAAATAAAGTGTAATCAATACATTTTTTGACCTCTGAAATGATTTGTTCTTTCTGCTGACATAATCAAGGCAATGTGGGCGTGAAAAATAATATTAACCAATCAGTGACGTTTCACGATCCAATCAAGTCCTGATGGATTCAAACCAGTCCCGCTCTACACATAAATATACAGAGGTTAAATGTAAATATAGTACAATCAGATTTTTTTCTGATGATAAATAGTTGTTTTGGTAACACTTTATTTGACAGTGTCCTTATTACATTTGTTACATGTACTTACCATAGTAATAACAGTAAATTATGCATAATTACAACCCTCAACCAAACCCTAATCCAACCCTAACACTATAGTAAGTACATGTAGTTACTTAATATCACTCAGTACTTAAATATATAATTACACTGTAACAACGACACCTTAAAATAAAGTGTAACCGTTGTTTTTAATCACAGACTTTTTTGTGAATGTGATATATCTAAAGTGTTTTATGAGACGGGATGTATACAGTAGATCCGCATATATTGCAGTTTTGCTATCTGATTCACTTATCAATTCGAATCTATTAGTGTTCAGCGAGCACTAATGTTTATCAGCTATTGGCCACCCACTCAGAAAGCTCACAAACACAAGTGGGGATGGGTCTCAGCTGTGAGTAATGTTGCAGGTCAGATCTGGCTTCATTACCTTCCTGCTGTCACTCACACACCACTGACCCCAATCTGAGTCCTTTTCCCACAGAGTACACACACACACACACACACACACACACACACACACACACACACACACACACACACACACACACACACACACACACACACACACACACACACACACAATGCCTGTGTGTTCACAGATGTCAACAGTAAAAGAACACACTTTAGACAAACAAATGTCTGCATTCTCAACTGCTGATCTAAGGTTTCATTAATGATCAGATTGAGTGTATATTTGCCTTGCATATAAATTATAGTTATGTAGTTGCATGCGCTCAGTGTGCACCAGTGTTGAGGAAGCTACTTAGAAAGTATTTGGCAAGCTATAAGCTTTTCAAAGTCAAGTAGTTAAATATAACAAACATGCACAATTGTAACCAGTGAATAAATGAATGCATTATCAATATTTATTCCAGAAAGCATGCCGAGCACGGCAACTCATTATTATACACTGCTATGACACGTTGTTGTGCTGCACTGGTGTGTGTAGATCATGTCTCATCAAGTCATAACTATCGAAAACAGTAATAATCTGGCCATGCAACAATGAGAATCTCAAAGTAGACAAATAAAAAATTAAACAAATAACAGTAAAGTTATACATGTATACAGTAATGTAATAATTTGTGATGGACAATGATACTTGTTTGATGAAAAAACTGGAAAACTACATTGTTTTTGAAACATATTAGTAAAGGTTAGTACAATAACTCTCATTAGAGTATTACTGTTAGGTTAGGGTTAGAATAAGTTGACATCTAGTTGCAAAGTTACTTATAGTCAGTAGAATATCTAAAGTGGACTTTTGAAATAGTGTTACCCAAAATTATAATATTATATAATATTATATTACATTACATTACATTACATTACATTACATTACATTACATTACATTATATTACATTATATTACATTATATTATATTATATTATATTATATTATTACCTGGCTCTGTGGAATACTTGATTCTGATTGGTCAATCACGCCATCCAGTGAAGTGTTATTCCCTGATAAAAACCGCTGATCACAGAAACACAGGTTCATCCGGGTCACTGAAGTCAGCAGCGCTATACACCTGCTAGGAACGGTTTTTCTTCGTGGAAGTTTTTGCATTTGGTGAGCTAATAAAATATTAAAACTCAGTCGAATCAATATTTTGTGTACAGTTATTTAATAATGCCATCCAGTATCGTGGACTCGCTCTCTCTTGTTTCATACAAACGCAGCGGCGGCCATTTTGTGACTATTGTTTTAAACACTGTTGGATTATGAGATACAAACAGGTAGGATTTTAAAACAGTTTAATCTGAAATCAATATCTTATTCTCATAATTATTCATGTGGCATGACTGTATACCGTATCTCTTAAATGTCCGTCTAGTTTGAACTCGCCGCTGAAACTGCTCTCTCCACGGAAGCTTTGCGTTTAAAGAGCTAATAAAATATTTCAACTCAGAGCAAGTAGCCATGTAATAAGCGGGATAATGTACATCCAGCCTGTTGTTATCGCAGAATAAACCCCTTCAGTGTGAAGCAAGACCTGATCCTGATCACCCTGTCGGGGTTATTCTGAGATAACAACCGGCTGGATGTACATTATCCCTTACTTATATTATAATATCTTATATTATTAAGTACTATATTATGCTAATAAAGCATGGTGTGACTAAATGGATTATGTTTAATTACTTTTTAGTATCAGGCTGAAGGACTGCTCAGTGTTATTTGAGTTTTTCTTGTATTTCAGCGCAGGAGTGCTGGCTGTCTGCGCATGCTCTTGTTGACATGCAGTCCTCCATGACTTCTGTATGTGTCTGATATTGGCATTGCTCTCAGCAGAGGTCAGCTCCTGTGGCTCTTTGAAGCCTGTGAACTGCATGTGTAGTGGAAGTGTAGGAAACAGGTGCTGCTCAACTCCAGCTGTTCTGTCTCTATTTGATGTGCTTTATAAAAGACAGATGCAAAGTGCCGAGCCGAGAGAAAGATACACACCGTTACACTTCTGCAAATAAATACTGGGGATTCAGGCTTCATTTGATTGTGTTAAGAACGGAAGACAGTTTATCTGAGACATTTTCTTTCATAATAATCTTTACGTTTATTTAGTTATTGTCGATGTGTGTATCTTCTCATTGGTTAAGACTGATGTGCTTCATTGATCCTTAAGCAAAAGAATTTACCGTCCACAAATCTGGACTATTTGTGAAAAGGAATAAATATTTGTTCACTTTCACTTTCTGATGATCTTAATTAACACTTAAAGTTCCCATAAATTGAATGGCGAGTGCTGATTTCTTTCGTTTGTTGATATATTGCCTTTTGAATGAGGAAGTACTTCAAAGGAAATACTGAAGGCCCTTTTCAAAATAGCCAGTAGCCAGGGTTATTAACGTTAGCTAAAACTAAAACCATAAAAAAAAAAAAAAAAAATTTAATATAAAAAAAGTGACTTTAAATAAAATAAACATTTAACTGAAATAAAATGAAGTGTTAAAAAAAACTTAAACTTATTTCATTTTAGCTAGATGCCAAGGTAAAAAATTTCCATTTTCGTTTTGTTTAAGTTAAAGTAGTAAATCAAAATAAACTTTCGAAATAAAACTACATACATATTAAAAACTAATACAAATGACAAAAAACACAACACTATTACTAAAGCTTTAACTAATAATAAAGTGAAAATAGATAATATGAAAATAACAGTGTTGGGGTAATGCATTACAAGTAATGCGAGTTACGTAATCAGATTACTTTTTTCAAGTAACTAGTACACATTACTTTTAAATTCACAACAAAATATCTGAGTTACTTTTTCAAACAAGTAACGCAAGTTACTTTGTTTCCCATGTATTGTCTGACAGCTCTCCTGTCCTCATGTTGAGAGAGATCAGGAGTAAGTGCAGAGGCGTTGTGTGCGCTGTGTGTGAACATGACGGTTATTCTAGTTCTAGACTAAATATGAACATTAACTCATCTCACTTGCACAAAAACAGATTCAGTATTCCTCAAAATGAATAAAAACAGTGTAATGCAAACTCAGAATATTACGCAAACCTAAAATATTTAAATATGTTAAATAGAACATATATACTTTATGTATTTAATCTCACTTTATTAACCAATGAATTTGCTGATGACCTTCGATGATCCAGTTTAACCACAAAATGACTTTAAACATCACATTTGTGTTTAATTTGAGTTTGTATTGCTGAAGTAAGAGTGTTGAACTCATAGATATCATATAATAAAGGCTAGATGTCTTACGGCGGAGTCACTTCCGGCATCACCGGCGGACATCTTTCCACAGGGAAGCTGTGAATTAAGGTGAGTGATCAGCACGCACACAAATCCTCTTATCTCTCTGAAATCTTGACGGATTTACAAACGGTTTGGTTTCTTACAAACGTTATTAACGTGGCTATAATTCTTTCATATGGAAGTCCATTGTTATAATTATTCATATGTATGCAGTGTCATAACTACATCTCTGACGTTTATAACAAACCAAACCGTTTGAAAATCGGTTGAAAATTGAGCAAGTTATGGTTATTTAAAAGTACATGCACCATGTTACGAGTGAGCGAGCACCCTGTGGTAAGATGGCCACTGTGTGCGGACGTTGACCTCCATTGGCCAGCAGCGCGGACAAGACATCTAGCCTTTATTATATGATATCTATGGTTGAACTTTCTTCTCCTGAGTCATATTCTTCTGCGATCTTGAACGGCAGCACAGCTGAAAGGATTGTTTGAGCGGCGCCCTCTACTGTACAGGAGTAAATGTGCATTTTCTTCAGCCTGAGGCTTATTCATTTCACTTTTGGTGTGAAAGGACCTTTGTATTTGCCAAAAAAAAATATTACTTTTTTAGTTAAAAACAAAACAAAAAAAAACACAAGCAAGCCCAGCCCAGGTGAGAAAAAGTAACGTATCACATTACTTTCCATTCAAAACTCTTAAGTAACGAATTGTAATTTAGTATTAACACTTAACTGCAATATTACAACTTTGGTAAAGAATCATTAAAAAGTAGAAGAGATCAAATCAAGCTTAATTATTCCCATTAACAAAATATTTATCCAAACAAATACAATGTTCAATATTCTAGAGATATTCAAACAGGTATGATGAGCATGAGTGATTGAATATAGTTAATGTAGAGATCATATATAGGGTGAATGTATACTCGTTGAAGTGTACAGATCAATATTGGTAAGCTGGACATGGTTAGATATTTAAATCCAGTACAGGAGGATTTTGATTTGTGAAACTTTTTAAATCTCATAGAAACCCATTTAAATCCCCATACATATACTGTGCCTGGGAAAGACAGGCGTTCACATATTCCCAGACGAGCACATGCACGGACAGATCCATCTCTGAACAGAGGTGTCTTTCTCAGGCAGGACTGCCACCTCCCTAAAGCCATGTAGATGCAATAAAAATAAATGGCCCCTGACGATGTGTTAATCCACTCTTACAAAGCGTCTCAGGTCTGAATTAAGTTGTCATTTTTTATTGCTACCCTGACACCTGTTTATAATAGGGGGCCTTGGTGACTTATGCCCATGTTATTACAGCCAGCGATGGGAACGTGTGCTGATGAACAGAGAAAGAACTGATAAAAAATGCACCGATCGGGCCTAAAGAGAGCAGATTTCAGAACAGTGGGAAATGAAACAGAAAAAAAGGAATTAAATCCAAATAAACTCAGCCACACTTTCTTCCAAACAAGCTATGCTAATATGTATTTTATTTTCTGGTCACTATTCTTCTGGCTATAGCGGTAATTTAATGTCTGCACTTTAGATTTAGGTCACACTTTAGATTAGAATCCAATTCTCACTATTAACTAACTATTAACTACGGTTTTTGCCTCAATAAACTCCTCTAATTAATAGTTAGTTTGGAAGCTGTTAAGTTTAGAAATTGGGCGATTAAGGGATGTAGAATATACTCATGCAGAATAAGGCATTACTATGTGCTTTATAATAAACAGCCAATATCCTACTAATATGCATGCTAATAACCAACTAGTTAATAGTGAGAATTGGACCAATAGTTTGTTTTTCATCAAGAGTTAGTTTTCATACATCACCAAACTCTAGTTACAAATGAGGACAATCTTTGGTCTTTGTTTTTTGACCAAAAATGTTTTGGTCATCACATTAAAAATAACATTTAAATTGGATAAAATTCTGACTTTTTAAGCTTCGAAATGCTGGAAAAAGTTGTGTTAAGTTCTTGAAAGTAGGACTGTCACGTTGAGGGAGTAAGATTGGATGACGTATTGGTCTACCATACCTTGGTTTTTGACGAATTGACACCACTGTATTATGACCAGTACACATTGTATGATTTTGGGCTGTCCCAGACAAAAGATGGCCAATCGGGGTGATTTCTGTGGTCATCATTGTACAGTCTAAATACATGTTGTACCCAACTTTATTAGATCCATGTCGTACCGTGTGATTTGTAATGACCTTATAGGATATATATATATATATATATATATATATATATATATATATATATATATATATATATATATATATATAACATATCAGGTATTTTCACCAGAATAAAATATATTTATAATGCAATGCTAATCAACATAGCCTTTATCACTGCATAGAACACCACAAATAATATTATTTCTGCCTCATACATTGATATGAAGATATTGTCAGATCACAAAAGGAAGTTATTTCAAACACTGGATGTTATGAAATGAGCTGGAGTAAAAACATGTCATGAAATATTCTCTTTTGTTGGACAACAGGTTTGCAAGCGTGTTGTAAGATGTTAGGGTCATGTTGCTTTCAAATGCATGTTATAAATGACAAACCTTTGCGCTGAGACTAGATGAATGAAGATGAATCTAGCGGCATTTACTGTGAACCGATCAATGTTCTCTGATCTCAGTGCCGTACTTTACCAAGAACACGCTGAGCATGAACTTATTTAATTAGCACTTGAACAAGTCTTTGATAGTAGGCTGATTCCTGAGACAAAATTCAAAGATGAAAGAAGAAATCCCCCAAAGGAAAGGACCTGGGATTCTGAGATTTTGCTCTCCATTAGAAATATAAATTCACGTCTGATGATTAAAAAACAAGAGTAATTGACTCGACAGCTCAATGAACATTCAGAATGATAGGCTGACAAGGACTTAAAAGCACCACTGTAGCAGTTTACATTTTCCATCGTTAAAATTATTAACATTTTTACATTGTAGCAGGACAATCAAATGACCGCAGACATTTCCTGTGTGATTTCATTAAATAAGCACAATAATAGCGTTCATTGCGAAAGGGACATCATTTATGCACAGATTCACAGAAGCTTCATTTTAAATGAAAATATGTCAGTAATTTAATGGACTGAGATAAAGTCAGGCTAAAATTTAAATGATTATTTCCCAGAATATGAAGGGAACGTCAGTGTCATCAACTGCGAACGTAAAACAGAAAGTTCAAGACTTATACTCCAAGTGTCAAGCAGTGATTGTTATAAATGAATGAAGTGGCATTATAGTCTTCCTCTGATAATGCTGGATTATATTTTCCCCGAATAAATAGAAAATGACAACTCGAACGCATGCACAGGTGGTAGTGTTGCAGAGCAGGCTCCCGCACCGCCTCCTCTTCACCACCGGAGGGAACCTTCCCCGGAATATTAACTTTATCCATTGAACTCCATTTCCCATAATACCGCTTACCTGGGACTGATTGCGTTACACACCTGCACCTCATTTACACAAACTCATATAAACCACTTCCACACACACATTCAATGCAAAGTCTTGATTCTGCCCCGGCCATCATTTCTGAGCATTTATTCCCGTGTTTGATTTCAGTTATTGACCTTGGACTGTTTATCGTTTCTGATTCTCTGCTGCCTGCTGCCTGCCCTGACCTGGATTGTTTATTGATTCCTGATTCTTGCTGCCTGCCTCGACCCTTGCCTGTTCACCTGGTTTGTCTCTGCCTAGCCTGCTTTGCCCTGTCTGCTGTGTTTGACCCTGCCTGTCTTGACTACTCTCTAATAAAGCTGCAAATGGATCCCACTGTCTCTGCCTCATCACAACAGAAGACTTCGCCAATTACGGATCCAGCAGCAGTCATGCAGATCACCACTGAACTATCTGCTCAAGCATCACAGTTATCTCTTCATCATCATCAGCTTAGTCGTCTTACCTCCCTCACTGAAGAACTCGTTCAAGCACTACAAGCTCTCCGAACTTCAACCAGTCACGCTCCTTCGGAACAAGCACAGAGTGCATCAGCACATCCCGTCAGTACTTCAATCAACACTCGTCTCGCCTTCCCGGAGAAGTATGAAGGTAATCCCACTAAATGCAAAGGGTTTCTGTTACAGTGCAATCTCTATATCGATCAGCAACCTTCATTATACTCTAACGATGCCGGACGCATCGCGTTAGTCTGTTCACTATTGACTGGAAAGGCACTTGAATGGGTCACGGCAGTTTGGAGACCAGAGGGTTCGTCATTTTCCTCATTCGGAGCATTCCTTCAACAATTCCGTAATGTCTTTGAACACTCCACAGCAGAAGGAGGTCCGGGAGAACAATTGTTAACTCTCTCAAGGAAGGAACACCGCCGCTGATTACGCTCTCACTTTTCGCACTCTCGCTGCACAAACCAACTGGATAGAGGATACCCTCAAAACTCTGTTCAGAAAAGGTCTCGCAGTCGAACTACAGTCTG
The DNA here is from genome assembly GCA_021554675.1 of Leuciscus idus. NCBI lineage: Eukaryota > Metazoa > Chordata > Actinopteri > Cypriniformes > Leuciscidae > Leuciscus > Leuciscus idus. The sequence continues at coordinate 39,409,946 of CM038627.1, forward strand.
AATTGGCCTGCCGAGATGAAGGTAGGAGCCTGAACGAATACATCGATCTCACTATCCAGGTTGACAATCTCATGCGTTCTCGACGCCGAGTCAGAACACCCCTATACACCGCTCACGAATCCAGTACAATGCACGAACAATGCGCTAGATGGCCATCTCATTGGAGGAGGAAAAGTTCATCGTTTGACTGAAGAGATCAAGATGCACGTCGGTACCCTGCACTCAGAAACCATTCAGTTTTATGTCATCCAAGCCCCTCGTCACTCTATTATCCTCGGTCTACCCTGGTTACGCACCCGTAATCCACACATTTATTGGAGAGATGGCCTGATCACCCAATGGGGTGAGCACTGTCATGAACACTGTCTCTCGAAAATCACTCGAGTTTCCATCGTGTCCCCTCCTGATAACCAAGAAGTAAAACTACCCTCCGAATATGCAGACCTCACTGAAGTATTCAGCAAAAAGAAAGCCTCTCAACTTCCTGAACATCGCTCCGTTGACTGTGCCATCGAACTCACTCCAGGTTCCTCACCACCCAAAGGTAGAATTTTTCCCCTGTCTCAACCCGAATCTAATGCCATGAAACTTTACATCCAAGAGGAGCCAAGGGTTTCATTATACCATCAACTTCTCAAGCATCCGCCGGGTTTTTCTTTGTGAAGAAAAAGGATGGAGGTTTGAGACCCTGCATTGACTATCGTGGACTGAACGACATCACTGTCAAATTTCGTTATCCTTTACCTTTGGTTCCAGCCACTCTCGAACAACTTAGACAAGCCAAATATTACACCAAGTTGGATCTTCGCAATGCATACAATTTAATTCGGATTCGTGAGGGTGACGAATGGAAGACAGCATTCTCTACCAGTAGCGGGCACTACAAATATTTGGTTATGCCCTTCGGCCTGGCTAACAGTCCTTCAGTGTTCCAATCGTTCATGAACGACGTGTTCCAGGAAGTGTTGGACGGATGGGTGATTGTCTACATCAACGACATCCTGGTTTACTCAAACTCCTTAGAAGAACACATTCACCATGTCAGAACAGTCCTAAAACGTCTGCTACAATGCCAACTCTACGCGAAAGCAGAGAAGTGTGAATTTCATCGAACCAGCACTTCATATCTGGGGTATGTAATCAGTCAAGAAGGGGTGGCCATGGACGATAAGAAGGTCAAGGCAGTACTGGAATGGCCATTACCCCAAACCGTCAAAGAACTGCAACGCTTCCTAGGGTTTGCCAACTTCTACAGACATTTCGTCAGAAATTTCAGCATCATAGCCACTCCTCTAACTACCATGACCAAACGCCACACGTCTCGTCTGACCTGGTCCCCTGAAGCTCAACAAGCCTTTGAAAAGCTAAAGACCCAATTTACCTCCGCTCCCATTCTTCGACACCCAGATCCCACACGTCAATTCATCGTGGAGGTGGATGCCTCCAATACCGGGGTCGGAGCCATTCTGTCTCAACGCCAAGGTAACCCAGAAAAAATGTTTCCCTGTGCCGCCTTCTCCCGAAAACTATCCTCAGCAGAAAGAAACTATGAAGTGGGAAACCGCGAATTGTTGGCCATGAAACTCGCCCTTGAGGAGTGGCGACACTGGCTGGAAGGTGCTGCTCAACCCTTCATTGTCCTCACTGATCATAAGAACCTTGAATACCTTCGATCAGCTAAACGTCTGAATCCTCGTCAGGCTAGATGGGCTCTATACTTCACCAGGATCAAAGAACGTAAAAGCAGACGCTCTCTCCCGCCAAGCAGAAGAACCCTCTCAACTTCTCCCCAACGACACCATCATTCCCGAGAGTCTCCTGGTAGCCCCGGTACAGTGGGACATAATCACAGAAATTGAACAGTTCAACCACCAAGCAGAACTTCCATCCGAATGCCCCGAAAACCTTCTGTACGTTCCAGAACCTTTGCGCTCAAGACTACTCGACCAAGTACATTCTGCACCCAGCTCAGGACATCCCGGAATCACTGCTACTATCCATCTACTTCAGAACCGCTTCTGGTGGTCAACTTTATGGTATCTTTATCAGATACCATAACTCACATCAAGAACTGCATAACTTGTAATACCTCCAAGTCTTCCAGACGACTCCCAGCAGGTCTCTTAACTCCTCTGCCTATACCTCAACGCCCCTGGTCTCACATAGCCATCGACTTCATCACAGACTTACCACCTTCACAAGGCCATACCACCATACTCACCATAGTAGATCGATTCTCCAAAGCCTGCCGGTTAATCCCTCTTCCCAAACTCCCCACTGCACTAGAGACTGCTGAATTACTCTGCAACCAGGTTTTCCGCTTCTACGGCCTTCCTGATGACATAGTCTCTGACCGAGGACCCCAATTCACTTCCCGGGTATGGACATCCTTTTTCAACTGCCCGCACCACCTCATCTTCACCACCGGAGGGAACCTTCTCCGGAATATTAACTTTACCCATTGAACTCCATTTCCCATAATACTGCTTACCTGGGACTGATTGCGTTACACACCTGCACCTCATTTACACACACTCATATAAACCACTTCCACACACACATTCAATGCGAAGTCTTGATTCTGCCCCGGCCATCATTTCTGAGCGTTTATTCCCGTGTTTGATTTCTGTTATTGACCTTGGACTGTTTATCGTTTCTGATTCTCTGCTGCCTGCTGCCTGCCCTGACCTGGATTGTTTATTGATTCCTGTTTCTTGCTGCCTGCCTCGACCCTTGCCTGTTCACCTGGTTTGTCTCTGCCTAGCCTGCTTTGCCCTGTCTGCTGTGTTTGACCCTGCCTGTCTTGACTACTTGACTACTCTCTAATAAAGCTGCAAATGGATCCCACTGTCTCTGCCTCATCACAACAGGTAGTAAGTATAAGCACTTTTACTTTGATTTTTGTTCTTCAGTAGTGTCCTTTTAAGGCTATGTCTACATTAATCCGGATTCATTAAAACAGCGTTTTCGTTTAAAAACGCTCTCCGTCCACACTAGCGTTTCAGTGTGGATGAGAAACTTTTGGAAAATTCCTGAAAACGCTAAATTCACCTTTCTGCGCATGCGTAAAACCTGCGTAAAAAAAACAGGATAGTTTTATTTTTTATAGCAAAATATCTCAGCATTCACTGATCGATGCGTCCAGGTCGCACTCACTCACCATTATATGTTTGGTCTAAAACGCTAAAACTGCTCTCATGTTTTGCCGCAGGACAGCAAATGTGAGTAAATTCTCTCATGTTTGTAGGACTGTGATATGAAGAGTGTGCAAAGTAACATATTTTTGCAACAGTGTGAAAGTGAATAGCACATAACAGGCACAATACCAGTATAAACATGAATATCTATTGGTAGCCTACAATATGCGTCACATGACTAAACTTACATCATCATTTTTAAAGACCCACTCCGATGAAAATCATGTTTTTCTAGGTGTTAACATGTTCTTGTTGTATTTTTCTGATGTTAGAGGACATATCTTGAGAAAAATAAATTCAAAGTTGTATTTCTGAGTATTTCTGCATTCAAATGGCTGTGAATCAGTAGCAGACGCTAAAATGCCGGCTAAAATAGACTGGAGTTGTGACGTAGTAACTCCACTGGGCGGGGCCACAAGCTCATACTCCCCTCCGCCCCGCCCGCTCAGGTTCTGAGGAGTAGAGAAGACGATGGCGGATCAATACCTATGTGCGGTAGCGGGTTGCAATGCTAAGAGGAGAGATATTGGTATTAGCTTTCATGCTTTACCAAAACATGTTGCTGTGAGAGATGAATGGATTACGTTCCAGGGTTCCAGACTGCGACCATTTTTTGAGAATGTGCGAGTTAAAATTTTATGTGGTCGCATTTGTGCGAGTGCATGGTCATGTACTACTCAGTTAAATTCACGCATGAATTTTCCTGCATTGAACTTGTTTTAGCGCCCGCCAAAGTGAATTTTTGTCCCGCCAAAGTCTTATTTGATCGGTGAGTAATGTAGATGAACTGCTGCGCTTGTTTAAATGAAAGAACGAGCAGAGAGAGAGACCCGGACGCGCGCGCGCACTCTCTGTCTTCAGAGCCAGGCGAAAATGTAAACAAGACCTCACCGTCTCCAAACTAAGCGCTGTCTTGCTCTCTCTCTCCCTCGCACATATTAATCAAAATAAATCGACACGGCGGTAAAAGGTCGGAAGACCAAAGTTTCATGTGGAGCATTCTGAGATTTTTTTTTTTTTTTTTTTCTGAATTGCCGCTGGGTGTGAATTGTGCTAAATAAGTTGCCTTATCTTCTCTGAAAAGCGTTCCGGACATTCAGCTGACATAAAACAACACTTTAATTAAACGAAAAAAACTATCCAGTGATGAAATGTTTTCTGTGTTGACAGAAAGAAAGAAAGAAAGACAGAAAGAGGCTGTTGCTGCCTATGTATCTCGCTTCAGCCAACGGCTCCGCCCACAACGCAGAGGCGAATTGCTAATGAGCTACTGCCGCTCTGCTGAAGCGAAGTCCCAGAAAACGGCACAGGTTTTGTGATTTTGGCTAAAAACGGCATAATCATCATTTAAAGACCACTGAGAATGTTTAAAAATAGCTCAAAATATGATCGGAGTGGGACTTTAAATACCTCTGTTTTGACAGTCCACACTACAACACGAAAACAGCATTTCCAAATCTAAACACTTTGGAGAGCGTTTTCAAAAAGCTTCCTTTTCATTAATAAAAACGCCGTCTCATTGCGGACGGAAGGCCAAAACGGAGAGAAAAGATTAGTGTGTTAGTGTGTAAAAGACCTAAAACAATTATTCATTGTCTTCACTAGCAATATATGACTTTATTCATGTAATATGCATGGAAAATGATGTATGACATTCAAGTAAGAATTACAAGCATCTACATAACAAACATTTATATTGTTTGATATTGACACAGGTTTAATAACAAATGAAAGAACAATTATACAAAGCAGTGTGTGGAAATGGTACATTTGAAAGATTTTTGTAGGATATTTTATAACTTTTGACACTCTTGATTGTTTCATACTTAGACAACATTGATTTATTTTGGTTTATTTTGGTCTTCCCAAGCTTTGATTATTTGTTTTTAATTTATGTTTTTAATTTATTTTTAATTCATATGTTTTTTTGAAAAAAAGATTGGAAAGATTGACTATTTTATCTAAATACAACCCCTGAAACTTCACATAGTAAACAGAAGGTGTCCACTGAAGGTGTTCCGTCTGTGCATATCTGTGTAGACACGACGGTTCTTCCAGAGCTGAAGATTTATCCGGTCCCCTTCTTCCAGCAGAAGGCAGACAGAGTTGGACGCAGTGTCCTCTGTGTCTTGCCCAGGAGGGTTATCTGTTACTGAGACCACATGATGGCCATTCTTTAGCATGTCCAAACCGGTCGACATGGCGTGGGGATTGAAGAGCACAAAGTTGAAGTAATACACTCCTTTTACTGGTGCAGTGAAGATTCCTGTTGATAACGGTAGAAACTTGGGTTCTTAAAATAGTTTATAAATCACCTAATAAAAGTTTACAGCATCATGTTTAGAATTTCTTTGAGCAATATCATGATTACCTGTCTTTGTGTCGTAAGCATTTCCAATGTTAGTTAATGCATTTTCATACACAAGAGGGATTGCATTTGCATGAGGGCCAATTAATTTGTGGGTATTCTCTAAAGCTGACAGCGTGGCTGAAAATGCTACTTTCACCCTTTCTGGAAAAAAAGAGGGGAGAAGAAAATGAACAGGCAAGCAAAAAGAAATAACCTTCAGATATCTTTTAATTTCATCGATGTAATGCTATTTCTTGTTGGAACTTGTTTCAGGGCCCTAAACTAAAATAAAGGCAAAGGGACTTAATTGTTTATTATTTAGCCGAAACACTTGTCTTTTCCTCAAACTTTTTCAGCTTTGTAGTCAGTGCTACATTGATTACAAAATATTTGAAAAAAATTCAGTGCATACATGGACAGAAAATGAGAGCTGCACAAATATAGATTCACCTTCTTAACCTTTGTCAACCTAGCAGTTCAGACAGAATGCATCACAGTATGAGCAATATGGTGTTATGAATATGCAAATTATTGCATTTCATTTTACGCTGAGACTACCGTGTCATGTATGTAGTGTCCCATCATGTTACCTTTGTTTTCTGTTCCTAGTCGCTCCAGTTCAATCTCCATAGATTTCATTTTTGTTTCCATGGTCTTCATTTTCTCCAGTTCAATCTCCATAGATTTCATTTTTGTTTCCATGGTCTTTATTTTCCCCAGTTCTTCAAGGATGTTTATGTTTACAGAAAGTACATCATCTGCTGATATAGCCCACACATTGAGAATTAAAACTGTTACACAAATCAACATGATTGTGCTCTTGGTTTCTAGCAATGCACTGAATCAACTGAATTATCATTCTCTTAGTCTAAAAATCAACTTGCGTAATTGTTTAAATTGTCCAATAGACTTTGGACTCCAAAAACATCCCTGGTTACAACTCTAACCTTTGTTCGTAGCAACTCATAATGTAATAGCTGCACATAATAAGTTTTACATTATTATTGTAATAAAATGTTCATGTAATAATTTTCTCAAAATGTAATAAAATCTTAAACTCATAATGTAATACAATTTTTACATTATGAAACAAATTATTAACTTATAAACTCACTAATGTCACTATTTGAGTCTGTTCATGTCTATGTTTCTAGGTGGGTTATCAGTTTGTTTAATTAGTTCAGTTCTCTCACATTCTCAGCCTGTTTGTCACCATGGTCACTGATTGGTTTAGATCCCTTTCAAGGGAACTCGAGCTGGGTCGAAACGCTGCAGGAACGCCACTGCGTGAGTGCGTCATGAAGCACGTATGGAATCAGTCCAATGGCGAGACGAAACGTCATAGGCGGATGACATCATCGACCAGGAAACCATAAACCACCCCTGAATCACAACCGCGCTAGCTTCTGTGCTTTCAGCAAGCGCTCTGTGTGAATCATTGTCTGAAAAGTGTTTTTGTCTGTCCTTAGTTGAATCTAGGCAGGAGTTTTATCACATATATATCAATATCTATCTATCTATCTATCTATCTATCTATATATATATATATAGATATATATATTAGGGGTATAACGATACGCGTATTCGTATCGAACCGTTCGGTACGAGGCTTTCGGTTCGGTTTTCGGTACGCATTACATACCGAACGGTTCGTTGGACCATTTTTTCTGCCGACCAAAATTTCGTTATTTCAAATGAAGGCGCGTCGCGGGTGGCAAGCGCGCTCATAGAGGCTGGCGCGACCACAACATCAACTGGCAAATGCAATGCAAGGAACGAAACTGAGCTACTCTTATTGTGTTTGTGTGGACCGTTTATCAGTTTTGACCTGTGAAGCGGGACTCGCAAGCCCTTTGCGCGAGCCTGATCAAGCAACACCACACAGCGCTAAGAGATCCAGACCAGTAAAGAAAGCATTTGAATTTCAAATGCTTTTTGAATTCACCACTGAAGTAATAACATCGCTGCGAGATCTAATGAGAAACATGCACATTTCTCTGTTATTAACGGATCAAACAGCGCTGACGTGGAAACCAGGAAGAAACATCGTGCCATGAATGAACTGGCCGGTGTCCACAGATCAGCAACATTCACCGTGGAATGGATTTGCTGTAGTAACACTAACTGCAAGGAATGAAAGTTTGTCAGGAATAGTGGGCTATAATGCTTTCAGTAACATTACGTCTGTTTTATTTTGACATTATGAATACAATTGCTGCCCTCAAATGTTAATCTGAACTAAAATAAACCTTTGTTTATAACTAGCCTACTACTACAATATTACATTTAATTTTGTCCAAGGAGCTGTTTTGTTTTATATGCTCATAAGAAGAGTCAAGTATAGCTCCATTATTGTAGCCTGGGAAAACCCAGACTACTTCCGGCGAATTTTAATTCTCTCTCCAGGATAGTCTGGAGAAGAGCCCATTCAAACTCATTTCTGTGCCGCCGAAATCGCGGCACCAATCAGAAACGTTTGGGGAGGGATTTACATGATGACGACAGCACAGCGACGCTGAAGGAGATTTCATTACAAAGATGGATGCCGCCGTGGAACATCACTCGTTCGAATCAGTTATCGCGTCTGTTTTGAGCGATTTAAACTTACCGTTTTCGTTTAAACCGGAGCAAAGAAACTCGAAGCATACGTCATCTCCTTCATCGATCTGATCGCAAAGACCCGCCCTCCTTAGTTACTGTCGCTATGCCCGACAAGCTACGCTGCTCTCACGCCACACCATGTTCTCACGCAGTGAAAAATACATCGCGGAGCAGAGAGGAGACTGACAACACGCTGACAGACAGGACAGACCAGGTTACTTTTCTGTTACTTTTGATATTAAACATATTAAACAAAGTCTCACCTTTCAAATTTGGTCATTTTTTAAAAGAAATTTAAACGATACATACCGTTTTGTGGCTCTTTAATGTGTCTGACAGATCGCTGTAGAGCATCAGTTAAAGCTGCTCGTGAACCAATCATCACTTCCTTCTAGTTCATTTATAGCATCAAATAAACATGAATGAACATGGGAAGGATTGTTGTTTTAACCGCGGAAAGACGTCAGTACACTCCGTTATTCATGTTCAAATCCTCCCATGTTAATATGCTATCTCTCCAAAGAGTATAGAAGTTACTTCTATACTCTTTGATCTCTCCTGACTGCTTTGTCGGACAAAATGGCGGATGGTGGATTATGATTGGTTAGATCGCCTGTCAATCAAGCTCCCTGCGAAGGGAGCTACGTCGGTTGGTGACGCCCCTTTGGAAATGAATTGTCTACATAGCTTCCCCAGACCCACACTCAGTTTCAACTGAGAAGGGTCTGGTTTTAACCAGGCTACCATTATTGCTCAGTAAAAAAAAAAAAAAAAAAAAAAAAAAAAAAATCATACTTTATGATGTTAGTTTCATTAAATAAAATAATAATAAAATAAAAAAAATTATAATTTAAATTGCCATTTATTTATTTTTGCTGTAGCCTATGGAAAACGTACCGAACCGAACCGTACCGAACCGTGACACAAGTGTATCGTATCGAACCGAACCGTGAATTTTGTGAACCGTTACACCCCTAATATATATATATATATATATATATATATATATATATATATATATATATATATATATATATATATATATATATAAACTATATAATGGCGAGCAAGCAGCATTATAGGAAGTGTGTTCGTCCTTGCACTCGATATCTCACGGGTGGGGATACACACCAACTATGTGTTGTTTGTTTGGGAGTGCAGCATGCCCAGTCAGCTCTCGAGGGGGCTGATTGTGAGAATTGTGAGCGTTTACCATTAAGAACGCTGCACTCCCGCCGATCGGTTCGGTTCGGTTCGCGGTCCCCGCGGCTCAGGTCTTGCTTCTGCCGAGGCAGAGCGGCGACGTCTGACGTGGGGTTCGCAAATGGATCTGACAGCGGGGTTTGAGACGGGCCCAGCCCTATCTCAGCCTTCACCTGTCAGATCCAGTGCCTCAGTTCAGGGTTTGGAAGAACGCTCTGCGGTTTCTTCCGCCCAGGCTGAGGCCCCGGTACTGCAACTATCCAGTTCTGAGGAACTGGATGTTGTTAGTATTGGTACAGCAGATACTGAGGACTCGTCACTTCAGTCTCCTGCATGTGAGGAGCTAGTGGAGGTGCTCACTCGTGCTGTAGAGAAATTATTGCATTGAGTGAAGACAGAAAAGTACACTTGATGAACGCTTTCTGCCTTCCCGTATGCAGCCTCCACGCCGGTGCTTACCGTTTTTTCCAGACCTCTACACCGAGGTGTCGAAGTCCTGGAAAGACCGGTATCATATCGTATATTTAGTCCACAAACATCCACATATTCAAACAACGTAATGCCAAAGGCTGAAGAGACGCTTGCGAGCCATCGCTCCCCCGATTCGGCATCGTCCTTTAAAGCACCGGCATTACCCTCCAAGCCACTCAGAAATGCCTCGGCTTTGGTGGGTAAAGCGTATTCGGCGGTGTGTCAGGCCACGGAATGCCTGCACACTATGTCCATTCTGCAGGCATACCAGGCCGACCTGTTAAAAGACATGAGCGAGAGTGAGGAGGTCAGCACTGACGTAATTCGAGAATTATGACAGACAGCAGATTTATCTCTCCGTGCCACCAAGGACACGGCCAAATCAGTGGGTCGTTCAATGGCAGCCTATGGAAACCTTCCCCGGAATATTAACTTTACCCATTGAACTCCATTTCCCATAATACCTGGGACTGATTGCGTTACACACCTGCACCTCATTTACACACACTCATATAAACCACTTCCACACACACATTCAATGCGAAGTCTTGATTCTGCCCCGGCCATCATTTCTGAGCGTTTATTCCCGTGTTTGATTTCAGTTATTGACCTTGGACTGTTTATCATTTCTGATTCTCTGCTGCCTGCTGCCTGCCCTGACCTGGATTGTTTATTGATTCCTGATTCTTGCTGCCTGCCTCGACCCTTGCCTGTTCACCTGGTTTGTCTCTGCCTAGCCTGCTTTGCCCTGTCTGCTGTGTTTGACCCTGCCTGTCTTGACTACTTGACTACTCTCTAATAAAGCTGCAAATGGATCCCACTGTCTCTGCCTCATCACAACAGGTAGTAAGTATAAGCACTTTTACTTTGATTTTTGTTCTTCAGTAGTGTCCTTTTAAGGCTATGTCTACATTAATCCGGATACATTAAAACAGCGTTTTCGTTAAAACCTCACAAAAGCTCAGTGAGATGATGCAGACGAAAAATAAATAATAAGTTATGGCTCAATTCTTCTGACAGGATAGTTTTATTTTTTATAGCAAAATATCTCAGCATTCACTGATGCGTCCAGGTCGCACTCACCATTATATGTTTGGTCTAAAACGCTAAAACTGCTCTCATGTTTTGCCGCAGGACAGCAAATGTGAGTAAATGCTCACGTTTGTAGGACTGTGATATGAAGAGTGTGCAAAGTAACATTTTTGCAACAGTGTGAAAGTGAATAGCACATAACAGGCACAATACCAGTATAAACATGAATATCTATTGGTAGCCTACAATATGCGTCACATGACTAAACTTACATCATCGTTTTTAAATACCTCTGTTTTGACAGTCCACACTACAACACGAAAACGGCATTTCCAAATCTAAACACTTTGGAGAGCGTTTTCAAAAAGCTTCCTTTTCATTAAAGGGGTGGTAAAACACGATTTCACTTTTCTAACTTTAGTTAGTGTGTAATGTTGCTGTTTGAGCATAAACAACATCTGCAAAGTTACAACTTTCAAAGTTTAAAGCAAAGGGAGATATTTGCTTTTAAAGAAATCAATTTCTAAGAACTACAAAAAACGGCCAGTAGGGACTATACGACATTCCTGCGGGCTTGCTGACATCACTAAGCCCAATATTTACATAAACCCCTCCTCCGATGAAGGATTCGCACAACGGCTAGTCCTGAAAGATGGAGCAGTTCCAACTTTAAAAACAGAAACTGTTTACGGGCCACAACCTGTAAGTATGATTTATTTTTCGTAGTTGTGTTTTCCTGTGATAGTTCGTATTGTTAATTGTATGTTGTAGCAAGGAAGTAAACGAAGGACAACGCTGTTTGGCTCCACAAACCAGTTTGTTAAATGCTAACGTTAATTCATACTTATCCGACAAACACATACAAACTCCTGTTTAATATCACCAGCGCAGCAAACTTGGAATGTTCGTGGTTGTTGTGTTGTCGTTTATGTGATCAGTGTAAATTATTCTTTGATTATAGCTTTTATGTATTGTTTATCTAACGTTACATGCTTGTTTATCTACAGGCATGCTAAACATGGTTTTGTGTTTGATTTGGCTACTGTTGTAAAGCCAATGTTTAGTGTTCGTATTGGATTAATAGTTCAGGCGACAGATATTTAGCTACAATCGTTCTAAATATACAAAAGTAACAGTGTCATATAGCGATCACAATAGATCTGCAGTCTAACATACCTTTCTGAAACGTCTGAAACGCCGTTCTTGAACAGTTTCTGCTTGATCCTCTCCACTAACATTCTCTGGGTCTGATTCGGGCTCAAACTGGTATGGCAATATTGACGCCATTGTTTACTGAAGCACAAACTACCGGTAAGGATAAGGGGGCGTGACGTTTCCGAACAACGTGCACTTGGAGGTTAGCGAATCACAACACACTGGGCCAGCTAACCAATCTGAGCCCATTGCGTATTTTGAAGGGGGGGGGGCTTCATAGAACGCGGAAATCATCTGACCGTTTTTACAAGGAGGGACAGAGCAGTGTAGAATAATAGTTAAATATGTGAAAAATAATGCGAATTTTTAAAAACGAAGCATGAACACATGTTACAGTGCACCCCACAAACACAATCAAGCCTTCGAAAAAAGGCGTTTTACCACCCCTTTAATAAAAACGCCATCTCAGTGCGGACGGAAGGCCAAAACAGAGAGAAAAGATTAGTGTGTTAGTGTGTAAAAGACCTAAAACAATTATTCATGGTCTTCATAGCAATATATGACTTTATTCATTTAATATGCATGGAAAATTATGTATGACAAGTAAGAATTGCAAGCATCTACATAACAAACATTTATATTGTTTGACATTGACACAGGTTTAATAACAAATGTCAGAATAATGAAGAAAAAACAAAACAATTATACAAAGCAGTGCGTGGAAATGGTATATTTGAAAGATTTTTGTAGGCTATTTTAAAACTTTTGACACTCTTGATTGTGTCATACTTAGACAACATTGATTTATTTTGGTTTATTTTGGTCTTGGCAAGCTTTGATTATTTGTTTTTAATTTATGTTTTTTTTTTCTTCTTCACAGATTCTGGAAAGATTGACTATTTTATCTAAATACTAAACCCCTGAAACTTCACATAGTAAAAAGAAGGTGTCCACTGAAGGTGTTCCGTCTGCCCCCATCTGTGTAGACACGACGGTTCTCCATGAGCTGAAGATTTATCCGGTCCCCTTCTTCCAGCAGAAGGCAGACAGCGTTGGACGCAGTGTCCTCTGTGTCTTGCCCGGGAGAGTTATCTGTTGCTGAGACCACATGATGGCCATTCTTTAGCATTCTCAAACCGGTCGACATGACGTGGTGATTGAAGAGCACAAAGTTGAAGTAATACACTCCTTTGACTGGTGCAGTGAAGATTCCTGTTGATAACGATAGAAACTTGGGGTCTTAAAATAGTTTATAAATCACCTGATAAAATTTTTCAGCATCATGTTTAGAATTTCTTTGAGCAATATCATGATTACCTGTGTTTGTGTCATAGGCATTTCCAATGTTAGTTAATGCATTTTCATACACAAGAGAGATTGCATTTGCATAAGGGCCAATGAATTTGGAGGTATTCTCTGACAGCGTGGCTGAAAATGCTACTTTCACCTTTTCTAAAAAAAAAGAGGGGAGAAGAAAATAAACAGGCATAACCTTCAGATATCTTTTAATTTCATCGATGTAATGCTATTTCTTGTTGGAACTTGTTTCAGGGCCCTAAACGTCAAAATAAAGGAAAAGGGACTTAATTGTTTATTATTTAGCCGAAACACTTGTCTTTTCCTCAAACTTTTTCAGCTTTGTAGTCAGTGCTACACTGATGGCAAAACATAAAAATAAAAAATTCAGTGCACACATGGACAGAAAATGAGAGCTGCACAAATATAGATTCACCTTCTTAACCTTTGTCAACCTAGCAGTTTAGACAGATTGCATCACAGTATGAGCAATATGGTGTTATGAATTTGCAAATTATTGCATTTCATTTTACGCTGAGACTACCATGTCATAAATGTAGTGTCCCATCATGTTACCTTTGTTTTCTGTTCTTAGTCGCTCCATTTCAATCTCCATAGATTTCATTTTTGTGTCCATGGTCTTCATTTTCTCCAGTTCAATCTCCATAGATTTCATTTTTGTGTCCATGGTCTTCATTTTCTCCAGTTCAATCTCCATAGATTTCATTTTTGTGTCCATGGTCTTCATTTTCTCCAGTTCAATCTCCATAGATTTCATTTTTGTTTCCATGGTTTTCATTTTCTCCAGTTCAGTCTCCATAGATTTAATTTTTGTTTCCATGGTTTTTATTTTCCCCAGTTCATCATCTGCTGATATAGCCCACACATTGAGAATTAAAACTGTTACACAAATCAACATGATTGTGCTCTTGGTTTCTAGCAATGCACTGAATCAACTGAATTATCATTCTCTTAGTCTAAAAATCAACTTGCGTAATTTTTAAATTGTCCAATAGACTTTGGACTCCAAAACATCCCTGGTTACAACTCTAACCTTTGTTCGTAGTGTAGCCAATGATAATAATCTCTCTCTGGGGCGTGCCTAATTTACGTGGCCTATAAAGATAGCCTTAGGTGTGGTAGGAAGGTGCGTCTCATAGTCACGGGTGACGTCATCCATTTCCGGTGTGTCGTGGGAGTGTTTTGTCTGGTAAGGAGCTGCAGTCACAGCTGTATTCCTGAATGTTTGAATTGAACTGGGTTTTATGTATTTATTTGGCTCGCGTATCTCTCTAGTGTGGACTGAGGAAGCCTGCGGTACAACGCATGTGGTACCCGATTGATTTTACGTCCTGGAGTTTAAATGCCCTGTACATCGCAAGCAGTTTAAACCGGTAGGTTGTTAATTTATTGTTTGTTGCACTAAGGGTCTGGATTGACTACTTTAAATTTGTATTTATCTTTCTAGTTTACAGACTGAGGGAGAAACATTGCAGTGGGTTTCTCGTCGGGGCTTTTGTGGCTGTCTTCGTATATGTTGACTGTTATACCACTGATTATCGTTCAGTATTGTGCTGTATACGGTCACGTTACAGACTGTCGTCGTGCGGTGCTGCGTTGGCTCGACTGCAGGAATGGATGCGTAGTCTACCGCGAACTGCATTCACGTGCTGCTGTGGTATACTTGTGTATTTCTGTTTAAAGCTGGACACTTGCAACATCAGCTGTCTGGTAGCCTGGCGTACCGCAGATTCGATACGGTGGCCTAACGTTACTCTCGCTTTGAGGCATCAAATGGTTTAACCATCCAGCAGTCATTATCTTGATCTGGTTTCTCTTGGAGTGGCATAACGATATATAATTTGAATTATTCTGTTTTGCTTTCTTTTTTTGCTTATGTGAACCCATTGCTTTAAAACATTTAGTATTCTGTTGTAGATTTGTTTTGTTTTTTCTGAATTTATTATTATTTTGTTGTGTGAACCAAGTTTCTGTGAACTGGTTAACCGACCATTTTCTTTTTTTTGATGAGATTTGTATTTTTTTGCCATCCACCGTTTCAGTGAACTGGTCTATTAGTGGATGGCAACCAGACGTGTGTGTAATTGCTCTTAATCCATTGAGTACTTAGTTTTATAAGAATGTACGTGAGTGTGTATATTTGATTGTATGTTTAACGTGTAATTCTGCTTCCTCTCCAGTTGTTGGGGTGATCAGGATTCGTGTCTGTGTGGACGAGTCTTTCTCTCTGCTTGGTGGTGGTCTCTTCCGATTGCAGTGTTCCACATTTGTGGTCTGAAGTGTGAGTGTACGAGTGTTTGCCGTGTCATTTTCAGAGAATGAGCGAGTAGTCCCCAGCCCTGGAGTGGAGGCCGAATTGTGTGTTTGTGTGTATTTTTATTGGCATATTTATACATGTACTAATGGTGCCCAAATAAAAACTGTAATTTTGTATTTCATCTCTGTCTCGGGTCTTATCTCAGCTGCAACCGAACCTGTGTGCTTTAAGTTAATCTTATCAGGCGATTCCCCGGTAAATTTGGGGTGGCGTAGTCGGGTATCTTAGAGGGGTAGAGTTTAAGTCTGCCTTCTGGGGGTGAGGCAACTCTCTCCCTGGTGTAGACTTACAAATGTATGCCCATTTCAAACCAACAAGCCGCTACAGTAGCAACTCATAATGTAATAGCTGCACATAATGTAATGAGTATTACATTATTATTGTAATAAAATATTCATGTAATAATTTTGCAGCATGCCCAGTCAGCTCTCGAGGGGGCTGATTGTGAGCATTGTGAGCGTTTACCATTAAGAACGCTGCACTCCCGCCGATCAGTTCGGTTCGCGCTCCCCGCGGCTCGGGTCCCGCTTCTGCCGAGGCAGAGCAGTGACTTCTGACGTGGGGTTCGCAAATGGATCTGTCAGCGGGGTTTGAGACGGGCCCAGCCCTATCTCAGCATTCACCTGTCGGATCCAGTGCCTCAGTTCAGGGTTTGGAAGAACACTCTGCGGTTTCTGGCACCCAGGCTGAGGCCCCGGTACTGCAACTATCCAGTTCTGAGGAACTGGGATGTTGTTAGTATTGGTACAGGAGATACTGAGGACTCGTCACTTCAGTCTCCTGCATGTGAGGAGCTAGTGGAGGTGCTCACCCGAGCTGTAAATAAATTAAGCATAGAGTGGCCAAAAGACAAACAAGAGAGAAGGCAGAAAAGCAAACTTGATGAACGCTTTCTGCCTTCCCGTATGCAGCCTCCACGCCGGTGCTTACCGTTTTTTCCAGACCTCTACACCGAGTTGTCGAAGTCCTGGAAAAGGCTGGTATCGTATCTTATATTTAGTCCACAAACATCCACATATTCAAACATCGTTGGAGCTAAACAATATGGTTATCGGGCGGAAGATACGCTTGCGAGCCATCGCTCCTCTGATTCGGCATTGTCCTTTAAAGCACCGGCATTACCCTCCAAGCCACTCAGAAACACCTCGGCTTTGGTGGGTAAAGCGTATTCGGCGGTGTGTCAGGCCGCGGCATGCCACCAGGCCGATCTGTTAAAAGACATGAGCGAGAGTGAGGAGGTCAGCACTTACGTAATTCGAGAATTATGACAGGCAGCAGATTTATTTCTCCGTGCCACCAAGGACACGGCCAAATCAGTGGGTCATTCTGTGGCAGCCCTGGTGGCCACGGAGAGGCATTTATGGCTGAACCTCTCAGGAATGGAGAAAAGAGAAAAGAACGTCCTTCTGGATGCACCGCTTTCCCCTGCTGGCCTATTCGGTGACTCAGTAAATACGGTCATCAATAGGTTTCAGGAAGAAAAAAAGCAGAGTGTCGCGTCTCGCGCTCTCCCACAGCATTCTTTCGGACGCGACGCGGTGCTCTCAGGCGAAGTCTTCTAGGGGCAAAACTGATCTGAGGACAGTTATTGTTGCTAAGAAGGCATTGTCTAAGAAGAAATGGGTAGTCCCCACCGAGATAAAACTGAGTTCACCGCATTACACGGTGCCCGTTCTCTCTTGGTGCCCTCAGGGGTCCGTTCTGCCAATCCTGCCTTTATGCCGGGGCGTAGACGGTCCCAGCAAGCGTTTTCCCGAGGAACGCTCGCTTCCTCTGAGGAGGGGCCTAGAGCAATTAGACAAGTTGTTCCCTGCTGGTGCGCTGTTACAGGGCACTGTGTCTGCGGCTCAAAACACTCCAGAGGCCAGTCTCGAGAGACTGGTACCCTTAGTAGATTTTCTGGCAGAGTGGAAAAGACTTCCAAATTTATCTCAGTGGGTCCTGCAGACAATCGAAAACGGTTACGCTATTCAGTTCAGGTCTCGTCCACCACGATTCAGAGGGGTCCTGCCCACAGTGGTGGGCCCCGAGCAGGCTCTGGTAATGGAACAAGAGGTAAAAGCTCTTCTGCAAAAGGAGGCTATTGAACGGGTTCCTCCTCCCAGTAGGGAGTCAGGTTATTACAGCCGGTACTTCATTGTCCCAAAGAAGGATGGGGGGTTGTGTCCAATTTTAGATCTGCACCTGCTTAATCGCTCAGTAGGGAAGCTCAAATTTAAAATGCTCACTCTCAAGCAGATCATGTCACAAATCAGATCCGAGGACTGGTTTTTCACGATAGATCTAAAGGACGCATACTTCAATGTTTCCATCCTTCCATAACACAGGAAGTTCCTGAGGTTTGCTTTCGGGGGTGAAGCGTACCAATATCGTGTTCTTCCGTTCAGCCTAGGTTCATCACCCCGCGCGTCACACTAACAAAGGATGCTTCCCTCACGGGTTGGGGGGGCGATCATGAGTGGTCACCCAGCCCAAGGTATGTGGCAGGACCATCATCTCTTGTGGCATATTGTCACAGTGTCTGGTTTGTGTTCCCTGGGTCACCACTAGATGTCCTCCTTCCCCACGGTGTCTGTCACATTCTTGTACTACATTCCCCACGATCCTTGTTTCCTCATTGCACTCAGCTGTCCCTTGTCACTAATCATTGCACTCAGCCTATTCCCCATTAGCATTGTCATTTCCCTGTGTATATAAGCCTGTCTGTTTTAGTGTTTGTCACGGAGTCGTTGTTAGATGTCACACTACACTTTTGATCTGTGTTCCTAGCCTGTTCTTGTGTGTTTCTTGGTTATTTTGTATTTGGGCTGCTATTATGGATTTTGACCCATGCATGGATGACTACGAGTTGGATTGCCCTAACATTAAAAATACTGCAAATGGATCTTCCTGTTTCCCGTGTGTGTTCCGTGACACATATAAATTGTCCAGAAATGTTGGCGGTGTTCCAGGCCCTGAAACACTTCCTCCCAGACCTGAGGGGCCGTGATGTGCTTGTTCGGTCAGACAACACATCGGTGGTCTCTTACATAAACCATCAGGGGGGTCTGCGATCGCACCCCTTATACAAGCTGGCTCACCCGATCCTCCTGTGGGCCCAGGGGAAGCTACTTTCATTGAGGGTAGGGTTGGGTACCGAAACCCGGTTCCAATAGGGAACCGGTTCTGACATAAACGGTAGTATCGAGACCGAATAAGAACGCAACTTTCGGTGCCTGACTTTTTTCACCGCCCCCTATAGAACATCTCGCGGCACGAATGATCCAAATTCCAATAACAAAACATATCCAGTTAACCAGCAGAGCATTCATTTAGTTCGTTTGGTAAATAAGAGACGATCTAGCGCTGAACTGTGTTTTTTTAAATCAAGTGATCAAAGTGCTCGTTGCCGCTGCGATCAGTGGCGCGGATACAGTGTTTTCTCTTGTGGCTCGCGCACACCGCACTTTCTTCACTCGGACGCGCGCTTCAATACGTTGCAGAGATCGATCTATTTATGAGGCGCCGTCTATATGAGTATGTGCGCGGAGAGTTTGTGTGTGCGTGCTCGCGTCTCAGATGAGTATGTGCGCGAGTTTGTGTGTGTGTGCTCGCGTCTCAGATGAGTATGTGCGCGACTTTGTATGTGTGTGTGTGCTCGCGTCTCAGATGAGTATGTGCGTGGAGAGTTTGTGTGTGTGTGTGCTCGCGTCTCAGATGAGTATGTGCGCGGAGAGTTCCGCGCATCTCCTGTGTGTAGAGTTTGCGTGTGTGTGTGTGTGCGTGAGCGACTTTAGATGTGACGTTGTGCATTCCATATAGTTGGAGCATTCAGCACTATACATGTATGTGTGACTACTTAGTATGTGTATGCAAGCGTTTTATGTGTCCGTGAATGAAGTTCGATTTAGGCCCTAGACGGTGCCTCATATCTATTCGTTCTGGTGAAATCACAACATATAATGCACACAAAGTGTCCCTGCTTGATATACAACCACTGATGAGCATAATTGGTAAAAAAAAAAAAAAAAAAAAAAAAAATACGAATGCGGATTTGAACCCAAAACCTCTGACACTCTTGACTAAAGTTCAAATTCAGCTGCAGTGTTCCTCTTCGGGTAAGTCTAGTATTTTAATGCCAACTGCAAATCTTGCATATCAAGTATGAAGTATATCAAGTATATTTATATGAGGCTATACTATGTGTGTTAAATATTTCTGCTCAGTGTCAGATATTTCTCTGTTTTGTAAAAGTCTATAATATATATATATATATAATATGAGAAGACAAAATTTTGATCTTAACTTAAGATCTTAAGTGTTTTCGGCTACATCAGCACAATTTTTAATTTTATCAGAAATCAGAAAATCTTTTTCAGAAAACACACACAGGTATTATTTTTTTTGATAAAGTGTGTGCGGTTTCGTTTTCTTAAGTACCGGTTTAAGAACCGTTTAAGCACCGGAACCGTTTGGAAAATACCGAGTAGGTACTGGTATCGGATAAAACCCAACCAATACCCAACCCTAATTGAGGGTGATTTATTTTCCAGGGTATCTAAATCAGGGGGCAGACATCCTGTCGAGGCAGGGGCAGAGGCCCGGGGAATGGAGACTCCACCCCGAGGTGGTGGAGCTCCTGTGGAAGAATTTCGGTTGTGCAGAGGCAGACCTGTTCACTTCCAAGGAGACATCACAATGTCCACTGTGGTTCTCTCTCAGCCAACCAGCCCCTCTGGGGTTGGACGCTATGGTGCAGGCGTGGCCGAAGTCACATCTGTTTGCATTTCCCCCGATTGCTCTGCTCCCAGGAGTTCTGGAAAGGGTTCGCCGGGACGGGGTCAGTCTACTGTTGGTATCCCCATTCTGGCTGGCCCGAGTATGGTTTGCGAACCTAGTGCCAAGCCAAGTTGTCCTCTTTTCCCAGCCATGACCGCGTCCATATTTTCCTCTTTTGCTTCCTCCTTTTTTTAGAACACATATAAAAACCACAATTGCCAAAGTACGATTCATCTTGCTCTGTTTGTTTACCACTAGCACATGCTGATGATGTTTTGTTATTCTATACTAACTACGATTCAATAGGTGTCATCATCATACAGTCTACATACATGTCGTACCCAGCTTTATTAGATCCATGTCGTACCGTGTGATTTGCAATGACCTTATAGGATACATGTATACATATACTGTATATACTGTATATATATATATATATATATATATATATAGCAGGCATTAAATGATTAACCATGAAGACAAAAGCATACGATTACGACAAATATGGTTTATCTGTATTCTTCTAAACATATTGGGTATTTTCACAAGAATACAATACATTATAATGTAATGCTAATCGACATAGCCTTTATCACTGTATAGAACACCACAAATAATATTATTTCTGCCTCATACATTGATATGAAGATATTGTCAGATCACAAAAGGAAGTTATTTCAAACACTGGACGTTATGAAATGAGCTGGAGTAAAAACATGTCATGAAATATTCTCTTTTGTTGGACAACAGGTTTGCAAGCGTGTTGTAAAATGTTAGGGTCGTGTTGCTTTCAAATGCATGTTATAAATGAAAAACCTTTGCGCTGAGACTAGATGAATGAAGATGAATCTAGCGGAATTTACTGTGAACTGATCAATGTTCTCTGATCTCAGTGCCGTACTTTACCAAGAACACGCTGAGCATGAACTTATTTAATTAGAACTTGAACTAGTCTTTGATAGTAGGTTGATTCCTGAGACAAAATTCAAAGATGAAAGAAGAACCTAAAGGAGAGGACCTGGATTCATCTGAGATTTTGCTCTCCATTAGAAATATAAACTCGCGTCTGATGATTAAAACAAGAGTAGTTGACTCGACAGCTCAATGAACATTCAGGGCCCTATCTTGCACCCAGTGCAATTGACTTTGTACAGCGACGCATGTATCAGTCCTATTTTGCACCCGCGCACAGCGGCCTTTTCCCTCCACAGAAGCACGTCGGTTAACTAAGAAATACACTTGCACTCTAGGGGCGGTTCAACGCAAAGAGGAGGCGTGTTCCGGCGCAAACGTTCCCTCATGCTATTTTGCACGTTTAAAACAATTCCGCCACTGACCAAAAAAATCTAGTTTAAAGTCAGTGGCACATTGCGTATGTTATTCATATGCTATTTTAAGGGCGCATGCTTGGCCATAATCAATGTAGCGTGTGCACAACGGGCATACACTTTGATTCTCTCATCTCCACAGAAGCAGCAGTTTTCATTTCTGCAAATCATACATTATTACGATAGATAGATAGATAGATAGATAGATAGACATTTTATTATAAAAGAATACATCTAGCTTACACATTTACCCAAATTATCATACGCCTGTTTAACCGAAGTTAATTTGGGTGTGTTTCTCCATCCCCAATGTCACTTCTCTGTGTTTTACGGCCCTGACGAGAACGTCGGTCTCCTTGGCTGTGAACCGCTCCTGGCGCGCGCCTGGCAAATCTGCCGTTATAATAGGAATCTGCTATAGAATAAGCGCGTCTGCTCTTAAAGGGAATGTGAGATGACACTCTGATTGGTTTATTTCACGTTACGCCCAAACCACACCTATGAATAATGAAGCTACTTCAGACCAACCCATTTTAGATTTGCGTCGGGCGCAAGAGTAATTTATCCCGCCGGTATAATAGCAACAGCGCTCGAGACCCGCCAACAAAGTAACTTGCGTTTCAGACCGTTAAAATAGGGCCCTCAGAATGATAGGCTGACAAGGACTTAAAAGCACCACTGTAGCAGTTTACATTTTCCATCGTTAAAAGTATTAACATTTTTACATTGTAGCAGGACAATCAAATGACCGCAGACATTTCCTGTGTGATTTCATTAAATAAGCACAATAATAGCGTTCATCACGGAAGGGACATCATTTACGCACAGATTCACAGAAGCTTCATTTTAAATGAAAATATGTCAATAATTTAATGAACTGAGATAAAGTCAGGCTAAAATTTAAATGATTATTATTTCCCAGACTAGGAAGGGAACGTCAGCGTCATCAACTGCGAGCGTAAAACAGAAAGTTCAAGACTTATACTCCAAGTGTCAAGCAGTGATTGTTATGAATGAATGAAGTGGCATTATAGTCTTCCTCTGATAATGCTGGATTATATTTTCCCCAAATAAATAGAACATGACAACTCGAACGCATGTATAGGTGGTAGTAAGTATAAGCACTTTTACTTCGATTTTTGTTCTTTCAGTAGTGTCCTTTTAAGGCGATCTCTACATTAATCCGGATACATTAAAATGGCGTTTTCATTTAAAGACGCTCTCCGTCCACACTAGCGTTTCAGTGTGGATGAGAAACTTTTGGAAAATGCCTGAAAACACTAAATTCACCTTTCTGCGCATGCGTGAAACCTTAGTTTTATAGTTTTATTGTTTATAGCAAAATATCTCAGCGTTCACTGATGCGTCCAGGTCGCACTCACTCACCATTATATGTTTGGTCTAAAACGCTAAAACTGTTCATGTTTTGCCGCAGGACAGCAAATGTGAGTAAATTCTCTCATCTTTGTAGGACTGTGATATGAAGAGTGTGCAAAGTAACATATTTTTGCAACAGTGTGAAAGTGAATAGCACATAACAGGCACAATACCAGTATAAACATGAATATCTATTGGTAGCCTACAATATGCGTCACATGACTAAACTTACATCATCGTTTTTAAATACCTCTGTTTTGACAGTCCACACTACAACACGAAAACGGCATTTCCAAATCTAAACACTTTGGAGAGCGTTTTCAAAAAGCTTCCTTTTCATTAATAAAAACGCCATCTCAGTGCGGACGGAAGGCCAAAACAGAGAGAAAAGATGCGTTTTCAAACCAAAATGTATTAGTGTGCAAAAGACCTAAAACAATTATTCATAGCCTTCATAGCAATATATGACTTTATTCATGTAATATGCATGGAAAATGATGTATGACATTCAAGTAAGAATTGCAAGCATCTACATAACAAACATTTATATTGTTTGACATTGACACAGGTTTAATAACAAATGAAAGAAAAATATATATACACAAAGCAGTGCGTGGAAATGGTACATTTGAAGGATTTTTGTAGGCTATTTTAAAACTTTTGGCACTCTTGATTGTTTCATACTTAGACAAAATTGATTTATTTTGGTTTATTTTGGTCTTGCCAAGCTTTGCTTATTTGTTTTTAATAAAAAAAAAATGTTTTCTTCTTCACAGATTCAAGAAAGATTGACTATTTTATCTAAATACTAAACCCCTGAAACTTCACATAGTAAAAAGAAGGTGTCCACTGAAGGTGTTCCGTCTGCCCCCATCTGTGTAGACACGACGGTTCTCCATGAGCTGAAGATTTATCCGGTCCCCTTCTTCCAGCAGAAGGCAGACAGCGTTGGACGCAGTGTCCTCTGTGTCTTGCCCGGGAGAGTTATCTGTTGCTGAGACCACATGATGGCCATTCTTTAGCATTCTCAAACCGGTCGACGTGACGTGGTGATTGAAGAGCACAAAGTTGAAGTAATACACTCCTTTGACTGGTGCAGTGAAGATTCCTGTTGATAACGGTAGAAACTTGGGTTCTTAAAATAGTTTATAAATGACCTGATAAAATTTTACAGCATCATGTTTAGAATTTCTTTGAGCAATATCATGATTACCTGTGTTTGTGTCGTAAGCATTTCCAATGTTAGTTAATGCATTTTCATACACAAGAGAGATTGCATTTGCATAAGGGCCAATGAATTTGTGGGTATTCTCTGACAGCGTGGCTGAAAATGCTACTTTCACCCTTTCTGAAAAAAAGAGGGGAGAAGAAAATGAACAGGCAAGCAAAAAGAAATAACCTTCAGATATCTTTTAGTTTCATCGATGTAATGCTATTTCTTGTTGGAACTTGTTTCAGGGCCCTAAACTAAAATAAAGGCAAAGGAACTTAATTGTTTATTATTTAGCCGAAACACTTGTCTTTTCCTCAAACTTTTTCAGCTTTGTAGTCAGTGCTACATTGATGGCAAAACATAAAAAAAATGTTCAGTGCACACATGGACAGAAAATGAGAGCTGCACAAATATAGATTCACCTTCTTAACCTTTGTCAACCTAGCAGTTCAGACAGATTGCATCACAGTATGAGCAATATGGTGTTATGAATATGCAAATTATTGCATTTAAGTTTACGCTGAGACTATGTCATGTATGTAGTGTCCCATCATGTTACCTTTGTTTTCTGTTCTTAGTCGCTCCATTTCAATATCCATAGATTTAATTTTTGTTTCCATGGTCTTCATTTTCTCCAGTTCAATCTCCATAGATTTCATCATCATTTTCGCCAGTTCAATCTCCATAGATTTCATTTTTGTTTCCATGGTCTTTATTTTCCCCAGTTCTTCAAGGATGTTTATGTTTACAGAAAGTACATCATCTGCTGATATAGCCCACACATTGAGAATTAAAACTGTTACACAAATCAACATGATTGTGCTCTTGGTTTCTAGCAATGCACTGAATCAACTGAATTATCATTCTCTTAGTCTAAAAATCAACTTGCGTAATTGTTTAAATTGTCCAATAGACTTTGGACTCCAAAAACATCCCTGGTTACAACTCTAACCTTTGTTCGAAGCAACTAATAGCTGCACATAATGTAATAAGTATTACATTATTATTGTAATAAAATGTTCATGTAATAATTTTCTCAAAATGTAATAAAATTTTAAACTCATAATGTAATAAAAATTTTACATTATGAGAAAAGTATTAACTTATAAACTCACTAATGTCACTATTTGAGTCAGTTCATGTTTGTGTTTCTAGGTTGGTTATCAGTTTGTTTATTTAGTTCAGTTCTCTCACTTTCCAAGCCTGTTTGTCACCATGGTCACTGATTGGTTTAGTTCCCTTTCAAGGGAACTCGAGCTGGGTCGAAACGCTGCAGGAACGCCACTGCGTGAGTGCGTCATGAAGCACGTATGGAATCAGTCCAATGGCAAGACGAAACGTCATAGGCGGATGACATCATCGACCAGGAAACCATAAACCACCCCTGAATCACAACCGCGCTAGCTTCTGTGCTTTCAGCAAGCACTCTGTGTGAATCATTGTCTGAAAAGTGTTTTTGTCTGTCCTTAGTTGAATCTAGGCAGGAGTTTTATCACATATATATCAATATATATCAATATATCCATATATAAAAACTATATAATGGTGAGCAAGCAGCATTATAGGAAGTGTGTTCATCCTTGCACTCGATATCTCACGGGTGGGGATACACACCAACTATGTGTTGTTTGTTTGGGAGTGCAGCATGCCCAGTCAGCTCTCGAGGGGGCTGATTGTGAGCATTTTACCGTTTAACATTAAGAACGCTGCACTCCCGCCGATCGGTTCGGTTCGCGCTCCCCGCGGCTCGGGTCTTGCTTCTGCCGAGGCAGAGCGGCGACGTCTGACGTGGGGTTCGCAAATGGATCTGTCAGCGGGGTTTGAGACGGGCCCAGCCCTATCTCAGCCTTCACCTGTCAGATCCAGTGCCTCAGTTCAGGGTTTGGAAGAAAACTCTGCGGTTTCTTCCGGCCAGGCTGAGGCCCCAGTACTGCAACTATCCAGTTCTGAGGAACTGGATGTTGTTAGTATTGGTACAGGAGATACTGAGGACTCGTCACTTCAGTCTCCTGCATGTGAGGAGATAGTGGAGGTGCTCACTCGTGCTGTAGAGAAATTAAGCATAGAGTGAAGACAGAAAAGTACACTTGATGAATGCTTTCTGCCTTCTCGTATGCAGCCTCCACGCCGGTGCTTACCGTTTTTTCCAGACCTTTACACCGAGGTGTCGAAGTCCTGGAAAAGACCGGTATCATATTGTATATTTAGTCCACAAATATCCATATATTCAAACATCGTTGGAGCTAAACAATATGGTTATGGGGCGATGCCTAACCCCTCATTTACACTGAACACGTCTGCGGCGCATTACGGCTGCGACACGGCTACCGGAGCTGATCGCGCCCATTCTAGTCAATGCTTGTGTTTACACCGGCCGCGACGCGGCGCGTTTCAGAAGCTTCCCAGAAGCGGCTCTCCGCGCCGCTTCGCTAAATATAGGCGCCTAGTCTATTTTTGACGGACGCGCGTCCAAGTCGCACCGGAAAAACAAAATAAAAGTCAAAAAACCCTGTCAATTTCAAAATAAACACCCTGTGCAGACTCCCAAACGTATTGCATGTATATTGGCAATATATCCTTGGTAAGAGACAAGAAATGGACGACGAGAGATTCATTCTGGAAGTTGAAAAACACACAGTGTTATATGACACCACAAATCCTTTTTACAAGGACAATTCCAAAAAGGACAAGGCATGGAGTTTGATTGCACACGTTTTAGGAGTGGAAGGTGAATACAATAACCTCCTAATTATCTTCCTACTACATGATTTTGAAAAGTAGCCTATATAACCATTGAGTATTTATGCATCTTGAAAACCAAGTAACTTTGCATTACACAGGATAGGACCTATGAGATATTAGTACAAGTACATAGACCTATGTAGGCTATGAGGTTTTTCAGGTAGGCCTAGTTTAATGTAAAAACAAATCTGATTTTAACATTTTGTTACTTACCTATATGTTTTAACATTATGTTACTATAGAAGAACTTAACTAATGTTATTACAGGAGCCTATATACATAGCCTACTGCCCTGTAGGCAGGGCAGTAGGCTAAAACTGCCCTGAGTT
Organism: Leuciscus idus; assembly: GCA_021554675.1. NCBI lineage: Eukaryota > Metazoa > Chordata > Actinopteri > Cypriniformes > Leuciscidae > Leuciscus > Leuciscus idus. Next base: position 39,437,336 of record CM038627.1, read on the forward strand.
TTAGGACACCATTAGGTCACTTGATGGAGTTTTTCGGTTCCTTGCCACTGTTGCCTTTGGCTTGCTCAGTTGGGGATATTTTGGGGATATTTAATAAATTCCTCTTGAAACAAACTTTGTTGTATTATTTTAATTTAATACTGTGAAGCTGCTTTGATACAATCTGTATTGTGAAAAGCGCTATACAAATAAACTTGACTTGACTTGACTTGACTTGACTTGACTGTGTAAATGCTGTTCAGATACAGTACTGTTGGGAAGGTGCTTGGACTTGCACTCTCAAGCTTTTCAAATGCTAATGTGAATTTGCTGGGAGTGACATTACCTCTTTTCAATGGAATTGATAGTTTAACACACCAAAGTTCTCAAACAAAAACTTTATTTTTAAAATTTTTTGGCCAAAACACCTTTTTACCAATACAGCATACTTGTCTTTTGGGATCATAATCACTTATCAGCTTTTTACAATCCTAGCATGATACTTCAATAAGCTTTGAAGTCATGCTTTTTGATCACACCATCCTGTTCTGCCATGACACACTGCCTTCAGGAGAGGTAAAGTAGGTGCAGAAGACCTCCCTCACATTACAGGCCTCTGTTGACGCCCTGTTTCCTCCCATGTTTCTTACTGGTGCCATGTGTCTCCCCAGCTGCTCTGCCTCATCCAGCAAACTCTGGTTTTCACTGGGGACAAGCAGGAAATTGTGAAGGATGCATGCAGCCATCACAAGTGTGTCAACATTTTTTGGTTGCAGGTTGATTCTGTTAAGAAATATTCTCCACCTGGAGGACAGAATGCCAAAGGCATTTTCAACCACCATCCTTGCTCTTGAAAGTCTGTAGTTGAAAATCCTCTTTTTGTAACTGAGGTTTGCTCCGGGGTATGGTCTCATCAAGAATGGTTTGAGTTGGAAAGCTGCGTCACCAACCATTACGAATGGCACATCACCCAGGTGGGCAGCACCAGGTAGAGAGGTACTGGGTGGCACATGCAATGTGTTGGTCTCCATTCCCCTCCCCAAATCCGAACTGGCGTACACACCACCATCGCAGGTTCTTCCGAAGTCCCCCACTTGAATGAATCGGAACCTGTAGTCAGCATCCACAAGCGCCAAAAGCACTATGGAGAAGGTCTTCTTGTAATTGAAGAACTGACTTCCAGACAGTGGTGGTGCTTGTATTATTATATGTTTGCCATCTATTGCTCCCAAACAATTTGGGAAATTCCATTTTTCACAGAATCCTTGGGCCACCTCTTTCCAAGTGTCTTGTGTTGGCCTGGGTAGGAACCTCTCCATCATCACCTTTTCAATGGCTGCACACACCATATGGACAGAGTTCATGACAGTTGCGTGCCCTAGGCGATAGCTGAATGCTAAGCTGACCATTGAATCTCCAGAAGCCAAGTACCTGTGAGGGAAGAAACAAAGGAAAAGTATTGTATTCATCTGTGTGTCTTCTTTGTTTCAGTCGACATGTGCAGGGCGAGATGGAAGACATTAAGAGATGCTTTTGTGAAAAACAGAAAAAATAAGAATCTGCCTAGTGGATCAGCAGGTGGAAGTCAAAAGGACTGGAAATATTCAGAGATAATGTCCTTCCTTTTGCCCCACTTACAGCCAAGAAGGTCTGTATAAATTTCAAACATGTAATTTACATTCTTCAAGAGCCTATTCCAAAACCACACATGCCAGATGCTGAACTAGATGAAGCGTACCACTTTGCACTAAGCCTTGTGCCAATGTTGCACAGATTGGATAAGGACAGGAGGCAACAAGCGTTGACTACCCTACACAACCTAGAAAAAGCCCAACACCACCAAACTGTCCCCCCACAACATGCAGCTGGTTGGTATCCCCCCACTCAGGATGTTAGAGGGCACTCCACTCACATCTCCAGGCCATCAGGATTTCAGACTATTACCTTCCCTCCACAGGGTACACAATGGGAAGACGAGAGCAATGAGGGGTCTTACTACAGAGACATGTAGCCAGTACAGGGAAAAACTGTCTCAATTGTTAATAGCTACTTGTTTTTGTTGAGTTTCAGTTGTTTGTAAAAAAAAAAAAAAAAAAAAAAAAAAAAGCTTATTGTTACTTTTCCTGTTTTAAAAAAGTGGAATGTTTATTTGATGTTTATTAATAATAAAAAAATACTTGTCTGAGAATTTGGTATATAAAAAAACTTTCTTGAGTTTGTGGTCAGCAATTTGTTGTCTATGACATTATGATCTTACCTCAATCCAACAGCCAGTCTCTGCTTGGGTTCTATGGCAGCTCTGTAATTGGTTGATTGTCTGGTCAGTTCAGGGCCAATGATGGACAGAAGTTCATCCATCTGCTCTGCACTCATCCTAAAGTACAGATGATGGCGTTGGCTGTCCATCCTCAGTTCAGCCACAAGATGATAAAAATCACCTTGTTGTCTCCTTCGCTGGTTGAGAGGATGCACCCAACACCGTTTCCTTCTCCTTCTGCCCCTCTGTATTCTTTCAAGTAAGAGAACAAATGTCAGTGTCCTCCTCCTGCTCACAGGCACTGTATGTGAAATATAGATATGAGATAATTGAGGATGCATTTTAAAGGACGAAAACACAGCAACAAATATTTTATCCTTGTCGTTCCTTACTACCCTAGTAAAAAAAAACTATACCAAAATCTATTTAAAATACATTAACTTCATTGTATACTTCAAATCCATATTTATTGACATATCACTTAAAATAATAATTAACCTTTATTTGGAGCATTTCTTTATTGCAAAATGCACATTTCTTAATATTACGCCTTAAACCAAATCAATATTTTAATATTTCATTTAAAAAATATATTATTTAATTTGATTTCTCTATTAATAAGGATTGTATAGTATATCTTTAAATGCAAAATATTTAAAATGTACCTAAAGTATAGCACAATCAAATATACGTATAACTTAGCATATCTTTAGTTGGACCTCAGCACTACCCCACAATTAAAGTGAATTAAGTACAAAATTAGTTTTCCCAATTTAGACTTTTAGTAAAATATAGTTTAGTATAAAAAAAGTAAAATTGCAGGGTATTTTTTATTAAGCACATAAATATGTAATTTTATTTTTAGGATACTTAGCACACGCAAAAAATATGTCCAATACATTAAATTAGTTATTTTATTTTTTTCACTATGGTGGACATTTAAGTGTATTAACTATGCCGGCAACAGCGCAACAAAGTATGACATAGCTAAAAACATAACAATAAACACAATTACACTGGACAAAACATAAACATTTAGCCAACTTACCCATGGTACTAGAAACCCCAAAATCAGAAAAACACGTCGGACAGGCAAATCACGTGGTCTCACGCATCCAGTCGCTCCGCTTCTGATATGCTCCCGGTGTGAGTTGGCACCGCGTGGAGGACGGAATAAAACCTTGTCGCAGACGTAATGCACCGCACACGTGTGCAGTGTAAATGAGGGGTAAGGCTGAAGAGACACTTGCGAGCCATCGCTCCTCCGATTCGGCATCGTCCTTTAAAGCACCGGCATTACCCTCCAAGCCACTCAGAAACACCTCGGCTTTGGTGGGTAAAGCGTATTCGGCAGTGTGTCAGGCCGCGGCATGCCTGCACACTATGTCCATTCTGCAGGCATACCAGGCCGACCTGTTACAAGACATGAGCGAGAGTGAGGAGGTCAGCACTGACGTAATTCGAGAATTATGACAGGCAGCAGATTTATCTCTCCGTGCCACCAAGGACACGGCCAAATCAGTGGGTCGTTCTGTGGCAGCCCTGGTGGCCACGGAGAGGCATTTATGGCTGAACCTCTCAGGAATGGAGGAAAGAGAAAAAAACTTCCTTCTGGATGCCCCGCTTTCCCCTGCTGGCCTAATCGGTGACTCAGTAAATACGGTCATCAATAGGTTTCAGGAAGAAAAAAAGCAGAGTGTCGAGTCTCGCGCTCTCCCACAGCATTCTTTCGGACGCGGCGCGGTTCTCTTAGGCGAAGTCTTCTAGGGGCAAAACTGATCTGAGGACAGTTATTGTTGCTAAGAAGGCATTGTCTAAGAAGAAATGGGTAGTCCCCACCGAGATAAAACTGAGTTCACCGCATTACACGGTGCCCGTTCTCTCTTGGTGCCCTCAGGGGTCCGTTCTGCCAATCCTGCCTTTATGCCGGGGTGTAGACGGTCCCAGCAAGCGTTTTCCCGAGGAACGCTTGCTTCCTCTGAGGAGGGGCCTAGAGCAATTAGACAAGTTGTTCCCTGCTGGTGCGCTGTTACAGGGCACTGTGTCTGCGGCTCAAAACACTCCAGAGGCCAGTCTCGAGAGACTGGTACCCTTAGTAGATTTTCTGGCAGAAAATGACAGAGTGGAAAAGACTTCCGAATTTATCTCAGTGGGTCCTGCAGACAATCGAAAACGGTTACGCTATTCAGTTCAGGTCTCGTCCACCACGATTCAGAGGGGTCCTGCCCACAGTGGTGGGCCCCGAGCAGGCTCTGGTAATGGAACAAGAGGTAGAAGCTCTTCTGCAAAAGGAGGCTATAGAACGGGTTCCTCCTCCCAGTAGGGAGTCAGGTTATTACAGCCGGTACTTCATTGTCCCAAAGAAGGATAGGGGGTTGTGTCCAATTTTGGATTTGCGCCTGTTAAATCGCTCAGTAGGGAAGCTCAAATTCAAAATGCTCACTCTCAAGCAGATCGTGTCACAAATCAGATCCGAGGACTGGTTTTTCACGATAGATCTAAAGGACGCATACTTCAATGTTTCCATCCTTCCACAACACAGGAAGTTCCTGAGGTTCGCTTTCGGGGGTGAAGCGTACCAATATCGCGTTCTTCTGTTCAGCTCAGGTTTATCACCCCGCACATCACACTAACGAAGGATGCTTCCCTTACGGGTTGGGGGGCGATCATGAGTGGTCGCCCAGCCCAAGGTCTGTGGCAGGACCATCATCTCTCTTGGCATATAAATTGTCTGACAACACATCGGTGGTCTCTTACATAAACCATCAGGGGGGCTGCGATCGCACCCCTTATACAAGCTGGCTCACCCGATCCTCCTGTGGGCCCAGGGGAAGCTACTTTCATTTAGGGTGATTTATATTCCAGGGTATCTAAATCATGGGGCAGACATCCTGTCGAGGCAGGGACAGAAGCCCGGGGAATGGAGACTCCACCTGAGGTGGTGGAGCTCCTGTGGAAGAATTTCGGTTGTGCAGAGGTAGACCTGTTCGCTTCCAAGGAGACATCACAATGTCCACTGTGGTTCTCTCTCAGACATCCAGCACCCCTGGGGTGGGACGCTATGGTGCAGGCGTGGCCGATGTTGGTGGGTGCAGTTCCTGCAGGAGCGCTTCTCCGCAGGGTTATCCCCCTCCACACTGAAAGTATACGTGGCGGCACTAGCTGCTTACCACGTTCCTTTGAGTGGAGTTTCTCTGGGGAGACACCCATTAATAACACGTTTCCTTCGTGGCACTTTGAGGCTGAGGCCAGCAGTCCGCATGAGGATGCAGACATGGGACTTGGCCATTGTATTGGAAGGCCTATACCTAGCTCTGTTTGAGCCCATTGAAGAAGTTTCTGAGAAATACATAACTCTAAAGACTTTCTTTCTTCTTGCTATTGCATCCAATTCAAAAGAATTGGAGACATTCAATCACTCTCAGTCTCTCCCTTGTGCCTGAAATTCCTGCCTGGCATGGTAAAGGCCTTTCTCCATCCTAGGCCGGGCTATGTTCCTAAGGTGCCTACTAATATCGTTAGACCAATAGTACTGCAGGCTTTCTTTCCTCCTCCTTTTCTGACGTCAAACGAAGAGAAACTAAATCTGCTCTGCCCGGTGAGGGCATTAGATGTTTATGTCCACAGAGCTGCCCTGTGGAGGAAATCTGAACAGCTGTTTACTTGTTTTGGGTTACCCAGGAAGGGGTTTCCTGCATCTAAGCAGAGCATGAGCAAGTGGGTGGTTGAGACTATCTCACTTGCTTACCAGTCGGCTGGTTAGCCTTCACTTTTGGCTGTACGAGCTCACTCGACTAGGAGTATGGCTGCTTCTAAAGCTTTATTGCCAGGAGTTTCCCTACATGATGTTTGTAATGCACCTCACCTGGTCCTCACCGCATACATTTGCCAGTACATTCATTTGCTCTTATGGAAACGTGGGTATTAGCATTCCCGCAGCGTTTCGACGCAGCTTGAGTTCCCTTGAGAGGGAACGTCTCGGTTATGTATGTAACCTTAGTTCCCTTAAGAGGGAATGAGACGCTGCATCGCCCTGCCATACTCCCTGCATGCCCGTGATCGACTTGCTTCAGCCTATCAGAAACTAGCGCGGTTGTGATTCAGGGGTGCTTTATAGTTTCCTGGTCGATGACATCACCCGCCTATGACGTTCCGTCTTGCCATTGGACTGATTCCATACGTGCTTCATGACGCACTCACGCAGGGGTGTTTAAAAGCGGTTTCTTTAAAAGCGTCTCATTTGTATGAGAGTCTAATGTATACGATCGTATAAAGTTTTACAACATAAACGGTTCTCAGATTGCATAATTTATTGAAGAATGATGATGAAGAGCAGATCGTTCAAGAGAAAAATTACGCAAACAATGGACAATGTATCAATATCAGAGGCGGCGTCAGCCGATTTTGCCGGGGCTTCAGCCCCGAATGTTTTGAGTGTAGCCCCGAATGTTTTTTTGAAAAGTTGACTGATATGAATCCAGACTAGGGTTGGGACAACGTGTCGAGGTCATCGATGACGTCGACGCAAAATATGCGCGTTGATTCGTCGACCTGTTTTCATTTCTCTAAAAAACGTTTGCAAATTACTTCACAGTGTGTACCTTATGTGCGCTGATACGCGATGGCCGGACCATCATTCTATCCAACGTTATATAACCAATCCAAGGGTTTTCCTGCATTGAATTTTTTTTGGTGGCTGCCAAAGCCTTATTTGATCGGTGAGTGATGTAGAATAGAATGACTGACTGCGCTTGACAGGGCGCATATATAAGTACGAGAGAGAGCCCCGGCCGCGCGCGCGCGCGCACTCACCGTCTTCAAACAACACGAGTGCTGTATTGCTCTCTCTCTCTCCCTCGTGCATATTAATCAAAATCATTAGACACGATAGAAAAAGGGCGGATGACCAAAGTTTCACGTGGAGCATTCGGATATTTTTTTTCTCTTGAATTACCGCGGAGTCTGAATTGTGGTAAAAAAATACATTCACTTTAATGAATGGTTAAAACAACTGATCTGTCCAACACTGAACTCACGAGACGTCTGAATCGGTGTATAACAAATCGGTAACACTTTACAATAATGTTCCATTTATTAAATTCTAGTTAAGTACTTTTTTTTATTAGTATTTTTATTTATTTTTTTGAAGAAAAAGGTGAGTGGCAGAGTGTATTACTATACGTTGTTGTTATTTTTATGTGAATGAAGAATTAAAAGATGCACTTTTTTCAGTAAGCTAGGACTATGTGTTTTCAACATAAATGTTCAATTCTGTTGGTTCAGGAAGGACGCCATGACAGGCTGCTGGCTCCCACTGTTAATTTTTATTTATTTTTTGTTGGAAAAGCACTCTCTGTATTAGCTTAAAGCCCTCAAGTTTACATTGGTTACTGTATTCTTTACTGTATACGTATTTTGGGTGACCTTTTTATTTTTTTATTGAATGCTAGACATCAAGTTGTTGTTATTTTCATCTGAAAGAAGAACTTTTTTTCAGTAAGCTAGGCCCTATGTGTTCAGTAAGCTTGTTTCAGTAAGCTATGTGTTTTCAAGGCTTTAAGGTTTTATTGAATGCTACCTCTGACTAAGAATGCATTACTATGCACTTGTATAGTCTTTTATTTTGGAATTTTAAGAGCAATAAACATATATTGCAATGTTAAGGAATTCATGTTTTTTTCATTCAGATATGTAAATTAACATGTATAAATTGCTATTAGTCAATTAATGGGGATTGGGGAGATAATCGATAATCAAATCGAAATCGAATCGGACTGGAAAAATGCTTTACAGCTATTGTCATCCAATTTTTTTGGCCTTCAAACACCTTAAAATGCACATATGTAGGTCAGAGAAATCCAAATTTTCTCGTGGGACCATGCCCCCGAACCCCTCTAACTACCTCACATTTTAATGCGCGTGTCTGTGTGGTAATGTGGGCTGGTGTGGCTATATTCCCAGGGCTGAATTTATGAACCAGTCTGCCCCCTGCATATAAGCCTACAATATACATTATTCTCTCTATCGAATCATGTTATCTTGTTACCCACCCCCAGCCCCTGATGTTTTTAAAACCTAGAAACGCCCCTGATCAATATTTCATGGATTTAACGTTTTTGTGGACAAAAATTGCTGTTGGATGTTTTTCAATGGACGCTTATCATGGACATTTTACCCAAGTGCGTTGGATTGGATTCATCTTGCGATTTCATAAAAAGGTATGAAGTCCTGTTTTGATTTTGCATGTTGTCATTTGGACTGCCAACACAAATTACAATATTACTGTTGCTGGTGCATCTATATCGTAAAACAGACACCGTAGATTGACAATAAACCCTTAGAACTTTCAAATTATGTATATGTTATCATTCTCAATATGTTTAGACAGTATTCTATATAGTAAATGTATCTGGACAGTGCGCCTCAAGAGGTTAAATACCAATACTGTGTAAAAATGTTGTTCAAAAATAGCTTTCACTCTCCCAGGAGCAAACTCCAGGCAGAAGGGAGCGATAGAAAATGCCTGCAAATCCCCCACCCTCTTAAGGGAAGTGATGGGCGGCAAGAAAGCCATTTTTAGTGTGATAAATTTCTCTGAAATCGAGTTAATAGGTTCAGAGGATAATAGGGACAGTTATAGCCACCGCGTAGACCTTAAGTGTGGATGGGGAAAGACCAGCACGACCGATAGCAGACTGACCCCGTTCTGGAGAACCCTTTCAAAATGCCGAAATGCCTCTGCCAAAAACGAGTCCTCTGCCGAGGAGACAGTGCGCTTTTCTTGGAGTTGAGCCTCAAACCCAAGTGCCTTATTTGGATGAAGACGACATCTCAATGTCGAACCGATATTTCCTGAGACTGTGCTAGAATCAACCATTCGTCTATATACAGTAATTGAGCACACAAATGCCCTGGAGTCTCAGTGGAGCAAGTGCTGCATCCATCCATCTGAATTATTCTCATATATAGTGCTGTATCTTAGATTGAAGAAATGGCATAATAGCAACAGAGTGTGAATTTAGATTGATTGAGTCCATTACATTGGCCAATTGTTTATGATCAATAAGGAAAATGCTTTCAGAGTCCAATGTCCATTGTAAGAGTATTTACTGCACACACATTTTTGAATTTACTCACACACTGAAATATGAATAAAATGACAGCTATGATAATCAACAGCTATCCACAGATGTGTCACTTAAACATTAGATTGAAAATAACCCAAACCCTTCCTTTAAACCATCTTGCATGGTTATAAACACATTTGTAGCGTGTATTAGATGGGCAAATTTCAGCTCTTTAACAAGCTTACTGAATTGGTTATTTACTCTAACAAAAATTTTTTGATGCTTTCAGTGTGTGTTCTTCAAATTTTGGCTAGAACACGTAAACAACTCTCGGCTCAGAAAGAATCTGTATGATTAATCTGAACCCTTGTGGGATTTGATCTTCTTTAGCTACACAAGAATCATCATAATTAGCATGTCGTAAAATGCTGAACTTTGTCGCTGGATGTGGCAGACTGTACTGTGGGAATACAGCATGCTCACCCAAGATTTGAGCCAAGATGTCTGCTGCATTTACAAAAACATATTGATTAGACCGATTGTAATCTAGCAGACATCTGTGCTTCCTCAGCTTTCTACCAGCAGAGCATGTTGAGCAGACCACATGCGCCTGGCCCGCCAAAGTTTCTGCTTTCAGTCAAAAAGCAAGTCAGGAGATTCCATTAACAGTTACTAATCAGATCACGTCTAAGTTCCCGTCTAACACCGTTTGATCTCGCATTCATATGATGCCCTGACTTCCTCCCATTGGACGAAGCAATACGTTTGCACACAAAAACAACTCTAGAATGAAATGGTCTGAACAGTACAACTGGCGTCTGGAACGGAACAGCCGCACCAGCGGGAGGCCTCTCGCAGACTACAGCATTCATACTTTATATTCTGTAACCGAGCTATTGAAATGAGCTTTCTGAGGGGATGTGGGAACAAAGATAGCAGAGGCAGCATGAAAAAAAATCATGTTTTTTAAAAAGAAGGAAGCCATGCTTTCAATGACCTGACTGTTACCTTACCGACACCACTGCGCTTTCTTCTTCCTGGTACCATCTAAATGCAGGAACTAGCCATCTGCTAATTTCCTGTCTGCCGCCTGTTTAAATTACGCCCGCTCTACTCCCTCCTCTCCTCTTCTCTCCTCTTACTCTGTTCCATTCCTTTTTGCCTGACTTCCTTGGAAGGGAAAAATAATGTGCCGAATTTGGGGCAGATTGTTGATGGATGCCGTCTTGCAAATCTGGCCCTTTCCAGCGTTGCCCCGACTCAAACTGTGCTTTTTTCATGTAGTCTGGATGCATGTATGCACAATTACAGGAAAAAAAGTTCATAACTCTCAACCACCTATTCGCTCTACTGCATGATCTACTGTAGTAGCAGATACTTCCAGAGCGCTGGAAACTAGTTTTACTGATAAACCTCTTTAATGATCTATACCTAAACCTCTGTCCTCTAGCTGGGTTTGACGTAAAGCAGAGAATCTGAGCCAGCGTCTGGCACAAATGGTACACTGAATCCACACAAGCTGCCTGTGCAAAATCACACCTTACATTGTTTGAAAGTGAACGAGCTAAACTGCAGTGGGGCCGTTTTCCATGGTTCACGGGGCAGAGGCACTCAGAGCTCAGTGCAGCTGGGTGCTCCTGGGGATCTGCATTACAACAACATGTTCGGGGCCTGAGGCACACGGACACCCTTGTTATCTTAATGGGGCCTTTCATAGTCGACTCAGGCCTGGATGAACCAGGTGCCTGCTGAGGTTTACACTCTTGTTTCTAAGTAGAGAGGGAAAATGAGACAACAGTAATAAAAAAGCTCATTATTGGATGTGGAACCTTGATAAAACCCACATGCACAGCACAAACTCTAAGAGGAGATTGTCCTTTTAATAGGAATGGGAATTGTAAGCATTTTAACAATTCAGACTCTACAGTATGTTTAAATACACTCTGTCATATGTAAAATCTGTCTGTAATTACACTGACTCAAGTCAAAGGCAAATAAACAGATGACTCATTGGTCTTTTGATCAATATGAAAATCATCCCAAATCAGACTACACTGGTCACGCTATACAGCATGATCACCCCGAATAGCTGTACAGAAAACAGCATTCAAGTATTTTAGTGTTCCAACTGTTGGTGGAAGAATGTAGATGTTCCAAAACTATTAACGGAACCAAACGTCTAAAAAATCTTTCAGTTCCAGTTTTTTATAATATACTATACAAGACATGTTTGATTGAAGAGTAGGGTCGGGGATCAAGAAAGTTGATTCCCAACCTTACTCTTCAATCAAACATGCCTTCAAAGGCTCATCTCTGTTGTCTCTTTACTGGCTGATCATATTCTCTTTCATTCCCCCAACCAAACCAAACCCCTCCCTCCTTTTTTTATTTTTATTTTTTTACTAAAAGTGCAAGTGTTCCTCTACCCCAGACTGCAGCTCCAAAACTCCCACAAAGACCATTAAGAAAGGATTTATTATGGTCGTTTCGATTTCGGTGCATGTTCCAGAGAAATAGTGGAATTATAAAAATGGAGTGCTATTTTTCTCTCCTCCAGTATGCGTGAAAGTGGAGCCACAGTCTAGTGGGTGTTTTACATGTCCCTGACTGTGTGAGGGAGGTTTTGCTTCAGTAAGCCCTTTTTCTGCATGTCTGGCCAGCATATTAAGTCAGGGTATTGAGCACTCCCAATAATATGTGTTAAAATTCTCACTATGTGTGTTCATGAGACACTGCACACATTTAGAGTCTCCTGCCATTAGAAGTAACAAACCCAAACTATGCTATTTTAACCAATAAATTGTTCCTCTCTGGATCAAGTGCAACCATATTTATCCCTTTGCTTTTATGGTCTCTATAAATTAGACTGTTCCTTCTGCTTGTCATAGGAGTATTTGAGTGTTCATCAGAATGTAATTTTAAAGAATACATGGTTCATTTCACATTTTTGTGTACTTATCTGGGACTCAGTAGACGGGGTTAAAGAGGGTTATGCCAAGTGTACAGAGTGTGTGTGTGTGTGTGTGTGTGTGTGTGTGTGTGTGTGTGTGTGTGTGTGTGTGTGTGTGTGTGTGTGTGTGTGTGTGTGTGTGTGTGTGTGTGTGTGTGTGTGTTTGTACTGTCTGAGAGACTTGGCTGGCGGTGTTAAGTGTGAGGGGGGCCAATGAAAAACCCTGTATGTGTGTGTGTATTTGGCTGGTTGAAGCAGGGCTGCTATAGCCTCTAGTGTAACCCAAATGGATCTTTCCTCTGAGGGCCAGAGTCAGACTCAGACTCATCTCAGTGGGACCGTGCTCCACTCCGTCTGCCTCCCCATCCAGAAAAACAGTCCAGTTGTCAAGCTGCAGATATGCGGTTTTCCGTCCCAGCATACATCACTTTCTCTCCCAGACAGGCCAAGTCTCAACCCCCCTGAACCTTTCCCCTCTTTAGTTAAATGGACACTGTTTCCCTTTGCTGCAGCTGGACACAAGAGGGGGCATGAGGTTTGCACACAGCTCAAGCGGATGTGGCCAGCGGACCACGATGACACTGATGCCATGCCACTTTAACCAAGATAAACAGCCTCTTGTCTTCAGATACAAAAATGCATAATCTTAGAACAGTGTTGATCCTGTTTCCCGGTCAGTCAAGAGATGACATGAAGTTAGGAGGAAACATAATAGAGGTGATAGATGCTAACCGCTAGGCCATGGCCACAACCCTAGATGGGAATTTGAAGCATTATTTTGCAGGGTGAAGGGTGAGTCATTGCTACCTAAATATGACAAAGAGGAGACTCAAAAATATGTTTGTGAAGGTAAGATGCTAGAGATCTTCTAGTACCTTTAAGAGCTGAAACAGGTTTTCAGTGAATGACACCACCAAATGCAAAGCAAGAATATAGGCTTAGTTTAACCAGAGGATAGTATTTGTGAGTCTTTCCCAGTGTCTCGATGACATCATCACCTGAGAGATACTGTATATGAATAACCTGAACGAATAACGAAATTATGTTTAGACTGCCAAAGAAGTCTTGCTGCTCAGGTTCAGGGCAATGACAAGTGACTAGAAATTTGGCTTTGCGCCTTTTCAATGACTCCCAATGTCCTCATATATTCAACTACAGCCTACTTCTACATTGTTCGCACAGTTTGGCAATAGCTTGTATATTATTAAAGACCTGACTTAGAGAACACATCGTTAAATGGATCCACTGCTCTTTTGCTCTTGCCACTGATGTGGAGAGAGCTGTTCTCCTCATGTCCCTACAAACAAGACTAATTCTCAGGGAAGTGCACTGACTTGAATAACATTTCATGTTCAAAAGGTCCTTACCTCAGAGTTCCATTTATTGAATATCTATTTCATAGGTTACAGGCCTTGTGCCAAGAAGCTGGACATTGTGAAGAAAAGATGATCTCAAGCCATCACTGGATTCAAGAGTGGCTCAGGTGCATTATCTCTGTCTTCTGTGAAAATGGATGCACAAGAGTTCTTTTTCACAATTTCTACTGTGTTGGGAACCATGTTCCCAGTTTCCACCTTTTGGCCACTATCCATAATCCTGAAAGGATAAATATTGGGAGGAACCGCAGCTATAGCTCCATATTACTGTTATTCAGCATTGGAGCATCATTCTTTTTCATGAGCACAAATAAAGGAGATATCCAGCACAATTTCTGTCAAATGGAGCATCCTGCAGTGCTTGGACTGACACTATAGGAAAGACTTCAAAAGGTTGTTGACGTTGCGTTCAGGTTCAGCTTCTAGCCTTTGGGCCTGAATCCACTCTTTCAATTTTTGTAAAAAAAAAAGAAAAAAAAAAAAGGACTCTCTGCTCTTTGGGAGTTTAGCGATCAGACATCCCCGCAGCTTCTTTTGCGATAGACTCATTAATCATCACTTAACTGTGTGGGTGGGTGAGGGGATTTTTCAAGGGAACTTGATGTTATTTCTGTCCACAAGAAAACAAATTGGGGAAAGGGGGGTCCTTTGGAGGTCTTTTTAACAAGACCACCCCACCGCCTTTGAGGGCATGGCCAAAAGAGTAAAACACAGGAGCGGTTTTTGGGGGGAGAAAACATTGTTGACTTTGGAATCTCCCTTGTTGCTCTTTGTCAAGAGTGAAGGCTGGGGTGCTCTTTATGGGGCATTCAGTGGACATTTGGATTGCAGCAGTACTCATTCCTCTTTGATGTCACCTCCTGCCAGTTTCTCCTCTCCACTCCCAAAAAAGGTCACAGTGAGTCACACTGCAATTCCTGCATTTCACCACCCAAAATGGCTTCTTTGCTTATTATAGACAGTTTTATGTGAAGTCATTGCGTAACTGCACAGACGATTTTACGATTGAACTTTGATATTTTTCAGTGACCTCTCAATTTAGGAATCAGCCGTGATCTCTTGACATCCAACTTGTTGCATAAATTCCTTCTAAAGTGTATGTTTACATTTTTCATAATGCTGTAAAGCTACCAGAAAAAAAATAATAAAATAGTTCTACAACATTATGGGATACAAAATATGAGTCTGTATGTTCTGCCATTTATTGGCTTGAGACAAATCTTTGAATTATGAAAGACGGGCAAATAAGTCAATCAAAGTGCACTCAAGATTCATGGTATGCACGTATATATATATATATATATATATATATATATATATATATACATATATATATATATATATATATATATATATATACATATATATATATATATATATATATATACAGTACAGGCCAAAAGTTTGGAAACATTACTATTTTTAATGTTTTTGAAAGCATTTTCTTCTGCTCATCTAGCCTGCATTTATTTTATCAAAAATACAGAATTATTGTGATATATTATTACAATTTAAAATAATTGGTTTTCAATTTATTATACTTTAAGATTTATATTATTAGAAAATATATTAAAAAAAAATTGAATAAATGCAGTTCTTTTTAACCTTTTATTCATCAAATATATTAGGCAGCAGAACTGTTTCCAACACTCATAATAAATCAGAATATTAGAATGATTTCTAAATGATCATGTGATAGACTGGATGTCACATGTGACACTGAAGATTGGAGTAATGATCCTGAAAATTCAGCTTTGCATCACAGAAATAAATGATAATTTAAAGTATAATAAATTGAAAACCAATTATTTTAAATTGTAATAATATATCACAATATTACTCTTTTTTTTCTGTATTTTTGATCAAATGCAGGCTTGATGAGCAGAAGAAACTTCTTTCAAAAACATTAAAAATAGTAATGTTTCCAAACTTTTGGCCTGTACTATATATATATATATATGTTGATATTGTGTATGTGTGATTTCACTTCATCTGTGTCAAACCTCTTAAATCTGGATTATCAAGTCAAGGCAGTATGTGACTTATATTATACAAAGGTAGAAGAGACATATTGTAAATCTGCTTGCCTGTTTAAATTATTCAATTTAAATTTTGAGTTTAATTGGCCAACATCAAGAGAAAAAAAAAAGCAGGTAATTCCAACTTTGTCTATCAGAAAATAAAGACTAGTAGAATATCATCTTTTGAAAAGGGCCAAAGTTTCAGAATTATCTCATATCTGTCCTTTTGGAAGCTATTAGGTGTTAGTAGGTGCTATTAGGTGAGTACCTCATTTGTAATAATCATGGGTTAAATGCCAAGAGCACGTACAAATTTGGTTACAGAATTGTTTTTGACTGCTGACAGCGGGACAGCAAAACACCAAACCACACACACATGCACTCTCGCACACAGCCTCAGTATGTTCGACCGCATCAAGTGCGCACACGTTTGCAGTGAGCATGTCAGTAAAGAGCAACT
This sequence comes from Leuciscus idus, assembly GCA_021554675.1. Classification (NCBI taxonomy): domain Eukaryota; kingdom Metazoa; phylum Chordata; class Actinopteri; order Cypriniformes; family Leuciscidae; genus Leuciscus; species Leuciscus idus. The sequence continues at coordinate 39,453,446 of CM038627.1, forward strand.
TCAGCACTTTGTCATGACTTTTTCTTCGGATTTCACCAACGTACATGGGAGCAGTAAAGTTTCAGTGATTCGAGCCCCTTCTGGCTCCCATGCAACAAATCAAATCATGCACGACTGGGTTGATAACATATTTAGCCGAAACCGAGCTCGTTTTCTGGCTCCCCTCTCCACAGTTTGCCCCGATAGCGACCCCAGTGAGTTTCAGCCGTGAGAGAGGGCCACTTACAAATCTGGCTTGGTTTAACCTTCAGCAGACCTTAATGGTGGGTGGTAGAACCCTCTCTTTATGTGCCGGTGTGAAGCCTTGTTAAAGCTCTATTAGCCACGATGGTATCGCTACACAAATGAAATCTCAGACAAACATTATATCTATAATCACTTGCTTGTCTTTGGAGGGGTATCTGGGGGGCAAGGCGCTCCGGTCGTCTCCCCTTTCTCCCAGTTAAAGATGCGAGCTACCAGAACACGGCGAGAACATGAACACCGAAGCGAATTCCTCATCTCCAGCAGCAAACCCCCGAGGCCTGTAAAAACCTTTTAAACAAAGATTTTAAAGAAGAAGGTTCATGTAAACTGTAATGTGGGGAGGATTTGGGGGAGGGCGGTGTGAGAAAATAAAAACGGTAATTGTCCGCATTCCAACAGATTCGATATATAAACAATTTGACCGTCAGCCATGAAGAGGGCAGCTGTAAGTAATTTTTGGAGCAGATAATAATCAAGGCTACATGCAAAGCGGCGTTCCTCTGACAGGCCTCGCGGCTCTGGCCTGTGCTGGAGGGGGATTCGAGATGTCGTAGGAACAGTTGGTTTAGTTTAAACAACCTTGAATTGCCGTAGAAAGTGGGGTTTCGGAGCCTCCTTCCCGTTTGCTTGCCATGCAGATGAATGTGGCTCAGGTTCAGGTTCAGGATGCCCATGAAATTTTAGGAATCCAATAGAATTTTTTTTTTTATTTTTTTTATGGAGACAGAGAATAATACTCATATTCTGAAACATTACATCTACACGTATTCTCCAGGAACACTGGTAAAATAATATTTAAAGTGCACCTGAATGCCTGCAGGCATGAATGCTTGTGTCCGCCAAAAAAAAAAAAAAAAAAAAAAAAAAAATTTAAAAGAAAATTGTGACTTTTTATCTCACAATTCTGGCTTTTTTTTCCACACAATTGCTTGCTATAAAGAAGTAATTTCAAGTTATAATGTTTATAAGTTATAAAAGTTTATATCTCACCACTCTGAGAAAAAATATTGCAATTCTATATCTCGCAATTCTGACTTTTGAAATTGCAAGTTCATATCATGCAATTGTGAGGGTGAAAAAAGTAAAAATTGCAAGATGTAAACTCACAATTTTGAGAAATAAAAGTCAAAACTAACTTTTTTTTCCACATCTGCCAATGGCTAGTGACTTGAAAATATTAAAACGACAACAAAAGTACTTACTACCAAGAGCTGAACAATTTGGGGAAACAAATCTAATAATATATGAAGAGTTCAGATGCAAAAGCCTCTAAGTGCCATCTGAAAGCTTGTATATTTAAGTTCAGTCATTTCACTTAAATGACAACTAATAGGTCATTTTCATTGCAATTTAAGTGAAATTACTGAACTTAAATATACGAGCTTGATAAAAATGATCATTCTAGAAGAAATTTTCAGATGGCACTTAGAGGCTTTTACATCTGAACTCTTCATATATTTTTTAAGTTTTGCTATGCTTGTGTGTAAAGCTGCATCATTTAAGGCAAAAATCATTCACCAATTATTTTTTTTATATATTGTTTTATTGTATTATTAAGCAGAGTTTGAAAACTTCAGTTGTCTCAGACCACATTCATTTTTTTATACAACAAATAATAATTTGTTTAAATATAGCAGTTAAAGAAAGAAATCTGTTTTTATTAAACTATTGTCTATAGTATTTCATTATAATAATTTGAATAATAAAAATACAAATAATTTTATTAAAATTGCATTATTGATATTCATTCATTCATTTATCTGATGGCAGATTTGTAAATGATTATCATTACAACTTAGGGAAGATGGCTGGCACATTCTTTGTTTTCAAATGCATGTTAAAAGTGTCCCAGACTCACAACACTTGCAGAGATGGAGTTTCCAGTGCATTACTACAAAATATATGATCCAGTTTGTGATGACTGGATTCTTTCTTTGTCAGTATTTCATCATTATTGGAACCCAATTCTCTCTGGTGTAACTGACAAATCACATGCTCAGGTCACCTTCAGCATTTAAAGGTTCATAGGTTATGTGGGTTTCTGGAATGGCAGAGAACTTGCCTAACACTGTTTGTGTGCATTTTTGTTTCCTGACAACTGGGGAGCAATAGAGCACACTCCAGAACCAGCAATGAAACTATTTAATTTGCTGTAGATAATGTATGAAACTTTATGTGGTTGTAGCTCTGTTATCAATGAGAATTATTATTATTTATTTTTTTTTATTTTTTTATTTTTTACCTCAGTCATTATGTGTTGTTAAGTTCAGTGTGGCATTGTTGGATCACTGAACCAATCCGAGTTTGTTGCTAGGAATGTTCCATTCGTTGGTGAGTGCTCAGAGGAATTTGTAGGGTGGCTGTGGGAGGACAGGAAACTAATTAATTGAGAAGTTAATTTTGTCTTGAAGAAAGTGATGAATTAGCCAAAAAAGAAACTGATACAATTATTTAATTTGCTCCCCTTCTCCTGTGTTATCTGAACAAACAACAATTGGACACAAATTTTATACATATACACACAAGGTTAATAATTTTAACAAAATAAAGAGTGATCCTAAAAATTCAATGCTGTATTTTTTATGTTTAATTATGTCCTGAGTAAGCTATTTTATGTTTACATATAATTAAAAAAATAATAATTAACAAAATAATAATTATTACAGACGCCTAATCCATAATGCTGTGTGTTGTTACCTGGATGATCCACAACTATTTGTTGTTGTTGTTCTTCATGACTCCCTTGTTTGTTCTGATCAGTTAAACTGTCTGCCCATTGTTCTTCAGAAAAAGTCCTCCATGTTCTGCACAGTAGGGGTGGGCGGATCGATCCTCACATAAAAATATCGATCCAAATGTGTGTTTTTTTACCAGTAATTTTTAATTAATTTAGCACGCAATTCAGTGCGTAAAATCAGCTTCTAAGTGGAAAAATAAGCGAATGTTAGCGGATAATTGTGTAGGATAGAACTTTTTCTCCTAGTCATCTGGATACAAGACGAAACCAATCAATCACAGAGAGCGTTCGATGCTGGTGCTTCGCTGAGCTCACCTATGGAGCTCACAGGACCAGTGCGTTTGGGAAACGAAGCCTTGCTTAGATGACAGAGAAACAATCGGGAGTTATTTCGCAATAAACAAACCAAAAGTGTACATAACGGTTCAAAATGTTGACGTCAGTAAGATTTTTTTAATTAAATTAATATTTTTATTCAACAAGGATCGATGCATTAAATTGATCAAGTCAAGGGTTTTACACTGTTAAAAAAATCAAATAAAATCTACTTCATAAATGCTGTTCTTTTAACTTTGTTCATCAAATAATTCTGCATAAAATGTATCATGGTTTCCACAAAAATATTAAACTGTTTTCAACATTGATAATAATAAGAAATGTTTCCTGAGCAGCAAATCAGCATATTAAAATGAATTATCATCATGACTGGAGTAATGATGCCGAAAAATTCAGCTTTGATCACATGAATAAATTACAGTTTACTATGACATAGAAAACCTATGTTAAATTGTAATATTACAGTTTTTACTGTATTTTTGATCAAATAAGTGCAGAAGAGAATTAAAAATCTTACAGACCCCAATCTTTTGAACAGTAGGCTAGTACTAGTAGGCTAGTAGTAGGCTAGTACTATAATTAGGGTAGTTTTGTAAAAGTCACTGACAGGCGAGTTGAGAGCACAAATCACAAAATATTTAGTAGTCATTAAAACGTATTCAGATTTAGCATATTAATGATGCATTCACCTCATAAATCATGACACACTGCTCTAGCACAGGAAAGTGCATACAAGTTCAAGTGCATGCTTTTAAAATGAAAAAGTACTGGTATCGGAATCAATATCGGCGATACTGGCCCTGTATTTACTTGGTATCGGATCGATACCGACATTTGCAGTATCGCCCACCACTACTGCACAGTCTTTGGTTTTCCAGCATATATATATAAAAAAAAAAATATATATATATATATATATATATATAGACCCTGACAATGTTAACAAGCAGAGGATCGTGCAGAACAGATTTCAAGCACAGACTTTGTAAGCACGGATTTCACAGGGCGTTTCAGAGTGGTATGTTTTTTTTTGTGTCATTTTCTTATACTGTAGATACAATTTTATCCACGATTTAATCATATTTGTCGGTAAACGATTGTAATACAAACAGTAGTCGATCACAAAATCATGGATCATTTTCCTAAGGGGCGGTGAACTTCGGTTAATCTTCAACACACAAATTAAGATATTTTTTATGAAACCTGAAAACCTGAGAGGTTTCTGTCCCCCCGTTTTAAAGTCTAGGTAACCGAAAAACAGAAAAAGTCGAAAAACACATTCATACGAATCAAATGGTTTAATCAAAGTCTTGAAAAGAGATACGATCACTTAATATGATGAACAGATTGAATTTGGGCTTTTTATTTACACACAAACAATGACTGAGACACATACTGTACATAGAAACGATCATGTTCTGTTTTATGGACTTTTAGTTTGTCTTTCATTGTTTCCCTGTGTTCTGTTCCTGCTTCTTCTGTTTCCTCCCATTTTACCACGTATTTTCTGTTTCCTAGGTTACTGATAATGCCCTAGTTTGTTGTCATGGTTTCTAATGGCTTTGCGCACATGTTTCTTGTTCAGTAATTTCCCTGTTTAAGCCCTCAGTTTTGTTCCACTCACTGCTCAGTTTTGTCTTTGCCTTTTTTTGGTGTGAAGCTTTTAGGATTTTGCCCTCGTGTTGGAGTGCCGCCTTTTACCGTTTACTAACACCATTTTCAACTTTGGACCTGAAAACACAAACTTTTGAAAACGGGTTTCAAGGTGCAAGTTTTTGAAAATGATACAGTTATAATCTCTGTGTAAATAATCATGACATAATGTCCATTTTTGCGTGAACTACCCCTTTAAGGAATCAGATCACAGCGCTCATGCCACTCTTCCCTTCAGGGTCTCAGATGAGCCCAACAGGTGTTTCGCCCACAGTGGGAGGATTAACAAGCTGTCCCAGCATTCCTCAGCAGTGGCACCAGAATGAAATATTCCTCACTGGTGCTTGTGATCTAGATCAAGGCCACAGTCAGGTGAGACAGCTGACCTACTGTAACGGGGCGACAGAAAGAGGGTAACATGAGTCTGGCCCGCGTGAGACTCAGAGAAGAGTCACAGAAGACCAGGACGAGTGCAGTTCAGGATGACAATAGCGTGATGCAATGCCGTTAAGGGCAGTATCATTTGGGTTTTCACTGTAATTTGTCTTGTTTAACCCTCCTAACGGTCACACTTTAGCTGTCCGTCGTCATTTTCATGTAACTTTTATGAAGTTTATTCCAGTAAAAATCCAGTATATTCTATGTGAATTCATCATATGTTTTGTCCAGATTGCTGTCACCTGGTAAAAAAAAAATAAAAATCATGTGAGGATAAAAATCATTTAATGACAGTAATGGCTAAACGGCTGAATGTTCTATGCATTAAACCAACTACGTAAGAATGCTACATGTTATGCTAGAAGTTATACATTTTTGTCATTTAGTTATTTAGTCATTATCTAACTATTATTTGTCAGTTTGGTATAATGTGACCCTGGATCACAAAACCAGTCTTATGTTACACGGGTATATTTGTGGCAATAGCCAACAAAACATTGTATGGGTCAAAATTATAGATTTTTCTTTTATGCCAAAAATCATTAGGATATTAAGTAAAGATCATGTTCCATGAAGATATTTTGTAAATTTCCCACCTTAAATATATAAAACATTTATTTTTGTGAGTGAATGCAGCACTATCGCCAATAGAAATGGACAACTTTAAAGGCGATTTTCTCAATATTTCGATTTTTCTGTACCCTCAGATTCCAGATTTTCAAATAGTTGTATCTCGGCCAAATATTGTCCTATCCTAACAAACCATACATCAATGGAAAGATTATGTATTCAGCTTTCAGATGATGTATACATCTCAATAAAAAAAAAAAAAATACACATAAGATTGGTTTTGTGGTCAAGGGTCACATATATGTTTTAACTCTTTCCCCGCCGTTGAAGGAAATTTCTGGCTTTCTGTGTTTTCACTGTTATACGGTAGGGGGCGCTATTACACATCTTCTGAAAGAGTACAGAATCTCCTGATCAAAACACAGGAGAAGAAGTATCAGAAACAAGGGATAGCAAATGTAATCAGATGCATATGTAAAATAACGCGATCATCAACATTAAACAGCATGTAAATCAAAACTGCGTAACGTTACTGAATGAAATGTCGACCCAGGACGAGCTTTATGACTGTGAAGCTTTGGGGTGTTGGTGGACTCGATCTACTTCATCTGTGTTTTGATCATTGTTCTGAATCCGATCTGGAAAAAACATGATTTTCTCAGCTTTTTACTCAATTTGTTTTTTATGAAACTTACCCACATTCAAGTGTTGATAAGAAAATAATGCATTAAGCTAGAATAAAATGGGTTTTGTTTGTTTGAAAATGATAAAAATGCTGGCAGTGGCAAAAAAAAAAAAAAAAAAAAACGCTGGCGGGGAAAGAGTTAAAATAATTTTGAAGTATAATTTTTGCAGTAATGCTTACGGTCATATACTGTACTCCCATTCATTTCAATCTCTCTGTCTGTGTAAGAGCCGTTGCAAACATATCCACATCGCTTTGATCAGATGCTTTATTAACTGCTGTTTTCTCACCGCTGTCGTCTATTTTGTTATTGAGAGGAAAGTGCACAGCATATATGTTCATTGGCTGAGAATGAAGATGAGGTATAGTATAGGTGAAGTGGATCTATAAGCAGCATAGTCTTTATTATACGAATATAATCCAACATGAATGAGTGTCATGAGAGTAAGTGTAGTAAGTTGCCGTGACCTCAATTAACTTTTCTGGATAAAGGGAATTAGGTAGATGTCAGTAAAACGAGAGGAAGAGGAATATAGTGTTCGCCGAGGGCGCCATGCAGCTGAACTCATGAAATGCTACGCCGGCCCTCTGACTGGAGATGTGCATGGAAGACAAGCTGAACATCAATCACTCAGTGTGAGCTCAAGCGTGTGTGTTTGTGACGGTCAGGCGCTCGGTGTCAACCTGCATGTCGGTAACCAGAGAGAGACAAAGAGAGGACACAGTGTGACCCTCAGTACAAGGGAGGGACAGCGTTTGACCCCGCACAAAAACAACCCTCAAGGAGAATTTGATGCCCAACTCAACATTTAAAGAGAGAGAGAGAGAGAGAGAGAGAGAGAGAGAGAGAGAGAGAGAGAGAGAGAGAGAGAGAGAGAGAGAGAGAGAGAGAGAGATTGTCTCTGTGAAAAGTCACAAAATGGATCATGAAATTGTATCTAATGACTGTAAAACTATTACAATTGTGGGATTTAATATACAGTAACTAAAATGGATGAGGATACAAATAAGTTCCATTACAGTTGTATTAAAAATGATACAATCACCGTTTTGTAAAAATAGTGATTAATAGCAGGAAGTTTGGATGAATTATAAAATAAATGTTGCTTAAATTCTTTAATGTGGCCTGTTGTGTAAAGCTTTGTGTTAAAAAAGGAGAAGAAATACTGACACCCTGCATGAACCAGGATAATGACAAACAGATGTCAATAGCTTTGATGATCCATTGACTCTGCTTACATTTACCAAAAGACGCCTCACTTTCTCTTACTATTAATATTACACTCAAGAAAAGACATCAAATATCAATATCCACAAATAAATCAGACACCTTCATCCAAACACTTGATGATGACAAGGGAAAAACACAAATGCATGTCTCTCCGTTGATAAAATCATAGAGGTCTGAGCAGGACTGAATGACAATATCAATCTCACAAGGGTTTTGCAGATCAAAATATGCACAGAATACAGAGTACATTGTATTAAATACATTTTTGAGTGCTGTTAATTTAAAGATGCCTAATATAAATTTATGGTGAGAATTCTTATTTTGTGACTGTGTTTGCTGATAGCAGCAGCACGGCCCAAAGTGTGTGTTGAGCTCCAGTTATTAACCCTAAATCAAAATTTAACCTCTAACCCCAGCCCTAATCCTCACCTAACCTTAACCTTAACCCTATCATTCTTCTAACCCTAACAGGAGAACAGGACAATGATGCTTTGCAAAATGAAAATCATTGAAATGTTGCATAATACAAATGCATATGTTGTTAAAATATCTGGAGAAGTTCACATTTTAAAACGAATGGTTCATTCATAAATCATTCAAAACCGTAAGATCTTACATTCATGCTGTGGAAATGCAAACCGGACGACAGAACACAATGAGTGTAGCGCTGAAAAGGGGTGGAGCTACATGAGCTATATAGACTGAACATGTAATACGCATGCGCATGACGTCACCATTTTCACAAATTCACGTTTTTGTAGTTTACATGGAGATGATAACAGTATTGTTATTCAAACTTTTTCAAAAGTTAGCATTTTCAGGCTACCAAAGCGCTGTTGTCGTGTAGATTAAAGGCCAAAACGCATAAAAAGTTTTCTGTTTTTAGTTAAAGGTGAACTAAGTAACTTTTTTTACCTTAACTGAACAGCTTCGGAGTCATTGGAATGGTTATATTACTTATTTCGGGTTGAATGGTGGTCGTTTCGCACCCCCCTGGTGCCCGTGAGCGGAAAATACGCACTTGCAACTTTGAGCCGCCGGCCGCTGCGTCAGTAAGTCTCGCGTGATATCAGGTCTCGCGATGTAAACAATTGCTTTACGGCCAAAAGAAATCTGCTAAAATGCTGTCATTATTGCGCTCCCTCACGCTGTCCGAACCCGAATGAAGAAGACGTTTTAAAGAATGTCCCGTCTGCTTTGATGTCGTTGATCTATAGCCTCTGGTGTCTGAGAATCACCAACGAGTTTTTACGACAGTGTTGTCAAATATCTATTCCGAAGCTGTGGGGGGAGCTCTAGAGAGAAACCTGCGAGCAAAAAGCGAGAATACAGCGAAGAAATCCCGAAGCTACTGAGTGCTGCTTTAAAAACGGTCATGTAATTGGCCCCTTAGTCATTGTTTTCATTGTCTGTATTGCCTGAGTTCTAGTTTTTTCTTGTCATAGTTTCTAATTAGTCCTCACCTGTTCCCTGTTCTGTTGATTACCTTCCTTGAGTATTTAATATGCAAATGAGCCCCGCCTCCACTCACTCACACAACTCAGAGATCCACTAGTTGACGATCACACGTTGATCTGATTGGTTACAAGGTAGTTTGTGACGTCAGAAACACCAGCGATTTTAAACCGTGTTTTTGAGACTGTCTTTGGTTCACTGCAGTTTTAAGGATAAAATACTCAGCAATGCTGTCGACTTATGAATTTACACATGGTTTGTCTTAAAGTGTATTAAAAACACCACATAGACATAAACAACACTAAAAGCTTGATTTTCAAGAATAACTATTAGGTTGCTAGAAAATATGAATTATTTAGTTAATAAGTGAAGCTTGATTCCCATAATTTGCTGTGGCAGCATGAGAACAATAAAACACAGAGATACACAGACACAATGAGCATACCAAGCTCTTCTTGTTTTTGCATTTGTGCTAAAAAAAAAAAAAAAAAAAAAAAAAAAAGAGAGAAAGAAGTAGGAAATAGAAAATGTATTTTGAACACACGTCATGCAATAATATCAGTTTCCAAACTCCTGGAAGAAAACACACATATTCATCTCCTCTTCATTAAGTTGTATAAATATAATTAAGAAATGTAAGAGTCAGTGGTGTTCCATGGTGCAGGATAAAAAAGAGAAAAACACGAAAGCTGACCTCAAGAAGGCATGCGCTAAAACCACGTGTGAACTGTGCAGAAGATGAATCACGACTGTTGTAACCACTCCAGACCACCAGTGGCACTATTTCAATGACACGACTTCCCTCCTCCCGTTCATGCAGCAGCCTCTGACTATCAGTGACTTTCTCAGCCTGAATCCTGACAGATTGCCGGCATTTTGTTTATCATGGCCTCGACTAGTCAAAATGTTCCCTTGGTACTTGACTGGGCTATGCCAAGACCTGATGTCATTTTAATAACACTCTGATGCATGATATCACCCTTATCGACGTCAAGCACGCTATAAATATTGCATTTTATATATTCAGATCTCTAATGTGCACCATTTCCTGTTTGGGATAATCCCTGAGCGCTGCAATAAATGTAGAGTAAAAATAGCCCTGGGAGCAAGTATAGGACACTGAGAAGGCATTTCCCATTATTTTATTGCTCTGTAGGTTTTTGCTACAATCCTGGTCATTTAAATCTAAAAATCCAAATTGTGGATGCTCACACTACATGGGTCATTTTAATGTTAATATGTTTAAGAGCTGTTTGTCACAATCACGTCTAGGAACGTCGACACTGGCCTTTAATTTCCAATCAAATTACCTAATGGTGTGCTTTTTTTTTTCGGCCAGGGTCTGAACTTTTTATGGCTTGAGTGTGGTTGAGGCCATGTTTATAGCTCTGCATGCTAATGCTAGCCCTGCACAGTTTTAAAGGGAGCACCTGTGCCACATAAATCTGTAACAAACTCCCCATCCAGTATGTTACATTTCTAATAAGCGCCAGAGAGTGGCGGGCGGAGGGAACGCGAGGGACGTGAAAAAGAATGGCTACTGTATGGAGCCATAATAAGAGCCAGCTGTGGGTCAGCCATGTTAGGGCCGCTCTGAGAGTGTGTGTGTGTGTGTTGTACCAGGGAAGGAAAGCTGGCAGGCACATCATAAATCCTACTCATTTCGGGTTCACTCACGATGTTCGGCGGAGGGCCTCCACCGCACTAAGCAAATTGCCTGTGATTAGAGAACAAAAAATAGCCCTCTCTTCCCTGTTTGCACTTGGGTCTGGTCGAGCCGCACATGTGCACAGAAACGCCATTGTCTGGCGGTATAGAGTCCAGCATGCAAACAACACCTGCAGCTGGACACGATATTTTGAGCAATACTACCTGACCTGTGATTTATACCCACAATACAAGAATGAGGTCGCCAATGTCTGGATAACTGAAATAGTATTAACAAAATTGTTTCATTCTGCCTCGTCAAACCTCTTGAGCTCACTCTTAAGAACGAAGGCTCTTCACTTTAACTTCAGCAACAACAAAAAAAACCTCTTATCTGATTATTACAGTTTTTTTTAAGGGGAAAAAAGGCCACACCAGACTTTTTATTTCCATTGACTTCCATTCATACGCATACGGATGCGGGAGAGCAGAAACACAAGCTCATGCAAAGAAGTTTCGCATTTCGCTGCACTCCAAAGTTCAAGTTTGGGGATTTCTGACCTGCGAATTTGTGTCACGTGAAGCAGAGTGACCAATAGAAGATCAATAAGTCACGGCGTGACCAGTATAAAGTTTTATATATTATTTATAGTTTTATTATTATTTGTTACGTGTTGAATTTATGCTTTTAAAAAGATTCTGCAGAGTGTGACGTCATATCACAACGTTTTTTATTGCTGTGTCCGAAGAGATTTTGCATGCTCAAAATCTAGTGTGACTTAAATTTATTTCAATAGTCTGCGTTAGACATTATACTAACTATAAGTAACTTTGCAACTACATGTCAACTAACTGTCATTTGAGTATTAGACAGTTGATGGACCCCATTGACTTCCATAGTAAGAAGAAAAAAAATACTACTGGGGTCGATCAACTGTTTGGTTACCGACATTCTTAAACATATTTTATTTTGTGTTCATACAGGTTTGAAACAACTTGAGGGTGAGTAGATAATGACAGAATTTTCATTTTTTAAGTGAACTATTCCTTTAAGCAATACTCAAATGAGAGTTAGTTGACATGTAGTTTCAAAGTTACTTATAGTAAGTAGAATGTCTAAAGTGGACTTGGGCTTGTCTCTAGGGCAGTAGCCTAATGGACAACTTTCTACCCCTAAACGGTTCATGGTAGTAACTTTTAGGGATAGATATAAGAATATGTCACAACACACCAGTGACAATCACAAGTGACAACACACCACTACTCCTGTGTCTTTCATAGATCATGTCCTAAAGCGTGTGTGGCTGAAGAAACTGCTGAAAAAGAAGAGAAAACATTCCTGTCTGAGCAATCGCTCTGAACACTACATCACATTTATTAAGCCCCTTAAAGCAGACGCCCCCTGTCCCAAAAAAATCCTACACACAAAATAAGTGTGCCATCTTTCTCCATTTCATGGCTGGTGTCTCTTTATCTGTGTCTCTCAAAAACAAAAGATTATTCAGACTGAATGATGACAATAACACTGTTGCCTGAAGTAATAATGCACTGACTCAAGTGCTACAGTTTGTTAATAGAAGATCACTGATTACATCCTGCTTTTTCTTTTGAATTTTCCGCGTACAGACGACACCATTTTCAAAACGATCCCCGTTCACACGGATCCATGAAAACGACTGAAAACGCTGTATTCTGCTGCCAGACCTTTAGATGGTGATGAAACACTATAGACTGAACACGTAATATGCATGTGCATGTTTGTTGTTTACATGGAGACCGTTTTCAAAAGTTTGCATTTTCAGGCACCCAAAACGCTGCTGTCGCGTAAACGAACGGCCAAAACGCATAAAAAGTTTCACGCATTATCATGTAAACAGCCCCTTAAACACACCTGAACTAGCTAATCAAGGTCTTCCGGTTCACTAAAAAACGTCCAGGCAGGTGTGTTGGGGCAAGTTAGAGCCAAACTCTGCAGGACAGTGGCCCTTCATGAGCAGGTTTGGACACCCCTGCAGTGTGCAAACCACAACTGATATGAACCAGACGAAAAGAACAACTTTTACAAATCTTGAATATTGTACAACTTTATCAAGCGTTAGATTAAGGACTTTGGATTTGGGTATAATGCAATGATGTCAGATTCAGTGATGACGTATGCCAGTGTATGCCGTAGCTGATGTTAAGCCTGGCGCTGTTCGAATATACAAATGCTTGAATGAGATTTGAGAGTTACAGCAGAAGGCAAGATTTCAGGGAATGAAAGCTATGTTAATCTTGTATACTTGTCTCTTTTTGGAGCTTTGAAAGTGTCTGCTCACCGTCAGCAGCTTGCACATTCTTCAACATCTTTTGTATTCCACAGAAAAAAAGTAATACAGGTTTCGTACAACATGAAGGTGAGTAAATAATGATAGAATATTCAATTTTGGATTAAATGTTATATATAGGGATAGACTAAAGAATTTGATCAACTTTGCCATCGCAGCTAACATCTGAATACGCCAAAGCCAACAAAACACTCCAAGCGTTCAGCTTCTTTTTATCGCGAGGCATGGGTTATTTGACAATATAACAAATGTCATACAGTACATGTAAAAATAAAATCGGCTTGTAGCAGTCACACATGTGGAGAGTATCACTCTTCTCCCTAATACAATGCATGTGTTACAACGGCAGCACGGAAATTAGGATTGACACGCTTGTAACTTCGAACAGCTCTTCAATTCGGAATGAACACATATGACTCAAATACATTCGGCAATAAAGCAGTCAAAACCATGTGTACGAGCGGTTCGTTTTAAACCTTGTTTCATGAGCATCAATTTGCAATTAGTCCAAAAAACTTTATCTCTTCAATCCATTTAAAAACAAAGCTAGCATGCTAGACTGACACCGGGCTGTTTATTATTGCTAATATCCACTCAGCCCACTTTCACCATAAACACGTGTGCACCTGTTGGTAGCGGGTGTCTTTGAATGGTCCACAAATGCAAACCAGACCTCGGAGGGGGCTCACCGAAAACAACGTGCGGTGGGAACTTTACGCTTGTGGCTAAACGGGCGACGTTCACCTCTGTCAGGCTGGAGGGTCGGGGTTACGTGCCGAGGTTAGGGTAAGGGTGACGGGGTGGGGTGCCAGTAGGGATTTGGGGTGTAGAGAACTTCTCAGCCGGGCAAGAGTTCAACCCCATCACGGCAGGCCAATCTGTTCCAGACAAGCTAAATGACACATTATTGGATCCAGACCTGACATGGGCGCTGTGTATATTACATTACCAGACACCAAGCTCACTTCAGCTCATTACCTCCGCCCACAGGGAGGAGAGAGTAACAGACACATCCAGGGAAAGAAAGGGTTTTCTTTAGCCTTCTCTCTCTCTCTCTCTCTTTGCCGGGAAACTGTCAGATATTCCCGAGGCAGGAGCGTTTTCTCAGAACACCCAAGACGTTCCTGGCCCGGAGGGATTTCTTCATAAAGATATTAGAAACACAAGACAGGATTCCTGTCCTCCTCTTCCTCGTCCCTCCCTCATTGCGAAGATGAAAAGGAGGGAGGGCGGGCGGGCAAACGGAGGGGATGGGTTGACCAGGGCAGGGCAGCGAGGTTAACTCTTTCATTCTGATTTCTATTAGGTTAGCTCCATCCCACGGGGACCCTCGAACACAAGGAGCAATAACAAAATGCCAGAGAGCGTGTTATCGTGGCTGGAATGACATTTAAATTGAGCAAGGCAAAGCAAATAAAGATCTTAATTTGCAAATTAAAATATTCTCCGCAACATAGATAACCAATTTGAAAAGATTTTGATAGCACAGACTGCCAAACTATATAAATGATGATTGTAATCACATTTCATGATGCAAATATTACTTTTTTTGCATCATGACATTTTTACACATTTCATGATGCATGATACGGTGAAGTATTCTATTAATAACAATGTTATTACAATCATATTACATTGTTATTACAACATATATTTCAAACAATACAATGATTGGGGCAGAGTAACATTATAACATGGACATTTTATGATGTAATGTTTGTTAAGACAAATGCTTGAATGTTTTTTGCTACTAATCCTGTTTTTTCATACATCCCACACAGTTTGAGATATTGGAAGTGATTTTCTAAGCAATTCGAATTACAATTTTCACCTGGAGTGCAATATAATAATAAGTAAAACGAATCCAGAGACAAGAATACCATAGAGACTTTACTTTTGACCTAGAAACTGCATTTCAGTGCACCAAAAACTGCTGACAGCTCATTTGCAACACACCAGTACCAAGTTCTTCATGGGCAAATGTCACTCATATTTTAATATTGTTTAATCATGTTTCACATCATACAGTATTCATTTTAGACACACAACTGATCAGCCAATAGATTTTCTGCATGATATATTTCTGATTCAACAGATTGACATACGCTTGCAGTCACAAACACACACGCTCTCTCGGACAGTGCCATCCCTCCTCTGGACAGGTGGGGTGCGGATCTTTATTACAGATTTGTTTGGGTAATGCATACTGTAGGTATCCGCCCTCACATTCTTCCGCTCACAGCCCGAACACCACATCCCGTGTCGTGGCATGTAAATCGCATCGGTTGCATGACGCCACTCTTGCAGTTGCACCATCCAGAATCCTTGTAGTGTCAGGGTGGAGATTATCCGATCTGATTTACGGCCCTGTAATCTCATTCTTCAGCTCTTCAACAGGGCCATGTGCTGTAGTCGGGTCTCATATAGCCACTCATGTAGCAACTCTCTCGTGACCTCTTTACGCTGGCTACCGAGTTCTCACCTGCCAAAGGGCAAGGGTAAAGAATACCCGGGGTCACAAATAAAGGCTTGCCAAAAATACGGGCTAGTGTCTGAGAGGACAGACATGTGACGGTAGCGCTACAGCTGTGCTGGAAGCCATGTTCACAGTAGTCTGGCGTGTCGTAGAGTGAATATGAGACAACCTGACGGGACACATGAAACAATAACAGCTGTCTGTCGTGGCTCACTGATGGCAACCGTTGAGGAGTTACTGCGCAATGAGGGGAGTCTTCAGATATTCTGGCATGTTCACATCTAGGGGCTTGCTTACACGACACTGTTTTCAACTTTTTATGCGTTTTGGTCGTTCATTTACACGACGATGGCGTTTTGGGTGTTTGAAACGCAAACGTTTGAAAACGGGTCTCCATGTGAACAACAAAAACGCGAATCTCTGAAGACGATGACTTGATGCACATGCGTATTACGTGTTCAGTCTATAGTGTTTCATCGCCATCTACTGGCCTAGCAGCAGAATACAGCGTTTTTGGTCGTTTTTGCGGATCCGTGTGAATGGGGAACGTTTTGACAATGGTGTCGTCTGTATGCGGAAAACTCAAAGGAAAAACTTCTCCGTTTTAAGCATATCATTGTCGTGTAAACGTACTCTTAATCTGCAGTCTCAACGAATATTTGTCTATGTAAGTCATTTTGTATATGGGGACTTTTCATTACATTCTTCTAGGTGATAGGGGTCATTTTTCAATGTTAAAATACATTCTTCCATCCCACCCTAATGTGCAGAGACAATTATAAGACATTTCTAGATATATTTCCTCCAAATGTGGCTCCGTCACATTAGTGAATCTTCGGTAAAATGTTGTGGGTAAATGTGATCCATTGTTCATTGTCAATAGTGTAGCGATGCATGAAGCACTGCTTACTCAGTGGTCACTTCCAAACCAAGCGACTTTATACTGGTAAATTCCAGCGAGTTTGCATGTTAAAAGTTCAACTTGAATCCAATATGTAACCCGCGTGAGGACATTTTCACGTCACACGAAATTCCCAATCGTGTGGATTCCTATTGACTTGACTGAAATAAGCCCACAGAATCCCGCCGTACAAAGGTAAATGTGATCGCACCCTAATACAGTGACTTTAAGGTTGATCTGTTTGTTTGAGCGGTCTGACATGTCAGTTTCTGACTCAAATAGTGGCATGAGTTTGCAGGACTACCTATTCGTCTGAACATTGGCAGATTAACCTTGACATTGTTCAGGAAACCTGTTGAATATTCTACAATTTACTATTTTGTTCAAAAGTGACAAAGAATTTGCACACTTTAACACTAAAGCAACACCACAAATGATTAATACAATAAAACGGGCAATTGTATCTGAACTTTTCCTAAAAACTGACTTTATCAAACACTTTATTATGACTTAAGTGTGCATTCGGTCGCTTTACCTGGCTGTTGTCACATCAGATTTTGTGAATCAAACTTTGTCTGGAAAAAGAGCATCCTGGATATTCTGTTAGATATCGCCTTTACGTTTTAGTAGATGATTTTTTGTTTTTGAGTGAAATAATGTCCACTTCACTAAGAGAAAACACTCTTCGTATAGATATTATGTGGAACTAGTGAATCATGTTGTTATTACTCACCCCCATAAAATGAGCTTAGTTCATGCTTTATATGTCACTGGAATAGCTCTCTCTCTCTCTCTCTCTCTCTCTCTCTCTCTCTCCTTCTCTCTCTCTCTCTCTCTCTCTCTCTCTCTCTCTCTCTCTCTCTCTCTCTCTCCTTCTCTCTCTCTCTCCTTCTCTCTCTCTCTCTCCTTCTCTCTCTCTCTCTCTCTCTCTCTCTCTCTCCTCTGTCAGTGACCTGCCAGCAGCGTGTAGGAGGATCTCTTTAAGCGAGCACGGTTCACCTCCTCAACCTCTGCTAGATGGGGCGACTGTGAGAACTTCACCAACGCAACAATTTAGCCGCCTCTTTTTTCGGCACCACATTATTATCCTTCAGGATAGACAGTTAACCTAGATGTGGGGCCACTGTGTGGCCATTAAGACACCCACCAAGAACACACACACACACACACACACACACACACTCCACACTTTTTCCACAAGACCTGAAAGAGGTATGGGTGTACTATCTTAAAAAGTTGTATTATTATAATCATTATTATTATTATTTTAAAGGCTTACTTTCCCCTCTAATTGTTAATGCAGTCTATGAAATAGCAAGGTATTCATTTTGTTTGTTTCCTTGCTTTTTGTTTTGCAGTCTTTGTTATGATTTATAAATTATTATTTTTTGTCTCATAATTTCTACTTGTCTGTGGGATTCATAATAGTAGTATGGAACGGTTTTGTGTTGTTTTATTTTGCTGATTTAATTCAAATGTTCAACTTTTTGTAAATATGTGTTGAGTTGAAAATAAGTTATGTTCAATGACTTTGGACAAAGAGGACAGCAGGTCAATATTCATGTTGCTTACTTCAAAACAAACAAACAAATGAATGAAAGAAAGAAATGAATGCAATATTTGAGGACACAGTGCATTCTGCATGTGAGTGTTTGTTACCACATCTGTGTGTATTTATGTGTGTGTGTGTGTGTGTGTGTGTGTGTGTGTGTGTGTGTGTGTGTGTGTGTGTGTGTGTGTGTGTGTGTGTGTGTGTGTGTGTGTGTGTGTGTGTGAGGCAGAGGGCAGCTCCAGCGCACGGTTCTGGACCATTAACAGTGATTAATAGGTTTACATGCTTTCCCATGATCTCCACTGACTTGTGGAATAGAGCGCTCACCTATGAGCCAGACTGGACACACTGACCGCTGCCTCTTCTTCTGCAGATAACACCATAATCAACTCATGCAGAGACACAAACCACATCACACTGGCTTTTAAGAAAATGCATTTGCAAATACTTTAGTGGTAAAACAAAAAAAAAACAAAAAAAGTTTTGAGAATTTTTTTTTTAACATTTATACTGTAAATTAATTTAATTATTAAACAATAATCTAATTTCACAGGCATGGAACTTTTATGAGAAACAAATTATTTACTTCATGTTTTTTAACACTTGAATGTAAAAACAAACTCTGAATGTCTTTTAAATTTAAATTTAAACATTTATATTGGAAATATATTTTGGTTTGATTTCCGTTTTTATACATGAAATGAAAGTTTTTCATGAAAAAATCATAATTGATTTCAATGAAACGTTGACTATTTTACTGTCTAAAAATACAAAATATATAGTTTTACAAGACACAAGCAAGCTGTTTTTATTTCAATTGTTGTAAAAAAAAAAAGCTACATCGTACACTATAAAAAAAAAAAAATCAAAATTTGTAAATAAAACAAAGATTATTGCGGTACATTTTTATTTTTTATTTTTTTACTTCTGAATTTTATTGTTTAAATCAATGTTATTTCCTTTTTTTTTGTTCTTTTTTTTTTTTTTACTTCTGGGTGAAACTCCACCAGATTTGTCCAGTGTAAGTACACCAGATACCAGTGTATTTAGCTTGACCTACAAGACTTGTCCTATAGTGTGAGAAGACCACAGTTGTCAAGCGTCCGAGGAACGAGCTTTCTAACCTCCACTGCTCAGAAATGATGGACCTACCTCAGATGTTTTTTCACAAGTGATCCCTCTAATCTCCGGGAGATTACAATACTCCAGCGTATTTACACTTGCAGTCTTTTCTCTCCTGCATAAATATACATCTCCGTGGAGGACCTCGATTAAGAAATAATACAATTTAGAAAAAGAAGCGGGGAGTTTTATTCTCTCTTGTTGGGGAAATATGCTCTCTAATCCTCCACTACAAGAACCATCTGTGTAAATGAGACCGGACAGTCACGGTGAGAGAGAGAGTGGAAGCCAACATGAGAGATGTCTCTGTTACACTTCAAATAATCATTATTATTGACCACCTGATCTGCCTTCTTTATTTCACATCATGTGACACGAGTTTCTTTTAAATCACTCAAATTCTGAAAAGTTTATTTTTCCTGGTAAATGTGTTTATACAAAAATATATTTGAGTTTAGAAACAGGCTTTTATGTCAGTGGTCTTGTTCAAAATATGCTCTTGGTCAACAATATGTCCACTGTAACATTCTGCTGTCAAGACAAATATGAGTCTTAACAATTCATGGCACATTTACCTGTACTAAATCCAGATCCAGTGACACGGATCGTTACCGCTGGCGTCAGAACAATCCACACGTATTCCAGAGGATCCGCTTACTAAACAAGTAATCGTGAGACAAAAGTAAATAAATGAAACGGTTATTAAGTGACAGGGGGGATTTTTCTTTCACTGTGGCTGATGGACCCGCGAACCGTCTGTCCACACACCGGCCTCACATGAAGACTCCAACACGTGTTGAACCCTGTTCCGCTTTTGTTGAAATTTGATGTTCCCACATAATACGCATATAAATATGCACAAAGCTTCGGAGGTTTCTTAATTTCCTGTCTGGGCCACACACAACTGCAGAGATTGCTGGGCTTCAAGCTATATTACTAAACCTGAGAAACTGTAATCTGCAATAATATTATTTTCTTTTTTTCTTTTCTTTTTCTTTTTCGCTGAGCAAATACCTCAAACAGCGCTACACTCTCTCTTGCTCTCATGCTGCACTGACTTACGCATGTTTTAACGGGGGTGAATAGTTTTCTTTGTCAGCGGCTATTTTTGGAAAACATACGAACGTATGATGTTTGCCGTATACAGTATTTTTAACCCACTAGACTTTCTAAATGTGCAGTAAATGTAACAGAACACATTGTAAACTTCACCTCACAATGCGCTTGACTTGACCTTTCATTTTCAGTGTGTGGAATGAACCACAAATAATTATAGCCACTTATTATTTTTCTTTTCTTTTTTTTTAACCTCAGATCTCTATTTTGATTAGACTGCAACCAGAAACGTTTTATTGACAAAATGAGCGCCTTGCGATCAATCAACATGTAACAACAGTGTAACATACTAATGTTTAAAATGTAAATAGCATCTATATATTATGAATAATGTCTAATTATTTTACTATTGTTATTTATTTATATCTTATATGTTATATTTGTTTATATCTCCATATATCCTCATAACCAGTAACAGCAACTGCAATAAACTATTTAAAATGATGAATTAAATGTACAAGCATCCCCAGAAAACTGCTGAAACAAAGAGTTTTTATGATTATGCTAGATGATTATTAGATGTTTTGTAAATATTGGCTCACTTATTTAAAATCCAGATGCACATGCTACTCATATTTGCCACAATTATTTTGAACCATATAGCAATCTAATAAACATAATACTAGTAGTTCTTATTATTATTACATTTTGGGATTTTATTTATTTATTTATTTATTTATTTATTTTTTGTTGAAAAATGTAATAAAAAGAAACACTTGGCAGGAAATTAGAGTAAAAATAAAGGTTACACTTTATGCTAAATTTATAGTTATTACATAGTAACTACATGTAACATCTGTAACAATGACACTGTAAAATAAAGTGGGTTACACTTTATTTTACAGTGTCCTTGTTACATGTTACATGTACTTACCATAGTAATAACAGTAAATTATACAGAATTACACACAAATAACCCTCAAACCCTAATCCTACCCTAACACTATAGTAAGTACATGTTGTTAAATAATAGTACTCTGTACTTAAATATATACTGTAATTACACTGTAACAATGACACCTTAAAATAAAGTGTAACCCTTTATTTCAAAGTATCATTGTTACAGTGTAATTATATATTTAAGAATTGAGTAATATTTTAAAACTACATGTACTTACTATAGTGTTAGGGTTTGGTTGAGGGTTAGTTGCATTTAATTATGCATAACTTACTGTTATTACTATGGTAAGTAAATCTAACAATGTAACAATGACACTGTAAAATAAAGTGCACGCTTTATTTGGTAACACTTTATTTTACAGTGTCCTTGTTACCGACGTTACATGTACTTACCATAGTAATAACAGTAAATTATACATAATTACACACAAATAAGACTAAACCAAAACCTAATCCCACCCAAATCCTATAGTAAGTACATGTAGTTGCTTAATATTACTCAGTACTTAAATATATAATTACACTGTAACAATGACACCTTAAATAAAGTGTAACCCTTTATTTCAAGGTATCATTGTTACAGTGTAATTATATATTTAAGTACTGAGTAACATTAAAAACGTACTAACTTACTATAGGTTTGGTTGAGGGTTAGTTGCATATAATTATGCATAATTTACTGTTATTACTATGATAAGTAAATGTAACAATGTAACAATGACACTGTAAAATAAAGTGTTACCGATAAAAGGTATTAATAGGTTAGAAATTAGATCTATTAGAATTAAAAATAGAATGTAAAAAGAGTAAATTATTCCGGAAGGAAATACAAATGAGAAAATCTAGGGGGAAACACAAGTGCCTGGAGTCTTCCAGTTTGTCAGTTGATCTGAAGCTCAACGCTGCTCTCTGAATGGCCGACGGTTGAAGCATCTGAAGATCGTGCTGAGATGGAAAAAACAGATGGAGGGAACATGGAAGCGCTGCAGCGTTCAGGCCACCTGATCTGCCCCGTATACCCACAGCCCAAACACACTGAAGTTATTGTCCGGGAGAAGGACGCACTGCTGTTTCTTAACCTTCCAGATCCTCAACGGCTATATAAAGCTCTCCTGGGTCACACTTGGATTCTTAATGTAGTTTTAATGCTTTGACCCCATACCCTTTAGTGCTCCCTTTGCAATTGTATTATGAACAAGGAGGGTACAGTACGGTGGATTATACAGTCAGGAGAGGCGGCTGGGTGGAAGTGTGTGGTTTCAGACTTTTAATGCGTATTGGAACAGGAAACATCATTTAGCTTATTCAGAAATATCTGCATGACCTAAGTGCTCGTTTCTTCGGAAGTTGGGAAAGAGCTGCTTTCTGGGGAACGCTGAGTAAATGCCGACACAAACCTGAAAGCAGATCGTACACCCCTCGAAGCTGTGATCGCTTGATGTGGGACGTTACATTTTCATCCCACAAAACAGGGCTTCTTTTCTAGGAGAAGTCTCGGGCAGCTCTTGGACTTCAAAGCCTGGCCGCGGCCCGCACTTCCCTGCGGGTTTGGTGGGAGGAACAGACCGGGGCTTTTTCCAGAGGTGCCACAGGACACAGTCAGGCATCCACACCTGTGTTTGCTTCCCTCCACACTAATTAAACCGCTGATGCCATTTTATTTCCAGCACACTGGCTGCATTTATAAGAACTACAAGACGTGAAAGCTGAAGTCTTGAATGCACTTCAGTGGGGTTGAGAAGGTGTAGCTACTCATCGCACATCCCAACAACAAGTCCTTTTTGAACAATTCAATCACAGCATATTTTCATTTTATTAATCATATATAGAATAATGTGATTTAATTCAAGTAAACTTTCATGTAGTAGAGGCTTTAATTTTTGCACACATCTCATGGCAGTTCGTATCTATTTTATGTTTTGATGAATCAGTATCTCATTTGTTCTTTTTCATATGATCAGCCTTACTTAATTTTTATTTATTTTTTCTCATTCAAATCAGATCATATAAATTCACACGAAATCGCCAACTATTATGTTTTTAATGAGATTGGGTTGGAAAAATACTATACTCACAATACTATATTTACCATAGTGCTTGATTTGTAAACTATCACATTTTGACGTTTACATCACATAAGAATCTCTGTATATTTGGCTTTTCTTACGTAGTAAACTTGCTCATTAGCTCTCCTGGTACTTATGAAATCCTATAAAAGTCACTATAAAAGTCAAGTCAAGTTTATTTGTATAGCGCTTTTCACAATACAGATTGTATCAAAGCAGCTTCACAGTATTAAATTAAAATAATACAACAAAGTTTGTTTCAAGAGGAATTTATTGATTGATAAAATTAAATTAAATATCCCCAAAATATCCCAATAAAAGACCTCCAAGACTTATAGAGACAAACAAAAATTACATTTTGTTTCAGCAAACATGTTTTTACCTGATGTTTTGCTTCTGTTAACACTATCAGTTAGGTTTAGGCCAATTTATTTTTAAAAACAGCAGAGCATTAATCTTTGAGCAGCACTCACTGTACCTTTAATTTCCAAACTGTCGCAATACACACAAAAAAAACAACCAGCATAAGAAAATCTTCCCAGATTCACGTTCATCTGTTTTTAGAAAAGTGCCACGCACTGGACATTTTACTTTGATCGTGCCGTGAAACATGCAAGAAGCAATGTAAAATGCAAGGTCAAAATTTATTCCATTGTTTTTCTTAACGTGAAATTAAATTTTTTTACAAGGAAAAAGAAAGGTGGAACTTTTATATGGAGCCACTAAATGGAAATGGTGAAGAAAAAAAAATTTGTCATTGCTTTTGCATTTTTTTTTCTTCTCCCAAATGTTTTGCGTTTCACAGATAAACTTTGCATTCACTCACTCAAAACTTTTTTCGAGCAAACGCAAAGTTTCTCAGGGAAACGCAAAGGATTTGCAAGAGAACGCAAAGTTTCTCAGGGAAACGCAAACGATTTGCGAGCGAATGCAAACTTTCTTAAGGAAACGCAAAGGATTTGCAAGAGATCGCAAAGGATTTGCAAGCGAACAAAAAGTTTCTCAGGGAAACGCAAAGGATTTGCAAGAGAACGCAAAGTTTCTCAGGGAAACGCAAAGGATTTGCAAGCGAACACAAAGTTTCTCAGGGAAACGCAAAGATTTGTGAGCGAACGCAAAGTTTCTCAGGGAAAAGCAAAGGATTTGCACGCAAAGTTTCTCAGGGAAACACAAAGGATTTGCGAGCGAACGCAAAGTTTCTCAGGGAAACGCAAAGGATTTGCGAGCGAACGCAAACTTTCTCAAGGAAACGCAAAGGATTTGCAAGCGAACGCAAAGGATTTGCAAGCAAACAAAAAGTTTCTCAGGGAAACGCAAAGGATTTGCAAGAGAACGCAAAGGATTTGCAAGCAAACAAAAAGTTTCTCAGGGAAACGCAAAGGATTTGCAAGAGAACGCAAAGTTTCTCAGGGAAACGCAAAGGATTTGCAAGAGAACGCAAAGTTTATCAGGGAAACGCAAAGGATTTGCAAGAGAACACAAAGTTTCTCAGGGAAACGCAAAGGATTTGCAAGAGAACGCAAAGGATTTGCAAGCGAACAAAAAGTTTCTCATGGAAACGCAAAGGATTTGCAAGAGAACGCAAAGTTTCTCATGGAAACGCAAAGGATTTGCAAGAGAACGCAAAGTTTCTCAGGGAAACGCAAAGGATTTGCAAGCGAACGCAAAGGATTTGCAAGCAAACAAAAAGTTTCTCAGGGAAACGCAAAGGATTTGCAAGAGAACGCAAAGTTTCTCAGGGAAACGCAAAGGATTTGCAAGAGAACGCAAAGTTTCTCAGGGAAACGCAAAGGATTTGCAAGCGAACAAAAAGTTTATCAGGGAAACGCAAAGGATTTGCAAGAGAACACAAAGTTTCTCAGGGAAACGCAAAGGATTTGCAAGAGAACGCAAAGGATTTGCAAGAGAACGCAAAGGATTTGCAAGCGAACAAAAAGTTTCTCATGGAAACGCAAAGGATTTGCAAGAGAACGCAAAGTTTCTCAGGGAAACGCAAAGGATTTGCAAGCGAACAAAAAGTTTCTCAGGGAAACGCAAAGGATTTGCAAGAGAACGCAAAGTTTCTCAGGGAAACGCAAAGGATTTGCAAGCGAACAAAAAGTTTATCAGGGAAACGCAAAGGATTTGCAAGAGAACGCAAAGTTTCTCAGGGAAACGCAAAGGATTTGCAAGCGAACAAAAAGTTTATCAGGGAAACGCAAAGGATTTGCAAGCGAACAAAAAGTTTCTCATGGAAACGCAAAGGATTTGCAAGAGAACGCAAAGTTTCTCAGGGAAACGCAAAGGATTTGCAAGCGAACAAAAAGTTTCTCAGGGAAACGCAAAGGATTTGCAAGAGAATGCAAAGTTTCTCAGGGAAACGCAAAGATTTGCGAGCGAAAACAAAGTTTCTCAGGGAAACGTGAAACGTTTTATGAGTGAATGCACAGTTTCTCAGGGAAACACAAAACATTTGCGAGAGAATGCATAAGCATTGACTAATTATATTTCCTCCCATATCATATTTTTTTCCACCACCATGTTCCTTTAGGGGATCCATAATTGTATCCATGACGAACTGACTGGAGGGTGAAAAGTGTCTCTGAATGGGAAGGGCTGAAAAACACTAGGGCTTGATGATAAAATTGTAAAAGGTGTTTATTACATTATGATATATATTTTATGTATTACAGACAGACAGGTCTACTTCTTAATCATATGCTGAATAAGTGACAGGACAGTAAAGAGAGTAAAATAAACTTATACAGGCGAGTGTTGATGAACCACAGAGGTAAGGAACCAGGAGTTCATAGCGAGGGCAAAACATAACCTCATCAAAACTAAACTTCACATTCTTCCCACTGGCGACACACAAACAGCTCAACTGGTGTCTGTGTGAACATGTATGTGCTTCATGATGAGCCACAGATCTATGTCATGTTTTGTGTATTTTACGAGACATACAATGTCAGCGTGCTCTCAATTAAACCCTTTTGAAAAAAATGTTAGAGTCGTGCAAATGTTAATACATTCACAAAATATAAGGTAATATATTAATGGAAGTGGATTTTATTGTTTTATAATAAATATGATTAATTAAATAGGTTTGAAGCCATCATAGTCATTTTTACAGCTTTACCGCAGCTTTAAGATCGTAAAACAGCCATAGGTTTTTTTGTAAATGGGTAGGCGTGATGAATGCCGTCATGGCAAAGTTCAGCAATTAGCCTTCCATGTAAAGAGGCTTGAGCCCTCCAACGTAAATGTGTTGGATTTATGGATTCACTCCAGCAGACTGACTGCTTCAAAGCATCTCGCTGGGAGTTCACACATCTGATGGAGCTCATGAACCTGTGCACACACACGACGAGCTGTAAATCTGGCCAAACAGAGGAGCTCAGGGTGTGATGGAGAGAAGGGCCAGTCTGAGGAGGACTGAGGCCCATTTCTCTTCATTGACATTCCTGATAAGTACACCTTTGTTTTGATAACTCAGCTAAAATGTTTTGATCTTCACTTCAGGCCGCTGAACAGCTGAGAAACTCACGGCACACACTCTTCTTGTGTTGGATGTTAATCCATTACTTTCACCTGTTAAACTCCTGCACCCTGTGAATATTTAGCGTGGGGAGTGTTTAGCTACTGTCTTTAAGCCACTGGTTAAGAGGTCGATCTAATGACGGCATAATCATTGACAGAATAATTTTTTTGAATCTAAAACACATTACTCAACGCAATTTGGTAATGTTGATAATATTATGTAGATCTTTCAAAATAGCAAATTTTGTCAGCCTGCATAATGGTGATAATATGAAACACCATAACCAGGTCAACCATTCTTTTATTAATATCTATTTTTATGAAAATCTCCTTCACTGACTGATTTATCGGTCACGCCTGTTCAACTGCTCGTTTACGCAAATATCTAATCAGCCAATCACATGGCAGGAACTGTGCTGGAGTTCAAACTGAGCTTGAATATGGCATGGTTGTTGGAATGGGAAAAGCTTTTATGGACCAAAATCTCTGAGGAATGTTTCCGGCTCCTCGTTGAGTCTGTGCCATGAAGAATTAAGGCAGTTGTGAAGGCAAAAGGGGGTCCAAGCTGGTACTAGCAAGGTCTACCTAAAAAAGTGTTTGGGGAGTATATTTTATATCTATTTTTAATAAATGTAAAGGTGCAAAGGAGTTTGTATCTATCAAACAGCACAGAAGCATTGGTCAAAGTTGTATCTGTATAGCTGATTTATTTATTTATTGGATATTTTGTTTTTCATTTCACTCCTCTTATCCGCCATTGGTCAGTCAAACAGATAGTCCCGCCCCAGTCTCGTGCCATTGGTTGAGCCAGTGTTGGTTGGGACACTCAAACAGTCACAGAGTTTACACTTCTCAGGCGAATGTATTACTTCTGTATCAGTTGTGTTTTTGTTTTAATATGTTCTTCTAATGAATCCAGATTTTAATATAAAAAAAGTGCACACCTGTAATTTATTTTCTCGATACTAACAAATTGGGCTTTCATGTAGCTCCCGACATACTGTAGCCCCATTGATATCATCCAAATAGCCCTAATGTCGAGTATTAATAAAAATGAATAAGACATAATTTCTGAAAGGACGTGTTGATGTGGAGCTCAGGGAGGCTGAAAAGAGCAAACTTATGAGAGAAAACAAGTATAACCACTCAAAACTGCATATAAAGAGAGGGGGAATGAAGGAGAAGGCAGATCAGAAGATGCAAGAGATCTGGGAGAGAAAGAGAGGATAAGAAGAGTGAAGAGTTGTGTGGAGTCAGACGCCTGTGTCTACACACTGAAGATACATCTGTTCAGTTATCACACACGTCAACCAATCCCCATCACACACCATCACCAGGGTTTAATAGCTTTTACATAATTAATGCAAGTAATCATGTTTTTAACACTTCATTACACCTGCAAGCTATGACAAGTAGATCTGTCATTTTAGGAATATTGGGAGCACATTAGTGTGATGGGTTATTGACTCGGTTAAACTTTATTTCGATGGTCAACTTTAGACATTCTACTAACTATAACTTTGCAACTGCATGTCAACACAATACTGAGTTAGTAGAGTATTAGTAGACTGGTAGGGTTGATGTTAATATAATAAGTTGACATGTTGTTGCAAAGTTACTTATAGTTAGTAGAATGTCTAAAGAGGACAATCAAAATAAAGTGTTAAAACTATTACAATAATAGAGAGCACTAGAAAAATATAGAGACACTTTCAAAATGCGACCAATTCCCAATGAAATATGCCATATTGTGGACAAAATGCGTTTTGAATTAAACTTTTTAATGTATCAATTAAATACTCTGATAATCAAACCAAAATCCCTACGTTTTATTTTACAGTGTCCTTGTTACATGTAGTAACCATAGTAATAACAGTAAATTATGCATAATTACACCACTAACCATAAACCAAACCATAATTCTATAGTAAGTACATGTAGTTAATTAATATTACTCAGTACTTAAATATATAATTACACTGTAACAATGAGACCTAAATATAAAGTCTAACCAAACTTTAAGTATTAAAACTTTATCACTCTTTATTCACATATTTTGATAATTACCCAAATAATCTTTCAAAACTAAAACAGTTACAGCATTTTAGGTGACATATGCACATTTAGGACTAACTATTTCAGTCAAGCTCTCTGTCTTCCGTTTTATATATTATCTATTATCATAATATTATATATATTTTGATGCTCAAAAAAACAAAAACAAAACTAAACTGTCTTAAGAAATATTTTCATCAGAATTTTTTTTTTAAACTTGTATATTGCAATATTGCAATTGAATATGAATAACATACAACACTGATAAAATGTAGGGTTTAGACTTTAAAAAAATATTGCTTTTTTTTAAATAGAACAGCATATATATATTTTTTCAGCATATATATATATATATATATATATATATATACATAATAATCATAAATGTTTCTTAAATCAAATTCAAATCATCATAATATAATGATTTCTGAAGGATCATGTGACACTGAAGACTGGAGTAATGATGCTGAAAATTCAGCTTTGATCACAGGAATAAATTTCAGTTACAGTAAAAAAAAAAAGTAAAAAAATATATATATTAAATTGTAATACTATTTCACAATATTACTGTTTTTACTGTATTTTTGGGATCAAATAAAGGCAGGCTTTGGTGGGTATATACACATTTAAAAAAGTTTGCATTAATAACAAGGGATTTTTTTTAAATGCGATGTAATTGTAAAAGAATAATAAAATAATTTAAAGGATGCTTATATAGCTTTGGCATTGCTGCTTTATGCTGCATGAAAACAAAATCTAAATGAATTGTAAAAAAATCTAAATGAAAACATATTATAAAATGACATATTCCAACCATTAACTAAATTAATTGCATTTTTTATACTTTACTGAATATGGTACAAAATATCGTTTTCTTCTCTCTTCCTGTCCAGCACTAAATAAGACACTTCTTGCAGTTGAGGAAAATGATTAACGCAGTGGTTTTCCAGTAAGTGTCCTTTGTCAGGATATTATTACATTCCTGCACTCGGTCTAGCAGAAATGTGAGCACAGGGGTAAAAGTTCTCCTGGACGGACAGGAGATGAATTTTCATTGGAAGTGGATTCTGGAAGTCCATGACTTGGCTTTGAACTTGAGTGTTATGTGTGAGTGAACTGCTAGTGTGAAGTAGAGAGTGATCTGATACATAGATTGTAGATCTAGATGAAAGAAAATCTGATCAGAAAGTGTCCTACACATCCATCTACAGAGCTTCGTTTTTCACCCATAATTCTTTACTGTGAAAAGACTGGGGATGGAAATTGAAGAGGTTAACCTGTCCGGTTGATGATCCTCAGTTTGGAGATATTCAGAGATGTTCTTCATGGAAGGAAGGTTGTGTAGACATTAAACAAAGAGGAAGTCCTGTTCCTACCATTGTCTTCTCAGTTCCACTTTATTTTGATAGTCCGCTTTAGACATACTACTAACTATCTACATGTCAAGTAACTCTCATTAGAGTAATAGTAGACCGGTTAGGTTAGGGTTAGTAGAATAAGTTGACTTGTACTTGCTAAGTTACTTATAGTCAGTAGAATGTCTGTTGAGGAGCATCACAATAAAGAGTTAGCAGATATTAAGCAGAGAGTCTACTAATACTATAATGAGAGTTAATTGACATGTAGTTGTAAATCTACTTAGTTAGTAAAAAAAAAAAAACCTTTCCTTTTCCTTTATATCCTACCTTTCCTTTTCCCTTATGTCCTCGCTTATGCTACTCTGAACAATGACTGAACATCGTATTTTGAGCACTTCTTGCGTAGTTTTTTTGCCTCTTCACGATGACTCGCTTAATTTAGTCCTAATTTGTAAGTCGCTTTGGACAAAAGCGTCTGCTAAATGACTAAATGTAAATGTAGTACACTGTCTATAGTGGACTATTGAAATCAAGTGTTACCGTATTCTCTGCTGTGTCATGCTTATTCTTGGAGAACACCAATTTTTTTTTAAAAATTCACAATAAAATTCACATAAAAATTTAAAAATTCAAGAACGAGCAACATCTCATTACATACAAATGAAATCAACAACCATCACCTAGAAACCCTGGTTTGATATGGCAGGCGTTCTCATGTTGAGATCCAGCGAGGATCTGGACCAGGACCGTGGGAATGAACGTCTACTAGACGTTCGGCATCATTTATTCGTCAGGAGTACAATCATGTCGAGAGGAGCAGGGAATGAGCAGAATGGAGATTGCAGGGGTTTAAATTGGGCATTTTACACTCTGGCAGTCGCCCAGCAGAATAAGTTGAGCTCCGTCCGGAGAGGGCAACATAACTGGAAGCAGCGAGCCTCGAGAAATGTTCAGTTCCCTGGGAACGTTCTTTGTCCTGACAGTTGGAAAAGATCTGGGAACGTTGAGGTGGCAGGGTCGATGTACAGTATGTCACTGGATGACGTTCACTTTGCTTCATCAGTTCCCACAGACGCTCTGCATCAGACTGTTATGCATAAGGATATTTGGCCATCTACTGTGTTGGTAAATGTGAAATGTTGTTCAAATCCATTGGTTTGTTTTGTTTTTCCATCTTATTGACAACAATCTCTACAACCTTTTTAACCTCATCTTCCTCATATGTTTAACTTAAGGTATCCGGGTTGGTTCAGTCATATTGCATAATATATATGACTTGAGTAAAAAAGTCAATCTATGGATATCAAACACTCGAAATGGTTCATTCAAGCAACTATTTTATCCCAAGAAATCTTTTTACGTTTTTCCTGTTCAATTGAAAAATCAATAACCTAAAATATATTAATGTCACAAACTAAGAAACCACATTAAAAACCAATAAAAATAATAATAATCATGAATCCTTGATTATGGTACAATGAATCAAAAGACTCCCTCAAAGATTGTTTCTGGTTCCATTTTATATTATTATTATTATTATTATTAATAAGTTTTGGACAGAACTGTCCCCTTTCATCACTAGATATTAGAAAATATTTACAAATAAAACGTTTTAAAGCAGCCTAACATTTAGTACTGAAATCATCAAATAGTTGACATGAGTCAGTCCATAGATGGAACACTTTCTAAAAAAATTATAATCACAAAGTCTGTTTTGATAGCAAAAACAGTGTTGCATTTATCACATATAATATATTATGACCCAAATGCAAAAGTAGGGTTAACAGGTTTTCAGGGGCCTTTTGAATGACACTGTTTTCAACAAAAAATTTAAAACTTTTTATGCATCTTGGCTGTTCATTTACATGACAATGGCGTTTTGGGGACCTGAAAACACAAACTTTTGAAATCGATTTGAAAGTGCAAGTGTTTGAAAACGATACCGTTATCGTCTCCGTGTAAACTACAAAAACATGAATTTGTGAAAACAGTGACGTCATGAACGTGTATTATGTGTTCAGTCTATAAGTCTATTTACAAAGTGACATCACCAACTACTGGCCTGACATGAAGAATACAGCATTTTTAGTTGTTTTCGTGGATCCCTGTGAATGAGGAACGTTTTGACCATGTTGTCGTCTATACATGAAAAACCCAAAGTTTTTAGTACATCGTTGTCATGAAAAAAAGCCATTAATGTACAACATCACACGATCAAACACAATCAATAGGAATAGAGAAATCCATTATGTTTACACAAGATTGGTAAGTTTAATAAGACAAAGAATAATTCGCCAAATGACCATGTATTAATAAATGATCACTTATGACTGAAATGAATATATCAAATTTAATTTTAGATAAACCACCACACGGAAAAATACATGTATTGTATTACCTCTGATTCTGTCTTTTTATGGAATGAACTTTGCCGAGGTCTATTTTCAAAATTGTTTGTTTGCCTTTAAATATTTTAAATTCTTGCTAAAGTTTAAAAATTAGCTACGATACTTTATGAAAGGCATGCAATGTTTTTTCTGAAATCTACAAGAGATGCAAAAATGCACAAAAATATATATTTTTTAAAATTTCTTAGACTTCCCAGTGCTACACCTGCAAACACAAAATAATGTGACAAGAAATGCCTAAAAAAGTGAGTATTTTTGCTCCCTTTAGTGGGTTAGTGCCCATCAGTGATGATAGAAATGTGTGTGTGACGGAGAGTGTGGTCTGAGGTTTAGGGAGGACGGATCTGGGCTGATGAAACAGAATCCTCTGGCTGTCCATTACGGTCCGCTGGAACAAATCGATCGGAGCGGGTGTCTGCGAGAGACGCGTCTCACCTTGGCTGGAGCCGCGGGGGCCCGTCCCGTCTGCCTCTGAGGCTTTATGGGCCGAAGCCTGAGCAGGAGTTCAATCTGAGCGTGTCCTCCTCCTCCTCCTCCTCAAATATTGAAGCTTCAGTCACCAATGTGGGAATGTTAAAGTACATTAGACAACCAAATATCAACTAAACAAAATTGTTAGTTTTTTTTTTTGTTTTTTGTTTTTTTGTGAGTTTTTTTCAGCCAGTTCTTCAGGTGTTCAATCAGAGGAACCACAAATGTTTGTTTTTTTTAAATAAAATTAGTATTACTTACTTAAGTTATAAAAATAAAAATAAAAAAAGGGTTCTGTTTGTTTATAAAAGTTTCAATTAAATGAGTTGTATTATTAATACACTGTAAGACACTTCCACTTAGTTCAACTTAAAAACTGAAGTTTAGTTGCTGCCTTAATTTTTTTTAAGTTGGTTGTACAAATTTCTAATTATCAACAAAGCAAAATTGATTTGTCAGTGGGCTTTTTTTTCAGCCAGAGCTTTAGGAAGAAGGAACCACAAATATAGTTCATCACAATAACTGTTTAAAGACTGTTAAAGATTATTACTACTTACTACTTAGTTATACAAAAAAAATTGAGAAATGCCAAATTTCATTTAAGTTTCCCTAATTTTCAAAAGTTAGAATTAAACATAGCACATAATTAATACACTGTAAAACATTTCCACTTATTTCCACTTAAAAACTTAAGTTCAGTTGCTGCCTTAAAAAAATAATTAAACAAAATATTAAGTTTTAAGTCATTTCAAAATAAAATATATTACACTGACTATTGAGCTGAATCTTGTATAACTTATATACAAAAGTTGAAATTGCTTAAATTAGTTTGTTCAGTTAATGTAAAAAAGTTGCCCTAACTTGCCGATCATATCATATCATAATATTTTCTTCAAAGGCACTTTTCTTTTTTCTTTTCGTTTTTTTGAGTGCAAGCAAGACAATTACTGAGAGATTTTTTGAGTACTTGTCATTCTGGAAATCATGATCATGATTCATTAATGCTTTACAAACACAAAGTGGCAGAATACTTATAATTCGGAACAATGAGTCGACTGACTGATTGTTTCAGACCTAACAAACTTCATTTTGTCATGTTTTGTTTAAAATATGCCATGGTTTACATGTCCAAATCCCTTTTGAGGCTATGTTAATCCATCACTAATGAAAGCATTTCCCCTTCAAATCAAGATGTGCTCACAACACGCATAAGTAGATTTGCCTAAAAAAAGTCTGGGTATAAACATAACTTTGTTGTCAACCCTTCATTTTTGTGCTGTGATTATTTGTGTCAGGTTCTCCCAGGATTCCCGTATATAATTCTCCGAGTCCCATCAAAGTCCCTCAGCTCATTCATCCTTCATCATGATGTGTTTGATATCTCTTTCATATGGATTGATTTGAGTGTCACGGTTAAATCCCGTCCTAGTCAGCTTGAGTCCCAGCTGCTGCTGTGATCTCACACTAACCCTGTTGTTTATATCGGGACACAATTAAGTTGGGGCCAAGCCGAGAGTCCCAGAGAGAGAGGCAAGAGTGCAGGGCAGAGGCTCGGGTTTCAGCAGCCGTCTCTCAGCCCCTCCTCTCCTCCGCACATTATTCAGCTTATTAAACCAACTCTTGCAACATATGCAAATAAAAAAACTGTCTCCAATTCATTTTAGAGAATGGATTTATCTGAGAATATATCTTTAAATGCCCTCTAGTGGGCCGATTATATGTGACCGCTCAGAAAATCATCCTCTGGTATGTAAAAAAAAAAAAAAAAAAAAACTCAAATATGACCTATATTACAGTTTTTTGAATAATTTTGTCACCAATTTCAGAACCTTGATATGATTTTTCAAAACTCATACTTCACTTCGATGTGTAGTTGTTAGTACAATTGTTAAATATTGGTATACAAAATATGTGATGCAGGTTTCATTATGGTTCTACACGTTCATACATCACTGTAGTAGACTAGAGAGAAGAGTACAGACACAACGGAATCATTGAATTGTTTTTTATTTATCATTAAGAAATAACATTGAACAAAATCTGAAATGATATTGATGAAATATCACAACAATCAAATCACAACATAGGTTTTTCAAAGGAAAAAAACTTTGACAAGAAAAAAAGGGGGGGAAACTTACAGTAAAATGTGAACTGAAGTGTTCCTCACTGCACTTCTACTGTATGTTTCCATCAACCCGGTCTTGTTGATTTGACCGCAGGTCTCATCCACGTCACAATGGATGTTTTCATTAGCTAAACACCTTGGAAAGAACCTTCTGGCATGGCGAATCTAGACCTGACACTGATCTGCTGTGATGTCATTGCATGCATCATCTATGGCCTCCCCGACAGCAACATAGCTTCGGCCCAGATCCGGCCCACATGTGGATTCCACACGGCCCAGATGTGGGCTGGATCTGGGACGACACTATGTTGCTGTCTGGGCTGGAGAAGTGTGACTTGCTTGTGAGGATGCCTATCGTATACCTTCCACCTCCTTGTGGAGAAAAATTCCTCAATCGGGTTAAGGAAAGGGGAGTATGAGTGGAGATACAGGGTGATAAATTGTGGATAGGCCTGAAACCATGGTTGTACTATTCGAGCATGATGAAACTGAACATTATCCCAGACTATTACGTAGGTCACACCATCTGCTCCACAGACCTGATTTAGCTCATCAAGGAAAGTTACAAGGAGAAATGCATTATATGAACCAACACAAGATCTGCATCCTACCACACCATCTTCAGATATAGCCACACACATGGTGATATTGGCTTCACGTTGTCCAGGTACTTGGATGGTTGCCCACTGGCCGATTAAATTCTGACCTCTCGTCCTTCTCTTGGCCAGGTTAAAGCCTGCCTCATCCAGAAATATGAATTTGTGATGGTTTTCATCAGCATACAGCTCCATCCCCCTCTAAAAAGACATTTAAGAAAAAACAGTTACTGATTACAATGATATAGAATTGTAATCAGTTTTAACAGACATCTTGAAATTGAACATACCTGAACATAATCAATCCTCAGTTGCTTCATTCTATATGCATTTCTTTCAAATGGCACACAGTATGGCTGTTTTAAAGAATTCTGATGCCTTTTCAGAACACGTGCAATAGTCTGCAAACGTATGGCTTCCACATTGTTGAATACGTCCAAGATGTGTTGCCCAATTTCTGTCAGGCGAACATAATTTCTGGCCTGAACCAAACTGACCACATTCTGCTCTTGTTGGTCAGTCAGAATTCAGCTTCTGCCTCCACTGTTTGGCCTAGTCTCTATTCTGCAAGGAAAAAGACACAGTAAGAACAAATGTACAGTTATCACATCACAATCTATGGTAAACATTGTCATGCTGTGTACAATCATTTGACAGTGACAAGAAGCTTAAAGTTTAGTGCATTCTGAAGACTTACCGGTTCTCATTGTGGAAAGTTCTGATGATTAAGGCCACAGTTGATCTTCTGAGATTTGGTTGAATCATTGTAGTTGCCTCACTCATTGTCATGCCATGATTTATGACATAAGCTACAAATATAGCTCGGATTTAATTGTACACCCTTTGCTGTTGCTGCCGGTGTCTAGGTCTGTGATCTTGTCCTCTACCACGTTCACCCACACCTCTCAAACGAGGCCCATGACCACCTCTCCAGTGAGGCCTAAGCCCTCCTCTATGATGAGGCCCACGACCACCTCTCTGGTGAGGCCTGAGGCCCATGACCACCTCTTTGGTGAGGCCTGAGCGCTCCTCTATGATGAGGCCCACGACCACCTCTCTGGTGAGGCCGAAGCCATCCTCTATGATGAGGCTCACGACCACCTCTCCGGTGAGGCCTAAGCCCTCCTCTATGATGAGGCCCACGACCACCTCTCTAGTGAGACCTAATCCCTCCTCTATGATGAGGCCCACGACCACCTCTCTAGTGAGGCCTATGCGCTTCTCTATGATGAGGCCCACGACCACCTCTCTAGTGAGGCCTAAGCGCTCCTCTATGATGAGGCCCACGACCACCTCTCTAGTGAGGCCTAAGCGCTCCTCTATGATGAGGCCCACGACCACCTCTTTGGTGAGGCTTAAACCATTCTCTATGATGAGGCCCATGACCACCTCTCTGGTGAGGCCTAAGCACTCCTCTGTGATGAGGCTCACGACCACCTCTCCAGTGAGGCCTAAGCCCTCCTCTATGATGAGGCCCACGACCACCTCTCTGGTAAGGCCTAATCCCTCCTCTATGATGAGGCCCACGACCACCTCTCTGGTGAGGCCTAAGCACTCCTCTATGACAAGGCCTATGATCACCTCTCAAAAGGTGTGCTTTTCCGCCCCCTTCTGCCCCTTCTGTGCCCCTTCTATTCCTCTGACCATCATATATTAATTGTATACCTCCCACTGCTGGCTCCATATCTTCACTATGTTCAGTAGGATACCACTCATCTCACTACATATACCAATATGAGAACTCAATCACCATTAATGAATTGCCAGCAACTCCTTAAAACCACAAAATAAATTACAAGGACCATCTTGCATACAGTAATGTCAAATATGA
Source organism: Leuciscus idus (assembly GCA_021554675.1). Classification (NCBI taxonomy): domain Eukaryota; kingdom Metazoa; phylum Chordata; class Actinopteri; order Cypriniformes; family Leuciscidae; genus Leuciscus; species Leuciscus idus. The sequence continues at coordinate 39,491,267 of CM038627.1, forward strand.
AGATGCTGTCTGTAAAATTGGTACATAGGACCATAGAAACCATATCTGACAAAGAATGATGATGAAATATGACATCCATAGATAATGTAGTCCAGCTGCGTCATGTTCTGTGGTAACTGGTGTCAACTGATGTAGTAATCCTGAAACTTTCATGATAAACGTGGAATACTGTTAGATATTCACAATCACAAACCTTAAATACTGCTGAGCACCCAGTACAAGTCGAAGGAAATAAATACACAAGTCATGTCAACATGTGAATACCATCCCGAGGCCGGACAGGAAGACAGACCTCCACTTCCTGCAACGGTAGCCAACATTAGACTTGCCTTTCATTTCTCTCTCTCTCTCTCTCCTCCTCTTTCTCTCTCTCCGGAGGCAGCACTGAGTTCATGCTCTCCACATGTGTGGTCCAGCGGCCCGGGGGAGCTATCCCACAATCCCAGCCACACGTGTGTCGGACAGAGACGGAGCAGATAAACAGAGGGGGTTTTCTGGCTCCTGAGCATCTCTGACCTGAGGACTCTACTGTACTCTACTGTACTCTACTGACTCACTGCAGATCATCCAAATTACACACTTCAGCTGCTGCCCAACTCCACGCTCGTACATCCACAATTATACGTCTCACAGTCACAGACTGCTATTTAGGGATAGCTAGGGTTTGACTATGGTTACCTGATAATGAGAAGAAGAAAAAAGCATATACAACATAAAAAGTAAAATACAGTAAAAGTTAAAAACAAATTGTATGTGATATTTTATGTAATTTATATATATATATATATATATATATATATATATATATATATATATATATATATATATATATATATATATACATATGTGTGTGTGTGTGTGTGTGTGTGTGTGTGTAATGTATGTCCTTAAACATAATTATACCTTTAAAACAGGAAAGATCATTTTAGATCTCGGAAACAGAAAAAAAGGTGATGTTCTTTCCGACAATAACTAAATATTTTATTTCATATTTTTGGTAGTACAATAAGGTTTCATTTGTTAAGTACATTAGTTAGCATGAACTAACAATGCTTCTACAACATTTGTTAATATCAACATTTACTACAATGTAAAAAGTGGTAATGCAGTTCCTACCATAAAGAGCTGTTTAACTTGATTTAACCAATAAAAAAAGTTGTTGGCATAAATTACTTTATTTTAGGTTGATTCTGAAATGTTAAATAATAGTTTTGACCAAAAAAAAAAGAAAGAAAAAGATTGTTATCATTTTAGGTTAGGTTTTTGTTTCATTTTTAAAATTAAAAGTTATCCGTTTGTTGGGTTAGTACATGTTGTAATGAAAACTTATTGTAAAGTGTTTCCATTTTATGAAAAAAATTAGAGCTGTATATAAATGCAAGTAAATTATATTAGATCCCACTGTAATTATCATCATCATTATTATTATTTTTATTGTGTGCGTGTGTGTGTGTGTGTGTGTGTGTGTGTGTGTGTGTGTGTGTGTGTGTGTGTGTGTGTGTGTGTGTGTGTGTGTGTGTGTGTGTGTAAACGATCTCTGTCCCGTCTCCTCCAGCAGCAGGTGTGTGTGTGTGTGTGTGTGTGTGTGTGTGTGTGTGTGTGTGTGTGTGGGTCATCAGGGTGGGCGTCTGCAGGGGGCAAGAGAGCACAGGGCAGGTGAGGGGGGCAAATTACAAACATGTCGATTATAATTTAAGACATGCTGACTTGTCTTTAATCTAACATCTCTATCCCCATTGACAGACACGTCAGCGGTTCAATGAATATATGTTTATAGGGTAGGATTATTCCATTGGTCTCATTAAATGTACATTTAACTTGTATTTATTTTATGTTTATGGGATATAAAAGGAGCCGTTTTAATAAGTGAGTCGGCCTAGGTGTAATGTGGATATTGATATGAAAATTTTTTTTTTTATTAATTATCCTCGTTTTTGTTTGCCATATAAGTTGATCCCTCACATTCATTCTCTGTTCGGTCTACGTTGCGTTAAGAGTTGTGTTGCTCAACCTGTTATTTCTTGTATTATCGTCATTAAACTTTGTGGTGGAATTATACTCATCATCTTCGTCTGCCTTCCTGCAACCACCGGTGACACTCACAGTTATGTAACACAGATTAAAGTTGTTTTAATAAGTGCCTGCTCATTATTTAGTCTCATAACTTTGAATTAAAATGTTAACGTGTTGATTGAATCTGTCATAATCTGTAAAATCTTTAACAAAGATCTGCTAGTTACATTTAATCTGCGACTGTCTTAAAATGGGCAACATTTTGAAGGCAAACAAAGGAAAAAATGATCCAGTGGTCTGCAATAAAAACAGATGATCCATCCCATGATACAAGTTGTGAACATTTACTGAGGAATTGTTGGAATCTGTGAAAAATAATGCTAAATAAACTCTTGGATCAGTGTTTAAAATCTCTCAGGTTGGTTATAAACTCATGAAAAAAAGTAATTTTGTCTCAGCTTCTGTAAAGAAGAGCCCATCCATCTTTCCATTACTGAATCACATCCTACAAATCCTCTTCCATGCCAATGTTTTCAGAAACGTTGACTTGTCCACCGTATACCTGAGGGTTTATAACCCTGTCCTTCCACAACAAATGTGTTTCACACTCTGCCGTCAAGGTGTGTGTTTCCCGTTCAACGATGAAACTCGCTGCTTAACTGCCATAGTACGACGCGTCGTTGAAGAAATCAACTAGCCACGACTGTTCGAGCAATCTGAGGGTCTTGTTGAACTATGCAAATAACGACGGGACTAGAATCTGTGGCCGAGAAGAGAGAAACCGAGAGAAAGATCCTGTCGAGACGCAGATTAACTGGAGGACAATATAGGGACCATTAAAAGTGATCCGAGAGCCAGAAGCCCATCATCAGGACCATTACAGGAGAACTGCGGTTTATCTGAACGTGCAAACGTCCAAGTATTGAGTGAACCAGCACACTGATTCCAGCGACGCAATGAGTGAATTTACCCTCAAGCGAAACGTCATCGATTTACTGAGTGACAGTTTTCAAATAGTCTGTAATAAAGTGTGTATCTAAATGAATAAGTATATCCTTTTAGGTTACACTTTACAATCAAGTTGAGATTGAGTTGAGTTGACACAACCCATTAGTTGAGATTAGTTAATTCATAAACTAACATTAACAATGGGCAATACCGCTGTTAATAAAAATACAACTGTTTATTATAGTTCGTGTGGTTACACTTTATTTAGTAACACTTTATTTGACAGTGTCTTTGTAACATATGTTACATGTACTAACCATAGTAATAACAGTAAATTATGCATAATTACATGCAACTAACCCTCAACCAAACCCTAATCCTACCCTAATCCTATAGTAAGTACATGTAGTTTATTAATATTACTCTGTACTTAAATGTAAAGTTACACTATAACAATGACACCTTAAAATAAAGTGTAACCCTTTATTTTAAGATGACGTTGTTACATTGTATGACGACTACTGAGTAATATGAATTAACTACATGTACATACTATAGAGTTACAGTTAGGGTCTGTTACTTGTAATTATGCATAATTTACTGTTATTAATATAGTAAGTACATGTAGTAATGTGTAAATACGTCACTTTAAAATAAAATGTTACTGTTCATGTTACATCTGTTCCATTAAATAATATTAACAGTTATAAATCTACATTTTAACAATATATTAGTAAATGTTAACATTAAGTTTAATAAATGCTTTATTAATGTATAATTAAGTTGTAACAAAGACACAGTTAAGATAAAGTGTAACAATTTGGTGCCAATAAAATAGTATATTATATTTTCGATCACACTTAAGATAAGGGTCAAATCCTCACTATTAACTAACTATTAACTATGACTTTTGCCTCCATAAATCTTAATTACTGCTTATTAATAGTTAGTAAGGTAGTTATTAAGTTTAGGTATTGAGTGATTAAGGGATGTGGGATATAGTCATGCACAATAAAGCATTAATATGTGCTTTATAATAAACAGCCAATATCCTACTAATATGCATGCTAATAAGAAACTAGTTAATAGTGAGAATTGAACCCTAAACTAAAGTGTGACTATTTTTACTTAAAAAAGGATTCATAAGCTTTCTTGTCTGAATGTTGCTGCCATGATTGTAGGATGTTTCAAGTTTCTTGCTCGGACGGACATCACTAGTGTGTTGTGGGTGGTTGGTTTCTTCCAATCCCCAACCCTAAATATGAGCTGTAGAAACAGTGACGCGTGCCTTCACTGAAACACTCAGTGTGTGTGTCTAGCGAGAGTGGAGCGTAGTGAAAGTAAGCTCTGTGGTAATATCACTGCATCTGAGCTTAAACAGACGAGAGCTGTGTGAACAAGGGAAGCTGGAAACTCTCATTTCCTGTGTGCAGGAGTGACTTTAGCAGTCGAGGGAGGCCAGACAGTGTGGAGACCGGCCACTGCTCCCATGAGCTGTCTCTCTCTCTCTCTCTCTCTCTCTCTCTCTCTCTCTGTGTCTCTCCTCTCTCTCTCTCTCTCTCTCTCTCTCTGTCTCTCTCCTCTGTCCTCTCTCTCTCTCTCTCTCTCTCTCTCTCCCCTCACTCCTCCTCCAACTCGTCACTCCTCACGCAATAAAGCTCACACTGTGACCTGTTAACCCTCACTGCCACCTCCAACACAACACACACACAAAATAACACACACATACATCGCCTTATTCTAAACTATTAATAATTTCTGAGATTTTCCTTTTATTTTTCACTGTTTTGTTTCTCATCGGCCACCGTTTAGCTGCAGCTTCGAGCTTTGGCAATACAAATATTGGATTATTTCTTATGTCAGTAAAGACGTGTGCACAACAATTTCAGCCCAAATTATAGGTGAGCATATAAAGATTAGCCGCTAATGTACCAAAACAACACTATTTTTTACTTTGTATTACTGCATATAAAAGGGGGAAAAAGTAACAGTTCATCTTGTTCATTTTTAAGTAATGTAATTTAAATATCATATGAACTTTAACATTACTGCACTGTAAAAAAATATTAATTTTAACTGTAAAAGACTGTACAAATGACAGGGGTTACTAGATTAAAGGTGGAAATAGATCTAATGGAAAATTTCATGTCATTTTACAGTAAAAATTGACATGTACCATTTAAAAAATAAAAAATAGTAAAGTAATCTCATTATTTACAATGAAAAACCAGTCTACTGATATTCCCAGAATTCCCTGTGTGACATCAGCTCATGTTTGATTGCATTTGTGTTTTTTTAAATAGTTTTTGTTATCAGTTATATTAGGGTTTTATGTTACAACTTATGTTTATTGCATTATTTTACTGTCATGTGTGGTGTTTTGTATGTTTGTGTATATATTCTATATATTAATATTTCCCTCAGCTTGTGGAAAAGCTGCTTGTGATGAACTTTGATTTGATTTTAGTAGCAGCGTTGCCTTCATAATAAGGACTGTTGAGTTTGTATTTTATTTATTTATTTAATTTTAGTTTGTTTGTTTGTTTGTTTGAAACTTAGATTTACTTTTTTTACTGTATTTTTGTTATAATTAGTAATATGTGACCCTGGATCACAAAACCAGTCTTATGTTGCACGGGTATATTTGTGGCAATAGCCAACAAAACATTGTATGGGTCAAAATTATAGATTTTTCTTTTATGCCAAAAATCATTCGGATATTAAGTAAAGATCATGTTCCATGAAGATATTTTGTAAATTTCCCAAAAAGGCGATTTTCTCAATTTTTTGATTTTTCTGTACCGTCAGATTCCAGATTTTCAAATAGTTGTATCTCGGCCAAATATTGTCCTATCCTAACAAACCATACACCAATGGAAAGATTATGTATTCAGCTTTCAGATGATGTATAAATCTCAATTTAAAAAAAATTACCCATAAGACTGGTTTTGTGGTCCAGGGTCACATATAAGTATTTTTTCTGTAAAAATGTTTTTTTTTTTTTTTTTTTTTTTTTTTTTTTTTACAGTGTGAGCACGTTGTCATATAGTGAGCATTTCTTATCAATCTTATGATTTTACTGTGTGAATGTTGACACAATGTTACATGTTCATATGTTATTGTGAATTATGTATAAATGAGTAGGCATGCACATATTAGCTGAAATTTGTATATTACCTTTGTAATGTCTAAACTCGTGTAGGTGTATATGCGTACCAATGTGCCTGTGTGTGTGTGTGTGTGTGTGTGTGTGTGTGTGTGTGTGTGTGTGTGTGTGTGTGTGTGTGTGTGTGTGTGTGTGTTTGTGTGTGTGTGTGTGCCCCAGCACATCTGGCCTTTATATCAGGGCTTTAATTAATCCTGAGTGAAGGCCAGGCAGTGACAACTAAACTGGGTAGACTCCAGCAGTGGACAGGCCTTGATTTATGACGGTCGAGCCCCAACCAACACTGATTTATTTAAGAAAGACAGAGAGAGAGAGAGAGGGCAAGCGGCGAGGGAGGACAGAGTCTCGGTGCGGAACAGAAAGGTACTGTTTTCTGAAAGAGAGAAGAAAAAGAGGGAAAAAGTGAGGGGTTGGTTGCTCTGTGAGAGGTGCCCCCCGTTCACTGGGGCATCAGATGCAGCCAACACACACAGACAGCTTTCCTTTAACACAAGAGCCGGCGGGAAGGAAAGACTCGATATCCTGATGCTCCACAACAACTCTTCCTCACTATGTACCTTTTCAAGTCAAGGTCTTGCAGCTTTACACCTTTCTCAGACATTTCTCATACTATCTTCTTTTATGTTCCACAGAAGAAAGCCTTGCAGGTTTGGAACGACATGAGGGTTAGTAAATGATGACAGAATTTTCATTTTTGGGTGAACTTACCCTCTAAGTGTAGCTTCATCTTTACAATCGGAAGTAGTGAATGTTTTGAATCAGGTTTCTCAACACCTGTATGCTGATGGTCAGATGAAATTAACTACTCGACTGAAGAATAGAAAAGAAACACTCTTTAAGAGAGAGAGAGAGAGAGAGTGTGTGTGTGTGTGTAGATTGGCGTGTAATGGAGCTGTGCTGATGGAAAAGTCTCCCACAGGTCTGACTTTGGTCCCTCCCAGCCCAGAGTGTCGATGGAGGGTCTTCCTCATCCTCATCTCTCTTTTCTTATCTCACCGTCAAATGCTGTATTTTCCTCTCTTTTCCCCCCTCTCGCACTCCTGATCTTTCATGGTAACATAAAACTCCCTGTTCCTTGGTTTCCTATCTCATGCTAAACTTTCTTCTCTTTCTTACATCATCATGGTTTCTTTGTCTTTTCTAGTTTATCTGCTAATGGTATATACTATGACTATCCAATGACTGCTTATTCAGGAAATAGTGGTCAGTCTTTGGAAACCACTAAAAGTGAATTTAAATGGTCATTAATGATGCAATTACTTGACTGAATGTCTGCAAAGAAATATTAATTGCTCAGGCTGCAAGAACAACATCACATCCTTCAAACAGAGTGGGATCTGGCTTAGGAGACTTCTGATACAATATAGCATTGTGTAACACAGTAGACGTGATGCAATTATCACAATATTGAAGACAATGTAAGAAATTTAACCCTGGGAGCTTTCATAGTCAAAAGCAACTGCGACGGTCAACCACTGTTTATGAAGCTACATATGGCAATTAACTAGATGATCAGCTTCACCACTGCACCCATACAAAAGATTCAACACCTTGAAGGTATTCATATTGTGGGGAATTCTTATATTTAAGAGTCAATGAGTTCATCCATATTGACATGGGTTAGCTGTTGATCTCAAACTAGAAGGTGCTTTTGCATTCGTTGACCACCAAAATAAGGCTTGATCACAAGCTACCAGATCCCTCTATAATTCCCAGCTGTTTCATTCTTTTAGTTCCTCGCGTACCTCTGGCACACAGCAGGACTTCTGCCTGACGAGTACTCCAGGGGGTGTGATGATGGATTGCACTGGCCTGCCTGTGGGTCCTGGAGAACACATCTCAGAGCTGCTCCACTAACTCCTGGAGTTCCTGTTTAAGAGGGGAAAGACTTGTTCCTCCGCCTCAATTGCTTCACGAGATCTACGGCCAGGCCAGGATAGACTGATGGACTTCGGGTGACACAGGCCTCGCAAGTGGGAAAGTGGAAGAACTGCCAGGAAGAAAGAAATTAAGAATTATTGTAGAGTTTAGGGACTAACACTCTGACACCAAGGTGGAGGTCTGGTGTATGCATGCCGCTACAAACATGTTTTTTGCATATTCTAGCAATCCAACCATATGAACACAGACACTTGCTTGATGATGGAGCAGTCAAATCAATAGAAGGGAACTGCACTTCCAAGTGGAGTGTGTCCATCCTCAAACACCACACTTTTGAGTATTTACAAAGCACCAGCCAATCTTCTACAATATATCTTAAAACTAGAAGAGAATCATCGTTTACTTGATTAACTTCTTTTTTCCCTTTTTTTTTTTTTTCTTGTTTTTTTTTTTTTTCTTGCATAGTCTACAAATACTAGGATGTGTGTCCACGATAGCTGTTCATCTCTGGACTCATCTCTGCTGGGTATCTAAGTTTTCCTGTAACTCAAACAGTAGAGCGTTGGCGCTTGCAACGCCAAGGTCATGGGTTCATTCCCAGGGAAAGCAAGAACTGATAAGAATGTAAAATGTTTACCTTGAAATGCAATGTAAGTCGCTTTGGAGAAAAGTGTCTGCCAAATGCATAAATGTAAATGTATGTAGACAACAGAACCATCATACTAGAGGCTGGTATTGTCACCACTTTTTTCAGTTAAAGTAAAGCTATTGCCTCAGTTGTCTCAGTCATAATTTGGGGCCTCTTTATTCTGATAATCTCAGTTGCTTGTGAAGTATGGATTGTGTAGTCCAGGCTCATTAGAAAAACGTACCTGTGGCAAAATTTTTGCAAAACACAAAATACGTTGCGTCGTGCATGTTTCGTCACAGTTTCAAAGTGAAATGTCCAGTGAGTGGTGCTAAAAGAGTGTTTAGTTTTATTACATTGGAGTTTGTACGTATCACCGCAGTTCTGAATTGAAATGTCCGGTGAGTGGCGCTAAAAGCTTTAATGCTCCATTTAAAATTACGGACACCTACACAAAACCCTAAACCTACCCGATAGTGTTAACAAAAGCAAATGTGGCATAAAACGCAATTGTAACCATGCCATTTTAGCTTGTTTTTGAAGTCTTATCTTTGAGCTCTTTTATCGTGACTTGTCTTTCTCAGAATTCGTACTCGAGCTCTCCGCATCACAAGTGCAATCCTGTACCAGTTGAGCTACCAAGCAAGCTTAGTACATCAGTAAAACTGAACATATGGAGATGGTTAAGTGATGCAAAAATGTTTTTATTTACAATTCATGCACTATGGTAAAAAGTGTTTTGAGGTCATAACATAATTGTGCAAGGAACCGCATGAAAACAACAACAACAAAATAAAAAAAAATAAAAAAATAAAAAACTTTTTTTTTATAAAATAAAAATTAAAGTGTTTGCTGTTTTACTGCCTATAGTGTTCATTTCTGTTGGAAACTGCAGTGATATGTACGTATTAGTACGTATTTTGCGTTTTTCCAATGAGCCTGAGTTGGGATTGTGGGAAGCAGTCCATTATTATTTTTATTTTTTTCGACCTGGGCGGTTACATGCAGCTCAGGGAGCAGCAACCACTCTGCTAATATGTGCCAGTATGTGGTTCATCTGGACACACACAGTAACCCTGGGATTGCATGCCTAAGCTTGGATCTGCTGAGTTGTATGCACCAAAAACAGTCCTAACCAGACTAAGATCTCTGCCTTCATAGCCACATAACCGGGGATCAGACTCTCTGGGCCTCCGTGGTCAGAAAATTCACAAGGATGTGACTACTTGGGTCATCCATTCGCCCATGCTTGTTCAATTGTCATTCACTTGTTCGGGTATTTGTGGTGACTGCATTGATTTAATTTGCAGCATTGCCTGTAGTGTGCTTTACTCTACATGTATAATGTGGTGGTTGTGTGATGAAGCTCAAGGTTGGGGGCTCAAGCTCATGTGGTTATGAATGTATTTAGGTAAATCTGAGTATAAAGTTGTTTAAACATCCTTTGTAGTAGCAAGTTTAGACAATGCCAAGATGCATAGCATTTGACCACGGTATAAGAACACAAAAACAGAACTGTATTGTGAGCACTCAGTGCCTGGAAAAGCACACCCTTTATGGGAGGTCAGCCTCAGGACTCTTATCGCCTCCTTGAGGTGGCCCCCGAGGGCCTTCATCACTCAGATCTCCTCTGAGGACCAGGAGAATGTAGAGAACATAGCAGTCCTTGCTTTTATTGGATCTGATCATTACTAATATTCTCTGGAATGTCCCTGAATATAAATAGAACAAGAAAAAAATGCACAGAGAAATTGAAAAAAAAAAGAAAAGAGACAGGCCTGGTTTGATCTGGAGCAAGAGTTCTGGATTGCTGTGTTTTGATTGGATGGATGGAGTACTGGGGTGAAGTTCTGGGAGAGGCACAGACAGACCGCCCAGAGCGAGCTCAAGACTCCTCGGGGAGTGACTGTGGATCAGTTTCAGAAAAGACCTTGTTAGAGGTGTCTGAACAAGGGCAATAGCTATGGGAATGTGTGTGTATGCATAATACGGCTGTGCATGGTCAGTGAGGACAAAGAGAATGTCTGTCCCCTGATCCAACCAGCATTTATTGTTACATCATTTCTGTTCCCACATAGACTATATTCCGTGTAAGCAGCTAGGTGGATGAGATCTGGACTGGACTAAATAGTGGGTAGTGTTAAATTATGAATATGTTTCCTCTATTTTTATTTTTTTCATTTCCAATAAAGTTAACATGCTGACTTATGCCATTAGTTTTTCTCAGCACTCATCACCAAATGTTTACTCTAATATCCAACTTTTCCATAATTTCCCCCCTTTTCAGTTTCCCAGGTGGTTAAATTGGATTTTGTCCACTTACAGTAAGTTAAAAGGGTCCGCGTTCACCCCATTCATACATCATACTTGTGTTTATTTGTGCTTGACATTCTTTTGTGCCTGGTGTAAATCACAGTCTCATATACCTCATTATCCCACTGCAACTCTAATTCCCCCTAAATGCACTGGAGAATATTCAGAGCTCATTTGTGGTGTAAACACTCCTTAACTGATCCAGATTAACTCCTCTTCTCCTGTTACCTTCCTCCCCTGTGCCACACAAAACTCTTGCCTTTCTTCAAAAACACGGGGGGAAAAAAAGCTGCCCCAACCCCCTTTGCAACTGATGACCATATAATTTTTTATTTTACTTAATTAGACTTTTTAAATGTAATTACACTCTAATGCATTCCATGTTGAAATTAAGGCTCTGCAAAAGACTAATTTGTTCTTTCCAATCAACTGTTACTGTACAAAAGGACTGGCCTGGTCTGGTGTGCTTCTGGTGGAACCCAAGGCCATGAGCAATGGAACATGTCCATCATCCTGATTATTAGGTGGAGACCACCGGTGAAATCGGGGCCATTTGGTAGGCTCAATAACACTGAGAAAAAGAGAGGCTGAGGCACAGGAAGTGGGCCTAGACAGGCAACTGCTGAGGGAAGCACTTTTCACAAGGGGCCCAGGCCAGGCCTCGGCTAAAATCCCCTAAAACACAACGACAGGCCCAATTTAGGGCTGACATGGAGAATTGGTGGACTTCCAGAACAGTGCTTAAGAACATGTGGCAGGATCCAAATGACCTTGGTTGAATTTCCTTTTGTCAAGACGCACGTTTAAGAATGGACAATTCTTCGTAATTCCCATTACGGCTGGAGTTTAGCATGCGGTTTTCGCCCCCAAATGACTTTCAGAACACTAATTAAAATAATGAACCAAAAGATTCCTATTCTAATAGATTTCCAGGAAAAATGAGGTGAGGGATATGTTAAAAAGCCCACATGATAATTATTAGTCTAACACCACCACCTCATCTACACCAATAAAGTAATCAATTGGTAAAGTGATTGTAAAAATAAATAAAAATAAATCCTTACAAAAGAAAAAAAGTAACAAATAAAACAATTAATTTATCAGGAGACAATGTGAGTTGTCAGCAGAAGTGCACCTCCTCTTAGATCAGACGTCCCTGTGCTGTCCATTGAATCTTCCTCAGCCAGCAGGAGCTTCAAGACCTTGTGTGTTTTTACTGCATGACTACATGGGAGGTGCTCACTTTACGACCCCAAGTTTATGGCAATGCCGCTTAAGAGCTGCTCAGGTTTCGTTGGCAATTACCTCTCCATACAAGACCCCCTCCCAGTTCTTATCCCCCTCTCCTGCCTGAGAGGACAGGGACCCCCTCTGACTGGGAGGTGAACTAAGATCTCCTCCTCTCACTCTTTTATCCCCAACTCTCTTTCTTGAAGCTGTGCTGAGCCCTTTGCAGCTGGACTCTGTTTATTTACTGGGCTGTGGCGAAATACCAGGAAAACCTGGCCTCCCACCTAACCAAATCCTCGGGGCAATGAATGACGTTCCCCTGGGTCCTGCCCCAGTGCTCTGGGTGAGGTTCAAGAGAGCGCAGGACCGAGGCTCAGACCTCAGCACTGGATGACTCAATGACCCCAACATGCTTCTTGAGTTGGAGTTCTGACCTAATTTACTTTTAATTTTAAATGTAAATATCACCTGCACTCTGCTCACAAGAGTCCTCTGTGAGCACACTATAATGCCTCACTGCACTAGAGGATATTCGACACACATCAACCATGTAAAGTACACTGATAATTTATGTTTTATCAGTGGTGCTTACTAAGTGAAGGGGTCAGTATTACCATCTTACTATTTTAACTTGTCCTGCGCTGTTTGTGCTACGAACATTAGAGATACCTCAATTATGCGGTTGGTTGGAGGTGTGCTATTGCTTTTCTAAGTGACAGGTCTTACACCTTTTGCCTGGTGTATGATAAAACAGTGCAAGAATTTTATATTTAAGGAGGGACTTGAGTTATATGTGGAGACCAGAATATCACAGAGACTTGATTGTGAGATCTTTCGATCTGGGCTATTAAGCAACCACCCACTACTACACCTTTGACCATTCAGCATTTATATTGCCCTGGTTACAAATCAAAATGTTGCAAATATCCCCTAAATATGAACAACATTAAGAATAATTTGGTAGAGAATGTGTACAAGGCCTTTACAGAAATAAACAGCCAACTATGGAGGACAAACGAGTGTGTTTATTGCATCTCCCTGACAACACACTTCATTTGTGACTATCAATCAGACGAGTTCAGCTTGAATGAGAAACACAAGGAACAGTTTGGAATAAGCTTCTACCACTTCCTTAGAACTGAGCTGAACTCCAATGCATCAAGTGTTTCTCCATCTGTATGACTCGCTGTCTCTCTAAATCACTTTCCCTCTTTATTTTGCATAAAATCATAATCCATGTTTCTTTAAAAAATAGTTCCTGATAATAAAGTTCAATTTTTTTCCACTAAATTATTTGTTTTTACGGAAACTTGCAGTGCACTATATTTGTTCAGTCTGTAGTGCAGATATAAAGTGTAATGAGAGGCACAGGAAAGATGAAACGAAATGATGCCTGACAAAGTTTAAGACTCATCCAGCATTTTTGAAGGGTCATCAGTAAAATATCATTCAGTGGAAAAGGCACAACGTTTTATTCACCATGAAACTGGAACCAAAAGAGATACCAGATGATCAGTGGCTCTATTCCAAAACCCAGTGAGCCGCCCGTTATCTACTGTCTACATAGGCAGCTAAAATGACATTTCAAACATGAAGCATTTGGGACACTCAACAGTCATAGCTGGTTCCAATAGAGTTTGGCATTAACATGTTGCTAAGCTGTAAATTATCTAATAAGCACACAAAGACCCATTTAACCGGATGGAACTAATTTATGGATACATTTAAAGGAAGAAGTTGTCTCATTGCGTTCTGGGATTACTTTGTCTGCAAAGTAAAATGTGTCCAAAATAGAGTCCCATTACTAATTTTAGACTGTACAGAGATACAGTGCTTACAGTTACAAGTGTTACACTATATTTCAATAGTCCCATTTAGACATTCCGTTGATAACATATTGATAACAATAAGCAATGCTGCACCTATGTGTCACCTAACTCTCAGAGTATTAGTAGAGTATTAGTAGACTGTTGGGGGTAGGGTTAGGGTTAGTTACTTGCAAAGTTACTTATAGTCAGTAAAATGTCTTTTGAGGAGCATCACAATTAAGTGTTAGCAGATATAAGGCAGACAGTTTACTAATACTCTAATGAGACTTAGTTGACATGTAGTTGCAAAGTTACTTGTGGTTAGTAGAATGTCTTAAGTGGACCATCGAAATAAAGTGTTACCGAACTAAGTAAATGGAAATCACATATTGGTGAAAGAACTATGTGGCTGTGCTAAAAACAGTACATTTAGATATTTGCTAACTATTTATGATGCTACCGGTCACTAGCAGTGATTCATGATGATGGTCCTAAAGTTTCGCGGAGGTGAGAGGAGTTCAGGGCAGCCATATAAGGAGTGTCTCAGTAGGCATTTGAGCAGACACATGGCCCCCTGACCGCCCAGGGGACGGCCCAGCATGCATCACACATTCTGGGATGGCAGTGAGGCAGAACCAGGGTGAGGCATGGGCCAGATGAACAAGAGAGAAAGAAAGAGGATGCAAGGTCCAAAGGTCTCTTCTAAACTATCGTGATACAATATAAATCAAAATAGAAAACTAGTTTGAAACATTTGATAAGACAAGTCCAGAACTTTTGATGACTGTAATGTTATTCACAGCATGCTGCCTCAAAAAATGTGGTTTAGTTATTCCAAATAACAGCGGTGAGTAATCAAAGTAAATGGGTTACACGGCAAGTTAAGCATGCGTAGCAAATAAACTAGTTGAAAATGGCGAAGTAAGGCAAGTTTATTTAAATAGTTTGTCCTGTTGTAGCTTAGTTTTGATCGTAGACACCATGGAAAGCATGTGCTTGGGAAGAATTTACATAAAAAAACAGGGCTGTACACAAATCTTAAAAGGTCAAACCTAAACCGCAGCACTAAGTCATAACGGCGATGTCTTGTCGCAGCAGTTGTAGTGCATGGAAGGATCCTGAGTGTATCACACATATTTGTCCAAACACCAGTGGCCTCCTCCTGGCTGTTACGAGCAGGAGCGATGGTGGGCGTCAGGGGCCTGCTGAATTCTGGGAACTGAGAGTTGTTTGGAGGGTCTCAACAGCTCCCCACTCCCTCTTGGCAGAACATCACAGAGGAACTCATGCAGCTCAAATATTTCTCCGTCAAATGATCTACAAAAACACATCCCACTGCGCACACAAAGGGAAGTATGTGTGCTCGTGTTTGTGAGAAACAGCAAATTATGTTGGTGTTCTCGTATAAATGTTCAGCCAATGCGTCGATATTTTCGTTGTTAACGTCATTGTCTTTTTAACCCAAATCGCTGTCCATGCACTTGGAAAGCCTCTGGACTGGACAGACTTTTTAACATCTGTAATGTAGTTGGTTAAAAATCTAGTGAGCTTGACCTTTGACTATTTCCATAACAATACACATATGATAATTGCAAATCATTTATAATGGATCTAGTGCATAAGCTGAGAATATTCTGAGAATATTCTCTCACATGATGCAAGATTCATTTTAGCCCTGGTGAAAAGTGTCAAGTTAAACACCCAGAAATCCCAGATGCTTAAAGTAGCAAACTCTTCTTACATTAATTAACTTTAAAATGTTTTGCTACCTTTTACTCACCATCTTAACTAAACAATATGACTGTTTTAACCTCTCTGCTGCCCCCTTCAGCTCCGGAGAGCATAGTGGTTAAATTACTGCAGGTTGATCGGTTGAACAAAAGTTTGTCTGGAATTTGTGCTTATTACCTCACATTGCAACTGTTGAATTATGACTGATTTGATCTCAGTACCGTGAGAAACTTTGGAAGTGAAACACTGCTGCTTACTGATGATCATAATAATCAACAATAAAGTCAAATAAATGTTATACACTCTTAGAAGAAAAGGTTTTACAGTATAAAAGGCTCTGCCAGGCTCTTCATATATAGATCGGTAACACTTTAGTTTATGGTCCAGTTCTCAATATCAACTAGTTGCTTATTAACATGCATAGTAGGATATTGGCTGGTTATTATAAAGCACATAATGCCTTATTCTGCATGACTGTATTCAACATCACCCAATACCTAAACTTAATAAATACCTTACTAACTATTAATAAGCAGTAATTAGGAGTTTGTTATTTAGTTAATAGTGAGAATAGGACTCTGATCTAAAGTATGACCTTTTTAATTTATAATTTTGATTACATTTTATGAATTAAACAGCTCAAACCAACCTTGATTACTAAAAAAAAAATTTTTTTTAAAAACCTGTTAAATATTAAAGTATTATGCAACCATAAGACATTTCTCCTTACAGTATAGAACCTTTTTTGGCATAAAGGGTTCTTTAAAATCAAGCCAAGAAGAGTGTACATAAGACAAGCTATACATATAATACATTGTATTTTTCACTAAAAGGTGTAAATTGTGTCAAGTGTCAAGAGCGAGTGCTTTTACAAGCATTAGTCGTGACACAAATAGAAGATAACAGGGGGAAAAAAATACATATTTATTAGAAATCAAGTAGATATTTCACATTTTTTGCATGAAAAAGTAATGAATTAAAGTAATGTCATGTTAATAAGCAGTAATTAGGATTTTATTGAGGCAAAAGTCATAGTTAATAGTTAGTTAATAGTGAGAATAGGACTCTAATCTAAAGTGTGACCTTTTTCATTTTGATTCAATTTTATGAATTAAACAGCTCATAAACATACTTGATTACAAAAAAAAAAAAAAAAGAAATTAGCTGTTAAATATTAAAGTTGAATGCAACCATAAGACATTTCTCCTTACAATATAAATCAAGGCGATGGAAAGGTAAAGAGCCAAACATTAGTCCCAAACTGATGAGTAATATCTTCTTGAGGTGCGTAGATCCTTTTTTTTTTTTTTTTTTTTTTTTGAGTTCCTTACAATATATAGAAACTTTTTGGTGTAAAAGGTTCTTTAAAATCAAGCCAAGAACCCTCAGGTTCTACAGGGTTCTAAGCCCACTGAACCTTTTTTTAAGAGTGTACATAAGTTATCAAGAGTGAGTGCTTTTACAAGCATTAGTCGTGACACAAATACAAGATAACAGAAAAAATAGCAATTTATTAGAAATTAAGTAGATATTTCAAATTTTTGTGCATGAAAAAGTAATGAATTAATGTCATGTACTTACACCTAATTACTAGTAATTACTATGCCTGTTGCAAATTACGATTCATTTTAAACATTTGAATTCAAAACAGATAATAAAGTTGAGACAAATATAGACATAATACACAAACACAAGCTAACACCTCTAAAAAATAACAGACTGTGTGTGTCTTAGTCACTTTCATAATTTTGTCAAAAGCAGCCTATACTATACTGTCCCATTGTGTGCAATCTTAGTGTCACCTGTACATTTAAATGTGCATTTAGTGAAGAGAGAAGTACGTTATTCATCAACATTTAATTCATGTATAACATTTAATGGGAATTCTGTTAAGAGGTTCGTTTCCAAGACTGAGAAAGCTGTGCGGTGTGATTCTCATCTGTCTTTCACTCATGTGACTCTCTCTGTCTTCCTCGCAGGAGTCTGACCTCTGGTAACTGCAGCCTGTTCAAACATATCCCCGTTTCATGCGCAAACAATACAGTAGAGGGGAACGGCAGAAGAGAAAACCCTCTTCATATTGCTTACTGGTGCCTGATGAACCCACAAATCATACACAAAGACTTCTTTATGAGAACATAGTGAACCCAGTGAGATAAAAGTGGAGCGTACAGCTGAGACAGATTATTAAGCCGCAGGACTTCGAGCAGGTGTTTTCGTCCAGAGCGCCAGTGGTTTTAGGTTAGCGGCTAACTGCCTCAATCTGTGACAAGACTCCCAGCACAGCGTGTCACATGGGGCCGTTGTTTTTAACCGCTAATATTAACATTTTTCTTCTTCTCTGAGAGAGAGAGAGGGGGATTTGGAGAGCGCTCTGGGCCACGTACTGTTACGTGCAGCGCTCTGGGGGCTTTTAGGCCAGCCGTGTGTTGACATAAAGCAGGGACGATGGATTTAGCCACAAGAAAATTACGCGAAGTCAACCAGGCCGGAGTGGCATTTTTGTCATTACGGGGTGGGTGGTGAAAATAAAACAGAGAGAGAGATGTTGAGGGAAAGCAGTCTAGAGAAAAATTTCCATTTATTTTTAGACCGAGTCAATGGTCTTGCTAGTGTAGATGCTAGCATTGGATGTGTGTGCATGTTTAGTTTTTTTAAGCTACAGTATATAAAAATCCATTCTCATGTTTGTGTGACTTTGTTTAGCATGGTTTACCAGGTTACACTTTATTTCGGTAGTCAAGTTTAGACATTCTACTGACTATAAGTAACGTTGTAACTGCATGAGCTTTAACACTTAACCATAACCTAACAGTCTACTGCAGTAAGCTAGTTGACATGTAGTTGCAAAGTTACTCATAGACAGTTTTCCTGTGGAATTGAGCTGCTTTAAAGCTGTTACTGCACGTTCATTTCTTTTCCGTGGGTTAATTTTCTTTTTCTCGCTGTTGGTAAGTATATGAAATGGTGTCATTTACCAGTTTGCTGGTTACATTTTTATGAATTCTAACAATTAATGAGCAAGAACAAACGTGAACAACGCTCGGGACAGTTGACAGGCTTGATTCTCTCAAGAATCCTAGTAAACATAGTCGGTTATGTCTTAAGTGAACGGAAACATATGTGTACAGTGTCAGATGTCTGTGTTTTTAATGTTAATCAAACAACACAAGACAGGGAAATCACTCACGGCTCTTGACTGAATAACTTTAATAAGGATTAATTAATATGGATGTTTAATTTATACAGTGAAGATATGCAGTGTTATTTTACATTTGCTTATTTTATTACATTTCTGTACCTGAAAACCACTGTCAGAACTTGTAAAGCACTATTTCATTTGTATCTTTGTTATATTATATTTATTTGGGCTTTTGCTTGTAATTTAATGATTTGTTTTTATTTTACCACTGACTGTTTATTCATCTTTAATGTTTTACTTTTATTTTAGTTAGGGTTGCAGTCGATTACCGCCGGCACTGGTTTCATGCCGATACAATATATTTATGGCCGGTACATTTTTTGAAGTCATATTATAATGTCCAGATTAAAATACCATAATTTTACATTATGTTTGGTATGAAAACCTTATTAAAATATGTAAAAACATCAAACACTTTTACACATGTGAATTGAACCATTTATTTATTCTGAACTATCCAAAACACAAACCACTCCAAACAAACCAGTTAAAACACACTGTGTCGTATAACGAATATAAAAACAAGAGCAAAACGCCATCATCCATAAAAAATGTGGCTGCGATTAGTTATAACACCTTAAAATTTGTTGAGATAACTTAAATATCCAACTTAACTAAAGTTAACTAAACTTAATATTTTAAGTCAAGCATGAACACATACTTTTTAAAGTTGAAACAATGTTGGATTTTAAGTTGTGATAAATAATCGCAGCAATTTGTTTTACAGTGAAGGTGAAACTCTACAAGATTGTCTTGTTGTGCATCACTACTATACGTATTTGGTCCCAACAATGTATAGGAAAAGTGTGTGACTTAGGTGTACAAATACTGGTAACACTTTACAATAAAGTTCATTAGTTAACATTATTTAATGTAATAACTAACATGAACTAACAATGAGCAATACACTTGTTACAGTATTTATTCATCTTTTTTAATGTTAGTTAATACAAATCCATTGTTTGTTCATGTTAGTTGCATTAACTAATGTTAACAAATTCAACGTTTGATTTTAATTATGTATTAGTAAATGTTGAAATGAATATTAACTATGATTAATTAATGCTGTAGAAGTATTGTTCATTCTTAGTTCATGTTAACTAAGGTAGTTCACTAATGTTAACTAATGAACCTTATTGTAAAGTGTTACCCAAATACTGCTTGAGGACATTGGAAAGTCTCTCTCATTTTCACTAATCTCAGCTTTAAAACAGGAAGGTAATAAATGTGTGTCTGTATGCAAATAGCTTGTGTTAGCATTGGCTTACAGCAGGAGGTGATGATGGTGCAGTGGTCAGGCCACAAATGATGTTGATGTGAATGACGTGCCACGCTAATGTGTGTCTTTTATTGAGCCTCGTCAACTGGCATCACCGGACCTGAACGTCTCCTCTTGCAGAAGCTCAATCCACACGAGCACAGCTGGATCATGTCCAGATCTCCATCAGCGTGTGTGTGTGTGTGTGTGTGTGTGTGTGTGTGTGAAGGGCCAGAATTTGAGTAGAATTTGCATAATTAAACTGGCAGATCAGTTGTATGCACATATAATAGACCATCAATCTTTTTCATATGTCTTTTTTATTATTTATTTATTTATTTACAATAGATTCTATATTGCTGTTATCATGAATTTAGAGAGTTGATAGTTGAAAGTTTGATAGGAATATGTCTTTTCTTTTTATCAGAGTTGTCATTTTGCCCATTCTTCATTTGGAATAATTAATTAGCCATATATTGAGGTAGAAGAGGAGTAATTCATAAAAAAAAAAATAAAAAAAAATACATGTATTTGTTTTTTTGCTTTGTTTATCTGTTTGTTTATTTATTTATTCCTGTTCTAGTGTCAGGAATATTTGATAAACAGTACAAAAAATAAGCTGTTTTTTTTTTTTTTTTTTTTTTTTTTTTAAGAAAGAAAGAAAGGTTTATTATCTTTATTTTAAGATAACAGTTGCACATTACATGTAATTACCATAGTAATAACAGTACATTATGCATAATTACAAGTAACTAACTCTCAAACCTAACCTTAGTGTACGTTTACACGACAACGATATACTAAAAATGGAAACGTTTTTCCTTTTTTTTTTTGCCACAAACGGGCCAGTAGTTGGCGGTGTCTGTTTGTAAAGAACCGCTACACGCCTATAGACTGAACACGTAACACACACATGTGCATGACGTCACCGGTTCACAGATTCGTGTTTTTGTAGTTTACACTGTTGTCGTGTACATCAGCCACAGCTCATAACAGGTTTTACATTTCTAGTTGAAAACAGTGTCGTGTAAACTACAACTAACCCTCAACCAAACCCTAATCCAACTTCATAGTAAGTACATATAGTTGCTTAAAATTACTCAGTACTTAAATATATAATTACACTGTAACAATGACACCTTAAAATAAAGTGTAACCCTTTATTTTAAGGTGTCATTGTTACGGTGTAATTATAAATTTAAGTACTGAGTAATATTAAGTAACTACATGTACTTACTATAGGGTTTGGTTGAGGGTTAGTTGCATGTAATTATGCATAATTTACTGTTATTACTATGGCAAGTACATGTAACATATGTAACAAAGACAGTAGTGTAACCAAAGAGAAAAAAAGCAAGCTCTTTCTGTCTGTCTGTCTCTCTGTTTTCAAGCTCACTGAATGACTTTATTAATTCTGTCTGGATGCTGATGATGTCACATGAGTGATGATGACCTCACAGCGGCAGTCCAGCAAAGCTCAGGTGATTTTAACAGTTGCTGGAGTGTGTTGTGTGCCCAGACACGCCGGCGTTCAGATGAAGTATGTTCCAGGACAAGCTTTCAGGCTGTTTCACACTCCACTGAGTTTCTCTCTCTCCGTACAAGCCGACGCAATCCGCCGGGAAGCTGCCTGTGGCAAACACGGATTATACAGTGTCAGTCTCAGAGAGGGCAAGAGCCGGCCTCAGACAAACAGAGATGCGTTTACTCTGTGTGTGTGTGTGTGTGTGTGTGTGTGCACGAGGACACACACAGCTGTTTCTGTATTAGTACCGAACGATTTAGGGTATTTTTAATCAATAAAAAGGGTATTTTATTGATTATGTATAAATTATCTTAATGATTTATATCCATTCAAATATTTTATGACGAAAATATAAATGTTGCTGTGTGTTTCTTGTGGTTGACTGATTATTTTGTTTTATTGTATGCCCATTTTATTTTACTTTATTTTATGCCCATTGTATTTTATTGTTTTGTTTTATTTTATATTATTTTATTATATATTATTTTATTTCATGCCCATTCATTTATTTTATTGTGTTATGCCCATTCTTTTCTATTTTATGTTATGCCTATTTTATCATCCATCAGGAGAACATCATACGTCTGATCACTTACAAAAAGAAAGAAAAGCACATCTGTCCACTATAAGACATTTGATTTGAGGAAGAGCAATGCTAATTGTATTTAAGTCATTTTAGAAACACGTTTACACGGCCTTTATAGTTCAGTAAGAACAAGAACACAAATCACCCAAAAAAGTCCCTCTACAGCTCAGAATAACACCAATATGAATGCCTTTATTTCTATGTTCTAAATGAAATGCATGTCCAGACCAATAAAGCCTTTCTGCCTGCGGACGCTTTATTAATCTCCATCATATTCAGTTAGGTGGAGAGGTTTCAGCCTGTCACTCTCTACAACTGTTTAAAGTCAGTTCTGAGGCAGGATCATGACCGCATGTCTCTTTTGTTCATTTCCTGAGCATCAGTGTTTGTGGTGGGGGACGGAGGGGCTTCAAAGGGCCCGGGGCCGGGGGGGTCTCGATGCTGAGAGAAACGGGGGCGTTTAGAGGACTTCCAGTGAAGCTCCACTGCTCAATACAGTCTGAGGAGGGTAGTGAACACACTGTAGAGTCAGGCGTAAACACATTATATTCAGATAATCCCTGTCTAACTGTATGGCACTTCACTCACTGACACTTCAAATTAATGGATTTATTATGTGAGAAGAAAGAGGCGACTGACTGACACATGATATTAATACAGCGGGGAAGGACATCGATTGAAACTGGTCATGACCGATCACAATAATTATCTTATTTGCCAGAATAATAGTTTATTTTAATTATTATTGGTTACACTTTATTTTATAATATTAATATCAATATATGAATATGTATTATTAATTAACTACATGTACTTACTATAGGATTAGGATTAGGGTTGGTTGCATGTAATTATGCATCATTTATAGTAATTACTATAGAAACTAACATGTGTAACATGGACACTGTAAAGTAAAATTGTGTTACCATATTATTATTATTATCATCATTATTATTAAAAGTATAATTAATTATTGAACATCGTTGTCTATCATATTACCTTTTATATAAGACTAAAAATGTGCGGATGAGCTTGAGGTTTGAGTTTTTGGACTTTTTTTTTTTTTTGCTCAGGAAAGCTGCATTTATTTGTGCATTTATTTATAATTATAATATCGTGAAATATTATTTCAATTTAAAACAACATGACCGCATAATCCTTCAGAAATATTTTTAATATGCTGATTTGCTGCTCAAGAAGCATTTATGATTATTGTCAATGTTGAAAAATACAGTTGTGAAACTGAAACACTTTTTTTCAGGATTCTTTGTAAAGACAGAGTCTATTTGGATTAGAATCTTTTGTAACATACATGT
This sequence comes from Leuciscus idus, assembly GCA_021554675.1. Lineage (NCBI taxonomy): Eukaryota > Metazoa > Chordata > Actinopteri > Cypriniformes > Leuciscidae > Leuciscus > Leuciscus idus. The sequence continues at coordinate 39,514,872 of CM038627.1, forward strand.
CTTTATTGTCACTTTTTGATCACTTTAATGCATCATTTCTGAATGAAAGTATTAATTTCTTCCACCCCTTTAAAAAAAAAAAAAAAACCGTACCGAGCTCAAACTTTTGAACAGTGTGATCCTGCCTAAAAACACTACTTAACCATGGTAGAGTCACTGTAACGAATGGCCTCTGGTGACTCCATAACCCTGCAGAAAACAAGCAATGCTAGATACTTGTAGAGAAGCAAGCTCTTGCAAATACATAAAAGTGAATTATGTAGAGGACTGAGTGAGCTCACGTTCTGCGTGTGAGATTCAATTATCTTAAAAACAATAGAAAGCAATGTAGAAGAGCTCATCTGAACACATGTATTAGTGTGAACCTCTGAACTCATCTCCACTGGCATCCAGCCGTTCGCAGTGTCATCTGAAGCTGTTTCTAACCGTTCCAGCCCTCCCGTACACAAAGCCTTTTCTCTTAATCTATGTAAATTCACCCTCTCACCTCTAACCCCTCGGCCAGATCCAAACCAGACGCTGGTTCATCCCCATCGCGAGCACTTGAAGCGCTGACCTCCGTCAGGTGATGGTCTGGTCCTGATTAAAGCGTAACCTCTGCTGGGTTAAACCAGCACACACAAACACCAGTCGCTTCTCCCGACAGCTGCTGCTCAATCTGCTTCTAATGGTGCCCAAAATTGCAACAACATGCAAAAAAAAAAAAAAAAAGTGTGTGTGCTTTTGAAATTCATGTGAAATGAAAGCCGTAATTGTGGACGGTTTGGTATTTATAAAGAGTTAGGCGTTTCGGATCAGTCATCAGAGTCGAACTCTCTGTCCTGACTTAAATATTGGTGCACTGCTGAGATAAGAGCATTATTGGAGAAAAGCAGCTTTACTCAAGCCATTTACTGTTAATTCATCTTCAGATGTTCGGGGGAATTCACCCTTGTTATGAAAGGGGATTCCCTGAAGAGTGTGTGTGTGTGTGTGTGTGTGTGTGTGTGTGTGTGTGTGTGTGTGTGTGTGTGTGTGTGTGTGTGTGTGTGTGTGTGCTCTGTCATATTTAGTTTGAAATTGCACACATAAGCAAAAAGCAAAGCCTGTATAGTCTTGTGGCACAGTCATCTTAACATGTAAAAGACATCATTTAAAGAGGACCTATTATGCCCTTTTACAAAGTCTTGATGTTGTCTTTAGGCTCTACTAGGTATTAGAACTGGTTTTCAAGCTTGAATGTTAAAAAAAAAATCACATTATGTTCCCCATATTCTCCATTGTTGCAGCTCCTCTCTTCCCAGTCTGTCAGTAACGCTCTGTTTAGTTCCTGTCTCTATGAAGCCCCTCCTTCTGAAAAGCACAATGTGCTCTGATTGGTCGGCTGGAGCAGTGTGTTGTGATTGGTCGAGCGCTTCGAGTGTGTTTGGGAAATGTCCCGCCCCTTTCCATAACCGCCAGTTTCAACACACTATAACTAACTCAACCAGGCCCCGCCCCTTTATTCTGCGTATTAATTATTATAATGATGAATATTGTGACGTGTTCGTTCCCGGAAGAAACTCAAGACTACAATGGAGGCGTTTCAGGAGTTCAGAAACACTGACTCTGATATAGAGAAGAACTCCCGCTTTGCAGAACTTTTTCAGGATTAAACAGGATTAATACACACTAAATAAAGTTGGGTAACACTTTATTTTTCAGTGTCCTTGCACATGTGTTACATGTACTTACTAGTAATAACAGTAAATTATGCATAATTACAAGCAACTAACCCTATCCTAATCCTAACCATCCTAATCCTACCCTAACACTATAGTAAGTACATGTAGTTAATTAATATTACTCAGTACTTAAATATATAATTACACTGTAACAATGACACCTTAAAATAAAGTGCAACCTTAAGTTATTATGTAAAAAAAATAAATAAAAAAAATAGGTCCTATAACATTTCATTTATATTAAATGCAAAGTACTGTACAGATTAATTACATACCCCTAACCCTAAGTATGAAACTAATATGAATTGTTGTGCACCTTTTTGCATTACATGTATTGATTTAATGTAATTAATGTAATGTATTCGTATTCCTGTTCCTATACTGTATGTCTCTATGTATCTTAAGGAATGGTAAAAAAATCACATTTGACATCCAAATGTCTTCCACTACTCAACTCATGCAGACTTTATCAATCACACACACACACGCACACACACACACACACACACACACACACACACACACACACACACACACACACACACACACACACACACACACACACACGTCTGTAGCTCTGCTGGTGTCATTATTTATGGTGGCTCCAGTGTTCTTGAAGGGTGCAAAGTGTTTCTAATAAACGGTTTCGAATTTCCCCAGAGTTTAACTCTCTCTGTGTGTGTGCGCGCGTGTGTGTGTGTGTGTGTGTGTGTGTGTGTGTGTGTGTGTGTGTGTGTGTGTGTGTGTAAGGGCTTATGCTCCTAAAGAATCCCAGACTGCTGACAGCCCAGGGGTCGTCCAACTGTCTCCCCCGCCTTCACTGCACATGAGGTGTGGAGAGAGAGAGAGAGAGAGAGAGAGAGAGAGAGAGAGAGAGAGAGAGAGAGAGAGAGAGAGAGAGAGAGAGAGAGAGAGAGTGACTGACAGACAAAAGCCATAAATAAAGTTCTCTGTCGTCGAGTGTGAGGTGATCCATTAGAGCGCACTGTCAGCGGGCCCGCTAATATTTCACAGGTAGAGGAGATGTGTGTTTAGATTCAGGAGTGAAAGAGGGATGAGTGAGGCGCTGCAGGTCTCTCCTCTGTTAACAAATCATCTCTTCTCTTTTATTAGATGCTGGATAGGCTTATGTTTTGCACATAAAAAAAAAATATATATATATATATTTGTGGTATATATATGTATGAATTACATTTTTCTTAACCATGGAAGAGCTGTGTGTGGTCAAACTAACTTTTGTCCAATCAGAGGAGCTCTAGAACGAGAATGTCCCTCCCACCTGCGTGTCGATGGCAAAAGCCAGTAGGAAATCACAGCCGTGGTTGTGACGTGAACTATGTAACTGGCCTTAAAAAAAAAAAAGAAAAGATGAACCCTTTGGTATGAGCCACCCATCTTCCGTTTTCAACAGGAGGAGGTTCAGCTCTTAAACAGCAGCTGTCAGCAGAACTACCTGCCACTGACAGTCTGAAGAAGGAGATTCCTGCCACTCGTAGCCGCCAATCAAGCAGGAGTCATGTAGACTTATAGTCCATGACTTCTTATTCTTGTGCATTAGTTAAAGTGACTGTCTGAGACATTTAAGTTGTTAATGTCTACGTATTGGAGACTTGGCAATCTACGAGTTTTATGACATCACATTCACAACTGTTTGAAGTTGTATAAAGGTTGGGGCCATTAGGATATACATACACACACACACACACACACACACACACACACACACACACATACAGTACATACATACATACATACATATATACATATATACATATATATATATAGCAGCACAAAATATGAAGCAGCAGCACAACTGTCTTCAACACAATAATCAGAAATGTTTCTTGAGCATCAAATCATCATATTAGAGTGATTTCTGAAGGATCATGTGACACTGAAGACTGGAGTAATGATGCTGAAAATTCAGCTTTGATCACAGGAATAAATTACATTTTAACATATACACTCTAAAAAACACTGGGTTAAAAACAACCTAATTTGGGTTGGGTAAATATAGGACAGAACACATGTTGGGTTAATTTTACCCAGCAAATTGGGTTGTGTATTTAACCCAGCATAATAGGTTGATTTAACTCAGCATAGTTAATTAATTTTTACCTTAAATCCTCTAAAATTAAAAAAAAATATTCAATACAACCTCTGGTTTGCGTGATAATTCCTTTATTTTCTATCATATTTTACAGTATAGCATACACACTAAAAACTCCTGGGTTATTTCTTCAACCCATTTTCTGGGTTATTTGTGTTGGGTTAAAATTATGGGTTATTTTTTCAGAGAGTAACCATTTTCCGGGTTATAGGGCTAATATGTTGACCCAACTCCTGGGTTGTTTGGGTTTCTGGGTTATTTTTCAGAGAGTAACCCATGTTCTGGGTTATAGGGTGGGCTTTCTCTCTCCCGGAATTTTCTCACAACAGTCGTTTGAAATAACCGTCGCTTCGCGCTCGATCCGTTTTTGGCTGTGCTTCTTCGGTGCAACTTCATCTATATTCAAGGTAAGAGAGTATTTTCAGTGTTGTTGTAACGTAAACTTTTCTGTGTCCATGTCCCCGTTGCTAGTTTAGCACCATTTGCTTAAAAAAATTACCATGGCTTAGTTGCTACGTTGAGACTAGCGTTGATCGGTAATTCTGTGGTTGGCATGTAGCCGCGGCTATCTAGGACAACTCGAGGTATCGCACACCGGACGCGCACTTTCTCAGTTTATGGCCAGCAATATTGTTATGTTAAAGGACATTATGAAATTAAGATAACGTCTGTACTATGTTCTGATTGTACTGTACAATTAAATACAATCGTTGCTAAGTCTGCAGTCAAAACAGTTTACCTCAGATCGTCCATTAACTGAATGAATTGAGAATCTCCAACGCATTCTCATCCTAGGGCGTCATATACTGACGCTTTTGACATTTCGTCTACATCCAACGCACATGGCACCCTTTAGCGTCAATATGAGACGCAGATAGCTTTGTTCGGTTATGGGTAGGTTTAGGTCTGGGGTAGGGTTAGGGTTAGACCGCTAGGAGGCGCCTTCTGGCCCATATCTATCTGCGTCTCATATTGACGCTAAAGGGTGCCATGTGCGTTGGATGTAGACGAAATGTCAAAAGCGTCAGTATATGACGCCTTGGGATGAGAACGGGCTGGAATCTCACGTCTATAAATCCGATAACATCAGCTATTTTCATTCAATCAGCTCATTTCTGTGATTAAATGTAAAACTAAATGTATATTGCAGCACATGGTAAGGTCAGTATATTCATCAACGACGATTTGAGACAAATATAATGTCAGACGCCGGATGGCGCCGCCGGTGTGTGTACACTCATAGAGAATAATGTGTTCGAATTTTAAAGACATGGCAGTGCGCGTCCCGTGTGCGATACCTCGAGTTGTCCTAGACGCGACGCGACGCGGCGCTTCTCGTCCGGTGTGCTACACCGTTTAGCCGCGGCTACAGTACAGAGCGACGAGGCAACACAATAGTTGAGTTATGTTTACCAGCTGCGCCGTGCTTATCAGTGCTCTACTGGCTGAAGTAGTGAGAGTTAAAGAAACGGGTCAAGTCTTCGAATTGTTGCTAACCTCTATATTGCTATGTTTTCTCCAGGTCATTTTGAATGGACAGCTTTGTCACTGATAAGCTAACTGAGTGGCGGCTGTCTGAGCTGAGGTGAGCATTTTACTCTTACTGCCCTTATATCATCTCTCTATACCTAACATTTTTTCTTTAATAAGACTTAAATGTGTCAGTGCAAGATTTTGTGAAAGTCACAACTTCTTCGACAGTGGGGTATGCATATCTATATAACCCTAAAAGATACTTGTGCCTTGTCTTTAAGCTGTTGTGCATAAGAATGGGCCAGATATTCACCTTTGCATTAATGTCATTACACTTGTTAATGAAAGAAAAGATGGACAGTATAGACTGTCATTCACACAAAATGGGTAATACTGCAAAATAACCACATTAGTTAACTGGCAATTTGGGCCACGTAAAAAAAAAAAAAGCCACAGCATTCCCTTAAAAGTGATTATTTGTTAGCTTGATAATGAAAGAGTGTTTGGTGAGTGGTTCACAATTGTCTCGACTTATTAACAATACTCATGTTGTCTTGTTTTCTGTCTTTCAGATGAAGACATAGATGAGGAGGCATTTCTTCTCTTTGATGAGGACACTATCAAAAATCTTGTCCCCAAAGTTTTTTTTTTTTTTTTTTGAGGCTCTTCAGAGAATTGTTGTTTATTTTTCTATTTTTTATTTCTAATATTGTTATTACAGTGTGACCTAAAATAAATATGAAAATAAACATGCCCAAGTGTGTGTTTTTTTTATATAGATTTTAATTTAATGCAATAAAAATGTAAAAGTGCTTGAAGTGTGTAATATAATGTAAAACAAAGTTTTATTTTCTGAAATAAGGCATACTGGGATAGTAACCCAAGTTAGGTTATTTTTGACCCAACTCCTGGGTTAAAAAAGGATCAACTAATTTTTGGGTTATTTCTACCCAGATGTTGGGTCAAAAAGAATAACCCGATTTTCTGGGTTGAAATAACCCAGAAATTAGTTGGTCCCTTTTAACCCAGGAGTTGGGTCAAAAATAACCCATTATGGGTTATTTTTAACCCAGGAGTTTTTAGTGTGTATCTTCAGTGTTTTTAATACATATTGCCTACATTTAAGATCGTTTAACAAATATTAGAAGTAAAAAAAAAATAAACATTTTGAAGTAATTGAAGTGTAATGGACCAGTCTCTGTTGTCTCGTCTCCACTGTAACAGCGCTGGATCTCGTGCCGGAGCTTGTGTCGTGTTCATCTGGGAACTTCTAACTTCAGACCGCCACCCTGCGTTAAGTGGCGACTGACTCCATAACCTGTCCATAAACAAACAGTGTACAGTTCTGAGAACATATTTTAACATCATACGTATTTATATTCTATGTTTGAATAAAATCATAACATTTTATACAAGGCATCAGGCCGTTTCCATCACGCAAAAAAGATTGACGCGACACTCGTTTAGGTGACTAACATTGCGCCGCTGTACGTTGCTTTGCACAAACTTAAAATATATACAGCACAATAACAAATTTATAGATAAAATAAAATGTACACAAACCTGCATTTTACCGAAGACATGCACCATTTTGACGGAGCTGCACCACACTTATTCAACGATAAATAACTCAATCCCTGGGTTGTTACGTCTGAAACAAAACACAAAAACTACCCAAATACTGAAAAAATAACCCAAAACAAATTACCCAAAAGGCTCAACCCAGGATTTGGATGAGTGTAGTCAAAAAGACAACAGTTATTTGAAAAAAAACAACACAATATGACAGTTTTTACTGTATTTTGATAAGATTTTCACATAAGGTTTTCAAATACAAATACATGTGTCTTTGCTGCATCTTCGATTCAGTCTTATCAAGAATCAGTTGTAATTTGTAAAGAACCGTATAGAACTTTTCATATGACATCACAGGAACTTAAACAGGTTCTTGGAATCAGTGGAGCTTCTCTGATGGAATCATATGTGAACAAAGGTTATGACATCATGCTGAAGTCATCCATTTTGTCTGAATGACAGGCCACATAATTCGGTACTGTGACTTGTTATCGTGTGCCTACAATGTCCTTCTGCTATAGATAGTTAGAATTAAAAACAACGTCCCAGTTAGATAGTCTTAAACATAATGTTTATTTATTGGAAACATGGTTCCATGAAGAACCTTTAGTGTCAATTGCACAAAAGTTTCTTTATAGCTGTTTTATTTACACTAAAATAAAAAAGTGTTTTAAGAATTGTTCACTGAAACATTCTTTGGGAAACTCAAATGCTTCTACATTATCATTGTGAAAACCCCCTTTTGGAACCTCTGTTGTTTAGAGTGGAGGTAAACCTGTTTGTTGTGTTTGTAGGGATGTTTAACATGAGGTGAAATCATTGTGTGCAGAACTGAACCTTGGGTTCTTCAGATCTGTAGCAGTTCAGATCTTCTAGTCGGGCCAAATCTCATCACCCCCAACCCGAGACAGAAGCTCTCAGCCAAGCATTTAGCCAACAAAGAAAATGAAACCCTATCTCCCCCCGCAGTTTTATCTGAGCTCAGCATCAGTCAGCAGGCTGTAGAGGAATTAAAGGTTTAATATTTGATATCGTCAGGGTCATCTGCATTCATGAGAACTAGAAAAACGTCTCTTTTTTCTCGTGTTTACCCAGACTAGCCCCATAGTTTCCACATGACATGAACACAAGTTAATGGCAGCTCTGATTTGATGTCAAATTAAGACCTCAGCGTCTGAGATATGGCAGTCACAGTTTATTTGAATAGCGATTGATAAACTAAACTTAGTGGTATCTATGATTGTTTCACTTTTTGATGTGGTCTTCATGATATGCTATTGCACTAACTGCTAGACCATTGAGCCAACAGTTCATTTATTTTTCAAATGAAATTCCAACATAGGTATGAATTGACATTGAATCACGCATAATAATACTGATATTACATTACAACTTTGTAATATTACTGTTTTTAGATTATGAGGTTACACTTTGTTTTAAGGTGTCATTGTTACAGTGTAATTATATTTTTAAGTACTGAGTAATATTGAGCAACTACATGTACTTACTATAGGGTTAGGGTTTGGTTTAGGGTTATTTGTGTGTGATTATGCATAATTTACTGTTACTAATTTACTTATAATAATATAACTGTGTAATAATACTGTTATTACATTACAACTGCGTTTTAACACTGTTATTGCATTATAACTGCATTATAACACTGTTATTAAAGAGTAATTACATTGTCATAACACTGTTATTACATTATAAAAGCATTATAACACTGCACAGAGTAATTACATCCAGAGTGTGAATTGCATGGATGTTTAAACTCAATAGTGTCAATAAAGGGAGACCCAAAAAAGCATAACATTTTTAAAACTATTTAAGCAATTTCCATTGGTATTAATTTTCGGTTTCACTTTATTTTGATGGTCCCTTTAACACATTCAGTTGACTATAAGTAATGTTGCACCTACATGTCTACTAACTCTCATTAGAGTGTTAGTAGAGTATTAAGCCCAATTTATACTTCTGCGTCGAACTTACGCCGTAGCTACGTCGTAGGCTGTGTGTAGCGCGCGTACCCTTCGGCGTAGCCTGACGTGCACCTCTCCAAAAATTTAACAACGCGTCAACTCTACGCGGACGCAAGCGCTGTGATTGGTCTGCTAGGACCGCTCCCTCGGGTTTCACATGCTCCCTCTGCGCGCCTGAACGCGGACAACGACGCAGAAGTATAAATGAAAACCAACGCGTTGCCTACAGAGTAGAGGCTCCGGCGTAGGTCCGACGCAGAAGTATAAATCAGCCTTTAGTAGACTGTTAAGGGTTAGAATAAGTTGACATGTAGTTGCAAAGTTACTTATAGTTAGTAGAATATCTGTTGAGGAGCATCAGAATAAAGTGTTAGCAGATATTAAGCAGAGAGTCCACTAATACTCTAATGAGAGTTAGTTGACATGTAGTTACAGCTAAACAATTACAGCTAAAAATGACCCACTGAAATTCCTTAATGCTTTTAATTCCGCCTGGAAGTTATTGCATGTCCTGCACACGGATTCCATCATAAATCTGACTTTATCTTCGGGCCACTTAATTATTCCATCTTTCCTGCAGTAAACACGTCTAGGCGATGACCACTGCAGAACTGGCCCCGGCACTTTGTAGAAGCACTTGACCTCTCGTTGAGCAGACACATAAATCCCTGCTATCTGGGACGTGGGGTCGCTGGAACTTAAACATAACTTTAACATGAGCGTCAGGTGATTCATTGCTGAATTACCTCTATGCAAGGTGAGAGAGAGACAGGAGGAGAGAAATATGTGGGATGTGGGGCGAGGTAATGGGGTGTTATGAGATGAGAGCAGCGTCAGACCAGCATCTCTGGAACGACAGGAGACGTCTTCGGTGTGTATCCATCTACACATACCCTTGTGCACAGGAAAAGACGTGTGAACGGAGCCAAGGCCGTCCATAAAAAAGAGCATTAACTCTTACGGCACTATCTTCACACGGATTTGTGGAGAATGTGATGCGGGACCGCAGACAGATTTATAGAACGAGGTTGAAGATCAGAGTCTCCCATCTTCTGTTCGAATCCAAAAACAGACAGCACAGATTTACAGATATGATGTGTATTTAATGTGACTGGCAATTTAACGATCAACATTTAACATATATTATTTATTACCTACTCAGTTTAATGGACTGGTACAGCCACACATTGACTTCTAAAGCCAGTTTCCGTAACATCTCAGATACTATAAATATTCGAAATCATTTGAAAGCCATGTTATTTACATTAACAAGAAAACATTATTGAGTAACTGATATTACTCAAAACGTAATTCCATCATGTGTGTAGTGCACAAACACCTTGTAACGTGTAATTACCGTAAAACTATTTACAATGACAGTTGCCATTCGCAAAGTTTGAACATTTTCACCTCAGTCGGGCGGGAACACCCACAGACACCTCGGCGTGTGAAGAGGGGAAAATGCCTGGAATTCCCTCCCATCAGGCAATATACGAGTGCCGAACCGTCTTTAACAACTGGAAAACAAACTCTGCTTTGACCTGCTAGCCTTCATAGACAGGTGACAAAGAGCTTCACAAATGGAGCAGAGAAAACTCAAAGTATTCGTCTTGTACTGGCAAACGCAGCCCCCTCCCTCTGTTCTTCGTTTGTTACGCGCTTGACGGCCTCAGGAGGATAAGATATTCCTCATCTCTCCCCACCCAGCCCTTCTGTTCGCTCCTCTCAGCGTGAGGGAGGAGAGGGGAAGAAAGACAGTGACAGAGGGAAAAATATGATGTTATTGAATCCTCTATACGAGTACAGACACAGTGTGTGAGGGGTAAACTATTGCTGTGTGTCCTCTGGTTCTTAAAGCTGCATGATGTCATTAGAAACATGTTCACATATTATCCAATCAGAGAGGCTCCTCTGAGGAGTTAATGTGATGTCATATGGAAAGTTCTATAAGGTTCTTACAAATCCAAGTTCTGGTGATCAAAACATTGATCTGAAGAACATATAAGAGTCCTTTTAAGCAAGTCAAGAAATGTATGCAGAAACTGATTCTTGATAATACAATCTCGTTAGCTGAGTTGATTAACTGAATGTGCTCCTCCCGAACTTTGTTAATAAAACATCATTTGTAGCGTCATGTAGTCCTGGTCCGCTTAGCGTTCACATTGGAATTTTAAACAGAACCTCAAGAGACCGAATCTAAAGGCATAGGGATATGTTCACAACCTGATTGGTCGGCTTTTATTACGTATATTTCGTGACGGAACTTACTGAACAATGCTAACAGTGTTCAGGGCTAAATGCGCTCGTGTTGTATGTGCGTAGCTACATATGATGATATTCTGACTTGTGAAGAGCTTATAAAATGTGTAAAGGAGTCAAAACAGCGACAGGAATCCCTCCGTCACACACACAAATGAAGATCTGCTGTGAGGAGACCCAGTTCTGATCCTGTACCGAACTGTGATGAGCAACATCGCGACTATGACGAGAAAAAACAGGTACGCTTGAGCCTTCTGTCCTTTTTAGGGTCACATCTTATGACATCATGTCCTGTTTTAGTTCGTTGACATGACTTTGGTCCAAGTTGAGTTCATAGTTCAGTCGAACCGCACCAGAGTTGTTTGGAAGTGGAGCGAGACCCATCTTGTAAGTGTCTCGGTCCGCTTGTCTGGTTCGGATGGCAGCGTTCACACTTCTTTAAATGAACCGCACTAACAGAGCAATCGCACCAGGGTTTATATTAATCCAACCAAACATGGCAAGTGTGAACACACCCTAAGAGGTTCAGGTTAGTAGAATTAAGTCCTGTTCGGACGGTAATTGTTTCTCATGGGGTCGTAAGGCATTTTCAACATTTACAGGGGTTAGTCTGTGATTTAATTGCCGTCCGAATCCAGAATGTGTTTTTCTCCCACCACCAGTGTAAAACCCTGGCAAAATTACCTACTGTTTTTTGACAAACACCACATCTCTGGGTTTACAAAAAGAGATTACTTCAAAATATACTGTATAAATCCTCTCTGACCACTGCAGAACGCTGTAACTGTTGCGCTTCACTGTAATTTGCATGCATTTTAAAGATGTACACTTGCTGGAAAGTATTTACAAGAACAACATTTCATCACAACTCCACCTCAGCGAACAAAAAGGAGAAAGAGAAAAAAACATTTGAAATGGGCCGTTATTGTTCCAGCAATATGATACACTTGTAAAACATGTAGGCTATATACACAACATTAAAAAACACAAACCAAGCAGCTTTATTTTTACCTCATGTAAATAAGAGGCTGAATTAACTTATTTCCACATTTTCAAATGACATCCTTTAAAGATAAAATTCAAGAATATACGAGCGATTTCGAATATAGCGTGCGTGCTATTTTTAAAAGGAGTTTAAATCTCCTTCATTTAATTTAACCTCAATTAAATAATAAATAGAACATTATTTTCTTACTATTAAATTAAATAAGAATTTATTCGTATTATTCCAAGCATATGACATTTTATTTACAGCAGACAATCATGTGACTGAGCCCGTGAGGAGTGTGTTCACGGGTTTGTAGGATCACAAAACTCGATCCTCCATCGTCAATAAATCGCCATTCGAATGCATGAGTTTTATCACTGAGGAGCCATGCACATTTATTTTTACAGATGTCCACATGAGAAACAATTACCATCCAAATAGGGCTATAGTTGACATGTAGTTGCAAAGTAACATAGTCAGTAGAATGTCTGTTGAGGAGCATCAGAATAAAGAGTTAGCAGATATTAAGCAGAGAGTCTACTAATACTATAATGACTGCTAGCTGACATGTAGTTGCCAATAGTTAGTAGAATGTCTAAAGTTGGCCATCGAAATAAAGTGTAACCGAGACATCTTTCAGAAACATAAAAAATCCTATTTATTCTCGGCTTTTGACTGGTTGTGTAAAATAAATGGCGTAATGAAGAATCTAAATACTGCCGCCAGTGAGGGGCCACATATATGTAACATGTTAACGGAGACGTTAACACAAGTATAAGAACGGGATCAAAGAACGTCCCTCTCCGACCGGGCCGCATCGGGGAGGCGTCTCTCGCTGCTCGAACCGATGATTAGTGTCCCTGTAACACTTTGAACGCTTCCAGCTCAAAGCAGAATCCAGCTGGGTCAGAGGCTTCAAACATCTTGGAAGAGCAGATGAAATATGCAGGCGTGGGTGTGTGCGGGTGGGGGGCGCTGGTTCCCGAGCCACTGAAACTCTTCTCAGAGTTTAGATGTAAGAAGATATCATATTCATTTTCCTGCCTTTAATGCGTACCCCGGGAATAAAAGACAACAAATAAAATCTGGGGGGCAGAGCACATCGCATGCCTGTCATTTTTCTCCTCGTGTTCCTCCAGGTCGCCCGTATCGTAAATAGTCCCGGGGTTCGGCCGACAGAACTCTCACCCTGAGTTTGACGCGTGATTTATTCTGCAGGAGGAATAAGATGCAGGTCACTGTCAACAAGTAAGTTGTTATTGTTGGCCGTTCGCTGCACAACTCTGTCGCACTCTTTTGTCTTGATAATTTGCTAAGTTCTTGGCAGTGCTGGGCTTTTATAGTATTGTCTTCGCTCATATTTTGACGGTCTAATCTACAGAGTGTTTTGATAACAGATTTATATCCTCTGATAATCCACCGAGAGCCATCAACATCCTGACAATCAAATGTGAGTTTCATCACCGTTTGGCCAAGATAGACCTCAGAGCTGCAAAGTGATATGAAGAATAAACAAGTAATGATGATGATGACGAGAAGGGTGAAAAAAACAACCAGTATAATTGAAACTACTCAAATTTAGTGTTTTGTCTCTTTATTAGCTTCGAGGTCATCTCTATGGTAGCGTTCTCCTAAAGGTTGACTTATAATAAATATATATTACTGTGCTCATGGCTGAGACATACTGTTGGAAAGTCTGGGCTTGGAAAGATGTTTGAATGTTTTTTAAATAAATCTCTTCTGCTCACAGAGACTGCATTTACTGGATCAAAACCACAGTGAAAGCAGTGATATTGTTAAATATTGTTACAGTTTAAAATAACTGTTATGTATTTGAATATTAAAGTGTAATTTATTCCTGTGATCAAAGCTGAATTTTCAGCATGATTTATCCAGTCTTCAGTGTCACATGACCCTTCAGAAATCAGTTGAATATGATGATTTGCTGGTCAAAAAACATTTCACTGAAGAAAAAAAAAAAAAAAAAAAAAAAAGAAAGAAATGGTCTTAGAATTTTTGTGTTGTTTTCCGGTACAAATATCTAAACATTCTTTAATCAAGATCCAGTTACTTGAGAAGCAAATATTAGTCTTGTTTTCAGAAAAATATATCAGAATTGAGCGGGTTTATGCTGAAAACAAGAACAAATATCTGCCAATGGGGATGGGAAAATAAACGTAATTCAAATGGAAAACAAAACTGTTTCCTCTAATATTCACTAGGGCTGGGATGATACACCTATCTCCTGATTCGACACTATCACGATAATTGGGTGCCGATACGATATGTATTGCGATTTTTTTAAGAATTGCGATTCTACAAGTATTGCGATTCGATGTCGCGTTTTTTATTTTTTATTTTACACTAGACCATCGGCAAAAGTTAAATCATACACTTATATGTAAGATGAGTCATATTTACAAAAAGAATTCATCACATTTTTCTGACTTTTATTTCAGAAGCATCATACAATACTACATTCTCTTGAATAAATTATTAAATAACAAATAAAAAAATGTAAAGTCACTTGTCGCCACCTAGTGGCAATGTAATCGATAAATGTGTAATTTTAAGCGCCACGTTTCTATCTAAAGCTGATTTACTCTATTTTGATCGCTATCGTAGACATCAGTGTTTATATTTGAACTTTAAACTTTTATCCCAGTACTTCTATGATAATTTGAACTATTGTATCACAGAAATAATGATACTATGAGGTTGAAAAGACTGTTTGTGAAGCTGTTTCATGACGAATCTCTCCGGGTCAGCGCCAGCGCCAACACAGATTTGAATGTTGCGATATGATTTTGTCAAAGTTTAATAGACAGACGAAATGAAAGATCGCGTGACTGTTTGAATGGAGATCACAGTCTTTTAAAGATGAATTGTGCAGGTCTATTGTCTTATCTCTCTCTCAGTCTATGAGCAGCGCGAGGGCTTTTCAGTGCGTTCAGTCTCACGTCTCTTCCACTCGTCCACTTGAAAGGAATATTACGTCACTCAACACTTATAGATAACGACACATTTCATCCTCTGTTGGAACAAAAGTGGCCAACTTCTGTCAACCTCATCTACAAGCAAGGACACAAATAAAGCAATTGAATTTGAATTAATATCAATTCTGTAATAAAAAAATCTATTTTAAAATCGTTGAAAAAAAAAATTGCGATATCTAGGTGAATCGATTTTTTCTCCCAGCCCTAATATTCACTGATCATTTTTACGTTTTAAACATAAACATTTTATGCACTTTGACATGCTATTTAGCAGTTTATTTCTCTAACTTTTACGTATGATATCAATATCAAGTGTATATATACACACACAACATATTATATACTTACAAATATTTATGTTAGATCCAATTAATCAAAATTAATCGATTTGACCGCACTAAAATAAATAAATACATTTTCAAGGTAATACCACATTTAATATGGTTTTACAGTAGTAACAGTAGCTGCACTAACCCTCTGGTGCTCTTCGGTCATTTTCGACTGAAAAATATTACGTTTTTTTTTATTTATTATTATTTATTTTAATTTTTTTTACTTCATTGGTACGAAACTTGGTAAAGGTTTTGTCACTTAAATGGTCCTGAAAAAAAAAGTCACATTTGTGCTCAAAAATGGGAGACAGATTTCATCTAGTGGAAGCGTTTGGTACTGACGCCAAGCTTACCGAAAGCTAATTTTTTTAGATATCAGGCTCAAATTTGGAACACAACTTGTTTAGATTTATAGTCCAGTCATTTTAAGCCAAAATGGGGGTCAACCTTGAACAAATTGCAACAGAAGCAAACTCAACTGATTTTGGCTGGTTTCTAAAGTACTTCTTCCTGCCTCTATGTAGTAATGCTCATGGGTAGCCTAAATGGGTTCCATTCAGACCTTAACATTACATATTTTACTGTTATGTGTCATCAAGATTCAACAAGACATTTTCACCTGGCTATAGGCCTACCCAATGTTTAAACCTGTTGTGGTATTTATGCAAATTAGCACATACGTAATTAGACTATGCAACGTTTGTCCATGTTAACGAACCATTTAAAAAAAAACTTGTAATACATTTTTTGTTTGTCTTGATGCAAGTAATCAACTCAGTAATTTTCATGGTGATATCTAAAAGTAAAAAAAATGTATTCCCTATTCACGTGAGAAAAAGAATGAGTAGGCGTATGAATAGGATATATTTGGGTCTTTTTCGAAACTTTATTGATACTATATATTGAGGATACAAAATCAGATGAGTTTGCTTCTGTTGCAATTTGTTCAACCTTTTTTCATAAAATGACTGGACTGGAGTTTTAGAGTAAAACATGTTTTTAAAAATATAGATTTCATATAAAATTTGAAAATAGCATTTTTGTGCATTTTTCATAACAATAAACGTAAAAATCTGTAACTTTTTTTAAGTTCACAAAAAAACAAAAAAAACGTTTTTCACTTCAGCAATAATCTGGCAAGTGTCGTCTTTGAAAAGAGATCAAACTTAAGTATGTGCTTTAAAGCATTCAAGATTTACGACAGTTTAAGTTGGAAATTAAATTTTCAGGTCTATGCTAAAAAAAAGTGAATAAATGGATTATAAATACAGCGTAAATATAATGTAGTACCATAAAACCCCCTAAAAATACACAATATTAAATAAAAAAAACATGATCAAACTAAAATATAGTACATTCGTTTAATTGAAATTGGAAAAAAGGGATATACATACATATATTATATATTTACAAAGCTTCACCTGTCATTTTAAGGTAATTCCACGTGTATTATGGTTTCACAGTAGTAACAGTAGCTGTATTAACCATGGTGTTTTGCTGAAACTATGGTTACTATGGTAAATGTGTACGGTAAGGGTCACGTGTCAGATGAAATGGTCCCTAGCGGCCCCCTGCTAATCCTCAGATAGTCATGGTGTGGTGCAGTGGTCCGTGAAGAGCCCGTGTGAAGAGCCCGTGTGCCGGCCGGTGACAGCGCTGAAGGCCCTGCTGACAGCCCAAAGCTCTTCTGTCAGTGAACATTGCTCCATTGTGCTCTCGCTCTCTCTCGTCCTGGCGCTCGGCCAGTGCTAGGTTAAAGTCTTCAAGCTTTCATCTGTCAGAGGCCCGTGGTGGTTTCCCATCAGCCAGCCCATCAATATCAATGCTTAAATGAGCTATCACTGAGCCCTAGCTAGCAAAGCCTCAGTGATGGGCTTTAGCTGTAAGGAAGACTGAGTTAAAATGTTCAAATTAAACTTGACTGTCTTTGCCTGTGTGTGTGTGTGTGTGTGTGTGTTTTTTTTTAGTTATCTAAAAATTACAATTGTGGCAGATTTGTGATTTTAAGTTTGAGTTGTGGTCAAAAGTGATGTCCGGAAGGGATATTTGCTTTTTAATGACCCAAAACAATGTATTTACTGTATTTTTATTTACTTTATTTACTGTATTTTTAATTAGAGTCCCCCTGTAGTCAATAATTGTATCCCTTATAACTCATCTTTGATCACCAAAATGAAATATATAAATGTTTTTTTCCTTAAAAACAAATTTATTCATGTCTTAAAATATCTTGAATGTAACCCGACACCCTTGCCTCATTTAGTATACGTGGTTCTATGAATATGCAAATGAGCCCCGCCTCCACTCACTCACTCAGCTCAGAGATCCACTGGTTGGCGATCACACGTTGATCTGATTGGTTACAAGGTAGTTTGTGACGTCAGAAACACCAGCGATTTCAAAGCGTGTTTTTGAGACTGTCTTTGGTTGACTGCAGATTTAAGGAGAAAATACTCAGCAATGCTGTTGACTTATGAATTTACACATGGTTTGTCTTAAAGCACATTAAAAACACCACATAGACATATAAACACCATTAAAAGCTGGATTTCCACCACAAGAGAACTTTAAATCATGAAAATATGAGGGAAATATTACATTACAACATATTACAACATTAAACTTGGTTAAGATATTTATCTGACAAAATTATTTGGCAAACTACAGCTATAGGTTTTATTTTACTGTGAAAAAGCACAAGGAAAAAGCATACATTGACTACAACATAATTAATTATTAATATTTAGCTGGTTCTCTCTTGTTCATTATTTCTTTGTTTGAAAGCCTTGCCAAAAATGATGTTGCAATATGGTTACAAAATCTTTAACATATTTTTAAAAATATCTGAATAAAGGGTGAAGACGTCAAGTGTATTTGTAGCTCTTGAGATCTTTTAAAATATTCATCATAGACACTAGAGTTCGTCCGATACAAGATTCTGGATATTTGCACTGATGCCAGTCTCTCGCAGAGTCGTCAATATAATAATATACTCATATACAATAAATATTAACATTTATTATGAAATTTCCCAAATGTAATCTTTACTTCACTGAAATCCTTAAAAAAATTCTGAACTATTTGAACAAAAAATATTAAATGTATATGTTTTATATATTTCAATGTAATCAATTGTAAATGATTATATTATAAAGAACAATTCTAACCCTCTATTATTTATAACAAAAAAGGTATTTTCAGCAGATAGGTTGATCAGTTTGTCTTACAACATCTGGATTTTTGGAGACTCTTTTAATCCTTTTCTAGAGGATAATCTGACTTGGCTCGGCCGAACCGTTTGAATAATGCTGAATAAAGCCTGACTTATGTGGAATTTCTTTATTAAAATCTCCATTGGTTTGTGTACAGAGAGTGCTGGCTTGTCCGTGGGGAAACACATTGTGCAATTGAAAGCAGCTGAGAGAAGTGGGAAGCTTTTGAGAAGCTAAAACAAACAAATTGCTCTGGTTCTTTACAATTATGTAACCATTTCTGTGGCAGCAAAGAGGCAACGAAGGTTTAAAAGACGGGGAGGCTGTGGAGGTCAAGTTCTGGCAGAGTCTCTCTCTCTCTCTCTCTCTCTCTCTCTGGGAAGGAGGCCAAATCCTGTCAGTTCTGGAGGTCTGAAGCCAAGACGACACGGCGAGAAGACAAAAGTGAAATGTTGGACTACATTCCTCCTTACAGGAGACCTTCTGATATCCAGATGTTGAAAGGAGCGTTTTAGTCCGAGCATGTGTGTTTCTTTCTCTCCGTTCCTCATTCCTTACCTCTCTCTGACACTTCTGTACTCGCTCCAAGATCTCCGTCAAATGTTCTCTGCTAGAACTGTGCTTCTCTCTTTTAGCCGTTTGGTTACGAGAACATGGTCAGATTTGTGGCTTTGTGTCTCTAAGCCTCGACAGGACCGTCAAAATGTATTTAAATAAAGTCATTGTTTTATAACAATGATTTACTGTTCAATGCATTTGAAATTCTACGTTTTTGTGGCAACATTTCAACAACAAATTCCCAAATCTTCTTCATTCAAACAAGACCACAACACTGTCGACATGTGAAGTGGTCTATCATAAAACTAATTTAAACAGCATTATGTACGTAACTTTATAATTTGATGAGTAATTAAGTAATAATCAAGTATTTTTATGCTCACAGAGGCTGCGTTTATGCTTTAGGCTACACAAAATATTGTGAAATATTATTACAATTTAAAATAGCTGTTTTCTATGTGAATATATTGTAATCATTCTAATATGATTATTTGAAGCTCAATTATTATCAGTTATCAATGTGGAAAATGTTGTTTGCTGCTTAAAGTTTTGTGAAAACCATATTTTTTCAGTATTATTTTATGAATAAAAATTTCAAAAGAACAGCATTTATTTTAAATAGAAAACTTTTGTAACAATATAAACGTTTTAACTGTCACTTTTGGTAAATTCAATGCGTATTTGCTAACTAAATGTATTGATTAAAAAATAAAATTAGCCCAAACTTATTAATAATAGTGTGTCACGGTTTCCACGGTTTTAAGATGTTCTGTTTTCAACATTAACAATAATCATAAATGTTTCTTGAGCATCAAATCATCATATTAGACAGATTTCTGAAGGATCATGTGACACTGAAGACTGGAGTAATGATGCTGAAAATTCAGCTTTGATCACAGGAATAAAAATAGCTATTTTAAATTGTAATAATATTTCACAATATTACTGTTTTTAATGTATA
The DNA here is from genome assembly GCA_021554675.1 of Leuciscus idus. Classification (NCBI taxonomy): domain Eukaryota; kingdom Metazoa; phylum Chordata; class Actinopteri; order Cypriniformes; family Leuciscidae; genus Leuciscus; species Leuciscus idus. The sequence goes on from CM038627.1 coordinate 39,535,021, forward strand.
TGTGATCAAGTAATGCAGCCTTGGTGAGCAGAAGAGACTGTTTAAGAAACTAAAAAAAAAAAAAAAAAAAACCTTATATATATTTTTTTAAGTTTTAAGTTTTAAGATAAAAGATAAACAGGGTCATTTGGTAGTTTGAATATTATCTTCTGTAAGAAATTCACTGTTAGAAATGACAACCAATACTAAAATATAACACAAACTTTTCATGAATACTAAACCTAATGGTTACACTTTATTTCAATGGTCCATTTTAGACATTCTTCTAACCATAAATAACTTTAGAGTATTAGTAGACTGGTAGGGTTGGGGTAATAAGTTGACATGTAGTTTTAAAGTTACTTAGTCAGTAGAATATATGTTGAGGAGCATCACAATAAAGAGTTAGCAGATATTAAGCAGAGAGTCTACTAATACTATAATGAGAGTAAGTTGACATGTAGTTGCAAAGTTACTTATAGTCAGAAGAATGTCTAAAGTGGACCATTGAAATAAAGTGTAACCTAACTAATTAGTAATCATAAGTCTCTGTACATGTAGTTCAAGTGAACACATACAATAGCAACATTTAAAGAATTAACCCTTTTACTTTTCACAACTTTATCTTAATACAACTGGTGTATAAGCCCCTATGTAAACTTCAAATGTACAGTATGTGTTACGAATATCAAAGAGATCCCGTTTTACAATTTTTCAGTATTACATCATTGATTAACTTTGATTTCAGGCCACAAAACCCCTGATTTGACTACTCATGTCCTGTGGTTATCGTGTGTACATGTCTGCCACCTGTAATACGCTGTCCTGTTTGCAGAGATGAAAGTGTCGGATGTGCTAACCGTGTAATCGGAGGAAGCTCTGTTTCTTCCCCGGGGTCTTTCTGCCCATAACACATGACTATTACAGGACAGCTATTGTGTGCGGGTGTACACACACACACACACACACACACACACACACACACACACACACACGTACAAACGCTCGCTGATGGCAGCTGTCTAACAAACCCACCCCGTTCTCTGTGTGAATTCACGCACCGAAACCAGCATCATCTTGAAAACCTTTCATGGACTCTAAAAATACTCCAAATAATCTTTTCACAAATAAACATTCCTTAAAATAAGGAAAGGAATGGGGCTTTTAAGGCTCAGAATAGATGTGGCTCTTGCCCTGTCTCTTTCATGTCTGAGGAAGCCAGGAACAATCTCATTGTTACATTGTTACATTTCCTTTTCTCCAAGTGAAACCTCAGTAGTTTTCAATATAAGGTCACAAGCAGGACCATTCAACATAATCCGAGATCTTTGTGCCACACGGTCCATTATAAACTGAACGACCACACCTCAAGAGGAGTCCGTAACCTATTATCACACATCTACAGACAGTGAGCTTTATTGAGTTGTGAACAATGCATCTGTATGTTCATGTATTTTGTCAAATGTAAAAGTGTGAGCTGTCCTAATGGAGTAAAGGCAAGGTCTATGTCTCAGTGCCTGTTTACACGTGGTCACTTCATGCGTTTCCTTTTCTCTGAACAGATAGCTATCCGATCATTTAAATCTGATCACTCAACCCACTTCAGGAGACGCATTCCAGACGATACTGGACAAATGCATCTGGTGGTTGAAACCACGTATGTAAATTTGACTCCTCCCATAATGCTAAAAAATAAACGTGTGAGAGCATGTTATAGGCTAGGCTATATGAAATATTATAGACAGATACAGTATGACAGCACTACTGTAACACACATCGCTGCGTGTTGAGTGAATATCTCTACAGCAAGCCGACACGCAGATTGCCGCGAATGGACCTGAAAATAAGTTGAATTAATTTATTTTTTTTGAAAAGTGTTATTTGCTGTTACACTATCGTCCAATACACTGTTAAAAAATTTTTTTTTTTTAAATAAAAAAAAGTATATACAGTATAAACCAATCTAACTAAAAATTGTTAGATACTACACCTTAAAATACTTTGTACCTTAAAATATACTGATACCTACACTGTAAAAAGTGGCAATCAGCAATGGTTACATTTAAACGCTATTTCTACCTGATATTACCCTTAAATTTAGTTTTGTTAGTGTAACCTAATATATTTAGGTTCATTCAGACTTGTTTTATGCACATGTTTTAGGCTACCCTTGTTTTCCCCCAGTGTACACTGACTTATATAGACAGTAATACAGGCTGGCACTTACAACTAATAAAACAACAAAAGAACAAACCCAATTTATATGAAACAATCAAATTGTCACAAAACGAAGGTTTAATGTAATTAAACACCGGACAGCAGAACAGGTAACAACACACACTAAAAGTGACGGAGATCTGAACATGACTGACTGAACAGACGGAACTTAAATACAAACACAGATGACACTGGTTTACGGAACACAGGTGATACAGATGATGATGAGTAACTAAACACAGGTGATACAGCTGAACTAAATGACAGTAACCATAGAAACGATGGAGTGGCGGGAAAAGAACAAAGAAAAACAGGAACCAATCAAAACACAAACTTAAAGTCCAAACAAGCACTGACACGTGACACAAATATGGACTAATGGGAGAAAGAAAAAAAAAATCTTCTTTTTTTTTGTGTAGTCTCTGAATTAATATGATATCATACAATATTCATGCACAATAATTGTAACATAATTTGGATAAGTTTGTTACAGTGTAATTATACATTAAGTAATATTAATTAACAATATGTATTTACTTTAGGGTTAGGTTTAGAGTCAGCTGCATGTAATTATGCATATTTCACTGTTATCACTACAGTAAGTGCATGTGTAACAAGTACACATGTAACAGGGACACTGTAAAATAAAGTGGGTTACACTTCATTTTAAGGTGTTGTTACAGTGTAATTATATATTTAAGTACTGAGTAATTTTAAGCAACTACATGAACTTACTATAGTGTTAAGGTAGGATTAGGGTTTGGTTGAGGGTTATTTGCATGTAATTATGCATAATTTACTGTTATTACTATGGTAAGTACATGTAACATATGTAACAAGGACACTGTAAAATTAAGTATTACTAAGAATGTGTGAAATGTTTAAAATAGTTTGAGATGGAGCTTTACGGGATGTCTCAAATTTCCAAAAATGTCTTCACGTCAACTAAAACAAATGAAATAATTGTTATATTTTAAAGATCTTTATTCAAATTTGACATTACAGTTATTATAGTTGTCACAACAGTGTATGATCTCCTCACAAAAAAAAAAAAAACATTAAAAAAGGTTAATGAATGTGAGGATAAATGATCAATTATGTTTAAATCATGTTTATTCCATGCTATAAAGATTTTTCAGTCATTTAGTCTGTCCATTTTCATTTTAACTGAATATGAATGTTACTCTGAGTTTCAGCCAGTGTAAAACGGTCTCAGTGCATTAAAAGTGTGGGCGTTATTAGAAAAGAACTGCAACCCTGAAAAACAAACATCAAGCCACAGCAGGATTCATCGAGCTCTGCAAGAGTTCACGACTCAGAAGAGAGATAGACGGAGAGAGAAGGTGTGAGCAAGCAAAACTAGCAAAATATCAGAACAACAGGGAATTAAAGATAATGTGATTTGTGGATAAGGGAGTCTAAGAGAGAGAGAGAGAGAGGTTTAACACTATAGACTAAAAGAGCCAAAGAAAGTCCCATATGAATTCGGTGGATGTGAAGTGACATCCCAGCAAGCCCAGCAGTCACACTGAGATCTGACCCAGCACACCCAGGTCACAAAGATCTTCCCTCTCGAGACACAACCCCACCTAACACTGAGAAAAACACACATAGCATGGAGAAGCTGGGGAATTATAGATACAGCCCTTAGTGAAAAGAAGCACTTTAATATACGAGCACTTATTATAAAATCATGTGTCACACCAACTGCAACAATGAGCAATTAAAGACATTTTAAAGATGATTTTAGGCAAAATGGGTAAAAAAAATTATAAATCATATATAAAGTCACTAATAATATGATTTAATGGTTTGTCACTTTTGACCAATAGGTGGCACAGTTACGAAATATAGGTGGTGTGGTCAGAGTGAGGTGACAATGACACACACAAAGTTTGCTGTCAATATGTCATGGCATTTCAGAGATAAAGCCTGAATAGTCATTTTGGCATCACACTTCAACTCTGCTGCTGCGGTATATGAAAACGCTTTCATCTATCAATACAACATCCACAACTTTTAGTCGGCACAGTCAGGAGATGATACAATTCGATTTAGGTTAAAATCGGAAAAACGGTCTAGGAGGAGTTTGAATAAGTAGGTTTTGAATGAAAATCAAGATGGCGGACAGGAAGTTTGGCCAAATATGGCAAACTTGGTATCTATGTTCTCGGCCTGACCCAAGATATTAAGACCAGTTTTATTACAATAGGCACATTTATTCAAAAGTTATTAGCATTTTTGGAAATTTTGTTTTTTGTTTTGAAAAAATTTTACCACAAGGTGGCGCTGCACCTGAAAATTTTGAGTACCTTCAAGGCATGGTGCCGATACGCTTATGCGTTCATAAAGTATAGTATTTTATATCACAATACTGTATTGAAGTCAATGGCAATTTCATGTTTTGTTCTATTATAGCGCCAACAAGAGGCACAATCCCACCATTTTTTTAATGTGTCCTCAGATTGAGCCCATACATGTGTGTGTCAAATTTTGTTAAACTTTTTCATTTCGTTTTGGAGTTATGGATATTTATATGTATAAATACATAAAAAAATTACCCACACCTGACTTTGTTTGCATTTTCTTGCCACTTACTATTAATATTTTGACACTTGGGCATTAGCATTATGCCAACGACCTATATTTCCAAACTTCTGACGCTGGTTTCGTCTTGATCGCTCTAATGCTGCGTTCACACCGGACGCGAATAGCACGTCAAATTCGCGCCTGCCGCGTCTAGTTTGACGCTTGACCACTTTGTGTTAATTTGCGTGTCAAGAGCGAAATTGAAGCGTGTAAAAACAAAAGTTTGAAGCGAAATTTACGCGCGTCAGAGGCGAAAGTTTCGAAACCCGTTGGCGGCCATCTTTTTTAGATGTTTATCGAGCATTAGCATTAGCATTAATCGAGAGAGTCACCGCTCGTATATGCTCTGGAGAGCAGAAACAGCTGCGTAGGGGACATCGTCGCTGTACTTGGGTCCACCAGACCCTCCGGAGGGTTTCAGGAGTTTCACAATTTGCTCCAGGAGCTAGGTTTGGTGGACCTAACGGTGAGGACGCTGACGAGGACAGCGTAGGCCGTAAGGCCTCGGCCTCGAGTGGTCGCTGCCTGACGAGCCCGCGCTCTACAGCCCGGCGCGAGGTTCACCCTCGCCCGCACCCACCTAATCTGTCATTTATTTTTGTTTTGATAATAAATGGAGCCAGCCTCCAAAAGTGAAACCTGTCCTGTGATTTTTGTTTTTATACACTAAATTGTGTTTGTTGTCTTTACATTAGAATAATTATGTTTCATATAATCTAGAATAGATATGGAATAAATAGCATTCAATACAAAATGAGCATCTCTCATATATTGAAATCGAGTTTTTATGTGAAAGATTTGCTTTGTTGTGCATTTTAGTCATATTACAAAATAATTGATTGAGGCCAAACATAAAATAACATTATAAACTGTCACTTCACCACGTGACAGCAGCAAGCAGGCTCCTGATTGGTTAACGCAGCGCGAATTGACGCAGAAGTTCAGATTTTTCAACTCGGGCGGCAGACGCGAATTTGCGTCAAACGCGTGAATGCACAAATAGCACTAATAAAATCATTCGCGCTTAACGCGCCAGACGCTCAATTCGCGCTATTCGCGCGAACGAGGCGTATTCGCGTCTACCGCGCCGCGCTCTACGCCTCATTCGCGCCGCAGGAACTTTTTACGCGCGTAACGCGTCTTTGCATTGACTTAACATTGAAATCACTCGCGCCTGACGCGCTATTCGCGTCCGGTGTGAACGCACCATAACGGTTTTGAAGAAATTGGCAAATGTTTTTTTAAGCGCTAAATCACAACGCTGCACAAACCGTAAGGCAAAACCTAGCATGTTTGGTATCGTTGGACTCTGCAAGGATTCAGGAATCTAAGGAGATGACTCCCGTGAAAATAAGTCAACCACACCCAGAGTTATAAGCATTTGAAAATTTAATTTTACCACTAGGTGGCGCTGGTTCAAAACTTATCATGCTCCTTCAGGGCATCGTACTGATTACCCTTACCGAGTTTCCAAATGATACGTTTATAAAATACAGCATTTTAGTACAAAATTCTAAATGGCTGATGGCCAAGATGGCCGATATGGGAAAATTTAATATCATTCGACTCGGCATGATGCCCCAAATCTATCGAGACCACTTTTATGATTTTTGGACAAACCGTTCAGAAGTTATGAGCAAAAATAGCCATTTTTCGTATATCCGGACCAGTAGGTGGCACTGCGCTGAAACACAGCATGTTGCCTCAGGTCATACTTATGATGAAATGTTCCAAGTTTGGTCTGAATGTGATAAAGTGTTGCGGAGATACAGCCTTAAGTCTGTTTTCGCAAGCGCTACGTAACACTAGCTTGCGCGGTATTCGAGAACGGTTTGACGAATCAACTTGAATTCCACAACTTTTTGTTGGCATGGTCTGAAGATGATCTGGTTAAATATTCATGAAAATCAGAGAAACCGTCTAGGACGAGTTAGAAAAAGTAGGTTTTTTAAAAAATTCTAAATGGCGGAAAATTTTGTTTCTAGCCCGTATGGTTCAAAAGGTATTAGCATAAACATGAGTGAAACTTTGAAGAGTTGGTGGCGCTAGAGGGATTGAGCTAGAGACTCCAAATTTGCTATGGTGACAGTTCAGACTATCCTCTATCTGTGTGCCAAATTTCATAACTTTCCCGCAAGCGGTTCTATGGGCTGCCACAGACTTCCATGGCAGAAGAAGAAGAAGAAGATTCTTCTAAATGTTTTCAGAGACTTAATTGCATGTTAGTTACAATAAATAAATAAATAAATAAATACATAAATAGTTTTGTTATAGTTTCAATTTATATTAAAGTCCCCCTGTAGTCAATAATTATATCCTTTAAAACTCATCTTTGATCACCAAAATTACATATTTAAAAGTTTTTTTCCTTGGAAAACAATGTCTTCATGCCTTTAAATATCTTGAATGTAACACCCTTGCCTCATTTAGTATACGCGGTTCTACGAATATGCAAATGAGCCCCGCCTCCACTCACTCACTCAGCTCAGAGATCCACTGGTTGACGATCACACGTTGATCTGATTGGTTACAAGGTAGTTTGTGACGTCAGAAACACCAGCGATTTCAAAGCGTGTTTTTGAGACTGTCTTTGGTTCACTGCAGTTTTAAGGAGGAAATACTCAGCAATGCTGTCGACTTATGAATTTACACATGGTTTGTCTTAAAGCATATTAAAAACACCACAAACTTGATTTTCACCACAGGGAGACTTTAAATAAAGTTAGTTAAACCGAAGAGTGCTTCTTTTGAGCCACTTAAGTTGAGCTTAAGTACATATTTACATGTAATGTCATAATTAGCCTAATTCTATTGTCTTTGACATAATGGTTAAAGTGCTGAATCTGCTGAAAAACATTTATTGTAAACTAAAATATATTAATTTTAAATGTAATATTGAATAACACACTACTTCAAATTATAATCAAGTGTTTGTGCTTTAGTATGTTAGGCAACACATCTAAATAAGTGTACTTCTTTAAAGTATGACAAAAGATTGTGAAAACATTTACATTAAACCATCGACCAAAATTGACATTGTTTAGTTGTTTTGCCTGTAGCTCGAAATTAGCCTGTGTGCATTCCGACTCATTTTACCAGCACTGGTCACATAAATTGAACTTCTGTTACATTTGTTCAATTTCTCAGTCATGACTGTGTGCCTGTACCATGCCAACTTTGCTCCCACATACAAACCTGTTTTATTGTTTCACACATACAAAAATATACTGCTCTTCAGCCCTCTTCACGACCAAAGTGTCAGGGACATTTCCTGCTCAAGACACCTCCAATCCCAGCACACATCATGTCATCAATCGCCCCTCACCCTTCGCTCCACACACACACACACACTCCACACCCTGCGCTCTTCCTGCTGTCCAGCTGCCGGCTCCACGGCCCGGGTCCAGGTTGGTCCTCCATTTGGTGGTAATCAGGTGGAGAGCAGGAGTCCCACATCCTGTTCACTCCTCCTGATTAACAGCAGTGAACTCCCACAAATTTGCCAAATTCCTTCAGCTGTCAAGTCCTCCACCCCAGACGGTTGACCGGAGGCTTGATGAATGCACTTGTGTTCTGTGAGTGCCAGACCCAGACCTCCTCTTCTTTGTGTTACCTGATCTTGGAAGGGAAGGAGAAATCAAGCAGAAATGTGGTAAAGAAAGGGCGAACCGACAGGGAAAGTAACAGCATCCAGGCCACATCACTCTCTCAACATTTCTGATTTATGACATTCCAGGCTCTATTTATATTCATGAGCAGGCATGGCAGCGGACTAGCTCTCATTCCACAGCTTCAAGTTCCCTTGCCGTACTTCCAGGAATCCCTGCCATTCCCGTGCAGCGTTTCTGTTTATCCTGATCAAGGATAGGGCCCACACATAGACTCATTCTTTAACAGGTATTGAGCTAATAGACTACCAAAAAGCTAGTACACTCTAAAAAATCTTGGGTTCTTTTTTGGGGTTCTTTTTTTCAGTGTTTGGCTAGTTTTTGTGTTAACCAGCTCCTGGGTTAAACGTAACAACCCAGGGGTTGAGTTATTTATCATGATCTCTTCAGGAGAGAGCAGTTCTCAGCTCAGTCAAATTGGTGCATGTGTTCCGTAAAATACAGGTTTCTATAAATTCGTTTTCTGCAAAGCAACATACAGGGACGCGATGTGAGTCACCTAAACGGACGGTGTCGCATCTGTTCTTCTTTTCGCGTGGTGGAAACGCATGATGCCTTGCATAAAATTGTATATAAAATATGTTCTCAGAACTGTACACTGTTTGTTTATGGACATGTTATGGAGCCAGTCGCCACATATTTCGGTTACGAGTGAAACGCAGGGCGGCGGTCTGAAGTTAGAAGTTCCCCCGATGAACACGACACAAGCTCCGGCTCGAGATCCAACGCTGTTACGGTGGAGACGAGACAACAGAGACTGGTCCATTACACTTCAATTACTTCTAAAGGTTACATTTTTTACTTCTAATATTTGTTAAACAATCTTAAATGTAGGCAATATGTATTAAAAACAATAAAGATATGATATACTGTAAAATATGATAGAAAATAAAGGAATTATCATGCAAACCAGTTGAAGTTAATCTGTAATTATTAATTAATGTTTGAAGTAAAAAATAAAATAAAATAAAAACTAATATTATAGTAAAAATGAATCAACAAATTATATTGTGTTAAATCAACCCATTATGCTGGGTTAAATAAGCAACTCAATTTGCTGGGTAAAATTAACCCAACGTGTTCTGTCCTATACTTACCCAACCCTTAGGTTGAAAACAACCCAAATTGGGTGGTTTTTAACCCAGTTTCTTTTTCTTTTTTTTTTCTTTTTTTTGAGTGTAGTCCTCATCTTAGGCTAAACACAACAAAATCAACTCTACTTCAGCCAATTTCAATGTCGCTGTTGTGTTTAACCCCAGTAAAACTGAATAAAAGTAGAAGACTCCCAGTTAAACATTGGGCCTGTCCCAATACCTACACTTGCAATCTTGGCCACTTGAGAAAGCATGCTTGCAACATGAAGTAAGAGCACAAAACTGTCTCAGGTCTGATAAATGTCAAAGCTCAGTGCCCTTTATGCCCAGTACACATTGTATGATTTTAGTCTGTCCCAGACAAAAGATGACCAAACGTGGTGATTTCTGTGGTCGTGGCTCCTAAACGCTGGTCCTACATCCTAGTGTTTTGAGACCAAAGATAGCCTTCGACAGTGTTATAAATTTAGCATGATCATCTCACAGTGTGCTTGCTGCTACGACCAACATCTACTGACTAGCCAATAAAAATGCAGCATGAAATGACGGTTTAATACTGTAAATGCGACATGGTGCTAAAACTTAAAATATTTACCTCAAGCTCCATTTGCAAAATTGTCATGCCAAGTTGTCCTCTTTTCCCTAACCATGACCATATTCTCCTCTTTCGCTTCCTCCTCTTTTTTCCAGCGCACATAAAAACCACAATTGCCAAAGTGTGATTCATCTTGCTCTATTTGTTTACCACTAGCACATGCTGATGACGCTTTATTCTTCTGTATTAACTTGTGTCATAGCCTACGATTCAATCGGTGTCATCATCATACAGTCTACATACATTTCGTACCCAAGTTTATTAGATCCATGTTGCACAGTGAGAATTGCAATGATCTTACAGGATTGCCGAAATCACAGTTTGTGACAGGCATAATGCCCGCTAAATCCACACTATCTCTAATACTGCATCGGTGCAGTTTTTGAGGCTAAGCGTATCCCATCATTCATCATGTTCAGGAACTCAAGTGGCCTGAAATTGCAAGATGTCAAGAAAATATTTCCAAGTGTAATTTAAATGACTTAGACATGACTTATAAGTGGAAGTGGCCTGTGGAAGCGCTTCTATGATGGTGCAAGACGTCATCATAGAGCGGTGCCATGTGGAGTTACAGGGACATTCACCCCAGAGGAATCTGTGGCTGAGTGACTCGCTCAAGGACACAGTGGTGACGGTTTATGGATCATGATGGTTCATGGTTCATGGATCATGACGGTTTCAAACCTGCAACCTTAGCCTGGACGTTTAGCCACAATTCTCCACCAACCCCATTGAACTAGATCCTGGCAGATGCTGAAGCTCAATTGAACAGTGTTGATCAAGTCATATCAAGTTATAGAGAGTTTCAAAAGTAAAATAGTAATTTAAGACACCATTCAACAACAATAACAACAACAACAACAGCTTGTTCCTCACGTGATACATAATTTTGGCATTTCTACGTCATTGCACATGCGCAGTAGGGATGGGCGATATCTTATCGTTTGCGATATACCGGTAAAAATTCTCCTCACGATAAGAATTAGTCTTCCTGTGATGATAACGATAAATCCTAGTTGATGATGTATTTCTGTTCGGGACCCATTCGCAGTTCACATGCAGCGCGAAAACAACTATGGTGGAAGGCGAACATGACGCTGAGGCGGAGTTAATCGCTGAACGAGGAACTACCTCTACAATCTGGATGGGGTACACACAGATATATTGAGAGTTTTGCTCTCCGTCAAGCGATCCGTAAAGCGCACTATTTCAGTTCATCCCAATGAATGCACAGTGTATTTGACACACGGTAAACACTAGTGTGAGATGCAGAACTCACCACCGAGTTCATTTGGAATTATTCAGCCATTATGAGCAAGCAGAAACTAATGTGCAAAAAGCTCATTGGCTGCCGCTCACCTATTTCTGTCCGTTTTGATATCAGCAAATAAGTTCGAGCGAACGTAGACAACGTGATTAATATTCATGAACCCAGCAGCTCATCAATCCTTAGTGCGTTGTATATTGTTATTAGTAGTAGAATTTGTAGTAGTAGTATTATCTCATCTTAGTATTATTGTAAGTTCTCATTAAATTATGCTTGATTTTTTGCACTCTCTTGTAATTTTGTAACCTATCTAAAGACATGGTAGGGTTTGTTACTTTTGCTGTTTGCACAATTTTTTGCCACTGTTTGCACCATGAGAGTATGAATAAATAAATTGTCCAGTACAGTTGCACTATTTAAACATCTGCACTTTTACAGAAGAAACATATATCTGCAACTTTTCCATTTCTGCAACTGGTGTTTGGATTTTTACTGTTTTTTAAATATTTGATGTAATTGGTATTGTAAGAGCCTATTTGATGATGGGTACGTGTTACTTTAGATTAATGTTTGGGTTTCTGAGGCTCTCAAGAATGCATGGAGACATCACTTGTAGCCAAAAACAGTGGTGAATGTTACTATATTTATATCGTCATTGATGTCGTTATCGCAATATCTGGTAGAAAATATATTGTGATATATTTTAAAGTCCATATTGCCCATCCCTAAAGCGCAGGACTTTCCCGTTCCAGTTTCGGTTTTCAATCCGATCAAGTGTTTACATGTCCTCTCAATCGGATTAGAAAATGTTTAAACCACCCTTACAATACGAATAAAATTTTAATCGGATTTGGCCAATTGATTCTTATTGAGATGGCTACTCTTTTATTTTGACTGTGCTAGTAGTCTGATTACAATCAGATTATTAGGGTCCATGTAAAGACAGCTAGTAATGCTTGTGGTCACCCATAATGTCTTCATGCCTAAGGTTTATACAGATATGCAGGTTTTCACATTTTCATATTCAGTCTTTGTGTCTAGCTCACTCTATGTTCATTTCAATCATGAAAACTCTCAGAATAGTTTTAGCATGTTTTGACAAAGTGATCGTCACGGCCAAGAAGGACAGCTCTGGCGTCACACACACACACACACACACACACACACACACACACACACACACACACACACACACACATACACACACACACACACACACACACACACACACATAATCATTTTCCTCTCCACTGCTTCCACTGTTCCACACGCAATTCTGGCAGCACACAGACATTATCCAAACCCCACACTCCCCTTCAGTTCACCCTCCAGACAACACATACATTTACACGACCAGCATTCTGTTTTTTGTTTGTTACATTTCATTTTGTTGTTTTCTATCGGTCTTCATGGGTAAAAGTTGTGTCGGCTGACCAGAACCAAGCAGTGGCGGCCTATTATGATGTCATCTACAGTAACTGAGCCGCGCCAGTAGCCAACGAGTCCATTTTGGTTTTGAGTATCTTTTAACAGAAAGGGAATGTTTAAAGTTGACATGAAATCAAAATTGACCCTATTTACTTTGTTAGCGCATATTACTAGTCTTGTGGTGAACAATTAATCCGTGCAAGTGAATACACAGAAAAAAATTATTTGCCGTGGTAATCTTTAATCAAAATCTGAAAAGTTACTTCCGGTCTGGAATGGCGTTCCTTTTCGTATGACGTCAGTTTGACGGCTTGGGTTGAAAACGCTTAACCACTCCCCTCAAACCCTTAAACCGTTAGTCTGCTATGAGAAGAGATGGAGAGGAGGAGCGCTAGAGTAAAACCCTGCCCTCTGTTCAGTATTCCCTTTCACTTGGAAATACGTCACAACACTGGAGAAAAGTTGTTTGCACACTTCCGGTTCACGGAGACTTGGTTTTATGATGTTGTGACTGTCCAAAGAGGGGATATGTATGTGCTTTATGTGTATTTTTTTTGAATGGATATGACAATGTTAATGTATTTGGTCTTGGTGGACTAGATCTGTAAGATATGTTGCTGCTGCATGAATAGACATACATAAATCCCGTATCAGATCTAGGCAGGTGGAGCTGGGGAAGGTGGAGGGGTTTAGAGGAACTGTGATAGCCTACACAGCAAACACTGAACCAGACTATTTAAATGTTGAGAAAGCAATCTCATTGGCTGCAGGATGAGCAGAGGCCAATCAGCTTGTGCCCTGCAGTAATGATGTGATTGCTTGCAGATAGCTATCAGTCTACACCATCTAGAGTTTCATGACTGAACTAGATATTTCATCTTAGCTGAGAATGTGTGAGGCTTTTTGTTATTACCCTTGTGCTATTTGTTTTGCATGTTCATGCAAAGTCATTAATTACTGTGGTGCACGTGATGCTTTATGAATTTCCAGTGTGGTAACACCAGTATGTACACGTATTCAACTGCCAAACACTCAACGCTCAAACTGCCATTACACCATTACACATGTTTTATGTCTCCCTCATCTAACACACCTGACTGAACTCATTAGCTCATCATTACAGACTTCAAGTCTTCGATTGGGTGTGTCCGATAAGGGAAAATGTTTGGGATGCTTGAGAAGCACTGGAGATGAACAATTTTCATCCAGGACCAGCTAAATATGTTGATCAAGCTACTTTGCAAAATCACGGCCAGTCCATGTGTTCAGTGTGATTAATACACATCTGGGCTAATGCTCACACTCTGCAGCTTAAAGGTTTACATGCATTCCTGGTGTCCGTGTGCCAGGATGTGTCTCGGTGTGTCAGGATGTGGAGCAAGAGTTGCACTCTTCCTTCCTGACTGATGAGCAGACACATACGCAGAAAAATACTCCCATCCATCTACTATGACACCAAAGCACCCTAGGGAACCCACCACACCTTCTCCTTATCTCTCTTCAGAAAGAAGAACTCAGTGCTGATATTACTTCACCTGCAGGTTCTACGGTTTGCATGCAATATCTCATATTGTAACAATTCAGTATCATTACATTTATGTATTTATTATTGTGCAATATGTAAAGGTTTGGTTGCTATACAGCGACTATTCACTTTAACTTCACTTAAACTAATTTAATACCTATTCTCTATTGTGCATAATTCACTGATGTTACTCCAAATAAATATTTATATTTAGATATATAATAACTTCTGTTATCCTTTTTTGAGTGATTTTTCACACCTTTCCATCTAACCTTCTGTCAGAGAAAGAAACTTTTCAAGATCCAATAAATTCCAGACAACATAGTTTTCCAAAATATGTAACATTATGGAAGTCCAGAATTTTTTTTTTTTAAATACACCGGGCCAGCAGCCATCGGGTCCATTTTGGTTTCGAGCATCTTTTCGAGTATCAAAATATGTAACAATATGGAAGTCCAGAAAAAAAAAATTATAAACTTTGTTTTATGTTGCAATCTGGCAAACAATTTATATCAAATGCCTAAGACTTGCTGAAAAGATTTATTTATTTATTAATTTTTATCCTGCTGCAATAGAATTAAGCTGTAAATGTAATATGTAAAACTAAAACCACAATTGCACAACACAGGTAATAAAATGGTCCTAAAGAAAAACCATCTTTTCAGTGTAACAACACGCACCCTTATGGCAAAAGTCCATCTCAACATTTCCCTGCCTCTAAAAACACACAGCGTCATTTTCACAAACCACACTGAGCTCCAGACCAAACACAGACAGGAGTGAAAAAGTGACAAATTGAGTGTGTACGGCGAGCACTGCTATTATGTGTCTAATGGGGGCAGAAAACGTGCCAGGACATTTCAGAGGCATCAACTTGAGCTCAGATTTACGCTTCTCTTCCTGTTCGTCATGGTCAGTGACCTCAGAGCCAGCGGTTATAAAAAGACAGATACGTTTCCCACAAGCTGGCACTATGGTCTGTGTCAAACACAGGTGAATTTAGCAGTGTGTAAACAGTTCAGACCTTCATGACATCATCACTTTTTTTTTTATTGTGAATCCCATGAAATTGAAAACTTCAACAGCACAGATTCAAATATATATATATATATTATTATTATTTAAAAAAATTATGTTAAAATATATATTTGAATCAAAATGGAAATATGTGTGGACAGTATGAAACATTTAAACCATTAAATCAACTACTTTTTTTTTTTTTAAGAAAGAACCCAAAATGCATGTATGAAAAACACATGTTGTTTAGAATATGTACCACATTATGTATCAGAAAAATAGCAGTTCTTTCTAATTAATCTTACTGCATTTTTTCTTAAAGAGAACATATTTACTAAATGCTTATTTTTTGCCATTTATGTGTATAGTACATCAAAAACTTCTTTTTTTTTTCTTTTTTTTTTTCAATATGAGATGGAAAGAAAGAGAGAGTCTTTTACACTTTCAGCACAATTTCCTCTCTATTTCCTCCCTGTAGACCAGCGTCTGCAAAATGTGCAGAGTAGGAATTTTGTGCAGCGGTGGCTGCGAGAGCTGCCAACATGAAGGAAAAGACAAAGAATGATACAAAGAGAACGAGAAGGACCGACGTGTGAGAGAGAAAGAGATGCATGACGAATATTCCCTCTTTCCAAAAAAACCAGTGGATGGACTTATAGCAGCAAAACCTCAGTTTTCCTCCTTTGACTCCTTTTCCTCGTGTTCCTGGAAGGCTGGATCGCTCAGTGGAATATGAGCCACACGCAGGGCCACATATGCATCCTGTCCTAGACCTGCCGGCGCGCTGATGATCCCAGACCAGCTGGGCCGTTCCCTCATGAATGCTCAGACTCTGAGTTTAAAGAGCTGAAACTGACCGCAGAGCAGTGCCAACCCTCCACCACACATACCTGCGTAGATTTGCCCAGAGTTATATATGTATTTTAGGTTACGGTAATTTACAGTCTGGAAGGATCGTTGGATTGTCATGATTCTGTGGCAGGACAGCGTGGAGGGAAATGTGCTATACGAGACGTTTTGAGAAATGAGTTATGAAAGAAGAAGTGAGTGTTATAGACTCTACAGGCTATAATCAGGTCATTCAATATGAGATTTAAAAAAAAAAAAAAGGTTGACATTTTTATTGTATCTTTAACTACTGAGTACTTACATAAAAAAAAAAAAATGTGCTGGGTGATTTAATCGCATCCAAAATAAAAGGTTGTGTTTACATAATATATGTGTGTGTACTATGTATAATTATTTTGTATATATAAATACACACACATGCATGTATATATATTTAAGAAATATTTGTATGTATATATGTATATATATATATATAAATATTTTATATATAAACATTTTTCTTAAAAATATAAATGCATGTGTGTGTATTTATATATACAAAATAATTATACACAGTACACACACATATATTATGTAAACAAACTTTTATTTTGGATGTGATTAATCGCGATTAATCGTTGCCCAGCACTAATAAAAAAATATTTTAAGGAACAATGTAATAATTGTGTTGAACTTGAAAGTTATTTTGCAAAACACTTGTGCTGCTACTGTTGTGGATATGGTTAAGTTTAGGACCGGTTTGGTGGTATGGGTAGGTTTAAGGGTGGGTTATGGTGTAAGAGAAGGGTCAACAGAGTAATTATAGATTTAATTACAGACATTGAGGTAGCACTTCATTTTACAGTCCTGTTCTACATGTACATACTACATACTTATTATAGTAATTGGGTAATAACTGGGTAATAACCAGGTACTAACCCTAAACCTGACCTTAGCCCATGTAGTTACGTTATATTACCCAATACTTTCTTAGGTAGTAAGTACACTGTAAGTACACGTATGTTTACATACTGTAAGATAAAGTGGGTTACACTTTATATATAATGTTTCATTGTTACAGTGTAATTATATATTTGAGTACTGAGTAATAACAATTAACTTCATGTACTTACTATAGTGTTAGGGTAGGATTAGGGTTTGGTTGAGGGGTAGTTGCATGTAATTATGCAAAATGTACTGTTATGACTGTGGTAATTACATGTAACATATATAACATGGACACTGTAAAATAAAGTGTTACCATAAAGTGCAACTGAAATTGATTACAGCTGTAAATACTATGTGCATACACTTATTGTGAACATAGTCTAAAAACATGCATGTCACAATAAGTTGCTAGGGCATTAAATAAATGTTTTAACATATATTTAGAAGGTGTGTTCGTTTGAAATTGAGCATATTTGCCATGACATTATGTTGTATGTCTGTATGGTAGGCAGTGTATTTGGCAAGTTTTTGGCAAATAATTTTTGGCAAATTCATAGGTGTTCGAAAAATGTATTGTGTGAATCATTTATACCAAACTGTAAATGTTATTTGAAAATGACTCCCAATCCTAGTAACTGTAACCTTATTACATGTTTTGGGAAATACGTGTTTCCTTGTGTGGCATAAAAGCCCTCTTGACGTTATAACTCAGCACTGTGACTCAGGAACCCGGCGAGAAGGCCTTTGGTGATGGGGTCGTTCCTCTCGTCTGCTGAGGTGTCAGGAAAAACAGTTCTGAAGTGCTTTAAAACTTCTGGCTCTTCCTGGCACACCCAGGAGATAACAAGCCTTTCGAGCGTGTGTGCGTTTGAGTAGTATTCATGAGTGTATGTGTTTGTGTTTGGACTACTTTAAGGTTGTTCACTGACAAATACTTGGAGCTCAAGGACGTGTTTACCTGCCCTTGTAGTGTCGGCGCTTAAGATAATGTTATTGTGTGTTAACCTTGAAAAACCAATAGACTGCATCCTTGCTCTTGACACATTAGAGAGTGACTGTAATCAATTTCAGTTGTTTGTAAAGGGCAAAGGTTATCATATTATAACCTCTATTCACTCTTGAGCAGTTTACGATTAGAAAAGCAATCATCTAACTTGTTTTTCGCTGTTATCAAGGAATAAACCAAGTGTAAAATGTGCAGGACCGCTTTAAATAGTCTCTTGGAGTGAAGCTTATTTGGTCTTTAACACAGGAAGCTCTGCCTTGTGAGAGTAGGAGAGAACGGCCCCTCTAAACTCCAGGAAATGGGCCTTCAGGACGGCCAATCTTCCCCGGCACAGGGTCACAGGCACTTAACCACTGTCTACTGCTGCGCTCCTGCGGGACAGGGTTCGGATTTTCAGTTTCAGGGAACGAGATTTCACTCTCTCTGTCTCTGAACTAAATAGAATAGTTTAACAGTAGTAGTAGTAATAGCAGTGGAAATAATATCAGTATTAGTAATCATAGTACTAAAAGAAGTAGTTGTACAAGCATTGGTAGAAAGAGTAGTAGTAGTAACAACAGAAGTAGCAATACTAGTGGTGGTGGTAGTAGTAGTAGTAGTGGTAGTTTTAATAACAGCTGTAGTAATTTAACTAAAAGTAGTAGTACAAGCGATCATAGTAATAACAGTAGTAGTAATAGTAGTTGAAGTGATAATAGCAGTTGTAATTTAACTAAAATAAATAGTAGTAGCAATACCAGAGGCAGTGATAACAGTAGTAAAACTACTAGTAGTAAAAACAGTAGTGATAGTACTGGTGGTCATAATGTTGGTAGTAATGATAGTTTTAATAGCAGTATTTGTTATTGAGCAAAAGTTGTAGTAGTAAAAGCAATGGGAGTAATAACAGTAGTATTAATAGTAGTTTTAATAACAGCAGTGGTTCATTTAACTAAAAGAAATAGTCATAGCAATACCTGAGGTAGTGATAACAGTAGTAACAATAGTAGTAATACTAGTAGCAGTAAAAACAGTAGTAGTAATAGTAATGGTGGTAATAATAGGGGTAGTAATAGTAGTTGTAAAAGCAGTATTTGTTATTGAACTAAAGTAGTAGTAGTAGTAGTAGTAGTAGTAGTAGTACAATCAATGGTAGTAATAACAGTAGTAATAGTAGTTAAAGTAATATTAGTTTTAATAACAGCAGTAGTTGTAATTTAAGTAAAATAAATAGTAGTAGAAATAGCAGAGGTAGTGATAACAGTAGTAAGTAGCGATACTAGTTGTAAAAACAGAAGTAGTAACAGAAATGGTTGTAATAATAATGGTAGTTATAAAAGTGTTAATAACAGCAATAGTAAAGGTACAACTAAACAACGAAAGGTATAGCAGTACAAGCAATGGTAGTGACAGTAGAAGTAGTAACAATAGTAGTAGTAAGAGAAGTGGTAGAAAAACAGAAGTAGCAATATTAATTTTGATAGTAGTAGTGGCAGTAATAGTAGTTTTAATAATGCATTTATTCATTCAACTAAAATTTGTATTAGTACAAGGTAGTAATAGTAGTAATAGTAATAGTAGTAGTAGTAGTAGTAGTAGTAGTAGTGGTAACAGAAAAAGCAGTAAAAGTGAAGTAGTAATAGAGGTGATTGTAATAGTAGGTTTAATAACAGCAGTAGTTGTAATTAATCTGAAAGTAGTAGCAGATGTACTAATAGTACTGGTTATAGCAGTAGTTGTAACAGGACTAAAAGTGGTAGTAGTAATTCTAGTAATAGTTTTGATAACATTATACGGTAACACTTTATTTTACAGTGACCTTGTTACACGTTACTTGTAGTTACTGTAGTAATAACTATAAAGTATCCATAATTACATGCAATTAACCCTAAACAAACCCTATTCCTAATCCTAACCTATAGTAAGTACATGTACTTAATTATTAATACTTAAATGTATAATTGCACTGTAACACAGACACCTTAAAAAAAGCATGACCTAGTACTAATAGTTGTATAGTAGTAAAAGCAAGTAGTGGTAGAAATGGCAGCAGTCTTTATATTACTAAGGGTAGTGGTAGTAGTTGTAGGAGTAGTAGTAAATAACAATGGTAGTAATAGTAGTTTTAGTAATAACTATAAGTAGTAGATATAGTTGTAGCAATAGCAATAGTAGAAAAACTAGAGGTATAGTAGTAGAAGTAATAGTAGAAGTCTTAGTAATAGTACAAGCAGTTGTTATAGGTATAACATGAGTAACAGTATCAGTTGCTCCCCCACACCTAATGTTTGAGAGTGATGGTTCCAATATAGGAATATTGTGCCTTATTATAGAAGTATCTTCTTTTTATTGTAATCTTATATGATTAAGTCTATACATGTACAGTCTCCCAGTCTGTGAATGATCACAAAACAAGCATGAATTACTAAATATTTCAACAAAGACGTTTCCATAAATCTGATTCAGGGAGTGTTGATCTTCAGGAGTCGCTAGTGCTTTTCCAGTTTTTCACTGTGACAGCATCTTTTAACAATCTGTGATTGTTATCTCTTTAATTGCTCAACACCAACTGGATGTTTCCCTCCAACATGTTGTTTTTCCAGAACTGTTAAGTGGTTTCTAAAAACAAACATAATCTGAAATATCCTCTGCGGCCAAGATTGTCTGCACTGTTATTACTTCTTTTCAACCACCAAACTTGTTTAGATGAGTATGAGGTTTCATAGTACCTCCAGCGCTTTTGTCATAACCTTCTCTCTTTCTCTCTCTCTCTCTCCTTTTCCCTTGTAATGGGCCAGAACATGATTTGTCTAAAGTGTGGATGGAAAGGTGCGGCACCATCCAGCTATGATTTATGAAGTCATTACTGATGATTCCTCTCAATTAATTCATTCTAAACACAAATTGCCTTGGTAGCAGACCACACCTGATTACACCGTCTCTCTCTTTAACTGAGGACAAAGCCCAAAGTCTGTCATCTTTTATGTGAACACTTAGCGTATGCCTTTCAAAGTATACTCCATTTGATAGCGTGCACAAACACACTCGGTTTAAGGTTAAGGTAACCTTCAATTGATTTCGATGAGTCAATAGATGCGAAAGGTATAGTTGTCATCATGAAATTATACATTAAGGTATAATTGTCATTATGACATATACTGTATGGTTTTTATACAGACATATACGGTATGATAAAAAAAAAATAGGTTACACTTTATTTCGATAATCCACTTTAGACATTCTACTAATTAAAAGTAACTTTGCAACTACATGTCAGCTACCTCTCATTAGAGTATTAGTAGACTGTTAGGTTAGATTTTGGGTTAGTAGAATAAGTTGACATGTAGTTGTAAAGTTACTTATAGTCAGCAAAATGTCTAAAGTTGACCATCAAAATAAAGTATTAGCAGATATTAAGCAGAGAGTCTACTAATACTCTAATGACAGTTAGTTGACATGTAGTTGCAAAGTTACTTATAGTTAGTAGAATGTTTAAAGTGGACTATCGAAATAAAGCGCAACCTAATTTTATTTACATTACACTATTTAGACATATTTGAGCACCTAAGCCAACCCCTCACTGGCTATTTTTTCAATATAAAACTCATGTCATAATAAGCAAATACAACTACAGTCACAATTTATTAAAGATTCACAAATAAGACTGATTGACAACAGTCTTTTTCCAGTGAATATCACCTCCATCAGCCCTTGTTCCCTCTTCCAAACCTCAGCCTAAGTCACATGTTAGTCCCTGTAATTCCTCAAAGCCACCACAACCTTCCCGGACTGCCATTAGCGGAGCTATTCGTGTCATTAGACAGAGGGCCATGGGCTAATCCGCTCGGATGCCAGTATAAACTCAGCTTTGTCTGAAAATGAAAGTCGCCTGTGACGGACACATTGAAGCCCTGAGAGCCCCGTGTGGCTCGTACTTACAGCAGATCTGCCCTCTCAAGGATTCATCACAGCGGCTTTGAGGTGTGGCGCAATTTCCATTTTCAACACGGCCTCCTTGATGTTCCTTCACAAAATGTCTCATATGGCTAATGATGTGCTGATGAAAGAGTGTATTATACGCATTGAGCGGGGACTGAGGTCTGGAGCTAAAAAAGGATGCTAATGTAACCCGATGCCCTGAACTCTTTAAACTGGTGCGAGGTGTGACAGCAGAACAAGCACCCCTGTGTGTGTACCTGGGCCTCTGGTGAACGGCCTCACCTGTCCACGTGTGTAACACAAGCTGAGATCTGTCAAGCAAAAGACCTTTGTTTACAATAGTCCAATGTTCACATACCAGTGGTTTGCATAAGACACGCTGACAAAAAAAACGACCGTGTTATTTATTTAATGTGCACTTTTATATTGATAAAAAATCATGGTTTTCTGTTTAAACCTGTTTTGTTCAGTTTGGCTTAGTGCAAAAAACACTCCCTAAAGATTTTTTTTTTTAATACACTATTTTTAGTATTATGTCTTGAATCGAAGTCACAGTTCTGTTCTGTTTTGTTTTCCTTCCTGCCTGAGTTTGTTGTTAGTTTCTATGGTTACTCATTTGATTCGTCATTCTGTTCAGCTGTGTCCTAATTAGATCCCGTTGTTTGTTCCTTGTATTTAAGTCCTCCTGTTTCATTTGGGTTTTATCCGGCCTCGTTAATACTACGGTTGTGTTTCATTTTTTCAGATTCTTTTTTGTGCACATGTTAGAAAGACATCACAACAAAAATTAAGGTCTTCGAATTTGAAGGTCTTCTTCATTTATAGTAAATAAACTAAATTAAAATCGTCTAACAAAATGTTTTTAGTTTTATCTTATCTCTAATAAAACTGTAATCTAATTATCTTAAAGTGGTGAAACTGGTGTGGTGAAAATCAAGCTTTTAATGTTGTTTTTATGTCTATGTGGTGTTTTTAATACACTTTAAGACAAACCATGTGTAAATTCATAAGTCGACAGCATTGCTGAGTATTTTCTCCTTAAAACTGCAGTGAACCAAAGACAGTCTCAAAAACACGCTTTGAAATCGCTGGTGTTTCTGACGTCACAAACTACCTTGTAACCAATCAGATCAACGTGTGATCGTCAACCAGTGGATCTCTGAGCTGAGTGAGTGAGTGGAGGCGGGGCTCATTTGCATATTCATAGAACCACATATACTAAATGAGGCAAGGGTGCCGTTACATTCAAGATATTTTAAGGCATTAATAATTATTTTTTTCAAGGAAAAAACATTTAAATATGTAATTTTAATCAAAGATGAGTTTTAAGGGATAAAATTATTGACTAAGTGAAAATCCTACTTTAATATTGTAGCTAATTTTGCTTTTGTTTATGGTGAAACTAAGTTGTAAAAAGCCAAACATATATTATATTGACCTACATTAAGTATGATTTTGGCTTAAGTCCAAAGAAAATATTTTGATTAAGTACATGGTCCATAATAAATAATCTTTCTACAATTATTTTTTATTTTTTTGGTATTTAGAAAATTAAATATTTTTGACTAATATTAAATCTTAATGTAATGTTTGAACCAAAAACCCAAAATATAATTTGAGAAAAAAACTAATATTTGGTAATAAAAAAAGAAAAGAAAAGTTTATTATACATTATTTAAGCTGTACTAAGTTTAGTATTTTCAAAAATGATCCCAAAAAAAAAAATAACATTAACACATTAACACACTATTATACATTTCTAATAATCATTTTTTCCCAAAGAGCTATTTTATGGCTCCAGACAACACGGGATTTAGTGCATAAACAGTATGTTTGCTATTTTTTTTTAAACTGACATTCCTAATCCACATCCGTCCTCAAGATTTGGAAAAGAGCAGCTAAGACACTCTGCAAAATATCTCAGTTTGTTTTCCACAGACAAATGATAATCATGTGGGTTTGGAACAATCAGGGCAATGTTTCTAAAGAGGATCGTAACCCGTAATAGATCATAGACACCATTGGTTCAGATGGTTTCTACGATCTACTTATGATGTGGCCCAGGGTGAGCATAAATGATGACAGATTTCTCAATTTGGGGTGAATTATTTCAGACTTGGTCAATCATGTCAAGTTTCAAAACAAGCAAGTTGTTGTCCGGTTTACATGGCAATGCAAAATGTAAAAACAAGTACTCATAAATGGTTTTGGCATGTATTAGTCTTGCAAGGCCAGACATGTTATCTTCAGTGCTCAGGTAATAGCACACACACACACTCAGTGATTGTATGCGATCACTCATAGAGCCGCTCACACCTTCAAACAGCACGTTCTCTTCTCGCAAATCACACGTCTCTGGGTTACAGGTTACAAAACGCCTGTTTGCTGACAGCCGCTGGTTGGCTGTAACCCACATCCCCTTCCCTCATGCTGATAAAGTGCTGTGATAAGCAGCCCGGCCCCCGGCCCTCAGGGGCCCGACTCACAGAACCGCATGGCTGAAACAAGAGCGCTCAATGATCTGGAAGTAGGAAGGGAGAAACGCTGAGGAAGAGGGGATGCAAAAAAAAAAGACTTGTTGTGTTTGGAGGAGAGGATATGCACTTCTGTTTGAACTTATTTAATGTTTCATATACAGTTGAGCAAGATTTTGGACCAAATTTTGCTGTGGGAGGGTCTGCAGTGTGACCAACAAGATTAACATGGAAGAGCTGGCTCTGCTACCAGCCCTGAGCCTTAACCTCTTTTCCACATCGTCCCAGTTACATGAACAAATGATGTGAAATGGCACTTCAAGTACTAGCACTAGATGGGTGAATTTATATGTCTTTGAGTTTAAGGCCACGACCACATTAATCCCAAAACGTTTTGCCCTTCCGTCTACACTGAGACAGTTTTTGTGTTTCTGACGTCACAAACTACCTTGTAACCAATCAGATCAACGTGTGATCGTCAACGAGTGGATCTCTGGGCTGAGTGAGTGAGTGGAGACGGGGCTCATTTGCATATTCATAGAACCGCGTAGTAAATGAGGCAAGGGTGTCGGGTTACATTCAAGCTATTTAAAGGCATGAAGATATTTTTTTTCAAGAAAAAAACATTTAAATGTGTAATTTTGGTGGTCAAAGATGAGTTTTAAGGGATACAATTAATACAGGGGGACTTTAAGTTATGAATACCAGATAACTTTGAATGAACATTATACTGGAAAAACGTTGAAAGAACGTTCCCTGTTGGCTGGGTCTGGTTTAGGGGTGTGCAGTACAATAATTGTATCTGTACATGTAACAATCTCAGAATTATTCATATCTATATTCGGATAAAAACAGAAGTAGGCAGAGCTTTAACAGGAAGTTCATAAAATTACTTGAGAAGACCATTTTAAATGCAATTCTGTTCCCTTCGTAGTCATCATTTAACAAATATGCCTTGTGTAAGTCATAAAATCGTACAATATTATATTGTAGGTTTAAAACATTTAAATAGACATATTAATAAGTAGCTAGTAGAACATATGTATGATTCAGCATGTTATTTGATATTACTCTTGACAGAGAGCTGGTTTTGATTTAAGGGGTTTCAGATGCTTCAGGTTTTGGAAAACGCTTGAAACCCTACTGTGAACTGAAACAAAATGCATTTTCAGATATATCTGGGTTAATATAGACGTAGCCTAATTCTGCTTGTCTTGTTGCAGGAGTCACTGAATATCCAGTTCAAGGCCAAACAAGAAACAATACATAACATCTCAAAAGCACTCGACATGTATTGTCCTAACACATAATCTGAGGTTCACACAACAGGGCCTCATGTCGTAAACTGTTCCATGTGTGCAGGCGATCACCCTTGCATCTGAACGCTGTTCCCCAAAATCTGCTCCATCACACTGTTCATAGCAAATTTAGCAAACATCGACCATCGGCAAACTCTGTCGACTGCAAAATACTGACAGAGGAAATCAGATAATTCCCCATGCAGCTAGAGTCGAGTCTGCGCCACTCTTTCACACAGAGACACGCAGAACATCCAGGATTCGTATTTAAATCTCACGCCCAGATGCGTTCTCAGGTACCGAAATTTGGCACTGATTGATTTAATGTGAATCGGTACTCGATAGTACCGACGCATTTTGGTCGGTACCATTAAAAGCACCGAGTTCGGTACCCAACCCTACAGGCCAGTAGTTGGTGATGTCACTTTGTAACAAAACATGTCAGTGTTTTCACAAATTCATGTTTTTGTAGTTGTAACACAGTTCGTTGTTATGGGAAGAAGGAGGCGGAAACCGGCGAACATTTAAAGACTTTAATAATAAAATAAAAAAATACAAAAGGAAAGTAAAGACTGCAACCCCTCACGGACGACTGCTGTCACATATAACAAAACACAACATGAATCCAGGCCTGGCCTCTCTCGATCTTCACTGTCGTCGCTCCTCCTTTATGCTTCCGCTTCTCCGTGCCGTTCTCCCACGGCCCTCGGCCTCGTCCTGCTCGCCACAGTAGTTTTCAAAAGTTTCCACCGTTTAAAATCTTGTGTTTTCACGCCACCAAAATGCCATTATCGTGTAAATGAACAGCCAAAACACATGAAAAGTTTAACGTTTTTAGTAGAAAACGGTGTCATGTACAGAACATGCCCCTAATTCTTCCACTGTAAACCCTAATGCTCAAAAAATAAATTGGTTTGAGTATGGTAAACTTAAATTAAACAAATGAGTTCAATCAACTTAACTTTTATGAGTATTTAGAACTTTCTGCTTTTTTTGAGTTCACAAAACTTATGCATTTGAAGTAATCTGAATTGTTTTATTGTTTTGAGTTTTATAAAACTTTTTCTTTTCATTTAGACTAACTTAAATTTAACTGAAACTGGGCTGGGATTTCTATTTCTGGTTTGGGTTTTTGTGTGTGTGTGGGGTGGGGTGTGTGTGGGGTGGTGTGGGGTGGGGTGAGGGGGGGGGGGGGTCATCAAGTTGACGAGTGGAGCATGAGTTTGTTTTGAAAACATATATGTTAAATGTTCTACATTGTCTTACTCATTCAGCAATTGCTATGCTATGCTATCAAATACCACTTAGCAAGTTAGCATTGACTGAATTAGCCAAGTATCCACTACTAAAAACAAAATATTATATTGAGTTAATTTTAAGTTAAATGTATGACTTAGCTTACTCAAATATTTCAAGTTAAGAGTAATTGAAATGTATGAGAACAAAATAAAAGTATGCCAGTTCTGCTTACTTAAAGTCCCCCTTTAGTCAATAACTGTATCCCCTAAAACTCATAATTGATCACCATAACACATTTGAAATAGCTTGAAATATCTTAAATGTAACTCTACACCCTTGCTTCATTTAGTATACGCGGTTCTATGAATATGCAAATGAGCCCCGCCTCCACTCACTCGCTCAGCTCAGAGATCCACTGGTTGACGATCACACGTTGATCTGATTGGTTACAAGGTCGTTTGTGACGTCAGAAACACCAGCGATTTCAAAGCGTGTTTTTGAGACTGTCTTTGGTTCACTGCAGTTTTAAGGAGAAAATACTCAGCAATCGTGTCGACTTATGAATTTACACATGGTTTGTCTTCAAGCATATTAAAAATATCACACTGACATATAAACAACATTAAAAGCTTTATTTTCACCACGGAGGGACTTTAAAGTTTGAATTTCTTAACTTAAACATTTAGATGTAACTGATTACCTCATATTTTGTGAGTTTTGCCAACTTATTCAGGTTTGTGAGAACGAGCACCTAAATCATGTGCATTTCATCATAGCGTCATTGAACACTTCTCAACAAAAGTGTTGAGTTTTTATACATTTGTTTTAGTAATATTCAAAGTAATTTAGGTCTTCTGATTGATAGCTTTTAATTATTTTGCTGGCATGTTTTTAAATTTTGAATAAAAAATCGCGAGAAGTGTTGTAGGAGAAAGAGGAGGGACAGAAGCAGGAGCTGGGAGTCGAACTCGTGTCACCCTAACCTCACCTTTATTGGCTGCACACAGATCAGTAGTTGATGTAGATTCAAATATGACTATATGGCATTTCCAGCATTCTAAATGTATGCATAAGCAATGAGCTGTTAAGTGTTTTATAACTGAATGTTTGTTACTGTTATTCGTGGAAGTTATTATAAAGTGTCACTGAAAAACCTTCATTGTAACAGATGTCAGAATTACTTAAATCAACAATGAGTCTTTATAGGATTACAGCCAGTGAAAGTCTTGAACCAGAAGACTAGTGTGCGTGTGTGTGTGTGTGTGTGTGGCACTAACGCCACCAGCTGGGCAGAGGTTGCCATGTGTTTATGTTAACTAATGAGCTAATTACCCGGCTGAACTTGTGTCATTTCACAGGAATGCTGCGGCGCTCAACTGCGCTCTGATTATGGGCCATTTCCTGTCAGTCAAGACGCTGACAACAAGGGCCTCTTTTTCTACACTGTTTGCTAATTCGAGTACAAGCACTGCCACAAGACTGTGGATTGTTATTGGACTCTGTCATCTGTGAAATACATGCTCAGTACACAGAATACATCACCACACGCCTGAAAATATGACTGGATAATATGTCAACAGTGGAAACTCTTTAAACCGGTCAAAAATCTCCTTTGAAATTTAGTAAATTGTCCCATTCACAACTAGATCCAAACACCAAGCAAAAGGATGACAGCAGAATCCTCCTTAAGTTCAGAATTTGCATTAAATCAACAAGGAATAAAAAATCAGACAATTTTTCCACATATTATGTGATTAATCGCTGCACGTGATTCCAAAGAAAACACTATTTTTATTTTTAATCTTTCATTAAAATGTAATAACTTGCTTCACCTCTAAAACATCTTTCGTTTTCGGGCTAATGTCACCAAGACCTCAAATTTTTCAACCCTCCAAGCCAACTCTCAATAAAATAGTCCCAGTATACGGTAGTTTTGTGGAATTTCCTGTTTCACTCAGAAACAAATCACATTACAGAAGTAAAATTTGTCGCGAATGCCATTTTATGTTGACATTAAATCAATAAAATTGTATGTTTTTATAATATGAGTACAGCCCAGTCACTGATTGGACCCTGATCAACCAATCACAATGAAGAGAAACCCCTAACTCAGGGTACGTTTACACGACAAGGATATGCTTAAAACAGAGACGTTTTTTCATTTGAGTTTCCCGCGTACAGGCGACACCATTGTCAAAACGTTCCCCATTCACACGGATCCGCGTAAACGACTGAAAACGCTGTATTCTGCTGCCAGACCATTAGATGGCGATGAAACACTATATACACTTTACATGATATCATCGTCTTCAGAGATTCGTTTTACTTTGTTCACACAAAGACCTTTTTCAAAAACTTGCACTTTGAAACCCGTTTTCAAAACTTTGTGTTTTCAGGCACCCAAACCGGCGTTATCGTGTAAACGAACGGCCAAAACGCATAAAAAGTTTACGTTTTTAGTAGAAACCGGTGTCGTGTAAACAACTCCTCAATCAGGGGTGCATTTCCCAAAAGCATCCATCGATATCAGGACAGTTCAACACGACTGTGTTTTGGACGTTGTTTTTTTGGGCCTAAACACATAAAAAGTTTACGTTAAATGGTGCATTTCCCAAAAGCATCGTGAGCCAACTATGGTCGCAAGTTCTGTCGACATCAGGATAGTTCAACACATCTGTGTTTTGGACGTTGTTTTTTTGGCTAAATCTAGTCGGCCCGTCATGGCCTTTATTTAGCCCAAACATAGTCAATAAAAATTGGGATTTGTCAAGTCCATCTGAATTGGTCCAAATTTAGCCCAGGATGGACGTCTGTTTCAGATCTCTTATACAGCCATGAAAATAATAATACAAATCACACTGCAGCAAGGGGGTTATTTCTCCATGAAAACGTGCGTCTGCCAGGTTGAAGTCAAGTTGAATCATCAGCCTGAAAAAGACGGCTTTTCACTTTTCAACCTAATCTCAACGTTACTGAGACGTCTGGCAAAGTCCTCTTTTCAATTGCTGTGTGGGTAATGTTTGTTCATTATTAATATTATTTTATGTCTTCAATGTTGTGCCTTTATACTGTCATTCAGTTTTTTTATGTCATGCCATCATCATCATCATCATCATCATCATCATCGTCAGTAAATAGAACAACATCCAAATAAGACATTGTTGAGACGTGGATATTTAGACGTCTCGTGTGTGTGTGTGTGTGTGTGTGTGTCTGTGTGTGAACACGCAACTCGAGGGTAAAGAATTGTGCCTTTTCAACTGAATCTTTCACTGGGAAACGGAGGGGGAAGGAAACGTTTCTTTGGTGTTTTTCTGCATTGATGGAATGACTTCCCGCCCTTGAATAAAGAACTGTTCCACTCTCAGCCTCCGTCTGGAACAACCTGCTCGTTTCCCGTCCAGAGGAACCTCCCAGCAGAACAATGAGGAGCAGGAGAGCGGGTCGAGCCCGCGGACTCACACCTGACTCGCAGTGTTGCGCTGTATTATTCTTAGTCACATGTAGAGGCTCGGAGGAATGCACGTAAATGACTTTGGGGTTGTAATGGGGTTCGGTTGTTTTCTAGCGATATGAATCAACATGGTTTCGAAATGAGGGCTTCCTTTTTGGCCGCTTTGTGTTTATGTACTTTCGTTATCAAAGGCAGCAAGGACATTTTAATAGTAAGACACTGTGACAGTTTTAATCATATACATTAATGAATTGATGTGGGTAAAAGGAGAACTTTATACTCCGGAGAAAATTTTATTGCTATAGATTCCTCTCACATGAATCACAGGACTTAATGGGTATGTTATATTTTAACTATTGACTTGGTCTATGTTTCACCTAAAAAAGGACACAATTGAAACATTTTGAATACAACCAACATCCTGGCAAGGTTCTCTCAAGATATGAACAAACGTTCTTCCAGTAACGTTAATAGAGCGTTCGTTCAATGTTATCTGGTCTTTACCAATGTTTGCACAAAAAAATTCAAAGCCTGGGGTATTGACACATACTTGATAAATATCCACACTCTTCACTTTAGACAATATAAAACAAAGAAGTGTCAAAGATAGCAAATTAATTAGTTACTGTCCATGTGACTCTTTTTGTAGTTATTGTTAGAAACACACACAAACATTTAATTGTATGACTTAAAAATGTCCTTAAAACGTCAGAAAAGACATGCCTTTATATAAAAGCCGGATGGATGGATGGATACTAGACAGATAGATAGACAGACAGACAGACAGACAGACAGACAGACAGACAGACAGACAGATAGATAGATAGATAGATAGACAGACAGACAGATAGACAGACAGATAGACAGACAGACAGACAGACAGATAGATAGATAGATAGTCAGACAGATAGATAGACAGACAGACAGATAGACAGATAGATAGACAGACAGACAGACAGATAGATAGATAGATAGATAGACAGACAGATAGATAGATAGTCAGACAGACAGACAGACAGACATAGACAGACAGACAGACAGACAGACAGATAGACAGGCAGACAGACAGACAGACAGACAGACAGACAGACAGACAGACAGATAGATAGATAGACAGACAGACAGACAGACAGACAGACAGACAGACAGACAGACAGACAGACAGATAGATAGATAGATAGATAGATAGATAGATAGATAGATAGATAGATAGATTGTCGTCTGCTCTGTTTGCTGACATGTGTCCCACATCGGTGTATATTTTCGGTCTTCATGGTCTGGTCACTGAATCCAGAAACACTTCGACCTCTGACTGCCAAATCCACACCACTATTACATAACTGTGTTCACAATCACTTAACCAGACCCACGTGTGTGTGTGTGTGTGTGTTACTGCAAATATCAGCACATTATTTCAATATTTTTAAAAGACACTGTTTGATTTTTATTTTATTTTTTTTTTAACACAAATGAATGATTGTCAATAAATATCCTGTTAATGGGGAATGCAGACTTCTGTCTTTCCCTCGCAAGTCTCCAGTATTTAACTTTCTGTCAGTTCGAGTCTTTGTGAGCATTTCTCTTCTGTGCTGTGATGGCTGTTTGCTTTTGTTTTTAATTCTTGTAAATGCTTGAATGAAAGGAGGTGTAGGCACTGAGCGATCGCTCTCAGCCACTGAGGTTATTAATAGATCAGGAGCAAATATACATGGGGATGAGAGAGATGGACAGATGGAGGTAGAAAGAGAGAAGCAGACATAGCATCTGTCCATGGGGAATGTATGATCTGAATTCAGGAGATATATATATATCTCTTCTGAAAAGCATCACTTGAGTTGTATAAAGGCAATAGTCTAAGAAATTAAATTAAAATGATCGATGGGCTACAGTGTAAGTCCAAGTCCAGTAGATATTATCACCACAAAAAAATATTATATTTCATACTCAAGAATTCAGGTTTTCCAACATAAGTTGTAATTTATGAGTCTTTGGGTTTTGGCTCGACTACAGTGGCAGAATCTTGTGGTAATTTAACCTAATTTCTATACCGGGTTACTAATCGAAATAAACAAATTCAAATTGAAAAGCAAGATAGAATGGAACCGAAAGAAAATAAGGAATAATGTTGTGTTTTCATGTTTTATGGTGATTTTTATACAAACTGTGTATTATCTCCCCTTAAACTAACCCTACCCCTAAACCCACCCATCACACACAACTGTCTGCATTTTTACATTTTCAAAAATACATCACTTATGATTTATGAGCCGTTTTCCTCATGGGGACCAAAAAAATTCCCCACAAGGACAAGGATTGCAGATATTGCTATCTTTGTGTGGACATTTTGTCACCATAATATATGGGTTTACCAGGACACACACACACACACACACACACACACACACACACACACTGCAGTTGCATTTTACATGTATTCAAGATTAAAGTATTAAAACTTAATTTAAATAGAATCAAAACATACATAATATATCAAATAAAATAAAAAAATGAAAATTTGTATTACATGAACAACATTTAAAATAAGTAAAATTCGAAAATATTTTGACATTTTAAATGCCGTAATCACAATGATAATTACAGAATAATGTTGTCATTTTCTGCTAATGTCATGAAATTATATTGCATGAGAAAGTAATTTAAATACAATCATATGGAATATAATAAAACAATGAAATCAAAGAGAGATCTGCATCGGCACTCGTTCGACCAGGAGTCGTCTGGAGCGTCTGCGATTTTGACAGAGGAAAACAAAACCAAAATCAAAATAAACCCATTTAAGTTCATCGGTGTTACTTCAACATATACTGAAAATTATAAAATGCTTTTCCATGTGAGATTTTCCTCCATATATAAACGATGTTGAAAGAGTTGCATTTGCAAATGTCTTGAAAAGAAAAGCCTCTGCTTATTTTACACTTTCAAACCAAAATACATCAAATGTCTTTCAAGATAATTACACGAATGTGGACAAAATCTCCATTTGTTTTTGGAATGATCTTGAGATTAAATATAAAGTACATGTTTATTTCTGTTCAGTAAAAGTAAAATCTTTTTAAAGTCAACATTTTTTACTTTTTTTTTATCATACACATATACGAGTATGGAATGAAAAATACAGTCCATTGTATTCAGATTTAAACTGCATTGAAATGATATGCATATAACAGGTTTAGAATCTTTTTACAGTAAAAAAATTTAAATAATAATACTTTCTTACACAACTTACTTTTTACATTAAAAACAACACAAGTGTGTTATCTTTATTAGCAAAGAACTTGTAGAACAAAAGATGTTTTAATATGCCGCCCTTCCAGAAGAACTTCCAGGGTAAATTTAGTAAATGGTTAAACACACACACACACACACACACACACTTTCCGCTCCAACTGCCAAACTTATGGGATCAATCAATTAAGTGTAGCATTCTTTAAATAAGTCTGTCCACGAAGTAATTCATCACAAACTCCTCCCCCGTTTGATCTTGATATTAGCCTGGCGTTAAAACAGTTTAAAGAACAAGCAACGCTTCACTGGTCTCCATAATGAAATCTCTCGCTCCGGTCGGGAGGAAGAAGAAGAGAAAGGCCTGTTTTCCAGACCCTGGAGGTCCGAGCGACGGATCACTCCTCCTCTTTCAGGGATGAAAAATGAGCATACACACACACACACACACTAGTGACAGCAACACTTCACGTGCGGACGCGTATGTTACCCGGGCACAACAGGGCTGGATGTAAGAGGAGTTCAGTGTTATTTAATAATAACATACTGATTCACATTATGTGTACTTCAAATTCAAAAACTTTATTGTCTATTAACCAGTGATAGAAATTTGTCTTAGGTAAAAAAAAATAAAAAAAAAGAGGCTCACATACAATACACATCACATATATCAAACAAGGACACTATTATTAAGTTCTTATTAAGCAAACACCTCTAAGTAAATAAAATAGAAGATAAAGGCCTGGTTTCACAGACAGGGTTTAGATTAAGCCAGGATTATAGGCCTTGGTTCAATTAGGACATTTAAGCAGCTTTTACAAATGTGCCTTAGGAAAAGACATTACTCTGCATCTTAAAAATATATTTCAAGATATTAGTGCACGTCTCTTTCAGTTAAAACAGCTCGAACATGCCTTTGAGTCTGGGACTAGACTTAAACCCTGTCTGTGAAACCAGCGGACGGATCAATATAAACAACCTAACCTTATTTAAAATGGATGGGAATTAAATCATTCCTGTAAGCCTTTTTATTGGCCAAAGACTTGTTTTGAACTCGCACTTGTTTTGCATCCATATTAGTGCTTTCATTTGTTCTGATTTCCATATAAGAATCAGGATTGGGTGTAATGCATTACTAAGTAATTGATTGCTGTAATTTAATTAGCCTACTTAAGTAAAGTAAGGGATTACTCTGTAATTTAATTAGTTACATCGGATGTAATTGCATTCAATACTGTATAGACTATAGAACAATAAAACAACAGTAAATGTAACATTAAAATGTACGTTTATAATGCAACCTTCTCCATTTAATTTGGTCAATTCAAGAATAATGAATGCAATTTTATATTATTCATTTGAAAGAATTAAAAGAGCCGTTTCATGTCTATCCTGGTATTGTTCAACTGGTCGAGACTGATGTGGAATTTAGAAATGAGCAATTCAATACTTTTTGGTTGCACTCTACTTTACAGTGTCATTGTTACACATGTTCGTGTCACATGTAGTTCCTGTAGTAATAATTAAAAAAATGATGAATGATTATATGCGACTGACTCTAAACCAACCCTAATCCTAACCCTAATCTGCTAACACTTTATTTTACAGTGTCCTCATTACATGTCACGTTACCGTAGTAATAACTATAATTTATGCATAATTACATGACATTAACCATAATCAAAACCTAATCCTATAGTAAGTACATGTAGTTAATTATTATTACTTAGTACTTAAATTTATAATTACAGTGTAACACAGACACATTCAAATAAAGTGTAACCTACTTTTAGAGAGAGTCATTAGTACACTGTTGAATGTGTAATTAGTTACTAGTGATTAATTACTTTTTAGAGTAGCTTTTAGAGATCTATAGATGGACCTGTCGAACACGAGAACATGAAGAGTGAATCAAGTGGGTCTGAATTAGATCCTAATTAGATTTGGACTGAATATATCAATGATGCAATGATGATCCAGTCATACGTCCTGCAAACTGTACTTTTGCATTATATACCTGTTATGAATCTGTTATTATAGTTGCGCAAAACTAGAGGAATGCACAAACCTAGACACAATTAGGCTTTTATTTCTCTCTCTCTCTCTCTCTCTCTCTCTCTCTCTCTCTCTCTCTCTCTCATTGACCTGGATCAATCCCAGAATGCTTGGCAATATCTATCATCAGGTGCACAAGCTCCAACGGCAACCAGCAATTAGAAAGCAACAACAAAACCAGAGCAAAACAATGACAGTAGTGAGTGTATGTGCTACTAACTCTCTTTTTTTCCTTTAATTATGACTCCAGCAGGTCTGCTCTCCACACACACACACACACACACACACACACACCAAAAAAACACATGTCTGTTTACAGAGAAACACTTTTCTCATCTCTTACACCAGCTATAGCAGGTTGATATTTCACACGCCTCTTTTAGGAATTATTTTAGTGGCGTGTGGGTGCGAATTATGATATTAATGTTTCAGTGATGCAACCACAGGCTATCAGAGTTTAACGGTAACACTTTACAAAAAAAACTTAACTTAACAGCATTTATTAATCTTAGTTGTTATTATTAGTTTCAACATTTACTAATACATTATTCAAATCAAAGGTTGTATTTGTTAGCATTAGTTAATGCGCTGTAAACTAACATGAACAAACAATGAACAGCTGGATTTGTATTAACTAACATTAACAAAGATTAATAAATACTGTAACAAATGTATTGCTCATTGTTAGTTCATGTTAGTTATTACATTAAATAATGTTAACTAATAAACCTTATTGTAAAGTGTTACCAGTTTAACAGTACCCGACATTTGATGATAACCAGTGTCTTCATGGATCATACGATGACGGTTTGTCAGGTTAAGTTGATCAGTAAATGAGGAAAAGATGCAATTATGAAATTCATTAAAAAAAAATGTAACATTATTCCAAAAAAAATAAAAGAAAAAGGAGATGGGGGGGAATTCAGGTTGATTGGAGACATTTTCCTAGTCATATCAATGGCAAAAAATGTCCCAATCAACCTAAATTCACCATATTTTAAGGATATTGAGTGAGAATGTTATTATGCGTCCAGATGGAAAACAAAAAGCTCCTGAAAAGCATGTTCATATTCAAATGACACTGTTGAAACTTCAGCTGGATATGAGCACAGAATAAAGCCACCACCACACAACAGTGCAGGTGGGCAGACGTGTTTCTCAGTAAAGTCATGACCCTACAAATAGCCCGACGTACATCTCCCTCCCACAATGCATTCTGAGAGCGGTGCCAAGTCAACATCCCTCACGACTTTCATTAAAATTGTGAACATGCAATCAAGCAAGAAGCCCC
Organism: Leuciscus idus; assembly: GCA_021554675.1. Taxonomy (NCBI): domain Eukaryota; kingdom Metazoa; phylum Chordata; class Actinopteri; order Cypriniformes; family Leuciscidae; genus Leuciscus; species Leuciscus idus. Next base: position 39,572,154 of record CM038627.1, read on the forward strand.
CCCCCACCTCACGCGTCTGCAAACACCACCAGCCTTTAAAACCTTCATGCGTTGATGAATCCGCCGCCGCTCGTTCTCATTTCCCTCATGTTTCTTTCAGCGTCTCGTTTCGTGTCGGCCCCCTAGGAAGCCGACGCTGTCAGTCTCAGCTGTGCGACACTCACAATATTTAGTGTAATAGCTAGTTACCGCGCTAGTGGTGTCAGGAGGAGTCGTCAGCCCAAACCTCGGGATAATTAAAAGTGGAACGGGGAGGGGGATGTGTTTATTTCCACTGCCGGGCCCGTCGGGCAGCCCTGTGCCCCTTTAAATCACTCCTCGACACTGAACTGCTGATGCAGGGGAGAAACCCTGACTAAACATTCCCAGAGAGAGAGAGAGAGAGAGATTACCAGAAACAATCAAACGCAAGTGTTACTGAGGAAGGACAGTCATGCAAAACTCGTAGGAACCAATCACATCATCACAGAGTTGTCTGTGTGTATCTGAAATTATAAGAGAATTCATAATGCTCAACAAGTGATCTTAAGTTTATATTACAGTAATTATATATTATTATTTTAACAGCTATTACATTACAGTTAATCATTTAGCAGATGATTTTATACAAATGAGAGCAATAAAACAACACATTTTCAATGTTTAGTATAATTTTGTTTCCACATTTCTTTTTTTTTCATCTGTTTTTGTTCTTTGTTTTACATAATAGTGTATTTATAAACGATTTACACTGAAAATTCATTCAGCTTGGACCATTTTATGTTAAAACAACCATGCAAATGTATGACTCTGTAAATATGAATAGTAACAATAAAAATGTGTGCTTCTCTTTTATTCTCATAATTGTTAACTTAACGCACAGGAGTTTGCGGTACTATTTTGTATTTATTTTTCAGGTGTATTTTATGTATTGATTTTTTTATTGTTTTATCCTCGTCTCTGACACAAAAAAAAATATTGAATTTATTACATATTTTAAAATAATGTATGATGATCTAAACAAACAGTATAAGCACAGTCTATTTAAATATTTAATATTTACTCCCCAAAACAATGTTGCAACTATTTTATTTTTATAATCCTTGTTTAGCAAAGAAACTGCAGCGTCGCTTAAGAACTGAAATATGACACACAAAAGCATGTGCAAAAGAAAAATCTAAATAAACTTCATAAGCATCATTCTCAATTCCCAGTAATTTTGTCAAATTATGTAAAAGTATAAAAGGTTATTTATTTGTATTGTATGCATTAAAAACACTAGCTATGAAATTAGCTTAAGCAAGGCAATTGTATTTACTCTGCCATGTTTAATACAAAAATATGTTGTCATGTCCGTCTCAGAACGCTATTAAACACAACACATAATTCAACACGTCACAGAAATGAGCCTGGGTTGGAAATGTACAGAAGAAATGACATAATGCTCTGTCCACAGGCCCAAAATGTCCATAGTTAAAGAAACAATCCCTTGTCAATAATGTGAATCACCTCACCTGTGTCCCTCCTCCCCTTCCGTACGGCTCGAAAACACACACACGCCTGCTTTCAGCTCCATTAATGCGCGCTTTCCTTTCTCTGGTGTTATTTCTCGTCACTTTCTAAATGACTTTTACCTCACAATCTAGTGAATAAAGACAATGAAATGCGCAGCAGCAAAGCCAGCTCTCTCTCAGTGGTAACTGTGTTGATGTTCTCAGCTGAATGCTGCCATCTAACCGCACACAGCAGCATTACAGGCCTCAAACTCGGCATCTTATCTGGGTACAGTATCTGTAATTCGATCAAACTGAGTATTATGTTCCTTTTTGTATTTTACATATTATTTCTACTACCAATACTTACAACAAATTTTCGGTATATTTACCCCAGCTTTTTTCCCCATAGGCTATGCTTTGTTTGTTTATGTGTTTTTAACATGATGCATATGCAAACGATTTGCACGGAAATTCATTCTGATTGTAATAAATGAAGCCCTTTACGTAAAACAATGTAGCCAATGAAAGACTTTTAAAGTGAAATTTAAAAAGACAGACTCAATGAACAAGCTAAGCAAATCAAACTGGTCAAAAACTCATTGCTTTGACTATGGGCTGTTAGGCTAGGCTATATTGAAAACAAATGTTGGGACGAAAATAAAATTAAAGAAGCAATTAGATTGATTTGGTAAAAGTGATAAAGGGATAACAAAAAATGACTTGTTAAAGGGATATTGTGACCAAAAAAACACATAATTCTCTGTCATTATTTACACACTTCCATCTTGTTGTATGACTGTCTTAAGTGTGGAGATAGTAGGCTAATAAGTTTTTTTGTTTTTCACACAAAGTCAATGGGCCCCAATGCAATGTTGATCTTATTTTGTGTTCCACAGAAATTGCCATAATTCTACTTTATACAAAGTTTTACTGTTGGCTACTGGCACTCCAGTACCGTTGTCTGCAGTAACTCACAGTGAAACCTGACTCTCCGAAACGCTTGGCAGGAAATGCATCAAAGCCGAACATAAATAGCAATCAGAGCACAAGTAAACCAATCAGGAGCTTTGTTACTGAATATGCAGCAATCAATTAGTGGATGGATTTCCGTCCATTTTAACGAAGTGAATCAAGGCAATTCTCACAGCACGTTATGGACAATTTGCAGTTTGTTTTACTCAAATGAATCCCAGACCCGCTCCGGCAGCACAGACTTTCAACAAGCTGAAACCATTCATCCGGTGTTGCAGGTACTGTACAGTCACATCAGTGTGTTTTAGAGTAGGTAACATAAGTTTTATGATGGACAAAAATCTGTAAAACTTGGTGATGAAAAGTAATGTTTGTGTTTTCTTCCACAAACACTTAACAACTGTCAAAATTAAATTAATAAAAATAATAATAATACAATGATGATCAAATAGTGTTTGAATTATAATAAACCAAAAATAAACTATTATATGCATTTAAAATGTATAAATGAGTAAATGAATGAATTATATTAATAAATATATGAATTATATTAAATTAGTGTATACATTCCCATACATGCATGCACATCCTTCAATTCAAATTTTTACAAATGGGTTTATTCAATGAAAAATTGCAGCTTTCCATAGCAAACGATGGGACTGTGCATCCGTGGCTATCCGTGTTTCTCCAGTATCCAGTAGCGTTTTACTGCTAATAGGCAGATGAATGTTTTTCCAGAACCGGTTAGGAGAGGTGAGACCTGAAAAATTGCACATTATGATGTTATGTGAAGTGTAACTTCAATCATTCATGATCACTTACTCACCAATATGCCTTTTGGTTTTATTAACAAAATATCCAAAACTGCTCTTTTCCTAACAATAAAAGTGAATTATGACCATGTTTGTCCAGCTTAAGTTTCATTCTGCTTCTCGCACACATCTATGATATTCCAGGAACCTCGGAATATAGTCTACAGTTGTGAGACTTGTATGGTGCTTTTTGGAACTTGACAGTCCATGTTCTTCGCTCACTCTTATCGTGTAGATAAGAGCAGCTCAGACATTCTGCTGTACTTCCACAGAAGAAAGAAAGATGCAATGAAACATCATAAGGGTAAGTAAATAATGATGAATTATTCCTTTATTTCAGTGCTTCTCAACCTAAAAATATCCTCTTATGAAACTGTTATCATGTAGAATATCAGCCACTTCTTCACAGGAAGATTATCCAGTGATGTCATAGCAGGTTATATATCCTCATATGGAACTCTTTTGAATTTCTTTGGAATTTTATTTTTGGAATCAGTGGAACTTTAAAAGGTTATTTTACGTCATCATGCTGTTAAACCCCTTTTGAAACCATTTTAAGAGTTTGTGATAATGACTTGAAAAGTCAAAAAAAAATCAGTAGTGTTCATAAAAATGCTATTTATGAAATTAGTCTTAGCAAGGCGACTTTATTTGGTCTACCAAGTTTAATCCAAAAATGTAATATTTATCGTGTCCTGAAGTCAAATTTTTTTTTATGGGTTTTTGTTTAAATGCCGGAAATAAGGTCTGTGGTGAACACAAGCTCAAGATATTTAAATATATTTTTTTAAAATAAAGACTGAAAGAGTTGACTGAAGCTTAAGGGTGGTGAGTGATGTTCAGTGTTGGGAATGCTACTTTAAAAAAGTAATTAGTTATAGTTACTAGTTCAACTTTAGCTCCTGAACATTCATTCATTTATTCATCCATCAATCGATACACTCCTTCCTATGCCGACATTCTTTCATCTATCCATTCATCCACCATAGCAATCCATCCACCCAACCCAGTCATCTAACCATCCTAAGCCATCCATCCATTCTCCCCATCCATTCATACATACATTCTAACTATTAAACCAGTGGTTGTATCTCAAAACCAGAAGCTTCTCAAACTTCTGGTCAGAGAGCCTATCCCTCATTGGAGTGATGACAAGTTTGCCCAGAGTTCTACTGGGGCACTGGATGGAGTGGCTGTATTATATTTGAGTGAATTTTTTTTTTTTATCAGTGCAAATCCATTTAGAGAGTCTATCTCTTGTGCTCCTGATTTGAAATAATCTGTGACTTGACTTTCAGCAGTAGAAGAGGTGTCGTCCTCATCCTCAAAGGAAAAAAACTCATCCTCTATGGCTGAGTCTCTGCTAAGGTGGTGTGTTGATGTGCTGGTACCTGCTTGCTGGTCTTGGTCAAGGATAAGTTTCCGGCACTCTGCCAGCAGACTTGCCTTGGCCTTGGCCTTGTCCTTCCTGTCCTGTGTCCGAAGCCAACGTAGTTTGAAACTAAGGGCAAAGTGACAGCATCCTCGCTTTCCAGCACCTCTGCAAATCTTGATGAAATGATAAGAATGCAATGATAAGAATGCAAAGAACATATTATACTATTTGTCTATATCCACACACACACACACACACACACACACACACACACACACACACACACACGCACACATACAGAGCATCATATATTATTATCAGTTCAAAATTATATTTGTGTATTACTAATCTGTACTATTTCTTTACAACAAAACACCTTACAGGTCCATCATTTCTAGTCACAGATTACAACTGTAAAGCCTAGAATATAAAGCTATTTATTTTCCATCCAAACTGGTGACTGGTTAAAGATATGTAAATAAATTGAAGTTCTTACCATGACAACTGCTTCTGGAAGGGTCGACTAGGATTTGCAGGCCACTCTTCAGTTCTAAGGTCTTGAAAATCAATGGCTCCAGTGTGGGTAGGAGTGTACCATGGAAACAGTAGTTTTCTCCCTGAAGAATGTCTAAGGCTACTGTAAGTGGCCTCATGACAGTACAGTACTCCTTGATGAACTTATGTTCTCGCTCTGTGATGGCTGTCATCCCAAACTTGGACGAGATGGTGTTCAGCTCGGCCATAGGAATCTCACAGATTCGAGCCAGGGCATCATAGAACGAATTCCATCTCGTACTGCAAGGGACCAGCAGCTTCTTTGCAATGATGTCATCCACGGTCTCTGCAGCCATTGCTGAACGACTAGCCTTGTTCCATAAGCCTGTACATTCTGTGGTAGCGCTTCTGTTTATCGCTTTTGTTTGTGGTTTTGACAGTAGCCACTTGTCAACATCAGTAAATGAAACAAGATTTAAAGTGTGTGCAGCACATATCTGATGTGGCGGCAAAGTGATCACAACTTCACCATCATTATCATCACCACCCCTGTTTTGCAATGCATCATTAATGTCCGTAAAAGTCACCTCATCCTCCTCTTCGACTGGCTGGTATCTTTTGAAGGCCTTGACGAAATTAGAACCATTATCCGTGACAGCTTATGTAATTTTATGGGTTATGCCATAGGATGAGTGAATGTTGTCAAGCTTAATTGCAATCATGTCATGAGTATGACGACCCTTGAATCTTCTGCATGCTAGTGCTGCTTTCCCTTGCTCCATGCTGTTTGGATTTATCCAATGCGCAGTTACGCCAAGATGGCTTTTATTATGTGCAGTCCAAATATCAGCTGTTGTAGAGATATATTCTTCCTGTTCAAAGGTCTTTTTGAGTTCGGCATTCATTCTGGCATACTCTGCGTCTATGTACTTTGAAAAAGTATTTTTGCAAGGAGGGCCCACCCCCTCTCTCACGGGTATTTTTGCAATGATTGCCCGGAAAGAATCCGACTCAACTGTCGGCAACGGCAGCATGTCCTCAACTATATATCTAGATATTATTTTGTTTAAATACTGTGAAAATACTGTGATTTGTGTGTGTTGTACTGCACGTTACGGAATGGAGAACCAAGAGTGGATTATTATGGCATTTAACAATGGACTTACCTGCCGTCCAGTTGCTCTACCTGCAGCAGAAAGAGCAAAACCTTGAGGACCACACAAGGGAATTGATCTGGCATGCCTCACCCACTACCCGGACTGCTCGCTCTGCGTATTTTTTTTACACCAGCCTTAATGAGCAGTCCAAGGCACGCCTGCCTGTGGATGGTCCTCTGGGAAATTTCACCACCTATGTGGAGTGGGTGCTGATGAATTGGGGATCGCTCTTCGCAGTCTGCCTAGCTGAAGGCAACTCTGCCAGCCCCACTCCAGCCCAAGCGCCAAGCCAGCTGTCCACACTGCACAGCGCGGACATACTGCCCCTTTGAGGGATGGAGTTGAGCCCAGCACATACTCCCACCGATTAGGGTGAGCTGTGTCTGACCTCTGCATTATTGTTTGAGGATATACCACTAACTCTCCCATCGCCGCTGGGCCTGCCCAGCTCCAAGTCTCCTGTGTCTCCGCTGGTGCCTTGGCAAGGATCCCCTGGCTTAACCTCCTAGTCCATTGACCAGTCAGCTTAACCTTGGCCCCTCCCTCCCTCGGCTCCACCTGAGTCCGTCATCCTCACAGCTCCTCCAGGCTCGCCTTGATCAGTCGTCGCTCTGCCTGCATCATCGACTTCAAGGCCTTCAGCTGCACTTCGTCCCTCCACCCCTTAGACTCCGTCTGGCTCCACCTTCCCTCTGGCTCTGCCTTGGTTCTCAGTCCCACCGGCTCTGCCTCAGTCCTCCTCGGCTGCTCGTCACCACAGCTCCGCCTTGTCCTCCAGGACCGACAGGGTTGGTCAGTCTTTATAGGGGCTTTCGCACCAGAGGAACCTTTTCATAGTTCCTAGAACTAATGGCGGAAGTACCCGTTTTTTGGCGTGTTCGCACCACAGGAACTGGGAACTATTTTAGTCCTAGGAACGCCTTTTGGGGGAACTAAATTAGCTCCTACTTCAGAGAAGGGTCTAAACCAGCACTATAGGAACTACCAGTTGCGTAAGTGTACGCTAATTGACCGAACGTACGTGAAACATCAGCACCAGCCATTTAAAAAAAAAGCTTTGTAAACACAGATTATAGCCTAAATGTTTACTCCACAAACTGACACTATGAACATGGGAAACAGTGATAGATGGACCTCTCAACCTTTACGCTAAGGAGAAACTCCAACACAACTTTGACGGGACCAAGAAACACGATTATGTAGTTTTGCTCAGCTAGAGACACTGGACATCAATCACGGTAAACGCTAATACTTTTTCATTTACTGTCTAATTTCTTTGTATAACAGTTATATCTAATAATGTATTAGACAGGACTGTTAAACATATCATAAACTAATGAACACGGAGAATGCGAGCACTGTGTGCTCAGGCTCTGGCGTTCTCAGTGCAGTCAAAATAAAAGTCACAACAACAAGCGTAGATCACGCCACTTGAGAGTTCCTACTAGCGATGCGAATGCTACCAGGAAAATGGCTTTATGTTAATGTGTACGTAGTTGCTGTATTCTCATTCTCCTGTGTTTTCTGCTTGTTTTTTAGAAAGGACTTTTGAAACTACTGTGATTCTTGTGCGTTGTACCGCATGTTTCACTTACCTGTTGGCCTACAAAAACACGTCATCACTGCAGCGCATTATTTCAGTCACTGTCATTTCCACCACATAATGCTATTAAATACAAAACATAATTTGAGATGTGACAGAAATTTCACAATGGTGAAAATGTTAACTCACAGAAGAAATTACTGAATTATCATCTAAGACAATTGATACATTAAATAGTAGATACATTAAATAAACTAGTGAGAGTGAGTTGAAAGTTCCTTTTCTAAAAGTCCACAGGGCCAAAAAAATCCCATAGTTGAACAAAAAACCTACCTTTAATCAATTGTGTCCACAAAAGTGATTTTGTCTATATCCCCAATTTTTGTCTAGTGATGAAAAGTTTGAGAATTCAGCTTAGGTTTTTTTTATTAATTTTTTTTTATTTGGTAATGTTGCAAAATGTTCAATCGGAAAGAGCAGATACTCATGTTGAACAGGGATAATACATGTGTTGAAGTCTCATTGGGTCCGGATAAAAGAAGAGATGAGTTTCATAAGCTCTACTTGTGGCAAATGTCATTAACTGCATCCAATATAGGTCATGACTGTAAATTGTTATAAATCTACAGACCTTCAATCATTTAATTTATTGTTATTTTAAAAAATACTATTATAACACTTACAATTATACTATTGTACTACTACACTATTATCCTATAATAGTATTATAGTATAGTGTTCTGTACTACAACACTATTATAAATACAGTACACCCTATTAACTAACAATATTTCATTTTGTATAATTAAACAAATGGCAATGATGATAGTGAAAACAAAATAAACATAATATTAACAGTTATCTTTGTTGCTTATTAAAACATACCGATTTCCTTAGTAATCAATATAAGTCCATTTATTTGCAAGTAATTCATTCTTTACCATTTCATTGAAATTGTCTCCATATTTAATTAAAATTAGTTGCTGAGCTGATGCTGATTGTCTAAAACAGTGTCACAAACTACCTTGTAACCAATCAGATCAACGTGTGATCGTCAACGAGTGGATCTCTGAGCTGAGTGAGTGAGTGGAGGCAGGGCTCATTTGCATATTCATAGAACCGCGTATTAATCAGGGAAGGGTTTGTTACATTCAAGCTTTTTTAAGGCATGAAGAAAAAGGAAGGAAAAAGCTTTTAATTATCTCATTTTGGTGATCAAAGATGAGTTTTAAGGGATAAAATTATTACTAAAGTGGGACGTCAATTCTTCAATTACTAACAATAAACTGATCTATCAATTTAATAACCATATAAATACAGTTAAGACACTTAATAAGTGATAAACTACGCTATCTTTGTTTCTGAAACCATATTCACCTAACAAAACAAAGATATACAGTATATTGGACTATGAAAACGTACTGCAACTTTCTAAACTCAAAAAGTCTTCTTCATTGAGAACACAGCAGTGAAAGCACTTTTCAGTATTTAGACTTGATCATCGCTCCAAAAGGTCCATCCATTTCAACACAAAATAACTTAGTCTTTGCAAGGCTCTCCACTAACACTGCAACATGAATGAATAATAAAAATAAATGCATAACTGCTATCGTGCCCTGATATCTGCTACCAGATTCACTGAGACACAGCGGAACTGAATGTGGGATCAATTACATTAGACTTTTATATGGTAATAACAGGCTTATTCTTGGCTAGAGATGTAGTGGCAGTGACTTTGTAGTGGGGAGCAGGCCGTGAAATGGCTTCCACTGCAGGAATATGAGTCAAACCATCCCCACCGTCCCCAGAGAAACTGAGGACACACAAAGGGGTCATGAACATGAACTGATAAATGAGGGGGGTTTATTGTGCCATGACCTTAAAACACCAGCACAGCTGTAAAAGGTCTAGCTTTCTCTGGCTTTATCTCTCTCATTCTTCCTGGCTCTTTTGCAGGGATTCTGGATCCTCTATAGAGGCTTATGCTGCCTTCATGTGCTATTGGGAATTTCCTACTTCTACTTCTGAAGTTGTTGATATTGTCACATTCGCGTGCTTTGTCATTGGAAAGTATAGGAATCATGGAGGACACCAGGTTCACTGTTGCCTAATTAATGCCTAAATGTATTGAAGATATTTAATACATATAACAGATTTTGTATTAAATGTAGTGTCCCATTGGTTGACAACCATATACACATTACCTTCACTATACATTCACAGAGCTCCTTGACAATTCTGACGTTTCAGTCAAATAAATGCTGTTTTAATGTAAAAATATTCAATATCCATAAAATGTTTGTTTATAATTCTACATGACCGTAACAGCAAGAGAAAGCAATGTAGATGCTGTGGGGAAAATGAATAAAACTTAACAGTAACTACAGCAACTCTCCTCCACCATGTTCAAAGTCCATTGCCCGCCCAACTCGGAAACTCCGTTAAAATTAGCTCAGTTTCCCAGTCGTAAATATGACTTGAGAGGGTGTTCATGTTTCAGACTAAACTTGCCTTTGTGATAATTCTGATAGCACATGAAGGCATTTCTGCTGGTTTTTGTTTCCTATATAAAATGACGTAATTCACTGCATAACTACCCTAGTATGATGTAGTATTATGTATTAACCAGCCAGTCATGACTGCACAGAACTGTAGTAACTTTGTTGCACATTTGTTATTCGAACCATGTTGGTTCAACAATAGAACTGTTGTTAATGACGTCATGCAGGTGGTGGAGTAATAACGTCTGCTACTTATTTGATTAGAGATCACATTATTGTCTATTACTAGAGCTTATTTGCATGAACAACAGTAGGGGTGACCCCGAATAGTCGAAGATTCGATGCTTCGATAGGAGGAGCCTGATTCGACTACCGATCTCACGGTCGAATCTTCGCAGAGGTGTTATGAAACGAGGATCATGCCACTTTGGCTATATAAGGGCGCTCAATGTCTGATTTCACATAGAACTACCGGTTTTCTGTCAATACGTTAATATTCAGCCTATTATGATAATGCTGTATATAAAAATGTGCAAAGAAAGAAGCTTTTAATAAATATTTTTTAACGTGCGTGAATAAATCCAAACACCCCGTGACAGATTTAAGTTTCACTTTCAATTCGTGACCGACAGAGCAGCGTCTTCGCGGCAAGGATTTAAATCTTTAACAATGTCTGGGATAAGAAAATCTAAAGTGTGAATGTACACCACCAGAAAGGATATTCTTCAAGGCTGGATTTAGCATCAGGAAAACCAGTCTTTCACTCTGTCTGTATCCGTTGGAGTCTTTTGTGCGCGCGGATAAAATACATTCTAAAACACGTAACGTGAAAAACGTTTAACGACTCAATCTCCTAAAATAGTTCAAATAAAAAATATAGGAGGAACGCATTGCGTTCATATTCTGGGTTCATCTGCTTATCTACACATAAAGTGTAGGCTACTGTGTACATTAAGCCACGTTAAAGTGCCTTTTAAGCGTTTTAAAAGCTTTTTTCACGTTAAGCATTTTAGAATGTCCCGTGGAAAACCAACTTGTTAACGTTGGCCGGCAGAAGTGCGATCATGGTTTTCCTTAATTTAACTCTTTTAGGAGATTGAGTCGTTAAACTTTTTTCACGTTAAGTGTTTTAGAATGTATTTTATCCGCGCGCACAAAAGACTCCAACGGATACAGAGAGAGTGAAAGACTGGATTTGTTCTCTCGATCAGGTATCGGGTACAAGTGATTTCAAAACTTTTCAGCCGGTTCTAATTTGATTTTTGGATGCTGTGAACATTTTTAGCTAAAAAGACTGCAACTCCAGTTTAGCATTGTTCTTTCTGCAGTTAAGAAGACAAAGTTGAAAATTCTGGCTACTATCGTTATTTTAATAATTTTATTTATTGATCTGTCAGGGTTATCTAATCTAACTATTTGTGGCTTGTGCTTTGATATGTTCCCCTGCACTTTAGGCATTTTGCACACATTTGCTCCTCATCTTGTGACTTGATTCTGATTTATTTCGTTTTGTATTTTTATTTATTAGAAAGGTATATTCTGTTCTAATTTAATTTAGTAAATTAATTGTTTATTTTTTCGGTGCATCGATGTTGTGCTGTACTTAGAGCCTGCTCGCACAGGTTATTTAGCCGATTTAATTTGATTTGCATGTGAAATGCAAATCCTGTCTGCAGTGTGGCCTTTCTGGAGTTATTAATGTTATTTCTTAGTTTTATTGATCCAAAATGTTTTTATACATTTTCTTCTATATCTTTGTGTGATTTTCTGTACATCGCGGCTTTGAAATGTTAAAGCCCCGCCCCCATACACATGATTCGACTATTAGTCGACTATAGGCAAGACTTGACAATTCTGATTCGACTATGAAAATCCATAGTCGGGGACACCCCTAAACAACAGAAAGCCGTATATTGTGAGAATGCCACTTGAGACAAGGGGTGTTCACATTAACATGCACTTTGCAAGTGATATACACTTTGCTCCCGCAAATGTCAGACTGACGTTGAATGTCCGTCGGCTAAGTTTTTGCAGTTCCACACTGCTGGCACTAGTCAGACTACTGTCAGTGGCTTTTTGGCCAATTGAGCATGTTGAATCAATGGCAGAGCCTGTTGGTGAGAAAAAAACCCTCTGGTTGGCTGTTCAGTTTAGCGAACCACCAAGAGAAATGGAAACGATGAAAGCCATCAAACAACGAAGTCAATAGGTAAGTTAGCTCCTCTTTTATATATCTGCAGTTCTGGCTCTTTCTGTTTCCCTTATTGAATGACAAATACAGACTACTGCCACCTGTTGGTATGGTTCTTTTTTTCCACAGGTGCAGAACATGAGTACTGGTTAGCTCTAGTCTTTGTAGTTGGTTTAAGCGTAACTTTTTGGCCCAGACACAGGCGACGTGAAACAGTCTTCAGCCTCGCCTTCTCTGGCTCTGTTTAGTCCCTCGTCCCTCACCCTGTCATCTCACTCCACTCTGCTGCGTGGATCTGTCACAGGTCTTCCGATCTCCAGCTCCGCCTTGGCAAGGAGATCCCTTTGCTCAGCCGCTGAGCACGTTACTATGCCTTTGTCCCTCTCCAGCTCCAGCTCCATATCCAGTACCCTCTCCCTTCTGTTTAACTATTATCTGCGGTGCGAGGACACGCCTTCCGGGAGGGGGGACTAATATCAGGAGAATGTTTTCTGTTTTGGTTTTGTTTTCATTTTGTTTCATTGTTTCGTTTTGCCTGAGTTCGTTCTACTTCTTTGTTTCCATGGTTACTCATTAGTTCCACACCTGCTTTTCCCTTGATTACACCCTGTGTTTATAAGCCCTTGGTTTTCTCAGTTCAGTGTTCTCTGTTATTTATGTTGATGTTTTTTTATTTTTTTTTTTATTGCCACTAGTACTTTGACGTTGGTCTACATGTCATACTAACAAGAAACTATTATTTTGACAATAGGTTAACTACAGGCTCTAACTACAGCTGTAGTTCAAACTATATGCACCATAGTCGAGCACCCACAGAAAAACGAGATATTCCCCATTTATTTTACCCCAATCAAAAATCCATTGAGATTCGGATACCTCTGATTGGTGGATCTCACATTGGGTCTTGGCGGGTCGTAATAGACAATGCTAGCATTATATTTAGCATTACAACATACCAACCTGACACAAAAGCTTGTGCTTTTTAAGTTATAAACTCCAAAATCATCAGGTATAACAGCGAGTGAGTGACTCGCGGCAACAAGAAGAATATATGTTTTTACTTTGGTTGGTAAGGTATTTGCAATGTATGGAGTGTGGGCGCCTATCGGTAGAAATATAAATCGGCGTCTATGGTTCCAATCACATAATTTTGTGTTTTTTGATAGTTATGGCAGATGTTTGTCAGGTTTAGAGAAATACCAAATCATGGAACTATGTTGGTGGCAATGAAAAAAAGGTCTATCTTCTCAAGGGAGAGCTGAAGATAATGTTCCTTCAACCAAGCTGCAATGACTGAAAGTCAGGCAGAGATATGAGTCAGTGGGGTACATCTGCGTATAATCTGATTATTATTTGGAAAAGAACTCAAATGCCTTTATGAATGTCTCCACAGAGGTTGTGAATATGAAGAAAAGGAGGGGATCAAGCACTGAACCTTGAGGCACCCCAGTGATGCTGATGACCTTGAATTGTCTGCCTGTGATGTAAGACTAAACCACCAAAGTACTTTATATGTGATGCCCATGTCAGAAAGGGAGGACATGAGAATTCAGAGTCAATTGCACAACGGGACACTGTCCAATACTTCTGCCCTAGTTAAACCCAGTTTTATCAAAAATGTATTGATATTCAATATTCACTTAGGGCATCTCTACCATCAAGCTCAAATGTTGTCTGTAAAAAAATGTAATAAATAAAAACCCTATACAGCACATACAGTACTCATGTATACTACATCCTGATGCTGTAGAAATAACTTTCATACTCTAACTCAAAGATATTGCACTGTAATATGACGCTGGGTGTGTCATGATGGCTTGCACTCAGTGGTGCACAAATTCATTATTAAACAGTACTTTATAGGACTTACAGTATCTGCACATACTGCATACGACTGAAGTTGTATGTCATCACTGTAGCCATAAACATCTCCTCGAAAAGACCCGTCTCACCCATGCACAAGGTGTCCTCGAGGTGCAGGAAGGACCACCAAGACAATGGCTGCCTGGCCCTTCGCCTCTGGACCAAACGGCCCTCTGCACGGCCCAAAGTTCACTTCCCCAGCTCAATGAGGACACCACACCCCTTTCTATTTTCACCGTGGACACTTTAAACCTAATTATAATTACCTTGATACAGATTAAATAACCATAGATGGAGAGGTAACATAACAATGGAATAGCAGAGAGTAAACTTTAGTTTAGAAGCTGAACCATACAATATATGATATATCAAAAAGATAAAATTATTAATTTGTAATTTAGTTAAGCATTTGGAAGGAAGTATAACATAAGTGTGTTAATAGTTCTGTGTTAAATGCACATAGTAGAGTTTTAAACATGTCTGATGATTGTGAGTGACAGGTGGAGTTTGGAAGATCATTCCACCACAGGAGCAGATGTTCTGAAAGTGAGGCATGTTATGATAAATGTAAATGTATAGTACAAGTAAAGTCAACAAATGCTTGTTTTCATTTGAAAAATAGACAAGGACAACATAGCTGAAATTATGTATTAGGGGACATATTATGCCCATTTCCACAAGATGTAATATAAATCTCTGGTGTCCCCAGAATGTGTCTGTTAAATTTTTAGGTCAAATAACCCCCAAGATCCTTTATTATAGCTTGTCAAATTTGCCCCTATTTGGGTGTCAGCAAAACACGCCGTTTTTGTGTGTCCCTTTAAATGCAAATGAGCTGCTGCTCCCCGCCCCCCTTCAGGAAGAGTCCGGATCCTTTACACAAGCTTCGGATACTCCGGCAACAACAAAACAGGCGAATCTCACGCAACCAAAATGTCAGAAATTACCAGTAGTGGAGTGCAGCCTTACATGTTTTGAACCAGAGTCGGACACTGATGGAGAGACTCAGGAAGAGGTTACAACTTTTAGACTGCACCTGGACATTTCTGAATGGTAGTGGATACATTTATGTAGTTGCATTTAAGTTGATTCAACTCATCGACTAGCATGTACCGTCATGTTAATCTAATCTAAGGCTACGTTCACACTGCAGGCTGAAACGACCCAATTCCGATTTTTTTGTCCCTATGCGACCTGTATCTGATCTTTTCATGACAGTCTGAACGACACAGATCCGATCTTTTCAAATGCGACCCAGGCCACTTGGGTATGTGGTCCAAATCCGATACGTATCCGATCTTTTGAAATGCGACTTCAGTCTGAACGGCCAGGTCACATGTATCCGACCCGCACATCATTGATACGCGTCAAACGTCATAATTCTGCGTTGAAGTAGGCGGGAATGAGAAGATAAACAACAGTAACACTCACATCAGTATCCCACCACTCCTGGCTGCGACTCCGCACCCACACGTTTCTCTGTACCGACGTTGCTACCACTGCTCCACAAAACGCCATGGCCAAAAACCTTGCTCTCCTCCTTCTTTTTAATTTTCTTCTTAAAACGAGAAGATTGTAATTGTGCTGGCTCCGTTGGGAAAATAACTTTAATATCGCTAAACGAGCTCCACTGTTGACATCCATGTTTAGCTACTTCCGCAAACAACAAGTGACGTCGTTGACTGTTGAGTACTCTTCTGCGCATGCGGGTCACTTTTGGGTCATTTCACGTTCACACAGGAGCACAAACATGGTTTTAATCTCATAAATGGTCGTGTATTGATGGTGTGCTAAGCTAACATGCTAGCTAGCTCAGGTGCACCTGCCACCTATTCTTTTATGATTTTTTTTCTAAATAGGTAACAAATGCTTACTGGAATGTTTTAGTGCATTTGATACAGTTTCAAATGTAAGTGAGAACTTTGATCAAATAAATTAGGGATTGAAACCCTATGAATAGCCTGTGAATAGCCAGTCGTTAGTAACTATAATGCAGACAAAAGATATGCATATTTTGAGCCATAACCAGGCTGGAGAGGTGTGTGAATGTGTACTGGGGAGACTGAGACTGAATAGGGCTCGTTTGCACCACAAAACAATAGAGACAATAGACTGAATAGATGACTTAGATGATGACTAAACATCAGTAGCATTTTTAGAGTCTAATCAAAATAAAGTAATTTGACATGATCTTGAAAAACATTTAACTAAATACAGAGTTTTAGACTTATCATTTTCAGATTTTAAATATAACATGGTCACACATATGGCTTTAGCTGCAGTGCATTTCTAGATTGCTACAGTGCCAACTTCAATTTTATTTTCATGAAGATGTTTCATAAAAATTTATTTCTAATAACTTTACAAAACTTTGAAGCTAAAATCATTATGACAATAATTAATTATACATTTACAATAAACTACCAGGTGTCAGCTTTCAAATGAGATCATACTTGTGCTTTTAGTACAAAGGGTTCATGAACTGTATGTGTTTCAGTTTGGGTATGTCATTTCTGGGGATTTTTCAAAAGTGGGGCTGCAGCTTAACAGGTTAAAAGACACACAACATGTAAAAAGTACTTAAAGGGTAACTATGCCAATTTTCAATTAGATGAATATTGTCTATAGTATATGTTAATTACATATAAATACAAATGTATACAATGTGAAGTCTTTCTGTACAAGAAATCCCTTTTTTAATTAAGTAGAGACAGCCAAGTTTTATTAAAAGCCTATTTTGCCAGCGGTGGATTAGCCCTTTCATTTGATTTCATGTTGTGATTTGATGGAAATCTGAATCTCAAAGAGCAGAGGTGTGAAAGAGATTTGGCTAGAGGATGATAAACACATTTTTTTTTCTGGCTAAAATAGTAATGTAGTTGTAGACGTATGCTAAACTATAGTCAATGACCATAATTGTAATGGGAGTTAACATGTAGTGTGTATCCTGCACCGCTGTGTCCCATGATGATGATTTGAGACCTTGGCTGGGCGTGAATCCATAGGAAACCCTGCGAAAAGAAGATAACGGCACCAACAGGAGAATGTGTGTGTGTAATAAAGACAGCCCCAAAGAGAAGATGAGAGATTGAGTATGAGTGTGTGTATGTGTTGTTTGAGCGATAGGACTCTGCCCTCACTTCCTGTATTCACTGCTATATCCTGTCTGTGCAGTGGCGTTTAAAGAGACAGCAGCCGTCCTGATTTCCTGCTCTCGCACGTCTCAGAGGACATCACACCATCACAAACACAAATCTACTCAATCTTCACCTGTCACCTGTGGGAAAAAGACCACTGCCACATTCACTGTGTTATGATTACTTACATTTTGGCCAAGAATTCTCTTATTAGTTGTGTTATTATTATTATCATTATTATTGGTAACTCTTTATTTCAATATACCAAAATAAGGCATTCTGCTAACTATAAGTAAATGTGCATGTCAACTAGCAGTCATTAGAGTATTAGTAGACTGTCTGGCTAATATCTGCTAACACTTTATTTTGATGCTCCCCAACAGACATTCTACTGACTATAAGCAACTTTGCAACTACTAACACTAACCTAATAGTCTACTATTACTCTAATGAGAGTTAGTTGACATGTACATAGGTTACTTATAGTTAGAAGAATGTCTCATCGCATGCTAAAGGGAGTCATTTTCAATTCTATTTCTCAGTAAATTATTAGTAAAAGTAAGTAAATTAATAGTAATGTTACATATTTCTCTATTAAGTAACTCTTATCATGGTGGAAATATAACAAGTAATGGATTACTAAAACACCAAAAAAAATTAATCTGATTATGTAACATGCTACTCCTTAAACTGTTCATGTTGGTTTGGGTATTTACACACATTTATACACAAGTTAAATGGATACATACGGCATGCATTAGGACATGTTCCCAATATAAAAAATTACCTATAGATCCAAGCAGGGGGCCTGATCCCTTGTTCTCTATTTAGTCTGTTGACAGCTGAGATTTTCTCTCTTGTTGGTCGACACTTGCTAATCTGGTAAGGAATGTCTGATAAATGGCTCTGAAGGTCTGTCCCACTGACCGGATCACCCCAACATACCTGTCAGAACTCCAAATCCAGTTTCCTTTCTAGATTTCCTCAATGAGGAGTTGATTGAAGGGATAGAGTGAGCATATGGCAACTTCTCACTCCAGTGATCAGACACAGGTGCCCACATTGACTTGCAGTGAGCGTAACTAACCCTAGTTGTGTATACAAGCTTAACCAGACACTCTCTAATGCATTCTTTATTTGTAGTCACACTGCAATGCTTCACTGACAGACACATTGCTAACTGTGACGATGTATATTATTAATAGCCACACGAAAGAGGATAAAAATGTGCCGTTTTGATCTCTCAGAAGAGGGCGGGAGGGAGCTCAATCAGTTAGAGGGCCTGAGGTAATGAAGAAAAACGCAAAAATTAAAATTATTTACTGTGCATGTATGTTTTTGTAAAATTAAGCAATTTTAGAAACAACATAGGTTGACTGGAAAAATTTACCTGTGGAAACATATACAAAATAATATTACATTGGTTCCTGCCAATTTTTTAATTGCTTCTATCGCTTCCATTGCTTTTATCGTGACTCATGGTTCACGTAACTCTTACCCGAACGCTTCACATCGCAAGTGCATTGTACCGAGCAAGTTTACTCTGCCAGAAAAGCTTAACATATGGAGCTGATTATGTGATGCAAACGTCAAAATGTATTAGTTTACAAATCCCGCGCAAATTTCACCTGTAATTTTTTTTTTTTTTTTTTTTTTTTTAAGAATACAAATTGTTGCCTTTTACTGCCCTTGTTTATTTCAACTATTATTTCAGATAGAGTGTTGCTAATTTTTGCAAATTAGGCATGTTTTTCCAATGAACCTGTGTTGCATCAAAAACTGATGTCATCCAGTTAAAATCTAGGAAGCATCGTTTCAACACTATTCGACATGTAAACCCGCAATTCACAGCGAAACAACCACAAATCTCTAATCAGTCAGTTTCAACTGCAGCATCTACACTGTGAAGAAATACGCTCAGGAACAAAAAGGTAGAAAGGGTGCTTTGGTCACAAGTAAATGCAGTATAAATATGTTCATGCAGCTAACTCATGATTGCAACATGTACGTATAGTTAAAGAGGTAAGATATCCAAATTTTTCTTAAAGCAACCAATAAGGACCTTCATGATGCAGTCTAATTTCCATTGAACTGCTGTCATATTCCATGTTATACTGGGTAAAAAGAGTGACTGAAATAATTAAACTGAAACTTTTTAAACACTGCTAAGAAAAAAAATTTAGTTCAAGGTCAAGTAGTGCTGTTAAAAACAGCTAACAGATATAACTGAAGGAATTCCTGGAAACTGCCCTGTATGCACTGTTTTTATGCCAAAGACTGATGAGAGAAATTTGAGCATGGCTTGCAGTGATTACATCAAAATACTCCCCAAAGAAGGTATATGAGTGCACTTACAGTATCATTTTAAAGATGAAAAGCCCTCTGAACTTCACTGCAATCCAGAGATGTATGCAGAATATGAACACCCACCTGTTATCCACGTAGTAAATCTCGGACTGCTTCAGGTCATTGTTATAAACCCTGCGTGGGCCATATTTGTGATTTGTTTTTATTACCTGTAATTATTATTGAGGAGTTTCGCCTGTGTTGGAGCTGATGCCGATGATCTAAGCAGTTTCCCTTCATTCTTTGGGGAGTCGCTCTCCTCTCCTCACGCAGTGGAGTTTTCTTATGGATGCTTTTTATTTCATTTTTTTCTTATGTTAACAAAATGTGTTGTCTCCTTCTTTGTCGAAGCTAGCGAGCCGGCCGTGACAAATGGGGGTTCGTCCTGGATTCGAACCTGGGGCCTCTGGCATCTCTCAATCATCCATCTACCATTAAAATTAGACAGGTCAGGCAGTGCTGAAAAACACCTAAAAATGTTGGCATTATGGAGCCATTTTTTTTTATAGCTCCAGCATTACATTATCAGCTAGGAAATTTTTACCAGGAGGACTGGAGACCAGAAATATAAAGACTTCCACATTCAAGAAAAAGGTGGATAGGCAATACACCCCCTTGTGGGTGTCCACCAGAACACCCTAGCAGTGACACAGCCCCTGTAAGCCATGTCCCACTGTGGGATGCAGAAGACTCGTCTAGACTTTTACATCATCAATCCGTGACACGTTCTGTGACTGTGAGCTGCATTGAATGCGTTACTGAAATGCTGTCTAGCAAACAAAAACAATCTCTAGCGTTCATTTTGCTCATGGCTTGTCTTGAAAAGAAAAATGGGAAATAACGAAGACGATGTGTGTGGAAGCAAGTGGTGGTTTGTTGTTCTCTCAGTAATTGTGTCATCGGGTTCGGTGCTCCTATTGGTTTTATTTGACGGTTGTTGTAGGAGAAGCCACATTGCAGGACTGTGTGTCAAACCTTATGACACTGCCAGAATTTTATCAGAGGTAAATTTTTTTTGCAAAGGTAATTAAGCGGATGTCGGCAAACATGTCAAACTAAAGAACAGAGACTTTCAATTTTGGCATTGGATCAGAGGAATCTTTTAGGATTCTCAACATTTGTCTCAGAAGACCAAATCGTGGCCAAAATCGTACAGTGTGAACCCGGCTTTACTCCAGGGGTGTCCAATCCTGTTTCTGGAGGGCCACCTTCCAGCAGAGTTTATCTCCAACCTTAATTATACACACCTGGACCAGTTAATCAAGATCCTCACGACTACTAGACACTTTCAGGAAGGTGTGTTGGAGCTAAACTCTGCAGGGAAGTGGCCCAATAGGAGCAGGATTGGACACCCCTGCCTTAGATGGCATAGCAGTGCCCTGACAACGACAACAACACCCTTAACATTGTGATGTTTTGCATGTGCCTTTCAAGTCATACAATTTTGAAAACTAGTTTGTATAATTACTTTAGTTACTCATTAACTTGAATTACATAATTACATCCATTCATCAAAGTATATCGATCTGGCAATTCCTTAAACAAATTCCTTAAGTCTTAACCCTCTGTGCTGCTCAGCATGTTGAAAAACAATAATTCCGTAACAACACGCCTATGAATAACCCTCCCTTTCCTTACACACATCACTCAATCAACGAAAGTAGAACAGTGCACTGCAGTCTGTGCTCTGCAGCTGCTGACTACGAATGATTGCATTAATTACAGATGATTACAGCAGCAGGTCCAGGTCGTTCTGGTCATTGTGACACTGCAGATGTAACTTCCAGCGGACACTCAGTGGAAAATGAAGGAGTCCCTGAGGAAAGACGTGAGCTAGTATATATTGACCACATGGAATCCTTGTCTTCTTCAGCACTTCCTCTAGTTGAACACACGCAAGAGTGTAGGAAGAGTGGGAAGGAAGTGAGCCGTATGTGCAGCTGAGAATAGAACAAGATTTTAGCCTATGTGTGTCTGCTTGGGCACAACACACATGTTGTGTGTGTGTCAGATCTCAACATTTTAAACTGCATGTGTTCATTTGGGTGTTGTTGACCAAATCTCATGATAAGCAAGAGGTTGAATGAGTCGATACTCATCCGCCATGCCTGATGATAACGGAACAATGTGCCGAGGGCCGGCAGGAGCTGCTGTCTTCTCCAGGGGCCAGAGATTAGCCCTCATGTGCTTCCTTTGGAAAACACACAGCGTCCCAGAGGAAGCTCTCATCAGACTGCACTCTTTCACCTCTTCCTCTCTCCCTTGTTTCTCTTTATCCCTGTCCCTCCGAATTCCCACATTAAATGAAACAGAGGTCTGGATGACTGACTCGCCACTGACACTGATCAACCCACATCAGGCTACTGGCGTTCCTCTGTCTCTCTTTGTTCTTCTGCACTCTTCCTCTGTTTGTTTGGGCTTGTGCGGTGAACTGTGGGCCTTCTGTGCTCAGTTTTAGTGAATGCAGTGGCCTTGAGGTGAAACAGAGACCGATCTCTTTCTTCTGGAAAGTATTTTCATCACTCTTTCCTTTTCTCATGTGAGAGTCATGGTGTAATCAAATCTGGAAAAGCCTGAATTCCTGAATATCACATACAGTGGAGTCCAAAAGTCTGAGATGGCATTGATATCCTACCTTCATTCTGGAAATAAACAGTTTTAGGATTTTATTCCTTATTCCTAAGTCACTTATTTAATACATTTATCATGTTAATTCTTTGTACAGACGCTCAGATTTATCAAAGTGTTGCGTTCAAAATATTTAAACGTGTCTGTTAAATCATTAAGAATTAGTCAGACGTGAGCTTATCTTTTTGTCACTTTGTTGTGGTATCACAGCCACAGCCACAGGAACAGAAAGACAGACAATCTTGTAGAAACAACATCACTTCATGTTACACAAAATCTTTAAATGTTCAGTCATTTAATCTATCTTCTAATAATATAATAAGCACATTGCCTTAAAGGTTGTATCAGCGATTTCAGGCCCAAACATAAATGATCACATTCATCTAATCTTTCCTAACGATCAGGTTTTGCGCTCGTGCACGGCTGCACGCGAAGTTGGAGAACAAGGAGAACACGAGCGCAAAACCTCACAACACACACCCCCTGTCGGTGATTGGTTGGAACACTATTTATTTTGGTTTTGAGTGGTTGGTGAAACCAATTGTTTTTGTGTGCAGATCTCAGAGCCTAGGCTGCCTACAGAGACGTGTTTTTTGACGGCATGCTTATGGGGCGGGCAGCTAGCGGATCGTTAGGAAAGATTAGATGAATGTGATCATTTATGTTTGGGCCTTTTTTTGGGCCTGAAATCGCTGATACAACCTTTAACCAGAACACTAAATTACACAGTAGGTGTTTATGTATGATACAGCATCAGTTCACAAGATTTGACATTTATGAAAAGTAAGGACGCTAAAGTAAAATTTCAGTCTATTTCACACAAGAACATTTCAGTGTAATGGACTACTTTTTTAACCGAGAACTATTCCTTTATTTGAGTTAGAATGTTAAACATTACTGAATGTATTGGCAAATGTATTGGTTTTTGATAAG
The DNA here is from genome assembly GCA_021554675.1 of Leuciscus idus. Classification (NCBI taxonomy): domain Eukaryota; kingdom Metazoa; phylum Chordata; class Actinopteri; order Cypriniformes; family Leuciscidae; genus Leuciscus; species Leuciscus idus. The sequence goes on from CM038627.1 coordinate 39,595,582, forward strand.
ACATTCTGTCAATAAAGTCCTGTTCCTTAAGACCAGTTTCCCACCTCAATTTCTTCCAAAACATTACTTGCCAACCTTCTCCCCAAAAGAGCAAAAGAAACCAAGGTCTTGAAATTGAAATTATTATTATTATTTTTTTTTTACATATCAAGTTTCTGTGATGACAGCATCTTGTGGATTATCACGACACGGAGTTCAAAACAGGTTTTAGAGAATACATGTTTACACCATGAGCCAAACCCCTCTGTTAAAGTTATTATGGACTTCCCACACCCGGAAAGCATCCTGATTCTCTGACTGACGAAACGCAACTCACTACTGGGAGCAAATAACCCTTGAACCTGGGCGAAGTGCGGTCACTTGTTATCCAACAATGAAATCAGCTCACAGAAACTCTGAAAACAATGGCTGCCATATTTTCCCTATATGCTGCAAGGATTTATCATTTTAAATGATCAGTCACATGACATTTACGGCTCACGATTAAATAAGTAAAATTGAGCAGAACTGAGAGAAGTTGGCGCAAATTAGGTTGCAAACTTCAATGCCTGCTTGCATCAGCTGAGCAATTGCCACTGAGATGAATGGGAATGCTAATGTATTGCTCTCTTTTAATTGAAAAGTAGAACTTCTTTCCTAGAGCTGCCATATTGACCAAAGCAATGTATTTTTCAACAGGCATGTCTCCTGGTTATTCGTCTTTCTGGCTTATGGTTTCACTAAGTGAATTGACTGCACATTCAGCAGAGTTGTTTTTCAAACATTTTCGAGGTCAGAAGTACATATTTTCAGCTCTTCAGCCCTCTTTAAGGGAACTGAATCTGACGGGAAGCTCCAGAACGATGGACAGCTTTAACCAGGCTTTCCTGAAGCACTGCCCACCAATGAAGATTGGCATCTCTTAACCCACCAAAGAGAAGTCAATCCACAGGTAATATTTTCCTGAAGTTGTGCCAAGATTTTCAATATTTCCATGGAAGAAGGTTGGAGAAAAAAAGTAGGAACAGGTCCAGCTGAGTCAAGAGCCTCAAACACAAGACCTCTTTTGATACTGCCAGGGCTCTGGACTCACTAGACTCACACCTCACTGACTGCCCTTAAACTAGTGCTCTCATAGATGCTTTCTGTGGGATTGAGGAGACGCAGGGTTTGCCCTCTGAGGAGCTTGTTTGCTTCAATCAAGGATGCCAAAACCCAGGCCTGAGCAAGAAATCTAGATGGGAACCTCCTGGACAAGTATAGTAATACCAGTAAATGTTGACCTTGTGGGGACATACTTTTGGTCCCCATGATGAAACAAGCTTACAAATCTTACAGAATGATCTTTTTTGCTAATCTAAAATAGCTGAAAGTTTTCTGTGATGGGTAAGATTAGGGGTAGGGTTAGTGTAGGGGGATATAATGTAGAGCTTTTACAGAGCAATATCCATTATGTCTATGGAAAGTCCCCATAAAACATGAAAACCCAGTGTGTGTGTGTGTGTGTGTGTGTGTGTGTGTGTGTGTGTGTGTGTGTGTGTGTGTGTGTGTGTGTGTGTGTGTGTGTGTGTTGGTGTGTGGAATAAGGCTTCTGGCTTTTTGCCACCACTGTCGACTGACTGAGAAGACAAATCAGCGTAGCTCCGGCATATTTTTCCCCTGGTGCACTTTGACAAATGGCAGGCAAAGCGTCTCATTTGTTAGCTCAAGGCATTTCACTTATAAGATTAGGGGGCCTTTCTGTGACACTTGCACTTAAATTTTTTTACTTGTTAGATTGAAAGCCAATTACATTTTTGAGTTTGGTTTCACTAAGGCTAGTGAAAAGATTTAATAATTGCCTTGTTTATAGCATTAAAGTTGCCTCAACAAAGATGAACTACATAGAATTGGTAAGACTGAAATGTTAAACCAAATAACAGTAACTGGCAATACCTCTTCACAAGGTTTGAAAGATCTGTCTCCATCAACAGCTTAAAAGTACCTTATTATTAATGATGTAGATAATAAAGCAACTCATAGTTTTGACTGTATTTAAAATGATAACAAAAATGACTCAATATCGCAAATGTGACCAACCGCTACGCTATCATATCCTGACTGGGGGTGCAGGGAGCTGGGGTTGAAAGTCGCCGGAGGTCTGAATAGGCCAGCGAGTGGAACAACGTGTGATAAACGAGTGTTATCTGGAAGCCGTAGCTTTGGGAAGCACCTCTGTTTCCCTCTGATTACATTAGCAGGCAGGAAGGGGGAGTGCAAGCGGGGATTTAGTGGAATTCCACCAAACTAATGCAGATACTTTTCTTTCACATTTCTTTCTGGTTGATAAGGATACTTAACACACTGACAGGTTATGAACATACCAAAGGGATAAAATAAATAGCAAAATTACTAAATGGGGACACAAACAAGTCTAGTCAACAATAAGTGACTCAATGTACTGTACCAGTGTAGTTTTCAGGCTGATTTAAAAATCGTGCGACTTTGCAACCAAAACACAGGGGCACACGATCCACCACCCCCACCCCCACCCCCACCCCCACCCCAATGTTTACAGTTTTGACTTTGCAACACAATCTTTCATTTCCACTGTACTTTCATTTCCCATTACTTCTTCATAATGACCCTACAACACGTCCTTTTCCAAAGAATATCTGGCCAAGAGGTCAAAACCCATCTTCTTGTTGCCACTTCATATCTTATCTCCTCACCTCAGGCCCGGCAATAACAAACAGTTTCTTTGAAAGACCACATCCTGGCAGGTCCATCAGTGCTGTCTGTAGATGATTCATGCTGCTTGCTGTGGTGTCACTGAAGTGGACACTTCAATTAATTGTTTCCTAGTGGCAGACCTCAACAGCCCCACGTGCCTGTTTAATTAAGATTCAAAGAGGGCTGAGCACATAGCCCTGTGGAACGCCTGCACTATGATAAACTGAGCTTTGATAATATAACTATAAAGCTGTCACATGTCTGTCCTGTCTTGTGCTGCACATGGGTGTTTTGTTATTTTGGGCCATGTGCTCCTGTCTATTGTCTAGCCCCTCCCATCTTGTTATCTGATTATTGGTTATTTGTCCCACCTGTCTGTCTTGTTACCCTCCTTGTTTGTTCCCCTATTTAGCCTCCCTGTGTTTGTAGTCCTGTGCTGGTTCGTTTGTCCGAGTTTCTCGTTACTGGAGTTCCTGAGTTTTGAGTTTGTACCTTGTCTGCTTGTCACTAATAAATTTCCTCTGCAATTGTATCCTCGTCTCTCGTTCACTGTTCCGTGACAGAACGAACCAGCCAAGAATGTGGATACAGCGGAGTGAGATTTTTCCTCAGGGAGAGGATAAAGGATCTTCAATTTCCTTGTTGGAATACTTCGCTAGGTGCGCTCAAAGGACTATGGAGGAGGAGGAGACCACGGCAGATGGCGGTCAGCTGAAAGGAGAGCCTTCACCGCTGGTCCCGAAACGGAGGAGAGGGAAGAACCCCCTCCGTGACTGTTCCGGTGGTCCCAGTTCCAGTGGACCCAGTTCTGGTGGTCCCGGGTTTGTTGGTCCCAGTTCCGGTGGACCCAGTTCCGGTGGACCCGGGTTTGGTGGTCCCAGTTCCGGTGGTCCCAGTTCCGGTGGTCCCAGTTCCGGTGGTCCCGAGTCTGGTGGTCCGGAGGCGGAGGGGGAGGAGGAGGAAGACTTCCTGCCTCCCCAATGGCCTGGAGGCCGTCCCCTCCGAGCAGCCCGCTGTCGTCCCGGAGGCCGTCCCCTCCGAGCAGCCCGCTGTCGTCCCGGAGGCCGTCCCCTCCGAGCAGCCCGCTGTCATCCCTGAGATCGTCTCGGAGTCGCCCACCATCAGTCCTGCCATGGCCAAGAGGGCTGTCTTCACCTTCTACGCATTGGCCGTTCTGCGGGCATGGGAGAAGCACATGGGTTCTCCCGAGCCAGAGACTGTTCACGTCACGTCTGCCGATCCAGAGACTGTTCACGTCACGTCTGCCGATCCAGAGACTGTTCGCGTCAAGTCTGTCGATGCAGAGACTGTTCTTGTGCTGGAGGCTGTACCTGTCAGCCCTGCCATGGCCAAGAGGGCTGTCTTCATCTTTTATATGGTTGCTGTCCTGCGTGCCTGGGCTGCACACACCACCAAGATGGCAGTCTCCAGTCCGGTTGGAACCCCGGACACTGTGCTGGAGCCGGTGGTGTCCGTTCCTGAGCCGGTGGTGTCCGTTCCTGAGCCGGTGGTGTCCGTTCCTGAGCCGGTGCCGGTGGTGTCCGTTCCTGAGCCGGTGCCGGTGGTGTCCGTTCCTGAGCCGGTGCCGGTGGTGTCCGTTCCTGTGCCGGTGCCGGTGGTGTCCGTTCCTGTGCCGGTGGTGTCCGTTCCTGAGCCGGTGCCGGTGGTGTCCGTTCCTGAGCCGGTGCCGGTGGTGTCCGTTCCTGAGCCGGAGCCTGTGTTGTCCGTTCCTGAGCCGGAGCCTGTGTTGTCCGTTCCTGAGCCGGAGCCTGTGTTGTCCGTTCCTGAGCCGGAGCCTGTGTTGTCCGTTCCTGAGCCGGAGCCTGTGTTGTCCGTTCCTGAGCCGGAGCCTGTGTTGTCCGTTCCTGAGCCGGAGCCTGTGGTGTCCGTTCCTGAGCCGGAGCCTGTGGTGTCCGTTCCTGAGCCATGGCCGCCCGAACGGGTTTGGCCGCCTGCTCCGCTCTGGTCACCTGCACAGCCGGATCCGCCCTGGCAATCAGATGAACTGTCGTCTCCACCCTGGCCACCAGATGAACTGTCGTCTCCACCCTGGCCGTCTGCACAGCCTGCCCCGTCCTGGCCTCCCGAACCCTGTGGACCACTCTGGTGTCCCGAACCCTGTGGGGCACTCTTGTGTCCCAGACATTTTGTTTCCCCTGTCCCACCCTGGTCTGTCCTTCCCGTCCCGCCCTGGTCTGTCCCTCCCGCCTTGCCCTGGTCTTATGGAGCGTCTGGTAGCCGCTCCGTAGGGAGGGGGTAATGTCACATGCCTGTCCTGTCTTGTGCTGCACATGGGTGTTTTGTTATTTTGGGCCATGTGCTCCTGTCTATTGTCTAGCCCCTCCCATCTTGTTATCTGATTATTGGTTATTTGTCCCACCTGTCTGTCTCGTTACCCTCCTTGTTTGTTCCCCTATTTAGCCTCCCTGTGTTTGTAGTCCTGTGCTGGTTCGTTTGTCCGAGTTTCTCGTTCCTGGAGTTCCTGAGTTTTGAGTTTGTACCTTGTCTGCTTGTCACTAATAAATTTCCTCTGCAATTGTATCCTCGTCTTTCGTTCACTGTTCCGTGACAAAAGCTATACTACTTAGACATTCAAAACAGGTGGGGACCAAAAGTCTGACACCATATTGAAAATCTGAGGGTTTTTTATTATTAAAACCTGGACTTAAACAGAGATTTTCTATGATTTTGAACATCAAGTCAGTTCAATAACAGTGTCGATGTTGCAATTTTTTTTAAACAAATTTCATTCAGCTATAAAGCAGCTTGAGCGATCCAACTGAGCTTAAATTTTGATCAGATTGGAAAGGGGTGGTGTAGACCTAAAAAAATCTGAACAATACAGGGAAAAACTAAACATGTAAATCAGTGGTTCTCAACTCTGGCCCTTGAGGTCCACTTTCCTGCAGATTTTAGCCCCAACCTTGATCAAATTCACCTGCCTATAATTTTCTTGTAATCCTGAAGGACCTTAATTAGCTTGTTCAGGAATGTTTGATTAGAGTTGGAGAAAAACTGCACAGGAAAGTGGACATCAAGAACCCCTCATGTAAATGCTTGAGCCTTCTTAATCGGATTCAAAATTACCTTATGCATATGCGGCAGTGCCCGTTATCTGTATGTTTACCAGAGCTCTTTTAAAATCTGAAATCATTTTGATTCATTTCGGATTGACAGAAAACTAGTGCAAGTAAACATAGCTATTGTGAGATTTCCGTGTTTTTAATTAAACGCAAAGATCCTCTTTGGAATAATTCCAAATCATGCCATAGAACACGATCATAAGGTCTTGTTCACGTCAGCACAATTTTCTGCTGTCATTAAAGTAAAAAGTGACATTTCAAATGCTAATGCCGTTTTCACCTATAGTTTGTTTGAGCACTCCAAGCAGTCTTCGGATTATATAACATATGTGAGCACCCCAAATAATCTCAGACACCCCTGAACCCACAAATTAACCATTCGTCATGTGGGTATGGTTCGTGTGGGTCTTTTGTGGTTCACTTGCAGCATGTTCCCTGTCTGGTTCATTTTAAGTGTACTTTATGTGAAAACACCTTAATTTAAGTACATTTTTATATATATTGTCAATTGTATATTTTATAAATATTCAGATGAAACATTTAAAATACCTCTAAAGTGTCTGATGTTCATTTCTAGCTATAGCTACTTTCCTTATCAAAAGGATGTTTAAGCTCAAGTAACATTGTCAGTTTTACCATATATTATAATGTGGATAATGTAAAATGATGAGCTGTCATAGTTTGTCTGGTCTGCTTTCTTTCTCATATTCACACTCAGGAATCTGTGCTCAAATACACAAAACAATGAGAACATGTTTTTTTCTTCACACCCTGCTGGAATTCTGCTGTGAAGTAAGATTACTGAACCTATTATTTTCACCCTGTTAGTTTTGAAAAAAAAATTTTTTTCCACAGATTTGGTTATCTGTTCCCTGCATGCCTGGCCGGCACAGCAGGGGTCTCTCTCTTTCTCTCTCTCTCTCAAACACACACACACACACACACACTGGTACTGATAAACGCTGTGTTCAGTTCAGAGTCACGGATGCCCAGCACAATGCCACAGATGGCATCAAAAGCCACAAGTTAAAAACATAGTTCAGGAAAAAAAGAGTTGGAGGGAAGTGAAAGCATAGACATAAAAACAATGAGCTTTAAGATTACATGTGAGTCAAGTGCTCTTTTCATGTGTTCTTTTGAAATAGTACTAAATGCTCTTTAAAGTTTTTAGATTTAAAAGAAATGTATGAGATTCAAAGTTTTCAACCCTTTTTGGTATGTGATAGATCTAAGCCATCTATCTGTCGCTATCCATGTATTTATACAATAGAAAATGCATTTGTGTAAACATGCTGCATGTATTATCATTAATATAAATAAAATTGTGACCTTTCATAGCTTGTCACTATGTGAAATAAATACGTTTTTGTAGTTTAATAAAATTGTCATATTTTAGACCAGAAACAGATTTATACAAATAAACAAAGTTTTGTCATGGGAAAGATTGTTAACCAGCTATGATAAGGACCTGTGCTGTTAAAACATAGATGATGGTGTGAAATCGAGAGATGCTGAGATCTCTCAATCCTTGGGCCAAGAACCAAGGCTTGAATCAAGGCTTGATCTTGCAAAACAGGTTGCCTCTTAGGGAAAACCCCTTGGTCTTGAGCCACCACTGTAATGGTCTCATGTATAGAAGGCCAAAAGATATCACACTGGACCCAGCTTCCTTGAGTCCCAACAGTCTTTGAAACTGTTTCACAGTGACGGCTTGGCCTAGTTTAATCCTGCCTATGATTAAATGGATAGATTTTGATACGAGCAGGAGACAGTTGTGCCTGCACGGTAGTTGAGTCCCATTCTACCCTTAGAAAAGTAGACCTTTGTAGTGGAGAAAACACACTCTTCTTGGAGTTCACTCTTAACCCCAAGCACCTCATATGATTGAGGAAGATATCTCAATGCCGAAACACCATTTGCTCCGATTGAGGTAGAACTAACCAATTGTCGATTGTAATTGAGTACACAAAAGCCCTGGAATCGCAGCGGAACCAGAGCGGCGTCTACACACTTTGTGAAGGTGTGGAGTGACAAGGCTAGGCTGAAAGGAGGAACCTGATACTGGTAAACTTTGCCCCCTGAAAGCAACCTGAGGAACTTCCTGTGATATGGAAGTATGCATCTTTGATATCTATTGTGACAAACCAGACATGGGATTTGATATGAGTCACAATTCATTTCAGAGTAAATATCTTGAATCTGTACTTCCTCAGAGAATGATTAAACTGGCATAGGTCTAATATTGGATGCAACCCTCCTTCCGTCTTTGGAACAATAAAATACTGGGTGTAAAACCCAGAGTCTCTATCAGGAGGAGGAACACGTTCTATGGCCTCCTTTACTAGAAGAGACTTGACTTCTTGTTCCATCACCTGAGCCTGCTCGAGTACAATCCCGCAAAACGAGGTGGATGAGAACCGAATTGAATTATGTAACCTCTCTCTATAGTTTGCTGGACCCATTGAGACACATTTGGCAGAAACCTTCCATCCTGCCAGATAGTCTACTAAGGGAACATGCCTCTTGAGACTTTCTGGTGTTTTTCGAGCAGTCTGTCCGGCACCCTGAAGCAGATAACCGGCAGGGAACAGGCTGAGAGTGCCGCCCTGACCCCCCCCCCCCCCCTCTGCAGAACGGCTCGGAGGCGACACTCTGCCTCTGCTGCACTCTTTGAGAGGTTCTGGTAGACGGCATTCAATCAGGGTGGAAGAAACTGCAGAGGGTGCTTCCGGATCCAGAGAGAAAGTATTGGATTTAGCAGGTGAGGGTTGACAAAGGCAGAGCCCGTCTCAAGCCCTTCCACTAAACCCATTTGCGATCTCCATGATCTGAGTAGCCACTCTACCTTGGCAGCAGTGGGACCAGAACTTCGATCAAGCCCCGGAAGTGTCTGCGGAAACGCGACTGGCCCTGACACGCACTAGCAAGCTCGCTATTGACCCGACAGTACAAATGAGTCCTGTCTTGGGGGTCCTTGTCATGACAAAACGCTTACAACAGATGCTTCCCTCACGGGCTGGGGAGCAATCTTAGACAGTCACTCGAATTGAGGTCTGTGGAGGAGTCATCGCTGGGGTTGGATGCCATGGTACAGACTTGGCAGAGGCTAGCCCCTACATGCATTTCCCCAGTGGGTTCTAAAGAGAGTTCGAACTGCCTGGACTTCATCAGTCTACTGCTGTTCTGGCCCAGCCGAGTATGGCCTTAATAGAGTTTTTTTGTGCATTCCTTTGGTCACAAATAAATGGAAGCAGGCAGGCTTGAATTAATAAATATGTGTTCTTTGTTCTTTTCTTTTTCTATGTAGTTTTCAGTCAGCTTAAGTCAGCTAGTTTAGTGACTTTTTTCTATGGAGACATGTTAAGGAAGGGTTACTGGCCCGACAGTGGTAACACAGCTTAATTTTGGCCTTGCAGCTCGAGGTCCGAGCTATTGACCCTGCCTAGTACGTTGTTAGCCCTGGCTCGCACTGGCTCAACTGTAGAAAAGTGGCTAATGTCCTCTTGAGAAACATTTAGCAACAGCATAAGCCAGCCATCCTGTTCCTACAATTAATGTAGAGCAAGTTATACCAGCTGGAAATTCAAGTATTATTATAGGAACAATGTAAGAGTACTCATACTGAGGATAATGCTGCACGTAATCTGCCCCCTACAGGTCAGGAGGTAATAAAATATCATCTATTATTACTATTTATAGTGTCTGGGGTCCTTAACTGAAAAACAAAGAAAAAGAAAAAGAAAAAAAGATGGGGCAGGATTTACTTTAAAAGAATTTCCTCTCAGAAATTGCTAGAAATGTTCAAATATAATCACAACAAAATGGCAAGTAACATTGGAATTGAACATTACATTTTGAAGTAATAATACTGCAATAGTATTTTAATCACACTTTACATTAGCTGTCTTTAACTACTACTGTATGTACTTTAAAAAAAATTGTTAGGTACAATGTACTTTTTCACTAATTATGCATTCATGTTGTATTATAAAAGACTGCTATTGAGGTATATGGGTAAGTTTAGGATGGGACAGGTTTGGTGTGAGTAGATTTAAGGGTGGGTTAAGGGGTAATGAAAGAAGTACAATTTAAAAACATGTATGTTCACAATAAGTGTATTGTATCAAATGATTAATGTAAATGATACATTGTAATTAAAGAGGCTTAACTTAAAGTGGGGCCATATTTTCTTGTAAAATATATTCAAATAAACTTTATTTATTTTTATAGTGTACATTTTTTTTTATTATGTTTATAGATGTGTACACATGCACCTTTGTAGTATGCACACATACATCTGTTTACATGTATGTCTTTGCAAGGTGGACATAGCTCAAATACGTGCACTAGGGGGTCAAATCATGTTCACCTGAACTCCTAATTAAGGATTTTTAAAACACTGAATGACAATACATCTTGAGTTTACTGGATGCCCCTGTCAGGCAATATTAATAATAATCCTATGTGTTTTTGAGGGTTATATCAGAGTTGGACTGGTCAATTGGTAGCTGATGTTGCTGAATACGCTGTGTCACTGCCTGTGTGTGACCCAAACTTCCACATTAGCCTATTATTTTCATTTCATTCTTTTTTTCTTCTCCCCACCTCTTTGGATATATTGCTTGTATGGAGATGGCCATAGAAACCATGACAAGAGAATAAAAAAGAGAGACTGTAGAATGTCCAGTGCTTCCAAATCCCTCCCAAACCCTCCCGAATATCATTACAGCGAGGGAAATCCATCTTTGAGGGGGAGAGACGACCATAGAACGGTCTTTTTGCTTTATTAGTGTTTTTTCTGGCAGCTGACGCCACGCTCACTTCTGCAAAGCGGTGACCAGAGGTCTATACCCAGATGGCCACACCGACTGTACAACAAACACATCTTTCAGGTCTCGAGGCCAGCTGGACCAGAGGCTGGAGAACTACTGCAGTGCACTTTTCTCTACTCGTGGAACCTGGTCGTTTCCAGCCCACACAGCGAACCCTGATCCCAGCAGGAGATTTATATGACTGCTCAGTGAACTTGGAGCGCATGGAGAATCTGCCTTCAGTGGGACTGGAGTGATGCATACTCCTCTATCCAGACATAGACACTGTGCAAAAGGCATATTTACAGATGAGGATATATGTGATTAGAGATAAACAAAAGAAAGATTTACAATGTGACTAAATCACAAATCTGATATGAATGAGTCAATTTAGGCCAGCAGAGAACTAAGTAGGCCAGTTCATCATCAACATTTATGCTCCGTTCCAAACTTCTTTCTCTTGTCCACCGGAGAATGGGAAACGCACCCGCAGCTTACTGTTGTTATGGTAATGTGTGCAACTTCCAACTGAGAACAAGTAAAAATAAGCTCTCTGATTTCAATTTTGCTGTTAAATTTTGAGGTAGTTTTAGTAAATCATTAAAATGAGATCATTATCATTATTCATTTAAAAATGAGATACTGTAATAAAGAGTACATTTTATCAGAACAACACTTTATGAAACACTGCAAAAATTTAATTTAAAAATTAATTCTTAAATTAAGAGATATATAATGACATTTGTATTGGTTTCCATGTATAAAAGTAAGTTAATGTTTAAAACAAATAACTTACTTTTACACATTATATATATTTATTTGTTTATTTTGCAATTTTTCTTCTGAAGTAAATGTATTATGATTTATGAATGTTTAGATTTTTGTACCAGAAAACAAGACAAAAACAAAGACTAAACAGCACATGTTTTCAGCCTATAAAAGTTCAAAGAAAATCTTTAACATATTTAAAGATTTTAGAGCTCTATCCTCACATCCTCTAAATTAATTCATTTTATTATATAAAAAAAATGATTGCTGTGTTTTTGTATTTAACACAATCTACAGCATTTATAATCAACATTTCTATCAACTCAGTCCGCCGTGGGAGATTTTTATTTTTTTATTTTTTTTATTCAGTGCACTGCAGTGCATTCTGGGAACGCTGTCTCAAACTAAATCATTATGCTCACAATGGTGTTTACGACCACTGTGTTGACAGACACACACACACACACACACACACACACAAAAAAAAAAAAAAACACAAAAAAAACACTGACAGTAGGAGTGAGAAAGAATACAGCAGATACGCTGGTTCTGGAATGCAAATCGGTTCCAGAGGCTGATGGGATTGGCCGGATTGGCCCATCATTTTTGGGATGACACTCATATGTTGATTCCTCCAGTATAAGCAGCCCACGTTTTTAATTTTGGAGAAGCTTCACTGCCACAAACGTAACACAGGAGAAACCCGCCAAAGAAAGTACTTAAGAGAGTTTATAAGGTGGAACCTGGAGCTTCACGTGTCAAATGTCTGAAACCTCCCAAAATAGACAGTTAGGGAAATAATGGTTACAAAAATGTTTGAGTTTGGAGGACAAAGCTGGGGGAATAAAGTGAAATGTAGTGCAGAGTGATTTGACTATGAATATTTTGAGTAGTGTACAGTGAGTTGGATACAGCTAAAGAAGGAAAAAACCTTGAAATACTATACTCATATTACATAATTTCTTTAATTCATAATATATCATGTCCTTTTTTAAACTGTAAATATGTCGTAACATTTAAAACTCAAAATGACACATTAAGCTGCAAAAACAACATCACAGTCATATATCACGTATCAGTGCTCCTTCAGTTCAGTAACCTGTATATGTAGAGCATAAGCCTTTATGAAAGGGCCGTGTTTGTCTTGAAATAAATGTAGGTCACTAATCAGCAATAAAGGAAGACATTTTTGCGACTTCCCGTGTTCTCGCTGTCCACTTTGACAAGCAGGCAGATGATTTGGAGTCGTTGTCCGTCACTTGCGTCCCCGAGAGAGTGGCTCAGAAGTCTTGGGTGGTTTTCCCACACCAGCCATCAGTCAAAGCACAACAGGACAAAAGGTCAGACGCGATCCCTCCTCCTCCAGAGCTCACGGGTGGTAGAGAACCTCATACTGCTACATAAACATGTGCGAGAGAGAGAGATGGGCTGAGCTCCGGTTTGCTTTTGCACGTCTGGATTCCTCCGGATTATCAAGACATTATGTACTTGTGGAATTTATCGGCAAAAATCCTCGTTTCAGGAAAATACTTACAATGCTGAATACTTTAGCAAGCACTCTGCACTAATGATAACTACAGTTAAAAAAATCGATCTAATTACGAAATAACATAATCTGCCCGGCCAAAAACAATCAAACAACAAAAAAGTCACTGTTTGGATTTAAATAGGCAAATGGTCTATGATTAGATCATTATTGCAGTGATAACTGTGCAGTGATAGCATGTTTGGCAACAGTTCTTCTAACCCTGATTGATGGAGTGTGTAGCTTTTCATTTCTTGTGGAAGTCATGTAAGAAGACACATCATGTTCATATTCCAGGAGGACAATGTCAAGATTCATCAGGCTCAGATTGTGCAAGAATGGTTGGGAGGAGCATGAAGAATCATTTTCACACATGATGAGCGGTCAATAGAAGTCCAGCATTTGATGTTTTGCTGTAACTGAATCACACTGATGTAGTATCAGCTGAAGTTCAGAGTCGAGCAGAGAAGCAGAAGTGAAGAGTAAAGCAGCACCAGTGCACCACCCGCTGGGTACATGTTGCTCTGATACACAGAAGAAAAATGAATAGAGGCACATTTACAGTACACTTATAATGCAAGTCTAGCAGAGAAGAGGACCATGGGTCACTGCTGAGAACTGTCATATCATGACATAATGTGACATTTTGTCATTTACACTACCATTCAAAAGTTTGGTAAGATTTAAAATGAGTCTCTTCTGCTTACCAAGGCTGCATTTATTTAATAAAAAATGCAGTAAAACAATAATATTGTGAAATAGTATTACAATTTAAAAATATGTTCAATTCAGTTCTTGGGAGCCTGGCTAGAGCTTCCCAACCTGTCCCGCTGGGTCACGAGAACCATCAGGCTCGGCTATGCTTCCGGGGAGTCCACTACACTATGGTCGGTGGCAATGCCCCTGTCATGTGTGCAGAGATCGCTACCTTACTGGAGAAAGGTGCGGTCGAGATTGTCCCTCCAGCCGAAATGAAGTGTGGGTTCTACAGCCTCTACTTCATTGTACCAAAGAAGACCGGTGGGTTACGGCCAATCCTGGACCTGCACGTCTTGAACAGATCCTTTCACAGGCTTCTGATCAAGATGCTAACGGCCAAACGCATTTTCAAATGCATTCAGCCCCAGGACTGGTTTGCAGCGATCGACCTGAAGGACGCGTTCTTTCATGTCTCCATTCTTCCTCGAAACAGACCGTTCCTATGGTTTGCTTTCGAGGGGCAGGCATACCAGTACACGGTTCTCCCTTTCGGGTTAGCCCTGTCTCCTCGCGTCTTCACCAAAGTCGTCGAGGCAGCCCTTGTGCCGCTACGGCAACACGGGGTTCACATCCTGTACTATCTCGACGACTGGCTGATCCTAGCACACTCTCGAGATCAGGTTTGCGAACACTGGGACTTAAAGCTCCGGAACCTAGCCCGCTTGGGCCTTCGGGTCAACTGGGAAAAGAGCAAACTCTCCCCCGTGCATAGGATCTCTTTTCTCACTATGGAAATCAACTCGGTCGCCATTTATGCGCAGCTTGCGAGTGCGCGCAGTCTCTGCTGACTTGCCTGAGACAATTCGAGGGGAAGAGTGAGGTTCCACTGAAGTTATTTCAGAGGCTCCTGGGGCATATGGCGTCCGCAGCGGCAGCCACACCACTCGGGCTGGTTCATATGAGACCGCTTCAGCACTGGCTTTGCGATCGAGTCCCGAGATGGGCATGGCAAAAGGGCACGCTCCGAGTACCAGTTACTCGGGCCTGCCATCAGGCCTTCTTCCCGTGGTCGAACCTCAGTAGTGGCAGTGGTTCTTGAAGGGTTATCCCTGGCACCCTTCGAACCTTTGGACGAGGTGTCCAATAAATATCTAACCCTGAAGGTAGCCTTCCTGCTAGCTATTACATCCCTAAAGAGAGTAGGGGACCTGCAGGCGCTGTCTGTTGCTCCCTCTTGTCTCGAGTTCGCTCCTGGTAGAGTGAGAGCCATTCTCCACCCTAGACCTGGCTATGTAACTAAGGTGCCGTCAAATGTGGCACGGTCTGTAGTCTTGCAAGCATTGCATCTATTATGCCTGGTCTGAGCCCTGGAGGCCTACGTACAGAGGTTTTCGGGCTGGAGGAAGTCGGACCAGTTGCTTGTGTGTTTTGGGTTACGACTGTAACCGTTGTTCCCTGAGAAGGGAACGAGACGCTGCGTCCCTCTGCCGCCCTTCTTGTGCTCCTGAGAACGACTTGCTTCGACCTATCAGAAGCTGACGCTGTTGTGATCCGGCGTCCTTTTATAGCTTCCGCATCACCGTCACATGCGACGTCACGAGTGACGTAATGACGCAACACCAATCGAGATTGGACTAGTTCCATACAGGCTTCAGAGGCATCATGCTGAAGGCGTTCCCCAATGTGTCGATTCTTGACGCAGCGTCTCATTCCATTCTCAGGGAACGAGGGTTACATCGTAATCGAGACGTTTCACACCCTGTGGAAATTACTTTTAAAATGGTGTGTCATTAGGACAGTATCTAGTTACTCCAAAGCACCACACAAACATATGTAACACAGCTCATTTCCCAAACACACACACACCAGTGCTAAACGAGTCTAAACAAACCATTAGTTTTTGATATGACATATGGAACAGTTTGTGGCAGACTTCTGTCCATTTTCTGTCCAGTCCAGATATTTCTCTGCTGACGGTCAAATAACAGCCATTAACAAATGAGCACCGGACGCATCGAAATACACAAGAGATATGCGTGAAATGTAAATTTACAATGAGACCAAGGAGCACATCCAAACCATAATTCATATAATTCATGCTTCAGGGAATATTCTGGAAAGCTTCCACAAATGGTGAAATATAATTTATTGGCTGGCTTTGCTTTTAGTATCACGCTCTCGCTTCACACACACACACACACACACACACACACACACACATAATAAGCAATGACCCTGCGCTCAGACTCTCCGAGGGGATACAGGATTGAATCTTACTCAAGGGTCCAGTGAAAGAGAGCAGAGGCAGTTTAGTGTGTGTGTATGTGTAGACTTGGCCACACATATAGGGCTCATTAATGAATTCTCAGACTAGTTATGGACCAAATTCACCACACCAGGTCAGAAAGTGTCTGGACACAAACCCAGTTTTGTACTGTATAACAGTGCACATAATGGATAGACATTTTTTAGCTAGGATTCAATCAACATGAAATCTTAAATCAAGATACAAGATACGTAAGATATTAAGTATTGTTTTCTGACAACAATCATCAATAATAAGTGAGATATTCAAATTTGTGCTTAAAACAAGAAAAATATCTGCCAATGGGGTCAGAAAAATAATCTTATTTTCTCTTTGAATTAAGTGTGTTTTCACACACACACACACACACACGTGCATACATATAATATAATATAAATAATATAATATAATATAATATAATATAATATAATATAATATAATATAATATAATATATAGGTAACACTTTACAGTAAAGTTCATTAGTTAACAGTAGTTAATGTATTAACTCAATTGAACTAACAATGAGCAATACATTAGTTACAGTATTTAATAATCTTTGTTTATTAATAAA
This sequence comes from Leuciscus idus, assembly GCA_021554675.1. Lineage (NCBI taxonomy): Eukaryota > Metazoa > Chordata > Actinopteri > Cypriniformes > Leuciscidae > Leuciscus > Leuciscus idus. The sequence continues at coordinate 39,612,036 of CM038627.1, forward strand.
AATCCAGCTGTTCATTGTTTATGTTAGTTCACCGCACATTAACTAATGTTAACAAATACAACCTTTGATTTAAATAACGTATTAGTAAATGTTGAAACTAATATGAACTAAGATTAATAAATGCTGTAGAAGTGTTGTTCATTCATAGTTCATGTTAACTAAGGTAGTTAACTAATGTTAACTAATGAACCTAATTGTAAAGTTTCACCACATTATTTTAATTGTTTTGAACAATGACATTATTGCCTTTTGTAAAGTTGCTTTACAGATGAAATGTAATTTGTTTCAAGAATATTGCATTGTTATTTGCCTGTAATGTGAAGCTGCTTTGAAATAATCTGTATTGTATAAAATAATTGGGTTCACATATATAAAACCCTCTATATATAAAACACATGATTGTCTGAAACAGTACAGATTTCAGGTTAGCAAACTGAATGGCATTTTGTCATGAAAAATTCCCAGCTAAACACAAACCTTCTCTCTTCCCTTTGTAAAGCTCTTCTCTCGTGACTATTGGCTCCTGAAGGACATTTTTGATAGGTATACTATACAATATCCGAATATGGAAAGCATATTTGTGTTTCTGCGAGAGAGAGAGAGACACACTTTGCTGTGGTGGACTGATGTATGCTGGATTTGAGCAAACTCACTGCTGTCCCGCTGTAAACCAAGGCTTCGCTGCCCGAAGCAGATTCTGCTGCTTAGTTTGCATTAAATGGATTTGAGGTCGGCTAGAGACGCCAGTTTAGAAATGAACAGAAATGTACAGTGAATGTAAAAAATACCCTCCAGCAGCACTGGCACATTATTACCCCACAGGGTTATTATAGGTTACTACTGCTGCTAGTCGTTTAGCAATTTGTTTTTTCAAGATTATCACGATTTCAAGATTTAAATTATTTGATCACACAATTATCAGACATTCAAGATTTTATTAGATTATTTTTTCATAAACATACAGCAGTACGAGGGAATTCATTTCAAGCACTGACTCAGTTTTTATGGCCTCATATATTGCTTGAATGTTTAAAAAGTCTTTCAAAAGAACTTTAGGAAGTTCCTGTTATATGTCGCATACCTGGATTTGTGACGCACACCTGCATCATTATTTGAGGCGATTGATCAGAAAGCGATGGATTTAAATTCTTAAACATTTGCATCAGATTGTAATGCAACAGTTTTTCTTCATATTTTTCTTCATTTGTCCAGTGAATTATCCAACTGTTCTTCAGATTTTAATATCTTTGGTGTTGGTTTTTTAGCAGTGATGACTGGTTATGGACTAATTTTTATTTCCTTAACAAAAGGTGTTATTCTGATAATGTTTCATTGGTTTACATTAGTTAACCTCTTTAGTTAATGTGAACTAAAACGTAAACTGCTTCTAAAGCATTTCTTAACTAATTACAGCATTTACAAAGTTATAATTTAAATGAAAAGTTGTTAATATTATTCAATGGACCTGAGCTGACATGAACAATTTACGTTAACAAAAGATTAATGTATTGTAAATGTATTGATCAATAATGTTAACTAATGAAACTTTATTATTGTAAAGTGTTACCGTTATTCTTAATGTGATAAGATGTAGTATGCCATTTCTGTTTTAGAAATTTAGTAGGAAATGTACAAAATATCTTCATGGAACATGATCTTTACTTAATATCCTAATGATTTTTGGCTTAAAAGAAAAATCGATAATTTTGACCCATACAATGTATTGTTGGCTATTGCCACAAATATACCCGTGCGACTCGTGACTGGTTTTGTGATCCAGGGTCACATTTTTGAAGATGATGGATGATTTATTAAGATTTTGAGAGTTGTTTTATAAGAACTTAAATAATAAATCATTCAATTGACACACTTTGGTTTAAACATCAAAAATAATTAGCACTTCAGTGGTCATCATGTCTGTGGCAGAAAAGCAACTGGAAAAATAAATACATTAAAATACTTTCCCGTGATCGCATTTCTCCCTGTCATCGCCTGTAACTCTAATATTTCACAGTACTGTGACTCTGATGAATTCTCCACGTTCTGTGTGTTTTATCTGGTTGACAGCAGGAGATCTTTTTCCTTTCTGTCCTTCTTCTTCTGTTGTTGACTGACAGAGTCACGGCAGCCAGTGATGGTCAGTGTGATTCACACTGACAGACAACAGTCATTCTCACTGTATCATACAGAGCTCTTGTCTGAAATATGATCTGATTATGTCTGAGAGGAGACGCCGAATGACGACTGTTTAGTGTCCTATATACTAAAGACTGGGGAACACTTTATTTCGATGATCCCTTTAGACATTCTACTGACTATAAGTAACTTTGCAACTACATGTCAACTTATTCTACTAACCTGAACCTAACAGTAATACTCTAATGACTGCTAGTTGATAAGTTGCAAAGTTACTTAGAGTAGAATCTCTAAAGTGGACCACTGAAATAAAGTGTTAGCAAAGGCTAATTTGACCTCTTGGTGTAAATTTACTTGGATATTACATATTGAACCCATAAAGAAAAACTGGTAACACTTTACAATAAGGTTCATTAGTTAACATGAACTAAGAATGAACAACACTTCTTTAGCATTTATTAATCTCAGTTAATATTAGTTTCAACATTTACTAATACGTTATTAAAATCAAAGGTTTGTTAGCATTAGTTGATGCACTGTGAACTAACATGAACAAACAATGAACAGCTGGATTTTTATTAACTAACATTAACAAAGATGAATAAATCTCATTGTTAATTCAAGTTGGTTAATTAAACTAATGTTAACTAATGAACCTTATTGTAAAGTGTTACTGAAAAACTTTATTTCTCAACGTTCCTCTGAGTATCCAAAAAATTTGTTTTAGATATGAATGTGTATTCATGAAATGTCCAAGATTGTTTCCTAATTGAAAACAGAGCCACTTTACAGATATGAATATGATAATCACTGAATTGTGAAAATGTGTTGGGGTCAGACTGCATGCAATGGGAATCGTTTACTTTATAATGAGACACAGATGTGGCATAAACGTGTTTATATGGGAATCACATTCGGCATGGCATGACAATGGCAAACTTTGAATTTATTTCAACTGAACCGAAGCCGCATCAGAGCCGCATCTGAACAACGTTTTTATAACTTTTATATAGCATTGCATCTTTACCTGTCACAGGACGTCCTATGAAGAGGCTAACATATACTTCCAAGAGGCTGAAATATAAATGACCCAATATAAAGTTTCTGTCCTTCTTAAATCCACCATGTGAGCAAACAGAACAAAAGTCAAGAGTGATTTTAAATGTGAGAGCCAAAATATACTGCATTATTATATATAATCATATTCATACATGTATATACATCACTTATCTTATCTATATACATCACTATAACTTCATCTTGCATTAAAAAATACTGAAGGAAATGTATCATGGTTTCCACAACTATTATTAAATATGAAGCCAGATTGATAATGATCAGAGGTGTTTGTTGAGCAGTAAGTCAGCACATTAGATGTTTTCTCAGCACTCGGCTCTCTAAAGTGCATGCATGTTTCAGGGTGCTAAAGTTGCCCAGATGTGTGTTTGGTCGAATATCAAGCAAACTCAGCAGTGGAGCTCAGCGCTGTGGAGACCAGCAGAAAATATGCTGCCATAACACATTGTGTCATTTAATGCAGCCGGGGAATATGAAAAAAGAAAACAGAAAAAACATTTGAGAGTTGACCACCCATAAACCTCAGTGCATAAAACCCTGATGTTTAGCGAGCTTTCCTCTGATCCAGGGTCAGGGTCTATCCCAGCGTGTTTACACCCCAGATTCCTGATCCTGAGCTCCAGGAGGGATGAGTGTGTGTGTGTGTGTGTGTGAGACCACCAAAGACTCATGCCTCAGATCAAACCCTGAGCGTCTGTATGAGATTCACATCAATCATGCTATCACAGTCCGCTGTTTGCCTATTTTGATTTTCTCAACATTAACAAAATGCATCACACAATTACAGAAACCACTGAAATATCACATTTCTGTATTTATAGTCCTTTATAGTATACGAATTCCCTCTTGTAAATAAAAAGGACCATGCAGCAAACAGAGACAGAAAAAAGTTAAGAAATAACAAAAAGGAGATATACAATTATGGATCTGTCATATGATGCAAATGATGTTCAAACAGCACTCCGCATGAATTCAAAATAAAGGAAAGGAGAAAATAAAATAATAGCAAAAGTGCAAACACAAGAACAGCAACCAAAAAGCAAAAAAAAAAAAAAAAAAAAAAAAAAAAACCTAATGATATTAAAATAAATAAGTAAATGTATAAACTTGAATTGAAGTGCAGTATAAATTTATGTCTGAACCATTTTTTTGAATAAGCTACATTTCTTAAAATGCTGATCTTAAACTTGTAAGATTTAAAATATTAATTCTGAAAATAAATGTACCGGCAGTAAAAATCTGTCAACTCTGTTATAGACAAATCGGGTCAAATATATACAGTTAATAAATGTAACACAATTTCCCCAAGAGAACTGCAGTAATTCAACTTCAAGCATAATAAGATTTTTTTTTTCTCACATTTAACTGAAAAGTTGCCAAGATTGTGTGAATTTTCTCTACATATAGCCTTAAAATTTTACGAAATCCTTTAAAATTTCATATTGTAGGAATAATGCTAATCAGCGTCTGATCCATTTGTTTACAATAAAACAAAAATAATGATAATTTTTAAAGCAAAACCTAAAACAGAGTTGACATTGATGGTAACAGAGTCGATTTCAATAACAGAGTTGACACCCGTATATATATATAAAAAACAATTTTTTTAAATAGGCTATTTAACAGAATATTTGTTATAGACAAATTGGGTCAAATATATATTTATATAAACTATTAATTTTACTATTATTAACAAGATTTAAGAATAAACTATACTAATACAGCATTTAGCCTTTAATGTTAATTTTTCAAATGAAAGGTTGTATTTCTAACATTAGATGTGTACTGGCAGGTTTTCCAGTGAAAGCACTGATCTGAATGTGAACAGAGTCTCTCTGTCTCCCTCTGCTGGAGGAACTCGCTTTACTCACATTTCCAAATCAGTTTTATAATGTAGAGCAAACTCATCTCAACCTCAGACTGACGATGTCCTTGTTTTCATTTTGATATATACGCTAAATCAAAACCAGTTCTTAAAACCATGTTGATGTTAATATCCAGTCCAGTAAAGTCATAGAGAAGAGGGCTGTGTCGTGAAGATTTCACTTTTATTTTTCTCTGTATTACTGTTTATATTTTTTAGATTGTTTTTTAACTGAAGGAAACCTTAAAAAAAACTTTGGAAAAATTGGTATAAATGTCATAGACAATATTCCTAGTGTGGAAGAATAAAGGGTTCAGGCACTTTAATATCATAAAATAAATGATATGTAACAATAAAAACAGCATTTTCAAACTAATCAAATGAAGAAGAATATGGGAAATGTCGAAGTCGATTACTGGCCTGTTATTTAATCTCTTATTTTCATTCATTGATTCATTAATACATTCATACTCCATCCCTCCATCCATCCATCCATCCATCCATCCATCCATCCATCCATCTATCTATCCATCCCACCTACCATCCATCCATCCATCCATCCATCCCACCTACCATCCCACCTACCATCCCTCCATCCCTCTATCCATCCATCCATCCTACCATCCATCCCACCTACCATCCCACCCACCATCCCTCTATCCATCCATCCATCCTACCATCCATCCAACCTACCATCCCACCTACCATCCCTCCATCCCTCTATCCATCCCACCATCCATCCATCCCTCTATCCATCCCACCCACCATCCCTCCATCCCTCTATCCATCCATCCATCCTACCATCCATCCCACCTACCATCCCACCCACCATCCCTCTATCCATCCATCCATCCTACCATCCATCCCACCTACCATCCCACCTACCATCCCTCCATCCCTCTATCCATCCATCCATCCTACCATCCATCCCACCTACCATCCCACCTACCATCCCTCCATCCCTCTATCCATCCATCCATCCATCCCACCTACCATCCCACCTACCATCCCTCCATCCCTCTATCCATCCATCCATCCTACCATCCATCCCACCTACCATCCCTCTATCCATCCATCCATCCATCCTACCATCCATCCAACCTACCATCCCACCTACCATCCCTCTATCCATCCCACCATCCATCCATCCATCCCTCTATCCATCCCACCCACCATCCCTCCATCCATCCATCCATCCATCCATCCACCCACCATCCATCATCCATCCATCCATCCATCCATCCACCCACCATCCCTCCATCCATCCATCCATCCATCCCACCCACAATCCCTCCATCCATCCATCCATACCTCTATCCATCCATCCATTCCACCCACCATCCCTCCATCCATCCATACCTCTATCCATCCATCCATCCCACCCACAATCCCTCCACCCACCATCCCTCCCTCCATCCATCCATTCCACCCACCATCCCTCCATCCCTCCCTCCCTCCATCCATTTATCCAGTCATCCCACCATCCCTCCATCCTGTTGCAAAATGCTGCCACAACCACAGTACAGGGAATCACATAAAGCTTTGTATGACGTGTGTTAAATATTGCAGGTAAAACTGGACACAAATATGTGGAACGAATATTCTCTTGTCATTAGCAGTAACAAAATACTTTTATAAGAAGTTAATCCTAATTGTTGTTTTTAGAATAAGCCATTTAAAAGAAATAAGCTCCCATGTGGCAGTTTTAGGTGGATATTTTGAACCTTGTGATGATAAACTCTGCTGCATGTATGTGTTATCATTGACATCTGTATATTTTGGATATTGACATACCTACATCAGTAGTACACATATTGTAGTGAGTGTAGATAGTTTATGATGAAAGTGACAACAGAAACAATCTTTTTACTTAAAATAATCTCTTTTTCCTTCATAATCGCATTCTTAACATTTAATAATAAATGAAGTTAGCATGCTAACATGCACTGAAATGTGCTATTGCTAGCTAGCGGGCTTGTTCTAGTTGTGTGTAACCTACAGTACATTCATTTTATGGAAACGTTTTCCTTAATTTAATTAAGTTCAAATAACTTTCCCCCCAAATGCAACTGCTGCAGGCCCTTATTTGGATCCTCCAATCCAGCGAGCAAAGTTCCCACGCAGACTCATTCCTGACACTCCTTCCACCCAGACCATCTGTTACTCTGTCTGATCGGTGACAGCAGCTAAAAATAACCACACACACACACACACACACACACAAGTGGGCCGCATGCAAAGTTGCGAAACATTTCGCCTGGCCACTGGAACAAAACCTGGAACCCTGAAGGAGAGACTGGGATGTGGGAATGTGACAGTAAATTGTTTGCGTAGGGTCTTGGTTATGTTCTGTTACTCACAGGATGTGTGTGTGGGCTATTGTTGCTCTCTCTTCCTGCTCTCCCATGAGACGACTGTCAGCCCACACACAGACTCATCAACAAATAAATGATAGAGATTACTGTAAGGTAAACCACGTACACCTAATATATACACAGTTTCTGTACATTAATCTGTACACTACCAATCAACTGTTTGGAATAATTATTTAAAAAAAATATGTTTTCTTCTGCTCACCAAGGCTGCATTTATTTAATCGAAAATACAGTAAAAACAGTAATACTGTGAAATATTATTTCAATTTAAATGAACTGTTATCTACAAGTATTGTAATATATTTGAAAATGTCATTTATTCCTGTGATCAAAGCTGAATTTTCAGTCTTCAGTGTCACACGATCCATCAGAAATCATTCTAATATGCGGATTTGCTCAATTATTTTCAGTTATTATCATATTTTTGTTGGAAACTGTGATGCATTTATTTTTTCAGGCTTCTTTGATGAATAAAATGTTCAAAAGAACAGCATTTATTAGAAACAGAAATCTTATAAAAGAAATTTGGAAAAAGTGGAAAACGTTGGTGAAAAACATACATTTACACACAAACCGACCACTTTCACTCTCTTCATTCCACGACCAAGTCGTTATGAAAATATATGCATACTGGAATGTTCAGTCATTTATTTATTTATTTATTTATTTTTGTGTGTGAAATATTGTCCTTGTACAGTGTGCTTGTGCTGCCTTTAAAATACATTTGATTTTGTTGTCTAATGTATTGACATTTATAGTTTTTCTCAGTATAGCGTAAGAATGGAAATTGACGACTAGACTTGAGGTTAAATCAAAATGAAAAAGAGCAGAATCACACAAGTCAACTTCAGCACAGTGTTCTAGACATCACAGCACCCATGAGTAATGCTCTTCAGTCACAATGATTGCAGACAAACAGTACATAAGGGAGATTATGTCATATCTGATGCCAAAATCCTGTTAGGTGAAGCATTAAATGACAAGCTAAACACGCATGGGAAAAACCTGAAGCTAAGAAAGGAGGGGAAATTATAAATAAAGAGAAATAAATCCTGTGCGACGCTGGTACAGTAAATCTGCAGGCTTGAGCGACACATAAATGTCTCTTTCAGACAGTGAGTCTTTTTGAAAGAATAGGCTATAAAATTTCACTCTTCCTGTTTTCACTGTCTAAATAAAGGTTGGAAGTAGCCATAGCAAAGAAAAAAGAAAGAAAACACCACATTACAGGAAGAGATTTTCTGAGCTCTAGCTAATGAGACAGAAGTAGAAATTGGCAAACACAACCCTAGAGTCGTACACTAATGTTCACATCTTTCACATCGCAGTTGTCGAGTTTCTGCTCTTAGATGTTCACGTCTTCGGACTCAGAAATGAATTGCTTCAATGACAACCTCATTACGCCAATAACAGCAAAATATTTAAGAACTTTACAATAAGGTTCCATTTGTTACCATTAGTTAACATGAAAACATTTTTTTTAAATCTTAATTATTGTTCATTTCATTATTTACTAATATGCTAAAAACCAAAATTGTATCTGTTAATATTATTTAGTGGAACTGAGCTAACATTAACAAAGTAACACTTTATATATAGAATTATAAAATGCACTTTCTATATTGTAAATAACTTGGTTTTATAACTGACTTATTTGCAGTATTTTGATCTGATCTTAGTTCTTTTTTATTTGACCCAAGAAAAGTTCATTAGAATTTAGCTCTGAAATATGTTAAAATGCTCATACACACACAGTAATGATTAAAGAAGATTATGGAGTATGTTGTGAACTTAGATATTCTGCATGGCAAATAATATATATACAAATACAAATGGCATCACTGAAAAGTACTTTACAATGTAATACCTTGACTTTACATCCCCAGATATTATCAATCTTGAATTTGCATAAGGGGAAAAGGAAGATAATCCATTTGGTGCCCGTGTGGCACGTTTTGGGTTTTGTTTCTTTTTCTTTTTCTTGTCATTGTCATGTTTCTGTTTCATGTCATGTGATCCTGCCATGTGTCTTGTCATTGGTTAATCGTCTGATCATTGTTCACAGGTGTTCCTTGTCTTGTAATTAGTCTGTGTATTTAAGCCCTCATGTTTGCCCTGTGTCTTTGTCGAGTATTGATTGTTTTGCTTTTCCAGTTTCATGTCTTGTTTTATGTTGGGTCACGTTTTGTTAAAAAATTGGGTTCTCACTTCAACTTGCCTCCAGTGGGTTAAATCATTACACCATGGGACATGGGATGTTACCCCTAATGATACACTGTAAAAAAAATAAAAAAAAATAAAAAAAGTACCTCAAAGAGCTATTTGATGTTAAATCATATTTTTGACTTGAATAAAACCAATTAATTTACATGTTACCACTTTTTTTTTTTTTTTCAGTGTGTGTGCAATGTCCTCAGTGTTAAAGTCAGCCCAGGCTCATTAGAAACTGACCTGTGGCAACATTTTTGCAAAACACAAAATATGTTGCGTCAGCACGTTTCACGACAGTTTCGAAGTGAAATGTCCAGTGAGTGTTGCTAAATGCGTTTAGTTTTTTCCTGAACAGATGAACGTAAATATGGTGATGTTTTGTACGTATCACCGCAGTTCTGAATTGAAATGTCCGGTGAGTGGCGCTAAAAGCTTTAATGCTCCATTTAAAATAACGGACACCTACACAAAACCCTAAACCTACCCGATAGTGTTAACAAAAGCAAATGTGACATAAAACACAATCGTAACCATACCATTTTAGCTTGTTTTTGAACTCTTGTCTTTGACTTCTTTCACGGGATTCGTACTCAAGCTCTCCGCATCACAAGCGCAATCCTGTACCAGCTGAGCTACCAAGCAAGCTTAGTACATCAGTAAAACTGAACATTTGATGATGGTTAATGATACAAACTCCAAAATATATTTGTTTACAAATCATGCATTGTTAAAAAGTGTTTTGAGGTCATAATTGTGCAAGGAGCTGCATGAAACCAAGCCTTTATTAATCCATAATCTGCCCCTGTAATCATAAATGTGTGTGAAAATTATTAAGTTTAAATGCACTAAATGCCTCTAGTGTTCATTTCTGTTGGAAACTGCAGTGATATGTACGTATTAGTATGCATTTTGCGTTTTGCAAAAATGTTGCCACAGGTGCGTTTTTCCAATGAGCCTGTGTTAGTTAAAGTCTCCCTGTACTCAATAATTGTATCCCTTAAAACTCATCTTTGATCACCAAAATTACATATTTAAATGTTTTCATGACTTAAAATAGCTTAAATGTAACTCGACACCCTTGCCTCATTTAGTATACGTGGTTCTATGAATATGCAAATGAGCCCCGCCTCCACTCACTCACACAGCTCAGAGATCCACTGGTTGACGATCACACGTTGATCTGATTGGTTACAAGGTAGTTTGTGACGTCAGAAACACCAGCGATTTCAAAGCGTGTTTTTGAGACTGTCTTTGGTTCACTGAAAATACTCAGCAATGGTGTTGACTTGTGAATTTGCCCATGGTTTGTCTTAAAGCACATTAAAAACACCACATAGGCATATAAACAACACTAAAAGCTTGATTTTCACCACAGGGGAACTTTAAGTCCGTCCTACACAATTATTACACATTTTCCCCAGATATTAGCTTAGAAAACATGACTCTGCTTAAAATGTTCAGATGCAAAAGAGTGATTTGGATATTCAGTGACAGATATTATAGATTCTGCTGATCTGAACTCACTATAATAGTAATAAACATATGAAAGATGATGTGTTTATCCAATGTTCCTTGCTGTTCCCATGTGCACTGCGAGCCTGTACGAACGCCATATTAACTGAATCAGTCTATTCTGCAGTGAATACAGCCTCTGACCACCCAATCTTCAACACTCGAGACAGTCGCACAGTTGCTGACCCTGGTTTGCACCAGAGTCTCGTCACTCATAGCAGCACGGCTGTCCGCGCTCGTCTGAGTCACTCCGTGGGAACCGTTCACAGCACAATAGCGGCGGAGCATTGGCGCTCTGGGTGCCGCGGCTCGTGTTTGTGTTGGCGGAGCTGGCTGTGATTCTTGGGGGAGTCAGACAGAACACAGGCATGAGATCTCCTCTAGCCCTCAGTGGCTCCTCACATCCATCACGACACACAGCGCTGGACAGACAGAAATGGGGAAGGGAAAAACTATCAAGGACCATAGTACTATCGTGATGTGTTTGGACGGTACCATGGTAATAATAATGCATGATAATACCATGCTTTTTTTAGACATGGTTCAATGGCAATGACATGTTTTTTTTATTATTTTTTTTTAAACATGGTACCGTAATGGTTTTACATTTTTTTTAGATAAGGTGCCATGTATGGTAATGCCAAGGCTTTTAGGACTATGGTAGTTCAGTGTTATTGTACATGATAACATGGTAATACTATAGGTACTTAGACATATACTATGGTATTATCATGGTTTTATAGTCATGATACCATGGTATATACCATGATACCCATTTTAGACATGACACAATGGGCCCTATCATACACTTGGTGCAATGTAGTGCCAGGCGCGACTCAAGTGTTATTTTCTAGTTTCAGCCCGACGCAGTTATCATTTTCACGTTCTGCATCACGTTGTTTAAATAGCAAATGCATTTGCGCCCATCTGTTCGCCCATGGGCGTGCTGGTCTGAAAACGAGGTGTGTTCTGGCGCATTGTTGGCGTGTTGCTATTCTGAGGAACTGAAATCGACTGAGCCATTGACCAACTGAAACCTGGTCTAAAGTCAATGGCGCAATATTTTTTTGTTATTTAAAGGGCGCATTAGTAATGTGCGCCTATAGGTCCACAACGCCACTACACTCTGCTTATTACACACAAACATGCCAAATATTAAAAATAAAAGGATTAAAATGTAAAAGCTTATTACTGTGAACATAAAGATATGGTGGAATCTGGCTTGTCCCGTAGATGGTCTGCTTGCGCAGTTAAACCTCATGCATGAGCAGATCCGTTACCTCTCCGGAGAAGCGTTCAGTCTTTCCGTTTGCAAATTCCGTCATCTAAATAGCAAATCTGCCATGGCGCGAGCGCAACTGGCTTTTAAAGGTAATGGGAGATGAAACTGATTGGTTTATTGCACGTTACGCCCAAAACACACCCATTACTCATTATGAGAATAGGGACAACCCTTTTAGACCATGCACTGGGCCTGCTGACCATTTTTCCCATCGTTAAACTAGCAAAAGTGGCCATAAGTGCAATTGCGCCTTGCTCTTTAGACCATACGCTTAGATCGTTAAAATAGGGCCCTATGGGTTTTTGGACTTTTTCCGACATGTACCATGGAATCATGGATATGTTACCATGGTATTCTTGTAAGTACTACAAAGATTCCATTGACAGTGCTTGATGCCGCTGAACTTGTCTTTGAGAGACGAGGAATAAGCGCCTTCATACTAAGATTCTTCATACAGTATGTTCACACTCTCTTGGCCTCCAGTTGCACCCGTGATCTTTCGAGAACCGAGAGCTTCAGGCAAACGTGACCACGACTGCCCGATGAATTAACTCTGCTCTCCAAGACATCCACACTGCTGAGGGTCACCCGCCAACAGAACTCCACCCTGGGCACGGTGAGCGTGGCGGACCCCTGGAGCCACACAAACACCATCAGATCCACCAGTCGGGCCCACAGCCCAAACACAGCCTGACTCTGACGGCAACGGCTCTGTTGGAACCGCATGGTTTTGGTTCTCCTTCTACATTTGATCAGGCCTCTGAAGAACAGCAGGCCCAGCGAGAGCCCAGAGCTCCCCCGTACGACAGTACGTTACGCCTTGTTTGGATTTCATAAGTCACTTTTGACAGATTGCACAAAGCACTGCCATTACAGCGAGAGAGCGAATGATTGTTTTACAAGTGAAGTGTGCTGTATGGTTGTGCACAGCTCTAATGTGGTGAACCCAGCTCAGCAGAAATCCAGTCTCCTGTTACATCCAAGATGAGTTACTGATACAGATGAAAATGATCATAAAACACATCTTGGTTCTCACAACAATCTCTGCTTTCAATTTAGGTCTAGCTTATCAGCTGTGACAGATGTGCCTGAATTCCACTGGTAGGATCTTTTATCAGGGCATGAGGGCAAAAACAAAAAGAGTTAATATAACTATATTTTCCATTAATACTATATCCTATAGCTAACATAAACGGTAACACTTTACAATAAGGTTAATTAGTTAACATTAGTTAACTACCTTTGTTAACATGAACTAAAAATGAACAATACTTCTACAGCATTTATTAATCTTAGTGAATATTAATTTCAACATTTACTAATACATTATTAAAATCAAAGGTTGTATTTGTCAAAGGCGTCATATAATGCCAGCTAATATGATTCTTTAGGGTCTAAATTAAAAGTTTGTAATATACTTTAATTAAAAATTCTCATTAGTATTGTAAGAAAACACTCATTTTATCTGGTCAAACACAGCTCTGTTTTCAGCACGCCGTGAAGTGCATGTGTCTTTAAATGATAATGAGCTTTGCTAACCCCGCCCCTCTGCTCTGTGCATACACCGTTTCTAACACAATAACCATAACGCGTTGTTCATTATAAACGTGGGATTATGAATTATATTGAGAACGTCGTACATAGAAAACATGCCGTAATGTACCCTGAGTGTAAACAGCCGCATTCATCGTGAAGCGTGCAAGCGATTTGCAAAGATTAATATAAAGATTAATATAAGGTTAATAAAACGTTACACTCACTTCTTCTTCTGGAGGTGCAGCAGGAACACGAATAGTTGGTACCGATCCTTTTTTCAGGAGCAGCTTCTTAGGAAAACCAGCTTTTTACTGACCTTGTTTGTAAAGCAGTCTGGAGAAATGATTCACGCAAACATGAAAGCATTGACGTTGATCGTGGGGAATATTCCCTTCGAAAACAAACTCGGCCACTGCGTCTTCAGCTGTACGGATTTAGGAACATCAAAAAGACTGCTGTGTTCGTTATTACACCCAAGAACAGAACACCACAATCGCTTAGACGCCATTCTGCTCATACAGTGCTCCAGCTATCAACAATGCGTTGGTCCGCGCGGGCTATGATTGACTAAAATCGATTAAAAATCGTGGGAGGGGCGTCGATTTTGTGACGTCACTAAATCGAACAGCTTGATTTGAGAGAGGGGAAAACATATAAGAAGATTTTTTTAAAACCACTGGATGGATTTTTATCATTTTATGATGGTTGTGTACAGGCACTGCCAATGCACATTTCAGTACAATCAGATTGTAAAAGTGCATGTACCATTATATGACCCCTTTAACATTAGTTAATGCACTGTGAACTAACATGAACAAACAATGGATTTGTATTAACTAACATTAACAAAGATTAATAGTAGTGTCTACTGTAACATTTACTTTCATTAAAGGGTTTCACCCCCCAAAAATTATTTTGTCATCATTTGAAAATCAACTAGAAAGCTTTTGTAACCTAATTCAGCATATAACCATTCAAACCATTCAAAAATTTGCAAAAACATTTTTTATTTTATTTTATTTTGGGAAAGAAATCAATACTTTTATTCAGCAAAGATGCATTAAATTGATCGAAAGTGACAATAAAGACATTTATAATGTTACAAAAGCTTTCTATTTCAGATAAATGTTATTCTTGTGAACTTTCTATTCATCAAAGAATCCTGGAAAAAAAGGTACACAACAGTTTTCAGCAAATCTTTATTTCAAAGTTGTATAAGTTTTACCACCAATCTCCAAAACATGGCAGACTGCTCTATGATGCTGCCACTCATGTCGACATCTCACTGCTGAAGATTGGGCAGATGTTCTCCACTCACTGGGTTGCACTGTCAGATCTGTTTGGCAGGACTTTCCAGCACTTGCCACAGAAATGCAGAATGCTTCTGTGGATGTTTCCCACACTGATTTGGTTCGGTGAAAATGCAGTGGACTATTGAGGAAACTCAGCAGCACAGGTTTTGTTAAAGACCTTTCACTGATGAAAGATGTGCTGCATGAGTTTCAAAGTAGAGGTCTACACGGAGCACCCGAGACCCTGGAAATTTAACATTGTGTGTAATACCTGAGTCGATCAGACACGGAGAACACACGGCCGTCAGTCAGCACTGCTTGTGTGTTTTTTGTAACTTGTAAAATTAGGATAAGAAAAGTGTGAGCCGGGAAATAAGGTTAAAAAAAATTGCGTTAAAAAAAAAAATATTTCAGGTTGCTCCAGGCAGCTAATTCGAATGTGCAGTCTCAAGTGCATCATGTTTCTATGGCAACCAGAGCTTCTGCAGTGACACAATGACTTTACCAATTGACAATTGGCTCCTTTACTTTAAAGGTGGGACTTATTCCGCCAAGACGCACTTTACGCTTTACTATTTTTATAATATCGTCTTGTTTAATCTTAAAGTTTAAAAAAGATTTGGTCAGACTCGGCGCAAAGAGCACAGCGTCAGCGGCCGTGGCACTGAAAGAGCAAACGTTATTATAGTTCAAAAGGGCAAACAGTCAAAGTTATTATGCGAGTTAACAAGTCGAAATGCAAATCTGCAAAGTCGCATTTGTCACAGTGACATCAAGTGGACTTTTGAAGCTGAAATAATGAGTGGATTAAACGAGAGGAATAACATGAATAGAACTTTCTTGTGGGAGGATTGTAATGCATCTCAGTCAGGTACAAGGAAGGGAGACGACGGCTATTAAAATTAGGTAAGACAAAAAGAGTTATTTTTTTTGCAACTGGTTTATTGACTTGTTAATAGCAATTTATTGTGGTATATGCCACCATCAGGTCCAGTCAGGTCTGTGTTTCGGATCTGCACGGGTCCGGGTCCAGCTTTTGAAATAATAGACGGGTCCGGGTCGGTTCCGGGTAGCACATTACGGGTCTCTACGAGAGGTCGAGTTGTGGGGATAACAGAACTAGTTTAGCCTTTCCTTGTTGGGGGCACAATAAGTACAGTTCACCTAGACGGCTCCAACTCCAGGTTGGGGATGACTAGTAGGGGGTTGAGATGCTAATATCAAACCTCGGTCTCATAGCTCCTGGTCACTAGGTACACAGTGTGGCAACTCCTGGTTACGGCCTGGCTCGTTGGTTGAACCTACACAACACAGTGGGCAGGCTGTTGTTCTGTATGGCTTAGTGGGTATTAACATTCCCATAGCATAATCATCAAAGCAGCGTAGAGTTTAACTTCAAAAGGGAATGTCTGGGTTACGTGTGCAACACTTCCCTGAGAAGGAGAAGCTGCGTCACTGCCATACTTTAGCCTCTCCCACACGTCTTTATTCAGATAATTTGGAGTTGATGACATGCTTCAAACACTGGCTCATGCGGTCCCATAGTGTCATCATTGACGCAGCATCTTATTCCCCTTCTCAGGGGGTTACATACATAACCCAGATAATTTTATTAAATAAAATCTCAGTCAAACTCAATTCAAACATGGTTGAAAGAGGAAGCAATTGGGAGAACCTGTATTTAGGTCATACAATGGAGCCTGCACCTGTCGTGAGCTCTATGAGAGAGCAACATGCCACAGTTTGGTGGATCTGCGCTCAACCCAGAATCACTTTGCTTTAAATTCCTTATTGTACAAAACTGCATTTCCTGCTAAATGGTAAGACTATTATTTATTTAGAATTTAGATCTAATTATATAAATTATAAATGAATGAATTACTATATATATATATATATATATATATATATATATATATATAATTCAATGAAACAATAAATATATGAGAAACAGCATGCCACTGGTGAGAGTCTGCCCTTTATATATATGTATATGGGTGTGTGCATGCACGCCTGTGTGTGTAAACACAGTATACACATGAAGGCTTACTGCCGGTGGTCTCCCTGACAATGTTATTTATTGTCTTTGGGCCATAATAAGTTCATCCGGTTTTGATTGTGCTTCCAGAACCCTCTCTTACCCTGGAGAGAGAGAGAAGCCAAGAAAGGACTGACCGGAAAAAAGAAAGTCCTTTTTTCTAATTTCATTCTGGTCACTCATACCTGTGAAACAGACACATGAAGAATCCCCTGAACAGAAATAATTTCACCTGCTTTGGGTAAGTGACAGTTTGCATATTCAATCACAATAAGGCATTAACAGGACCAGGTTTGGATATGTGAACTTCGCCCTACCTCATTGACCACATTAATCTTCTCTCAGTTTTTCTTATCAAAATCATTGTTAAATTATGCAGTTACTGCTAGCTTTAAGATGTCAAAGTTCTACATAATTTGAGGATGGAGGAAAGTGTAGAGGACTCATCGATGAGTTCATCAATGCCAATAATGATGTTCAGACTATTTTGGAAAAAAAAAAATCACAGAAATAATGATCTTTAATTGGTAAATGTGTCACCATATTACATATATACACGATATGGATATTCAGGAATTCAAGTGTTTCAATCAGACTCATTGCTTCAGGTGTATAAAATCAAGCCATGCAGTCTGCATTTACAAACACTTGTGAAAAAATGGGTCGTTCTGAAGAGCTCTTACATCCAGTGAAGCAAATCTTAATGCTTCAGCATACCAAGACATGTTGGACAATGCTATGCTCTCATCTTTGTGGGAACAGTTTAGGGAAGGCCCCTTTTCTATTCCAGCGTGACTGTGCCCCAGTGCACAAAGCAAGGTCCATAAAGACATGGTTGGATGATTTTGGTGGGGAAGAACTTGTCTGGCCCACACAGAGCCCTGACCTCAACCTCTCCGAACACCTTTGGGATGATCTGGAATGGCGATTGTGAGCCAGGCCTTCTCATCCAACATCAGAGACTGACCTCACAAATGCTCTACTGGATGAATGGGCAAAAATTCCCACAGAACCACTCCAAAATCTTGTGGAGAGCCTTCCCAGAAAAGTGAAATCAATAAAAGGGGGGACCGACTCCTTATTAATGTCTATGTATTTAGAATACAATGTCATTAAAGTCCCTGTTGGTGTAATGGTCACGAGTCCCAATACTGTTGCCCATATAGTGTATTATAGATATTTATAAGGACGGAGAGACAGAAGCACATGGACTAAAAATAATTATTCTTCAGAACTTGAAGAATATTATTTGGAGGCTGTGGAGTAATATTTACACAGTTCATTTTCAACCACAGAGACAGGGTGAGAAAAAGTCTGAATATGTTGCTTGCGCAACCCTATAACAGTCAGTACATACTGTCCAAGAGAAAGGACATAGAATGTGGGAGTCATGTTATAATAAATAAAAACATGTGTTAGTTATGCATGGTAAAGGTATTTGCCTTAAATGAAATGGTCATAACTATTGGAAAATATTCAGAGAAAAGCACCTCCTAATACCTCACAATTCAGACCTAAACACTTTGCATTACCTTTCCTTCTCAATAATATTTTTTTTTTTTTTTTTTTTTTTGCAAATGTGACTAGTCAAGTACTGATAAAAATTGATTTAGGCCTGCAATATTGTTCTTGTACCTCCCCCTGTCAGTGTACTGGTCAAAGCGCTACGTGCAGAAGCCATACTTATAGGATGAAAAAGTGAAAAACTGTAACATAATTGTAGTAAAATAAAACTATTCTTAAGAAATGAACTAACAAGAAGTTATGTAGCAATTGTGAAAAATAAAGTCTCACTTGTGACAAGTTAAACGGGTCATATTATGCCACAAAATCTAGTGTTGTTTTGGGGTGTACTAGAATATGTTTTCATGCTTGATTGTTCAAAAAACACATTCTTTTTTAACATATTTTACATTATTGCAGCTTCTCTCTTCCCAGTCTGTCTCAAAGGCATTGTTTTCGATGAAGCCCCCCCTTCCAAAATGTTCTGTGATTGGTTAGCTTGCCCAGTGTGTTGTGATTGGCAGCGCGAGCACAGATGGAAATGGCACAATGGCGTCAATTTCAGGCATTGATTTACAGAACGTATTTCACAGGGCATTTCAGAGTGGTATGTTTTTGTAATTTTCTTTTAGATACGATGTTATCCTAGCCTGGGTTTCCCCATGCTGCCTTGAGCGCAGCGCGATTTTATTCACGCTGCTAGTCAGCATGGATTCCATGGACCAGATTTTCGCCTCAGTTAGGGAACCAATCACAGAACGGGGAGGGAGCAGCGAGACGATGACGACGTCTATGCGACACACCGAAGCAGTTTGTTTATATCTATACATACCTTCTACCCTCATGTTTGTCTTGCACAAACGGCAATAGTCGCTGAACGCCATCGTGTACACATAAATCTCTGACTCATCGTCTTCTTCCTCGTCGAATTTATACGTCATCTGGTATAATTGAAACGATTGGGTATGAGCTACGTACAGGCGCATTTGATAGACATTCGTATCGCCCAATAAACGGCTCTGGGCATTCGTAAACCACGCCTCAAATACGAGAAAATGAACATGTGGTTCCCATACCACGTCTCAATGAGAAAGTGGTCTGACGTTAGCCAGGCTAATGTTATCCACCATTTAATCATATTTGTCGGAAAACTATGGTAAAACAAACAGTAATCGATCAAAAAAACATAGTTAATTTTCTTTATGGGCGGTGAACAGTCTTACCAAAGCGAGAGCTTACAAAAGCTAAAGTAAATACTACATCAATACTGTAATGTTAGTGAGCAGGCTAGTGGAGGCAAAGCTTTGCCCTTCGTTTACATTATAGCAACTACATAAAACTTATAATTATAATTGTTAATGGAAAACACAACTACAAATAATAAGACATACTTACAAGTTGTGATCCATAAACAACATATTGTGGGAACAGCTGTCTTTCAGGAGAAGCTTTTGTGGGTAGTCTGCATTGTACTCTGTCTGCAGTTCTCCGTTAAAATGTGCAGCACACAGACAAACGTTGAGGTTATAATGTTCAGGAACATTGTTTAAAATACATTTTAACCACTCTTAAGTTCATCAGCCTAGGACAAACTTTCTAGGACAAAAAACAGCGACAACACTCACTGTCTTCTCTAGCGCAGCTCAACCTGGCCTCGCCAACTTTTCTGGGTATTCTGTGGGTGGGGATTATTTAAATGAGTAACATTATGACTTCATAAGATCCAGAAAAAATGCAATGTAGGCCAAATGAGCGGTTCACTGTAGTTCTTGAAAAGTGGATTCTGTTAAATAAAATATCTCCCTTTTGGAGAGGACTTTGAGCTTTATAACCTTGCAGATCTTTTTATGCTCAAACAGCAACATTACACACCAACTAAAGTTGAAAAAGTGAAAAAGCTTAATAGGACCCCTTTAAATCACAAATATGAGAAATTCAACAAATAAAGATACAATTACATGAGGATTTCTCATAAAGACCAGTGACCTATCATGCAGGACCTACAGCACAATCAACACACCATGTCAAAAAAAGTTTGAAATACTGTAGTGCAAAATTGCAGTGGTTATTTCCATGCCGGGCTCCAATGGACCTCTGTCTGAGTTTGGCCCATATTATAGCCTAAATATTCTGTTACTAATCTGAATCCATGGCCACTTCTGTATGACCATCAACAGAGGAACAGGCTTTTGCACAGAAAGGTGCAGCATCTACTAGCTGGGCTAATTGTTCATGCTAACCAGCCAAACCTTAATCTGTCAGGACCATAGACTCAAAAAAAGATGGACGACACCCCTTCACTCTCTTCCATTGGTAAGAAGTGAAGCCGCCAGTGTCCCGATATGACACTGACATCTTGGGACCTGAGTCTGTGCAGTAGTGAGCAGGAAGTAAAGCTGCGTAATCAAGGCCCTGCCAAGGGGGGTAATCCAGCATCCGGAAAGTGTACCTTCTATGGGGGCATCCATTGGCTAACAAGCCATCACCTGCTGTTAGCATTTCATTGACTCCCATTCATTTTGGGACATTTTGCGTCACTTTGACAGTGAATAACTTTACATCTCAGGCATTTAAAGACTCTATTTGTCCATTTTTTATTTCTAAAGAAACACAACAATGTATAAAAGGCTCCATTACCTTGTATCTTAAGTTATGGCCCCGTAGAAGCCATTTTTCTAAAAATAGGCTAACAATTGCGTCATAACCACGCGACTCTCTGTCGCACATAGAGAAATTACCGTATAGAAAGGAGGAGAAGCTTGCAGCAAAATCGGAGGGACGTGGAGGCATAAAGTCCGATAAATTCAAGAATACTTAGCAAAAGTTTCTCCTGCTCCAGCTCATGGACACCTCCTACTCACGCTCTCCATCTCTGCAAGATTCGGAAGGGAATGATTTAGATTTCTCTTGGCACAGCTACTAGAAGACAGACAGGTTGCTCACGTCACATCTACGTCGTCAAGCTCAGTTTGAGTCTGCGCAGTACGATCAGCCATCAGGAAGAGAGTGCTTCTAACTGACTTCACTGGTCTCCGTCGAAGTCTATGGGGTCGCTGTGTCCATTTCTTTTACTGTCTATGGGCCCCGCCCTCACTCTTGCAGAATCAATCGCAAGCACACGCTCCTGCACTTTTTTAAATTAATTATAGAAATTTAGATTTTAAATTTAAAGCTCCAATCTCCTCAGTCTTTCGAAAATCCAGAAAAAAAGTCTGTTGGTGCTTCAGTGACTACTTCGCACAGAGAATCGGTCAATCACAGCTGTCAATCATGACGTCACACCACCGCATTAAATAACTAACTAAAAACAAACTTATTTTTAAAAACGAACACTTGAACTTACATCAGCGTGATAAAAGCTACAGTAAATGACAGAAACCATCTTTGGAAAAAAGATATTTGAAGTGTAATTTAATTGTTTAAATGTTAAATAACATGGGGAGGCGGGGTTTATGACCTATACTAGGACCAGTCACTGGGGGACGATCGAGACGATTTGGCTTCACTTCTCAGGGCTTGTGCGGCACGCTTGGTCAGGACTGAGAATTGGTGTTTCAAGAGCTATTGATGATTTGTATCATTGTTTTGATTAAAACTATAACTTTAAAGGTAGAAGAACATTCTTCTGATGCTATACAACAGAGCAACAGCTCTGTAATGAATGACAAAGCAAACCATATAACTGTGGTGGGAAAGTGTCTTCTGTCCTGCCCTCTGCTGGACACAAACAAGTGCTGTAAAACTGGGTTGAGGAGCGACTCGGCTTCAGGATTCAGTGCCTCTGAAAGCTTGTGTTACAATCCAACACAGACATGGAAGCAACTCACATGAGACCAACCAGATGTCTTCAATGGAAGAGAACGTGCAGATCTTTGGTAGGTCTTGCTTTTATTTAGAATGCTTTTGTATGCTGTACATTCTTACCTTAGTTCATGGAGAAATGATTTGTCTCGTAACAGTAAGTGTCAAAAGTGTAAATGAAAGTGTCATTCGATATGTTTCTACATTGGGCCTATTAAGGAATATATGGACATATTATATATATATCAATAAAAAGGTAAAATAAGAGCATTGGATGTCAAAAACAATAATATTGCCTAAACTAAATAAAGTAATAATAATAATAATAATTCATTTAAATTATTTTTATTCCCTGACTAAGGTGTGATGTGAATCATTTAAACAGCAATCAAAATTCTATTTAAATCCAAAAATAAGTTCATTGCCTAATTAGAAAAGACACTTACAGTAGTCTTAACTGAATTGCATATTTGTCTCATATCTCATTTACAAGACCAGCTGAATAAAGGAAAAGAAAGGTAAGACTTTTCTCTAATTATATTTGTTTAATTCTACGATATTCTTCATTCATGTTTACATGAAAAAGACATTGTTATAAAACAAATTCCCTAAAACTAGACTTGCTTTTAAAATCTATTAAGATTGTTTTCATATTATTTTCAAAATAAATAATGTTCTAAAGTGCATATAATACAATGACACATACTCAACATTCAAAACATAAAGTGAAAAAAAACTATATATGAATATATTTTAGCTTTAACATAATAATTTTTCTGTTTTCTGTCAAAATCACAGCTTGCATCCCTTCGCATTCCCATAAAACATGTAAATTTGTGGTAAAGAATTTGTGGTAATGTTGAATCAATAATCTCTCATATTCCCTTATAATTCAGGTATATTTCAATTATTATATTAGGCATATTCAAAAATCAGCATACCACTGAGGAAGCTTGAAAACCATGATGTTCCAGAGATGGAGCTTGTTAAAGCATTATTGTGTTGTTGTTGTTGTGTGTTTTTTGGAAAGAGGAGGTAAAGTGTCATAGAATGTTTACGTAATCTGTTGAAATTCACAAGATATGAAAACCATAACTAAAAGCTGTGTGCTGTTGAACTTACATTTATAATAGTCAAAAGCTCTGTTGTCATTATATGCCCTTAATTAAACTTTATGATTTATATTGCTTTATGGTTCAAGTATGTTTTTTGGTGCATATTTCCTATACTGCTTATTTCCTACATATATTCATATATTTAAATATATATATAAATATATATATATATATATATATATATATATATATATATATATATATATATTGGCCTTTGAACTGAACTTCCCAGTGCCTCAAAACAAATGAACGGCATATTCAAAAATCAGCATGTGAACCTGGAATCTGGCAAATCTAATTCCACCTTCTCTTCATTTCAAATTCTGGGATAGGATCAATTGCATGTGACATATAGTTGTAGTTTAAGAATTTCCATCAACTAACAACATGTTAATGGGGAACATATAGTGAAATGGCAGTTTATGAAATACATCTGTATGTAATATAACGTCCAGTAATCCTCATGGTTCCACAGCAGGCTTGGTCCCTCTAAAAGAGGAAACCGAGAAAAGTGGTCAAATATCATAATGTCGCTTCCGGACACAAAAATAGCATACATTGAACAATATATTCTCTAGACTACGATATATTGACAATGCACTCACATTAACTCTCTGGTGGAGGCAGACAGGAGTTTCTGCGCGAACGGCACATATTTTTCTGTCAAGAAAACCAAGTTACTCTTAGAAGCCCAAAGAAATCCCTTAATTCAACAGAACAATGTGAGAATGACTGTACCTTCTCATGCAGGCGGAAATGGACGGCTGCGTCCGACAGCCATGGGTGCTTCAACGCTTCTGTTGCTCCTATCCTCCAACTACACAAAAACACAGAGAAAACATCCATTGACATAAAAGCAAGGGTTTAGGTTCCAATCCATGAACTAATGCCATTATCTCATGAGACAGTGGCTCTAAACTAGCCGAATGCAATCCAAAATGGGTCACAGGTATGTTCTGACATGATCGGAGGGAATAACGATGCATTTAATAACGAACATATAATCATGCATAGTTAAGATGAGGTCCCATGTAGCGAAATTTCAGGGGGTTTGCGTAAGGGCCAAAAAAAACTTTCTTTTGCTCGGTTTCAAGTTGGTCATGCGAATTCGCCAATGCTGACCAACAGAAGAATATTTCTCTAATGTGACTGCACCATTAGGATAGCAAAATAATGCAAAACCAGTTGACTGTCTCTTTAAATGAGCTATATGTAGAATTCAGAAACCCTTGTTATTAGCGACACCAGTGGCTATTAAGTGAACTGCAGTCAGCAACTTATTGCTCTTGTGCTCACATAACGTACAAGAGACTGAACGTGATTCAAGGCCCCGATAAACTCACGGCAAAGTTCTTTTTCATTATTTGCTTAGAAGTAAAAAATAAGTTGAAAATACCAGTGATATATAGCCTACTGTTAACGAATATAGAGACGGCGTCCACACTGCTGAGAGCGACGTTTAGATGAATATGTAAATAGGTTTTGTGCTCTTTCCTCTCAAAAACAAAGTAATCACAACAAAAACGACAGCGGTGAGAAAACAGCAGTGAAGAAAGCATCTGATCATAGCGATGTGTATATGTTTGCACCAGCTCTGCAATTCACCGGCATCATGTCGAGAGATGAGTTCATTATAATCAAACTATCAGTATTTATGAGACTATAGACTATATAGATCTTGCTTTGTGAGACAATAGTTTGAATGAATTAATCCCGTTTCTTTTTATGGCACATTGACATTACATTACAGAATATATCTTTTGGCGTTATTCGGAACATTGTATAAGCATTAATTTCATGTCACTGAACGGAACAGAGTCTCTCAGGAGCGTAAACGTCACATCCTTTGGATTTTGCACGCGAAACAGAGTCCTTCACATAAATCAGTCTACAGGTTTTCATAGACAACCCAGAAAGTCGGGGGAAAGGTCTCGTTTTTTAAGCTTTGTTGCAAGCTGTACACACATTGGCAATGAAGCGATTAATACATGAAAAATCTTACATATAGCACCTTTAATACACGTACAACTCTCTTGTATACCTTTTATCTACCACAAGGAGTTTGGAAATGAAATCCTTGGCTTCTGGCGAGACTTCTGAGAATTCATCCTCCTCAAAGTTCCACTGGCAGGCCAAAATGTTATTTAGTGTCTCATTCTCATTGTCCCCAAGGAAGGGTGACAAACCACTGAGCCTATAAAACACAATTTATACAATAAAAAAAAAATATGGTGTAGGATTTTCTTTGAAGCAATTTACACTTACACACAAAAAATACCCATAAATGGAAAACAACACATTGAATTAACCCTGAATATTTATAGTATTTTATTGTATAAATGTACTCAAAAAATTGAAAAAACAACTTTTAAGTGAATCATTTAAAAATAAAATGAAGGGGAAGTTTTGCTAAAGTGAACATTTCAATTGAGCTAGAACATTTTCAGAGTATACCTGACAGCATATGCAACTTACAGCATGTACGTAATAACGCCCAGACTCCACATGTCCGTGTTGAACGACACAAAATCATAGTTGACCACCTCAGGCGAGAGAAACTCTGGCGTGCCGAAGTTCACTCGTAACTTTTCCCTGGGTTGATACCTGAAGAGAATGAATGTTTCTCAATTTAAATACTATCCATGATGTTGCACATATTTTTGTATCAAAGACAACAATGCCGTGACCATACTTACTTCCTCGCAAGTCCAAAGTCGATGATCTTGACTTTATTAGTTACTCTGCTGACACAAAGAATGTTTTCTGGCTGCCGGCCACAAGAAACAACATGGGTTATAAAGGTTACTGAGGTTATTTGTTTTAAAACTAAGAGGAATGTCAGCTGGTTCCCTCCTGCGAGGGCCATATTTTAAGATTTAATTGTTTTTATTGTTGCACCTTTAGGTCCAGATGGAGGATGTACATTTTGTGCATGTAGCGCAAGCCTTCACAGATCTGCCTGATGAACATCACTGTGTCGAGCTCCATCAACTTGTAGTTCTCGTCAATGATTCTGTCGAAGAGTTCTCCTCCATCAACACTGTTCAGGGGAAGGATCACCACAAAATGAGCTTTCCAACACCAGCCACTGTGGCTAGCGGTTTTCCAAAGTTACTAGTCACTCAGAATTTTCACTGGCCATCGATACCATGGGGAAAAAACACCCATATAGATATTTTTAATATTATCTCAACTGGTATGTTAGGCTGTTTATGGTTTACAGTTATTATTGTCATCACTTCAAAAAATCCCCTCCAATAAAACAAATTTAAAAAAATCCTGTATTATAGTTAAAAATTTAAAATTTTCCTTTTTTATTATGTATTTTTTCCCTTTTCCTGCAATGGGGAATGCCTTGTGCGTGACTGGTGTCTGAAGTGGAAATCTAAACACGACAATGAACTTGACATTGGCAGGCGGCAGCCCATCATGTCACTACAGGTGAGACCGAGAGTATAAAAGGGCACGTGCAATACGTCATCCACTTGTTGTCTTCAGGAGACGTGTGCAGGAATGCTAGAAGCATGGCAAAGGGACGCAACGTCTTGTTCCCTATTCTCAAGGAACCATGGTTACATGTGTAAACTTGGACGTTCCCTTTCGAAAGGGAACTCGCGCTGCGTCCCCTTGGGGTCGCTTGGGGAACGGCATACCCACGCTGCCATGCTGAAGGGATGAGTGCCCTATTGGAGAATAGAGAGGCTAACACTCAGAACTTCTATAGGCAGCCCTGAAGAGTGGAGGCCTCAACAAGATGCCTACGACACTAACTCCAGGGCAGTACAGAGAAAGCTCAAAGAGTGAGCGTGTATGCTCCTCAACCATACACATAACGCACATATCATGCGTGTCATCAGATGTCAGAAAACGCTTACACAGATGAACACACATTCTAAAATTGCTGGCCATATTATAAACTTGCCTGTTCAGATCGCACGTTCAAACACACGGTCTCCTGAGAAAATAAGAGGATGACGTATTGCACAGGTGCCCTTTTATACTCTTGGTCTCACCTGTAGTGATAATAATAAATAATAATAATATTAATAATAATACATTTTATTTGTAACGCACTTTATATTAAAGCAAAATCCTAAAGTGCTACAATTTAAAAACAACCAACCAAAATTTTAAATCAACCAAAAGGCTGTCATGGGCTGCCGCCTGCCAATGACAAGTTCATTGTTGTGTTTAGATTTCCACTTCAGACACCGGTCACGCCCAAGGCTTTCTACCCAGCGACCCCAAGGGGATGCAGCGTGAGTTCCCTTTCGGATGGGAACTCAATTTAGTACTGAGAGGCAGCTTTATGTGCTGCACTTTGGGTGTGAGCACAAAATCTGCGGGAATGTGTAAAATTATGCGTAATACGAGCAATCCCATGCTGGAATTTAAGTCATGTAACTCCAACAATATTCCTCCGGAGCAGATGAAACGAGTGAATGAGGGGAGGCAGGTTTGTGTCACTCGCTGTCAGAGAAATGAGAGAGTGAGAAAGAGCAGCTGGTATCGTGTATCTATTCTACAGAAAATTAGTATTGGAAGCATTTCAGATATTTCAGTATCGATATGTATCAAAATCGATATTTTTGACAACACTACATTGCACTTAGTTTATCATTTCAGATGCTTTTTTAAAAGACTACAATTGAAAAATGTATGTATTATATATAAAATTCAAGCCACCAAAGTGGCTAGTAGGAGTGACTGATGAAATCCACCCGCATTTGGCGAGTTGGTGGTCAGGCCCGGGGTGGGTAATCGGGAGAATTGGGAGAATTCCCGGTGGGCCGCTTCACTTTTGGGCCGGTCGAGGAAAACATTTTTTTTTGTTTTTTTTTTTGTTCACATTTGTCACGTTAGTTACATTAGGCTACACACGTTCCGCATTCTGACACCGCAGCGCGCAGCCTCTGCATGGATTGTACCATGTGAGGGAGTTCTCCCCTCCCCTCCTATAGAGTTGGTTGGGTCCAGCCCGTCTTTTCCAAAACGTTTTCTCAGGTAGGCTAACGCGGCACCGCCGGCGCCTACCGATAGCTGGGCCGGCCCTACCGTAACGGTCCACGTCAGGGAGGATGGATGGGAGGAAGAGGCCAGGAGGTATGGAAGTCACAGAATAAAACATTTTAAAAGATAATTGCGACTTTTTATCTCACAATTGCGAGTTTACATCTCGCAATTCTGACTTTATTTCTCAGAATTGCGAGATATAAAGTCAGAATTGCGTGAAATAAAGTCGCACTCGTACTTGCGTGTTATAAAGTCAGAATTGCGAGATATAAAATCCGAATTGCGTGAAATAAAGTCGCAATTGCGTGTTATAAAGTCAGAATTGCAAGATATAAAGTCAGAATTGTGTGAAATAAAGTCGCAATTGCTTCTTATAAAGTCTAAGTGAATTATTATTTAACCTTTACATAATTTGTTGAACCATGGTATTAATACAAACTACACAATAGTAAGAGTTGAACTGTTGCTTCATTTATCCAATTTGGAAAAAGTGCTAATTTGGAATTCCACCATGGAAAAAGTGGGCCGGTCTTGGCCTGAAACTCCCGGGCTGAAAAGTGGCCCCACTCCGGCCCTGTTGGTGGTTGTTAATGTCAAGCCCCGATTATGACAGTACATTACATTAAATAGTGATTAAAATGATAAATAACACAAATGAAAGCGGATGAAGGCAAAGCTTCAAGATAGTAGCATCTCTACTTATTAGTCAGTCATTCTACAACACTGGAAAGACTATATATGTTTAATAACCCACAGCTCATCTAAATATTACAGCCTACCAAAGGTCTAAAGTTGATAATATCTTTTGATTGACATGCTGGATTTACGCCAGTGAAAATCCCACCAAACCCACTGCATTTTGTTTCAATTGCATGTAATAGTAATCAGCCATTCAGAATGTACAAAAACAACATACTATTCAAGTACAAGGATAATGTCGTTCCTGGACTCATAGGCTGCGTAAAGCTGGATCAGGTTGGCATGGTCGAGCTGGTTCATAACCTGAATCTCATTCTTCACCACATCCTATCAGATAAAACACATTAAGCTATTATTTTACAACTGAGCTCTATTTGGAAACATTTACATTTGAAAAACAATGCTGGTTGGTTCTTTGTACCTTTTCTTTTTGACTCCTAGCTTTGATTATCTTGGCAGCCAAAGTAAGTCCAGAGGAATTTTCCATGCATCTATGCACCTGACCGAATCGACCTCTGGAAGGAGATAAAAGCAGTAATCGATGACAATTACGACAACTAGAAGAATTAAAATTTTGAGAATCACATTTATCCCCCCACTATAAGGAAATAGTGATATTGACATAAGTTCTGAGAAAAGAGATCTTGCAGCATGTGAGCGCAGATATAGACATCTGCAATGACATTCCCACATGTGTAAGTGTGGCTTAAGTGTCCAAATACTTTTTTGAGCCACTGTATATGCAAAACAACATTTTAAAAGTCTTAGAGGTGCAGATCAGTAAAGACTTCAGGGACACTTTTGTAATGCAGAGGGTGTCATATTTTTCAGATACTATTCCATTAACAACAAGAAGAAAATTCCCTTTGAAGAGAAGGATTAACACCTAGTGATTAGTTTCCAGCTGGCGTTGGAGGTACAATTTCACATACCCTGAAATCGCTATGTAAAAATAACTGGCTTGACTCTGAAGTTATGAATCGGGTGAGTGGAGACTGACTGCAATGTAACGCAATTAGCCTTTGAGGGGATTAGCAGACGACACTGCCTGAATTTACACTGTCTCTAAAACATTCTTTTCTGAGAAATTGGTTCCAACTTCAAGAAAATACTTCTACAGACCCTCCGAGAACCTCCTGTCGGTTGATAGTGTAGAAGTTGTTAATCTGGTTGGGTTTGGCAGACACAACACGGTGTTTGAAGGGTGCTGGTGGAGGTGGGGTGCAATCTGCAGGACAGTAGAAGATGAAGAACAATGAATAGAAATGTCTGGAAAAGCATGGAGGTTAAACAGTTGACATGCCGAACAGACACATATGTTATGTTTTTGAAAGCTGCTCCCCAACATGAGATGCTTAACTTGGTTTCAAGACTTTCTTTGTCAAATAGCGATACCTGATAATTCGGCCATTATTTGCGATTATTGGCGATTGACAGAAATTTTGGGACCACTTTGTGACAGACTTAAATTGAATTATGTATATACAGTACATACAGTGAAATATCTAGACATACTTAACTAAAATATTTCACTGAGAAGTGTTCAAATGCTTGAAATTTGTTTAGTAAAAAAAAAAAAAAAAAAAAAATATCTTAACACAAATTTCTATCTAAAAATAAAATTGACAAATTTTTTTTACTTATTTTTTAAACGGTGAGTTGTAGTGGATGGTAGGAAAAAGATCATCAAGCGTGTATTATTCATGTGAATTTCTTTCAAATATGCATCCCAGGATGTACGTTGTGTAAAAAATATGGAAAATAGTCAGCATAAAGAATGAATAGGTGTGTCAAACATTTTTTATTGGCATCAGCCATTGAAAAAGCCATAACCTCTGATCGCTAGTTTGACATTAGCCATCGTTGCGACATGGGGGAATCATCTGACAAGCAACAGTTGTTAAGGATTATTATAAATCGTAAAAGTTTGCACGGGTTTTAGATCATCAAGAAATGTTATGACCGTGTGTTGTTAATTTTTTTTTTTTTTACGGTTTTAGTTCATGATAATGAACCCTGGTAATTGTTGTAGCAAACTGATTAATAGGAAATGAATGGTGGATTATGTGATTATAAGATATATATTCCATTATTTTTGATCAATTATGCAATAAACCACTGAGAATCTTACCGATGAAGAAGTGATCGTCATATTCATCCTCATCCTCATAGCTCTCCTTCTTTAGTTTGCTGAAATCCAACTTGATTTCCACACCATCAGCTTTGAAAACACCATGGAGATCCTGGGGTTCCTGGGGTTCCTGTGGCTCCTGTGGCTCTTGCTCACCATGGTCTTGACCCTCATCAACCCTGCTCTTCTTGTGGTCCTCTAAACCAATATCTTCTTCTGTTACGCGCCGTTTGCTGCTGGTCGTCACCTCATCCACCAGCTCAGACTCACTGCTGAAACAACAGAATCAGAAAAGAGGGTGAAGACATCCGGTCTCATTCACTATAGCCGTGCAGTTTGTGCCTGTATGAATGTTTTCACACAAAAATCAGGCTTAAACTTTTTCTCAATCAAAGACTCCTGGTAGTCTTAGAAACATGTTATGTGTTTACATAATGTATGTATTAACAAGTTATGTTTTTTAGAAATACTAATATAAACTGAATAAGTGACCAACACTTTCAGAGTAAGGTTGTTCTGGGTTGTTCAGCCAATCACATGAACAGTAGTCTAGGCATACTATATAATAAAGGTGTTCTGAGAATAGCACTATTAAAAAACCTTGCTGCAGGTAAAACCTCACTCCCCTGGCCTCAAGACGCGCACTAGCGAATGATACTAAAGACTGTGGTCTAGCAACATTGTTAGCATCCCCGCCTCCCATGCCGGAGATGCCAGTTCGAATCCCGGTCGGGGAGGGTCGAGTAGGACTGGTTACACAAGAGCATGTTGGGTGATGGAGTCTGGCTCACATTTAGCCTCGCAATTCAGTCTCTGCTTGTTTGGAATGCAAGGGTATATGTTTTTCGTATATTTAAAGAGTGGAGAAGAGTCTTAAGCCCTTTTCGGACAGGATTAGTTTTTCAAGGATAGATGAAGTAATGTAATTTTTACCACAGGACATTTTTTTTTAGAAATCTCAGAACTAGCAGAAGTGGGAGGGGTAACTCAATTTAAGCACTGCCGTTTATGTGCGCAAACACATAAATTATATAACCTATATATAATAGTCCAGTCGAACGATTTATTAATCAAATTAATTAAATTCTGATTGGATTCTGTTGGTAATAGGCACTTACCTGAAGCTAAAAGAAATTCTGTGCCTCTTAACAAGTGCTTTCAACCTTTTGATCTGAATCTTATCCAGAAAGCCAAAGACTTGTCCCACCCCCTAGAAAGCAACTGAATGCATTTTCTAGCACCTCCATACTTGGGAGAAAAAAAAAACACGGGAAACTACTTTTAAACAGGAAACAACTGAATATTTACGTACATATTTACAGCGGGTCTATTCGCACAGGATTAGTATTACCTGAGGGAATTTTTCCGGACCTTTTTACAGAAGATAAAAGCCACTGTAATCTTTACTGACATTGGACTAAAATCACTGAGAAGCTCTGGTAATAATTACTTTACCCAACCTCTCCATGTTAAACTAACCACGTCCAAATAGGGCTTTAGTCTGGCATTTGCCGTCTTGTTGAAGCAAATACACTGATCCCTGTCATTCACTGGTAAAAAAAAAAAAAAAAAAAACCTTACCTACAAGTAAGCTCGATTTTCATAACACGTTATTATAATGACACATACAAGTGTCTGACCATATAAGCCACAATACAAACTTCGATACGTTGTTTAATTATATTAAAAATATGAGGTTTCAGCCTGACGATATGTAAATTAGTTGTTTTATCATCACCAACGTTATAGCTACTTATATGACCTTATTGTGTTCCTACCGAACTTAAGCTTAAGTTTCACCTTAATTGTGAGTACTATTAATATTATATCCAGTTTTAATATGCCATTTAAAGCAATGCATGTTTGTGCAATTTTGTTATAAAAAGGTTGGGAAACACTGCTCTAGAATGCAGTAGGATTGAGGTTTGTAATTATTTGAAATATTGGAATAGCCAAACATGTTACTTAGACAGGGGTTTCCACATACTTTTGGTCATGTGGTGTATGACATGGAAACCCCACCAGATTCACAGCTCACCTTTGCGCTGAGTTCTCAGTTGGTGTAGGCGGATCAGTTGGTGTAGGCGGATCAGTTGGTGTAGGCGGCTCTGTGTCAGTAATGTCAGGCTCTGAAGGAACCTCAGTAGACGTCTGGTCCTCCGTACTCTCTTCCTCCTGATCTTTGAGTATGTCAGTGGCCTTTACGGGCATCTCCTTAGTCTCTTCTTCTGCTAATTGTTGTGTTTCAACTTGGATCTCCTCTATCTTTGGCTCTGTGTCTTTTATCTCATCTTCTTTCAGCTCCGGAGTGACCTCCTTCTCTTCTTCTGAGTTATTCTCTTGTTCAGGTTCAAGCATCTTGGCTTCTTCCAGGATAAGTTCCTCAGTTTTCTGCACGTAATTTTCCTGATGTTGGGATGCTTCAGAGCGATCTATATTCTCTTGATTTAGTTTCTGAACCTCTTCAAGCAACAGTGTCTGTTTCCTCAAAGAGATTGTATCAACTGCAATATGAACATAGTAAAGAAAAAGTGAAAATTG
Source organism: Leuciscus idus (assembly GCA_021554675.1). Taxonomy (NCBI): domain Eukaryota; kingdom Metazoa; phylum Chordata; class Actinopteri; order Cypriniformes; family Leuciscidae; genus Leuciscus; species Leuciscus idus. The sequence continues at coordinate 39,646,162 of CM038627.1, forward strand.
TGTTAAATGTGTCACACTTTATTTGCATTTTGTTTTGTGCTGTATTTACCAGTTGAATCAGGTGGTTTCTTCTTCTTCTGTGCTTTGAGGCCTTTGAAGCTCAGATGAAACTTCCCATCTTTACCTTTGTGATCTTTTTGCTTTGGAGCAAAATGAAAATATTGCAAAGAAATAAGATAAGAAAATAAGTTTAAAGTTTGTCAACAAAACGGTAATGTGTACCGAATTTATGCAATTCTTCAGGGTCGCTAATAATTTGTGTAAAATGCATGGTTCATGAACCTACAAAGTTAGTACATCTGAAGCAAATATTTTGATCCAAGAAGCTTGAGGTTGTAAGTAGACTCAGAATGTTGGGGTCAGATTTCAGAGTCCCTTTAGAGCCTTTAGTAGAGGTCGTTTTCTGGCACAGACACAATATAAGTGGGATGGGTTGTTAGGAAGCACAGTTAGTCTGGGATAGCCAAATATTACATGGAAATAAACTCTTGGCTTCTCTTCATGCAATGATGCAGGAGGCAACTATACAACTATGAATACAATAAAACACAGTAGTAAATTAATAATAAAATTAATTTATGAAACAATCAATAAATATATTGCTCAAAATAATTACAAATGTGACAATTATGCACAACTTGTCTCTTGTTCAATAGTTATTCTAAAAGTGTTAGGGCATAAAAGTGTGGGTTTCATTTGACTGTCCAATGAAATACCAATAAGGAAGGCATAAATGACATGGTTCCCCTAATGTGGCACCATCAGTTGAAGACTTTCCCTTACATAGCTTGGCTGATAGCTAGGCCAAACAGTGTGGGGTGGGGTTTCATCTAGTTGAAACTATAGCCCAACACACAAATCCAGCTTTATCTAGGTAATATTCTTCTTTTCCAATAATTCACATCATGAAGGCCAAATTAGTCATGTGCTTCAAAGTTAATCTGACCTCAGTGACTGGTGTAAGGACCATGGGACCATTTTAAAAACCTTTCAAAATGGCACCATACCTTCTATGTCTACTTGAGAAAGCTTCTATTTAATGAATGGAAATGTTTAAATCACGACATTGCTTATTTGACTATATTGATGATGATGACATTTTATTCATGAAATGCCACTATTTCACCTGTTTGTACAGTATATACTCAGACAATCGAGCATCATCTAATCTTCCATTGTTGAGATTTAACTCACCTTGGTAAGGAGAGGCTCACTGTTATCTGACGCTTGGCATTTGGCGATCAGTTTAATTTTACTATCCTTGGACCTGAGGGCCGTTTTGCTTTTTCGAGAAGCCGGCCCTTTGAACATAATATCCATGATTTTGGAAGTTTTCACTGTTTCTCCAATAAAGCTAACAACCTGCTGAATGCTCGTCACCAGTCTCTCCATTCCCTCCAGCTTTTGGGTTTGCTGTTCTGAGCGTTGATTTACTGCCAACATGATGCTGTTCATTTCTTGGCACATTTCCTTCATCTCATTGGCTGGTCTTGTACGGATAACTGGAGGAAAATGGATCTCCTCCTTTTCCACTTTTAGAGTTTCTACATCTTTCTCAATTCCATCAATGTCCTGAGACATGCCATCGAGTCGGCTAAGCACTTTTTCCTGGATGCTTATGAGCCTGTCCATTTTGCTACTCAAGGACTCAATCCTGACCTGAAGCAGGTCAATACCTGTGCTAGAGTCAGCAGAATTCATGGTAGTATTAAAGATCTCAACTAAAACCAACCAGACTTCTGGGAAACCTAACAGAGATTCACCTGCAGAAGATGAAGCCAGCTCAATCTGGGTATTCAATAAGACATCAATAATCCAACAATGTGCCAAGCAGAAAACTCAGATAACATCAACATTTTAAATCCCCCAATAACAAGTTGATCCGTCCATCTCTTCCTCTCCATTGAACACTATGTACCTCTACAAAGGGGAGGTCACATTAAGAATGGAATGAGCCGGTCTCAGTAAATGTAACTGGTATGGGGTTTTGCGTCAGCAACTCCCGGGGAGGGGCTATGTTTGGCTCAGGAATTGCTGTGTGATATCTTAGAAGCTTTGAGTGCTAAAGCCATGGCAGATGCCTCCCTGCCAGGTGTCAAAGGGGCCCCGGAGACACTCGGTTTCCAGAAAGGGCTGCTCAGAAAATGAATGGAAAGAAACTTGAGTACTGACTTCTCTTTCACCTTGAGAGGTTCGATCAGAGACGTCATGTTATTTAAGATTTTACGTTGATGGAACTTCCCAGAAATTCCAAGGGCTCGTATTCAGGAGGAATGAAGCCAGGAGTCGGGAAAGCCAAGAGCACACGAAGAGGTCAATCAAAAAATTATGGGAAAAAAACTGAACAAAAATAGGGAGCCCCCTAAAGGGGACATGGTGATGGAAAAAAAATATGAGATGGGAGGTAAAATGCTTTTGCATTCTCTCGCAAAAGTATTTCAGTCTTCTGAGAAACTTTGTCCTCTCTCAAAAGTATGGCATTCCCCTAATTGGGTTTTCTTGTAAAACATCTGCATTCCCTCGCAAAATGTTTGCGTTACGATGAGAAACATTGTGTTCCCTCACAAAAGCACTGAAATATAGTTTTTCCTCCTACCTCATATTATTTCAGTCACACATGTTTTGTGAGAGAATTTCTTGGGGAAAGACAAAAGTTTTTCAAAAGAGTTCAAAACCACTGAAATATATATATTTTTCTCCCATCTCATTCATTTATTGACTTATTTATTTATTTACTATCAGTGTGTCCCATTAGGTGCTACATACAAAAAGACCAGAGTTTCTTTTTATTGAATAGGATCATGTATCCTCTTATGTACAGACAAACTGATAAATGGTATCACACTATTGGAAAAAAATGACTTTTAACCCTCTCTCAATTGAAACTAGAGCTAGTGCCAGTGTTCTGACCTATTCACCATCTCCCAAGGCTGCCAGGTCTGTGCTACAAAACTAGGCCAAATGCCAACCAAAATTAGCCCAATGCGATTTTCTCCGTCAGTGGGTTGGTCGGAGCACCGAATTTGTATGTTCAGGGGGTTTGGAGCGGAAACCCACAGAAAAAAAACAGAAAAAAACAAAACAAAACAAAAAAACAGTAAAGCTTACCCATCCACAGTTAAGACAGTTATGGATCAATTTTAACTAAGAGGTTGAAATACGAAGCCCCCCTCCACCCTCTCAAACTCTGCCCCATAATACAGTTCACTTGTCCTAGTTATAGTGTAGTAGTCCCGTGTGCATTTCAAATCTGTGTTCCTTTTTTATATTTCTTAAATGCCATTCTTACCAGACTAAAATGTCTCTTCCCAGAATAGCATTAGAACACTATAGTCAACTATAGTCACTATAGTGTATACCCAACACCATAGTCACCGTTTCCAAGTCACAGGCATCATTTGACCCAATAACTCGCAAAACTGTATGTTTAAACAAGGGCTGGGCGAGTCTCAAGAGAAACAGACTTCTGTTGCCTGTTTCCATAATGTACTGGCAGTGGACATCTGACACTGATGGTGCTGTGAACAACGGGATCAAAGTGAGACCAGGGTGTGCATCACCTGTCCTTGGACACTTACAAAGTAGAAATGTAGACGGCAGTCACTGCATGTTGTCTAAGAAAAAATAGATACTGTGTTACAATGCAGCACGAATGTGTTCAAGGACAACTCAAGGAATCAAAATGCAATCAATCGACACCTGTTTTATAAAAATGATTAGTTTAATGCACCCTTGTATAGGAACCTGGAAACATTGTTTGGGCATGTTGAGGGTAAATGTGGCTGAGTCGTCGTGAGCTGATGTAAACACTCAGGAGAAGTTGGATGAGTTGGAAACAGGTGGGATCTTTTTATTTACCCCAATTAAGGCCAAAGAAAGGCAAAAAAAAATTACAAGAAAAAAAAAAAGAAAAAAAAATACTGTTTAGTAAATAAAGTAAATTGACATGAGAGTCAAAAAAAAAAAAAAAAAAAACACAATCAAAATTTTGCAGCTGCTTAGAAATTGACCTTTGCACAAGCCACTATACATAGAGCATCACACAGACTTATGTCCTCTCATCTCACGCTCCTCCCAAGAGAATGAAGCTACTAGTCTTTATAGAACTGAAGGCACCCCTGAAATTGGCACATACCAACACAATATTACAATACAGGGGTGGCTCAGGTGAATAGCCATAAATGCTTAAAAACAGCCGAAATGCTACAACTATACAACTAGAAAATTACAAAATATTATTTATATGGTTCCAGCTAACATTTGGCAAAGCCACAAGTCATATTAACAGCCAAAAAATGTATAACTCAAACTCCGGGTCACCTCCAATTGACCCGGAAGTCATAGCGTCATTTAAACCCCACCATTGCGGCAAAAATTCCTTTACACCAACAAACCGGAGACGCCAGTAAGACACACAGATATTATGTCAAAGCTATGTTCCTTTTAAACTAAATAAACAGATACATAATTAACAAAAACATATGTTGCGTGGTTATTGAAACTGATCATGATTGTGAAATAAATGGCATGGTTTTAAACAGTAAGATATGTATTGATAGTAGTAGCTATAGCAAATAAATCACCGTAGTATTAGATATTATAAGTGTGCACACGAAAACTACGGGATTACTGTGGGGGTTTTGATAATGGTTAGGTTACCGCTGATTTGAAACAGTATAAGGATTAACAAAACACATTGACACGCTTGACAAACAAATACAGGCAACATTTGCACTCAGTCTTTGTGAACTGGAATAGGTAGCGCGCCGCTACCGTGACGGTAGCTATGCGCCCCGTCACAGGGCAAACTAACATATTAGAACTAGAAGGGAAAAAACGTTCATCACAGTTAGTAGACTTACTCCATCTTTAAAGTCCGCGTGAACCGGAAGTTGCAAACGACTTTTCTCCAGTGCTGTGACGTATTTCCCAGTGAAAAGGAATACTGAACAGAGGGCAGGGTTTTACTCTAGCGCTCCTCCTCTCCATCTCTGCTCATAGCAGACTAACGGTTTGAGGGGAGTGGTTAAGCGTTTCCCAAACCAAGCCGTCAAACCTACGTCATCAGGGAAGGTCCTCCAATGCAGAGGGGAGGGGCATTTTCTGGTTTTGATTAAAGATTACGAAGCCAAAAAATGTTTTTCTGTGTTTTAACTTGCACGGATTAATTGTTCACCACAAGACTAGTAATATGCGCTAACAAAGTAAATAGGGTCCATTTTGATTTCAGTTGGACTTTAAATGAGAGACTGTCACAAAACATTATCACCTTCTCATTGAATCATTCGAAAGACAAACATGGCAAGGGAAAAGTCACCCACAGTTTTCAAAAATATTTCTTGACATACATGATTGTTAATGGCATATATGATTTAGCAATGGTTACAGAAATCAAATCTAAATGTTGGTGCTGTCAGGGTACGCAATGTGCGTACTCTGCGTACAGGCAAGGACGCCACTGTTCCAGTGTGAGTTTGATTGACAGCAAATTTTGATATGTGCAGCCCATCAGCATATCCAAGTAAAACACATCAGCTATCTTAGCCAGAGTATAAATTTGGACAGTCGGAGTCAGAGTAACACAAAACGGCAGAGTACCATTGCCAGTACCATTTCAAGACAACAAAACCGTGAGACTGATGAGTAAACAGGAGCTAGCACAAGAACTGTCTTGAGTTTATATTACTAGCAGTTTACAATGAAACTTGATAGATAGGAGGTAATACTGCCATACTGAGATTTAAGCCAAGTCTTACTGTGCGGTGCTGCGGTGAGCAAGTGACAAACACGGCTGCACTGCTAGTTATGGCAGCGTGGAAAAAAAAAAACTGCACAGCTGCCCAAGATGACATACACTGCATTCAGGCCATTAATTTACTGATATGAAAGCTAAATAACACATGTTGTGCAGTAATGAATACGCAGCTACAGAGATTGAGGCATGCTGTGTCACCTCTTGGACAAGGTGAGACAAATGTTTTGAAGCTTGAACTAGGGCTGAAATCCCCAAACAGGTCCAAGCACGAATTGTTCTTTTGGCAAATGAAAAGTTTAAGCTGGGTAAACGGATACACACAAGAGGGCTATTGCTACAGGACGATGGAAGCACATGAAGACCCTGTGCTAGAAAAAAAAATAAATCCAATGGAAAATTGGGTTCGAGTATCTGTTTCGTTTGTCACCCATCAGACAAAATCAATGTTAAATGTCTTTTTGAAAACCTGATTAAGATGACCATTCCTATTAATGTTTTGACCGTTAACATTACTGTACAGTTAATGCACTAATTTGATACTATACACAATAAAACGCCAATTACAGTATATTTACAATGAAAGCTTCCAAGGTATACCAAGGCAGGTGTAGTCCTGAAATACAGATTAAAAAATATTGAACCAATATTTGATCTCAGCTTTTAACGGACAAATTGACAAATAAGTATTACATAAAATGTGTTTATTTTTGGACATTCCATTTACTGTGACAGCGTTTTTGGTCATTTATTGTCACTGCGAGCAAAATTTGGCCCATTTTAAATGGCCCTCTGATAAATTGAGACGAAATTGTTACATCAGTGCATGCGCTCTATACCCAAAACCCATTGCTAAGTTTGACAGTAATTTGTGGTTGTCAATTAGCTTGTTTTTGTACATCTTAGTTGCAGAGTGGGCATGTTTGGCAAGAAACTCTAGTGTCCCTACACCATATAATGATGTTCTTTCTTCTATGAAATACAAAATATGTTCAGCTGCTTTGTCCAAACAATGAAAATCAAAACCAAAGGTTTATAGCTTCAAAATGTAGGCCTACATAAAAGTAGAGAAAAAGTAATGATAAAACTCCAGTGGTTTAACCTTAGTCTTCAGGTGATACAATTACTTTGTATGATGAAAACAGGTAAATCTAAGTGGTTAATCACTCTTAAATTGAATATTCACTCTTAAATCTCTGTACTAATCTAGCTAATGCTTTAAACTTGGCATTGTGTACAATGGATATTGTTGGCTCTTATGACAAATTGTTTGTGAACTTCCTTTGTGTTCAACAGAAGAAAGAAATTCATACAGGTTTGGAACAACTTGGGGGTGAGTAAATGATGACAGAATTTTCATTTTTGGGTGAACTATCCCTTTTAATATTGTATCTTTTTTTGTGTCCCACAGAAGAAAAAAAAGAAAAAAAGAAAAAAAAGAAAAAAAATTTTTAAAACTGAATGGGGGTTGGTAAATGTACTGTATGTATATGGAAAGAGAGAAGAGCAGTTTTCATGTTGTCTATAATACTTGATTTATGAATTACAGAGAGTTCCAAAGAGAGCGAGATGGACACATATAAACACAGAGTGTGAGCTAGTTCAGTGTGACGTTGCAACACCCATTCACAGCAGGGGAGCCTTGAGCAGCCCCTCCATCCAGCCAGAACACTTTGTCCCAGGACATTTGGGGGTGGTTTGAAACCCCTTGGCCCTCAGTTCCAGTATCAGTTTGCCTGCCAACCACTCAACTTTCCATTGACGGAACCAAGACATGACACGTGCCCAAAGGATATAAAATATTAGCTGTGCTCAGGGCTAGTGTAGTAGTCTGAAGCTCATGTGGATACAGTACACAGACAACCTCAGTATATTTTTCTTGTAGAAGAATGGAATTTAATATCAAATAAGGGGAGAACTGTCTTCACATGTCATTGCACAGTAGTTCAAAAGATTGAGCTAATTGACTTTTAGTACCTCAACACATTTGTGCTGTTGTGATTTGGAGTGGACTTTTTCAGCCAAAAAAAAAATTTGATAAGTAGGCAATGTAAGGACCACACATGGCTTGTAACTGCATTGCTTGTAACTGCATTGCACTACCAACAGTACAATGACTCTGAATATTATATTTTATTAGACTGTTCAGTTATTGCTTCAACTGTCCAGTTTACAATAGTTTTATTTGAGCAAAAGGGTAATACAAAGGGTCTCAAAGAGTAATACAATAACATCAAATTAAATTTTACTATTGTGTTTAATCTATATTAAAGGGGTCCTATTATGCTTTTTTACATGTTCAACTTTATTTAGCGTGTAATGTTGCTGTTTGAGAATGAAAAAGGTCTGCAAAGTTACAAAGTCCCTCCAGCAGAAGTTACTCTATATCAGTAACACTGTTTTCTGTTAAATAATCTTAAAGATAAAAGAGATAGAGAAAATGAAAACTTAAACTCTTGAACTCTTTCAAAAGCCTGGAACACACCAAGCCGACACCGACGAACTAGCACTGATGAAAGCCGACCGTGTTGTCGCCTCGCGTTGGGGTAAAAAGCTGCACTTGAACACACCGAGAGAACTACAGCCGACTGTTAGCTAGAATGCGCGTTCTGCGTGTAAATGAGACCACTGTCTATTTCTGCAGATATATTCGTCGATATTCATCATTCAAAAAAGGAAATCGACGCGGCAGATACACATACCATTAACAAAGCAGAGCATGCTTATTGTTTTGAATATCTATCCTGCTAAACACTTTCTTTATTCCACTCCGCTCATGTTAATATTGAAATATTCGGCAAGGAACACTCAGGTAAGATGACGTAACATTAGAACAGCCTCTATCTGTACCGTTTTGACTTCATTGCTCGCTGTTTTGCTATTATTCTCATGCAGTGACTCGTTCACTAAGCCGAACAGCCAATCAGAGTTCTCTCTCTCACCGACGACCCAACGCCGATTCAACATGTCGAATCGGCCAAAAAAAAGTCGACGAGGACCAATTTAGTCTGAGAAAACTTAGTCGGCTGACGAACAAAAACTGCCCGACGACGGACCGTCGGCTTGGTGTGTTCCAGGCTAAAGATTCACAGCCCCCAACCGGACAAACTACAGACAATGCAGAGACTGGTTCATTCTGAGGAGAGCTAATTATAGCAGCCGAGTAACTGGTAACAAAACCTCCTAGTGGACTAATAAAAACCTGTGTGCTCTGAACTCATGCAAACTGCATAAAGCCAACCATTCAGACTGAACCTGTTGATTTTTGGCCAGCTGTAACCATTTCATTACAAGTATCATTTTTTTTTAAATATGCCTGAAAATGGCATACAAAACATAAGGCAAATATGCTACAATGCATTACTGTCAGGAAACATACACTGAGCAGGATGGTAAGTGGATCCAGATAAAAACGTTATTTGACACACAGCAGGTGCAGGAAGAGCAGGTGGGTGATAAATAAATGAAATAGTTTGTGGGTGATGATATGATGATAATGAAAGTCCTTTTTCTCACAGATGGCTGATGGAGAGCTGACAGAGCTGGCAGGTGAAGCACACACCTCAGTCGACTGGCATTGGAGCATTGAGCAGGTAAGTATAGCAGGCGAATACACACTTGGAAGCAGAGTTAGAAACAAGAGGGAATAAACACAAGGATTACATCTTGGAAACTTCACATAACACTTGGATTCACATGGAGATTCACACTGTGTTCTTATTCATGGCCAGATAAAGACTGAACTGAGGTGTGTGCTTGTAAGTGGTGACTGATGAGGTGAGCAATGATTGACAGGTGCTGGTGATTAGTACTCCGGTGACAGGGATCATTGTGTGACAGCGAGAGAACCTGGTGATCCCATGACAATTACATTGCACAATGTTTGGAAAAACATTTTGTAGCACATTCCATTTGCGGAATTATTGGAATATACCGAATCCCTCTAGACAACTCTCGATGTAATTGTCATCTTAAACCTATTTCTAAAAGATCTAAATGGACTTAAGACGTACTTTACAGCTTTGTTGCATTACTCATTTTGTAAGTTGCTTTGGATAAAAGCATCTGTTAACTGAATAAATGTAAATGTAAAACCCCTTTCGTTTACTATAAAAACCATACAGTGGAATGTTGCATCTGTGACTCTGCAGTTATAAATAAATAAATTGGGTGATGGAAGGTGCAACTGTTTGTGAACATCAGAATAGGTGACTATTTCAAATTCAGCCTCATGACAATATAGGGTGGACATCCCATTTATCCTAGTTGCAGACAAAGAGCATACCAACTGTCTGACAGCACTAAATCACCTGACACTACATGGCTCAGCCTCCTTTTGGTGGACCTGGGAGAAATAAAATAAATAAATATAATGGCATTCGCCATCTAAGCTAAATACGACAACTCAACAAAACTATCTCAGAACAAACAGATAAATAAATATAAACTAATCAAACGCTAGTCATATAGCCACAATAAATGGCAAATAAAATCTTTGGAAAAGTACTGTTCTTCAAATTACATAACAGAAGTGTTTATGGCTTCATTCTTAGGGCAGAGGTTGTGTTTCCAGTTACAAAAAAAAAGAAAAAGAAAAAGAAAAGGGAAACTAACTACTATGAGTTGAACTGCAGGATAAATTGAGAAACACTCTTTTTAAGTTTCAAACAGAGATCACAATTCTGCCAAGAACATGTAACTTACTTGAGGTTCTGCCAAAATGTGAATTGCTGCAGTCTATTTAAAATGTTTAATTAATTTGATGAATTATAAAAAAAACAACTTAAAAAAACTGGTTTGAATGAATGATTCAATGACTCATAAATACTTCACTTGTTTAATTACTTGATGAATCTACGTTTTTGAGCTAATCTTTTTAATGAATGATTCAATGACAAATACATTTTAACAGTCACTTGTCGCCACCTACTGGCATAAAGATGTAATTGATACAATCGTTATTTGTCACATTATTTTCAGAAGGTGATTTGCTCTATTTTGATCGATGCCGTAGGTTGCATTTACACTGCAAGTCTTAATGCACAGATCCGATCTTTTGTCCAGATCCGATTTTTTGGCCCGACTGTTTACACTCACTTTAGACAGGATTGGTATCCGATATCTGTGTTTACATTAATAATGTACATTAATACATTAATCCACATGGTAGACCCTGGTTTTGAATGGCCGTGCTATTAAAATGATTTATATAATTCATGTTGGGTGGTCATGATTATTTTCCAGAGTGGACAAGATAACAGCTGTCATCATGACTCATGAATGTGTTGTAGCGCAAAATCTGACGGAACAGAAATATAATTTTTGTTCATCTACAGCTCAGATCTAGAAATCTGAAGTGAAATAAAGTAGCCCTGTAATATAGATTTTTTTTTAATGAATTCGAATGAATTAACCAGAGAGAGAGAGAGAGAGAGAGAGAGAGAGAGAGAGAGAGAGAGAGAGAGAGAGAGAGAGAGAGAGAGAGAGAGAGAGAGAGAGAGAGAGAGAGAGAGCGAGAGCGAGAGCGAGAGCGAGTGAGTAACCTAATAGTGAAGCTGGTTGGTTTAATTACAGCAAAGTTATCACCTCATTGCTGAGAAATATAATGTAGCTTTCAGTAGCGAAGCTGTTTTATTTATAAAAGCCACGGGCAGAGGTTGAAAACCAGCTCCTGAATGTTTCTGTGTTCGTGCAATTCCTTAACTTTACAAAGATAAATATAAAGTTCCCCACCTCAATAAAATGCTGTGATACAGGCACATACAGGCACGTCTGCCGCATAATACAACAGTAAAAAGCTATCTTTGTGAATAAACGAGTCGTCATCGCCTTGTGGTGGCTTGCAATTCAAAGGGGAATCGCATATGCGTCTTTAGACGTAGGTCGGATGTCCAGATAACGGACACGGATTTATGTGTTTAAACGTGTGCAACAAATTGGTGTCGGATGTGAGTAAAAGATCTGATTTTTTGTGCCAGTGTAAACGCAGCCGTAGACATCTGTGTATATCGTACATCTGTGTATACCATACTGTGGGCAGTCATGGCCTAATGGTTACAGAGTTGGACTGGTGATGGTTCGATTCCAGCACCGGCAGGAAATTACTGAGTTGCCCTTTAGCAAGGCACCTAACCCCCAATCGCTCGCCCGCTGCTCCGGGTGTGTGTTCACTACTCACTACTCACTACTCTGCTCCTAATGTGTGCGCACTAACTTGGATGGATTAAATGCAGAGGTCAAATTCCAAGTATGGGTTACCATACTTGGCCATCACGTGTCACTTTTACTTTTATCCAAACTATAAACTTATATCCCAGTTTTTCTGTATCATTTGAATATTTGTAACATGGAAATAAGGATACTGTGTGGTGGAAAAGACCGTTTTCATATATAGATAGTCTAGATAAAACTGCTTTCTCTGAGACAGCGGCAACGCCAACGCAGATTTGAATGTTCCGGTGTGATTTTGTCAAAGGTTTAATAGACACAGGTGAATCATGGTCATTTACGAATGAGATCACATGGGTGTTTGAATCGAGATTGTGATTTTTTAACGGTTAATCGTGCAGCTCTAACCATGAGTAACTGATGATGAGAAATTATACCAAACAACAGTTTGCAACTCCACTTTTCGTGCAAGTAAAGTACATTCAAGAAATTAACTTAAACTTGACTTGAGGCAAAGAAAGTCTTAATTTGTTCTGTAATTGTTTACAGATTGAGCCTGATGTTAACTGATGGATGTGCTTGAAATAAAGGCGCTAACAAATGGACTATCAGATACTCAGATCTCAAGGATCAATGGATTACACATGACTCCAGTTCATAGTCATATGAAACGAGAGATTTTCCGACCTCACCACATGGCATTTGTCAACGTGTTGTAAAGTCTTAAAGCTACGTGACTCACAGCATCAGGTGCTGACAACTTCTTTACGTCACTGCTGCTCAACTTCTCTCTGGGAAACAGGTGAATGAGTTTCTGCGACTGTTACACATCTAGTCTGTGATGAATTGACATGGTGTGCACTGCCAAACGCTTACATTGTTTCCAGAGGCATGACTACACTTGATATGTTTATATATAGCATTGTATAATTTAGAAAAGGGTCCTTTGCACTAACTCCTGTTAATAAATCAAATATTGTACAAATGAATTATTTACTAATTATTTAAAAATGATCAAGTCTGTACTTGAAAAGTATTTTTTCATCTGCCCAGTGGCACACTGTTTGTAAAGCTATGAGTTATGAACTACTTGAAAGGAACATATCAGTTGCTATCTTGAGCAACCATTGAATCTGTAAAAATACAGCTGGCAGGTTGAGTTGCTGTCCACCTTACCCTGAAAATGATTTGCTTAAGCAGCTGCAAATGCATCAGATTGCAAATTGAAGCTATAAAATGACCAGAAAATACAGATGTTCAGCTTTTTTCAGTTACAGTAAAGAAAACAAACAAACAAACAAACATTTACCTGTTCGTTGATGGAAGAGGGGGATCTGGCTTTTCTCCGGTATGAGAGTAAGTCCCAGATTTTATGCCAAAGATACGATGCCATAATACACACACTGCCAACAATCCAAGTTTCTCTGCCCTTGATGAAACAATACATTGTCACTGACTACTTGTTATTTCTTCTCATAGGACCGTTATGTGGGCGTCAAGATAAGCACAGAATGTGGATTTTGCAGTGTGAGGGCCTCCCTTAAATCAACGCCCCCTTTATTTCCCTACCTTGTGTGACTACTGGAAGGACCAAGGGAACAAACCCATCTGTCTCTAGTGACACATGAGTGACAGGTGGAGAGATAAGGCTATTTGAATTGGCTGCCCTCTTTTCACTCTCACTTACCATCCTTGTGATTATGCAATGAGCTCATGCTTGACAAGGCAGCCAGTTCCCCTCTACTTGAGACACCAATGCTACAGTTCAGTGCACATGAAATTATAAACTCTAGGTGCATATGAAGCGTCATACAGCTGTATCTCAGCTCCTTCAACAGAAACATATTTTTATCATTCACAAAGTATGCTCTCAACATCATTCTGTGAACACCAAATATACACAGATTGCAGTTCTTTATTTGGACATTTTTATGTCATATAAATACAAATACTACATAGACACCCTTCAGGTTGAACTATAACTGGTTATTGGTCGGGAACCCCTGTTACATAAAACAGACAATTCTATCATATTCACCTTTTTCACGGGACGTGAAACTACCCATTATGCACTTCCGGTTCGCAGCTTGACGTTCGACTCTGAAACGAAGGTTGTAATCTGTTTTACTTCATTTTAATGTCTATAATGGCAACAAGCAATGGCAACATTAGTTTGTGGTGGCAGCACGGGCAAGACTATTTAACGAAGACCGTAAACAACGTAACTTTGTCTGTCCCTCATCCTACGAAGTTGACAAGCGCCACCTCCTGGATTTATGATATGAAACAATGGCCAGCAGTCACATATGTTGACATATTCAATTATCTTGTTTTGTCTGAGGGTGTCGATGGCGAGGAGCTTAGAAATGATAAAAGCACGGAAGCATGCAATTACTTAGACAGTAATAAAATTGAACGAATTCTTTGCCATAATCATCAGCAGTTCACCTTCTGAAAAGCGGAGGTAGAGCCGAGTCAGACTATAAATAAACCCAATCACATTGCGTGGGTTATGTTACAAAATATCGGAGTAGTGGAAACAGCTGGATGCTCCTGTGTAAAAATAATATAAATATGTAATATAGTACACATTTTTAGCAAATGCTCTCTATAGCTAATTTTTCTAACCAACTAACTTGCTATATATGGTCATTAAATGGCTTTCCTGAGGTAAATGTAACGTTACGTGACATTGTTCTCCAGCTGTTTTATTGACCTCTTTCCGCGGTTGAAAAACACTGATTGATCGATATTATATATGAGGGATGTACATTTCGGTAAGTTGTAGGCTACTGTATCTTTCAACATAAGCTACCTATTGTTCATTTGTGTTTGTTGCCTAATTAGTATAAAAGAAGAGTGAGATCGGTTCACCTGCCACTACAGCGATCTGTCACGTCACATTTACAAGCGGTAAAATGGTATTTATTGTTGAATTTCGTAATAAAATTTACAGAATCTGAGTGCTGAGAATTAGTTTCATATCAAAAGTAGCCTGCTCTGTCTTGTCTGTCGGTCTTCGTGTCCTCTTTGCTCTGCGATTTTTCTCTGCGTGAGAAAATGGATGTGTGGCATGAGAACGTGTGAAAGGTGTTAATTGCGTGAGTCTCACGCTGAATGGCTGAGAGTTGGCAGCCCTGGAGTAGCAAATTCTAGCAGAGCCTCCACTATTTGCCATCACCGGTAACGGCGTCTAGCTGATGACAATTACTAAACGGATGTTGAGAGTATCCTACCGGAACACTCGCCGCTATGGCGCCCCCCACGGAGAAGTGAGGAAAAAGGTGACTAGTCCCAATCAGACTCCCAAATTAAGCTCACGGACAGACCATCTGATTCCTTTTGTACACTGGTGACAGGTCTTTCCTGAACATTAGGGAATTCAGTGCTGCACAGGGTTTTATTAGTCTTCAACGAAACAACGTTTTGTCCACCAGTTGCCAGGATGATACAATAAGGTAAAGAACAAGCTCCTGGTTCATGGCGTTACATTTTTTTTAAGTATAAGTACGGTAAAGAGTGTCAAGTGTTATGTTACATTCCTTTTTGTGGTTTCTTCATCCTTTATGAATCCTTAGATATAGACAAGTAAGAAAAACTCAGCATGAAGAATCAGGGAAATGCAACAAGATTACCACTAAATTACTTTCTAAGTGCTATTGTCAGGAATTGGTCTCAAACGGATCTTTATTAATGCAGGAAGATGGCAAGTGGATGGAACAAGCACAGTGAGGAATAACACATTTACAGGGATGGGATTATTGGAGGACCAGCAATGATGAGTAAAGCCCGGTACACATTGTATGATTTTGGTCTGTCCCAGATGAAAGATGGCCAATCGTGGTGATTTCTGTGGTCGTGGCTCCTAAACGCTGGTCCTATGTCCTACAGTGAGAGAGGTTTAAAGACGGCCGTCACCACGGTGTGGAGACCAAAAATAGCTTTCAATGATTTTCTGACAGTGTCACCAATTTAGCATGATCATCTCACAGTGTGTTTGCTGTTAAAACCTATGTCTACTGACTAGCCAATAAAAATGCAGCATGAAATGATGGTTTGATCAATGCGACATGACGCTAAAAACTGAAAAATATTTACCTCAGCTCCATTTTGCAGAATTGTCATGCCAAGTTGTCCTCTCTTCCCTAGCCATGACCATATTCTCCTCTTTCGCTTCCTCCTCTTTTTTTTCAGCACACATAAAAAACACAATTGCCAAAGTGCGATTCATCTTGCTCAATTTGTTTACCACTAGCGCATTCTGATGATGTTTTATTCTTCTATACTAACTTGCGTCTACGATTCAATAGGTGTCATCATCGTTGTGGCGAGGACGAGGCCTAGGGCCGTGAGAGAACGGCCTCGTATCTCTCACGGAGGAGCTTTGAAAACATAAAAGGAGGAGCGACGATAGGGGAGGACGAGAGAGAGGACCAGGCCTGGATTATTTATGTTATGTTTTGTTTTTATATGTGGCGACAGTCATCCGTGAGAGGCTACCGTCTTTACATTCATTTTGTATTTGTTTATTTTATTATTAAAAGTCTTTAAATGTTCGCTGGTTCCCGCCTCCTTCTTCCCATAACAACAAACTTTGCTACAATCGTACAATCTATATACATGTCGTACCCAAGTTTATTAGATTCATGTCGTACAATGTGATTTCTAATTATCTTAAAGGATTGCTGAAATAGCACAGTCTATAGTTGGGATAACAGAGATAAATACATTTACACAAACAAGATTACACACTAAAACACTCTAATTCCAGAAAATTCCAATAATGGAAGACGAGAATGAAACACTGCATGCATGAAAGCAGTGCAGTCACTAACAATCCTAAGTAAAACCTTGACGATGCTGACTGTTGAGTGGTGAATGCAGTCCTTATGATTGTGCATACTCAAGAATCCCTCAAGAAGTGCATTGCAGAAGAAACCTACTGCGCACCAGAGTCGCCAGAGGACCACAGTTTTCCTTCGCTGAAAACATTTGTATATTAGAGGAATACAATGCTGCCAAATCGACTTTAATGAACAAATTAAGCGATTACAACGCGAATAGCAAAAAAACACAAGGTTTGGACCACAATAATCGAAAAAGTTAACAGCGTCAACGATTCAGCAAAGATGTTCAGAAACGGTTTAAAAATATGGTTCAAGAGGCAAAAAAGGAAACATTCAAGCAAAATCACCCAGCAACAGGGGGAGGACCAACTGGGGAATCCCCGCGGAGAGGGAGAGCCAAGCCAGGACCAAACAACACAAAGTGAAGGTAAAGCTTACAATCTTACAGCTAGTTAGTTAACCCTCTACTATTCCTGACAATAATGTTTTTAAGTTAAAAACAGATTAACAGTGTTTAAGTAATAAGGTACGAGCGGCTGTGCTGTATCGTGAATAAGTCACGGCTGAAGGCACAACGCGAAGCAAAAAAAATTGACGACTATTGTAAGACTAGTCTTAAATAGATTTATGCAACCGGGCCCAGGACTCAGATGAGGGGATCTTTTTTTAAGGCGCAGGCAGATGGCAGAGGGATTGAAGAAAGACAGTGACAGTACATAGATGACACGTTGGTAAATCACAATTCATGAGACTGCATGGCCTTATCCTATGAGAAAGTGGCGCTTTCAACTATAGGTTAAAAATTGGGTTGCAAGTGAGTGTTTGTTGCTGTAGTGTGAAGGCTTATTAATACTGCATTGACAGACGCCGACCAATGCTGACAATCACAGTATGTCATTTGTCAGATATTACACAACCTGACAATTGCAGACTGGAGATGTTCAGTGGCGAAAACAAGTGCCGACGGGTAACACACTGATCACAATGAAAGTATCTGTTGTCGTCGCAGTGTGAATTAGACTTAAAGTCCCCCTGTGGTCAATAATTGTATCCCTTAAAACTAACCTTTGATCATCGAAATGACATATTTAAAAGTTTTTTCCTTGAAAAAATGTCTTCATGCCTTAAAATAGCTTGAATGTAACTCTATACCCTTGCCTCATTTAGTATATGTGGTTCTATGAATATGCAAATGAGCCCCGCCTCCACTCACTCACAGCCGTTCAGAGATCCACTCATTGATGATCACACGTTGATCTGATTGGTTACAAGGTAGTTTGTGACGTCAGAAACACCAGCGATTTCAAACCGTGTTTTTGAGACTGTCTTTGCTGAGTATTTTCTCCATAAAACTGCAGTGAACCAATGGTGTTGGTTTATGAATTTACACATGGTTTTTCTTAAAGCATATCAAAAACACCACATAGACATATAAACACCATTCAAAGCTTAATTTTCACCACATGGAGGACTTTAAAGAGGACCTATTATGCAAAATTCATTTTTATAAGGTGTTTGAACACAGATGTGTGTCTACAGTGTGTGTAAACAACCAGCCTATAATTATACAAATCCATCCAATACTTTTTTTATAATCCTCATAAATAATTAACAATCTCTCCAAACGCTCAGATCCATATTTCCCCCAACTCTTACATAAGAGAGAGAGAAAGAGTTTATGGATAAGACTTTAATGCACTCTTCTTGTACTGTGTTTATCCAGCTCTTACTGTGATTTTCTGGAGTAAAACGGACGCTTCATGTTTTGTATGATGTACAATAAACTTCATAAAACTCATCAGTAAAGTTTCGGCCATCATTCGGACGGGGTCTGCAACAGCAGGCTTGTAGTGGACAAAAGCAAGGTGACAACTGTAACCATCCAACTGAGAACGCTCAGAAGGCCACATCACACATACATTTATAAGGGAGGACTATAATGAATATAGTGAAAGTGAAAGTGAAAGTGACACGTGACGGCCAAGTATGGTAACCCATACTTGGAATTTGACCTCTGCATTTAACCCATCCAAGTTAATGCACACACATTAGGAGCAGAGTAGTGAGTAGTTAACACACACACTGCAAACGTGGATACACACACCCAGAGCAGCGGGCAGCCTTTGTGTGGCGCCCGGGGAGCGATTAGGGGTTAGGTGCCTTGCTCAAGGGCACCTCAGTCATTTCCCACCGGCTCTGGAATCGAACCAGCAACCTTTGGGTTACCAGTCCAACTCCCTAACCACTAGGCCATAATGGTTTTAACCAGACTCAGAAACACTCAAACCATAAGTCCAAACACAGAAGTAGTTGCAGAGATATTCCACACAAAACCATCAAAACAGAGTCAATATATGAAGATATTTGCATGTATGTTTTCTTTGTTGTCATGGTGAATAAAGATATAAGAAACTGAGCTTATCTGGTCATTGTCCAAGAAATGGCTTTCCTTTAGAGGTCTTTGAGAATGGTGCAGGTGAAGATAGGGGTTTGTTAAACAAGAAAGGAGCAAACAGTCCAGTAGATCATTTCAAATTCTAGCTTCAATCAATTCAGGCTTCAGTTTAGGGTATGTTGCAATAACGGTGTCCTTGCAGCACTCAAACATCCCTGTTATCAGTTGATTCAGTTTATCCAATGCTGATATTGGCATAACTCAGTAAAATCCCCACAAGAAACAATACAGCATAGGATGGAAGATGTCTCAACCCAGTAGAATAAGAAAGATAAACATTGTGGATGAGGGATGTACGAGAAGTCTTGGATGAGCTTAAAACAACAGTTTCTCAACCCGGACTCTACACATAAGGTTGGCACAAGAGGAGGCCATGCTTCTCTCCAACCAAACATTATAGACAGTATATAAACTGGACACAGCGACCCCATAGGTTTCAACGGAGAAAAGTGAAGCACATTAGAAGCACTCACTTCCTGATGGCTGAGCGTACTGCGCAGACTCAAACTGAGCTTGACGACGTAGATGTGACGTGAGCAGCCTGTCTGACAGTTGTAAGTCTTCTAGTAGCTGTGCCAAGAGAAATCTGAACCTTTCCCTTCCGAATCTTGCAAAGACGGAGAGCGTATAGGAGCTGTCCATGAGCTAGGAGCAGGAGCAACTTTATGACTCTCTATGGGCTTCTCCCTTGACTTTATGCCTCCACGTCCCCCCGATTGACTGCGAGCTTCTCCTCCTGTCTATACGGTAATTTCCAGAGAGTCGCGTGGTTATGACGCAATCGTTAGCCTACTTTTACAAAAACTGTTTTTACGGGGCCATAACGTAAGATACAAGGTAATGGAGCCTTTTATACATTGTCGTGTTTCTTTAGAAATAAACAATGGACAAATGGAGTCTTTAAACGCCTCAGATGTAAAGTTATTCGCTGTCAAAGTGACGCCAAAATGAATGGGAGTCAATGGGATGTTAACAGCAGGTGAAGGCTTGTTAGCCAATGGCGGCTCCCGGGGGTGGTACGGAATTCAAGCGCTTGATTGACTCCCTGCCAAACATGCTCAAACTTCTTCTTCTTCTTCTTTCCAATTTTACGGCGGTTGGCATCCAGCTTTTTGGTGCATTACCGCCCCCCTCTGCTCCGGAGTGTGAATCAGATAATAGATTACAATACAGCTTTGTCCCTTTTCTTTACATAACACTCATTCCCTCAAATAAACACTCACTCACAAAACAAACTTTAATTATCGATTAAATCCTATTGAAAACTCCCGCCTCCCTTAAAAAAGACATCAATATTCTACTCTGTGTCCCATTTACTGCGCTTAATAACCCTTTTAATGTAATCTCCTGCACCCCAATCTGCCTCAACTTATTCTTCATCACCTGCCTCTGCGTTTCATATCTCTTACAACTCATAATTATATGCTCCACTGACTCCTCTTCTCGACATCCCTCACACAACCCTGTCTGGTGCTTCCCTATCATCTTTAGTGTTTTATTCAGCGAACAGTGTCCCAACCTTAACCTCGTCATCACAGCCTCTTCTCTCCTTTTCCCACTTCCCACCCTATCCTCTTTAACATTTCTCTGAATTTGGTATAAGTGCCTCCCTTTCTCCTCTCTATCCCACCTCTCTTGCCACCTTTTATTTATTTTCTCCCAAATTATGCTTTTAACCTCTGCTTTACTAACATTAACCTGCACTTCTACATTCTCTTTTGTTAGTGCCCTTTTAGCCAGCCTATCTGCCATCTCATTACCTGTAATGCCAACATGTGCTGGGACCCACATAAATTTAACCTGACATTCCATATGACTTAATCTTGTGTTTAATTGAAGTACTTCATACAGGATAACATGCTCGAACTCTTCTTCTCCCAGCCTTTTATCCAGAGGAGGAGTAGTCTGGAGAGCCCCCTGGAGCATGATAGTGGTACTACAGCTTGAAATCATAGTAACTGCCCTAAGGGCCGTTACACAACATAAGTTATAACCGTAATTAAACTAAACTATATCTGTTCTATCTCCATACAGCATATATTATCTGGCTCTGGAGGCATTATTGTCCGACTCCGGTTTGAAGTGAACGCAACTATGAGAGCTTCTGATATTTTCAGTGCGTCCAGACTGCGGAGCATGAGCTCTTGCAGCTCCGCCCTCTTCTTAAAAGGGGGCCGGCAGCTGCAGCTCATTTGCATTTAAAGGGATACACACTGATACGGCATGTTTTTGCTCACCCCCAAAAAGTGGCAATTTTAACATGTTATAAAAAATTATCTGTGGGGTATTTTGAGCTAAAACTTCACATACACACTGTTGCATGGCTCATTCCTATGTAATAGTTGCATTTCAACAAGCATTTCTGCACTTCTACTTTGTTTATACCATAAACGTACAAATCAGTTTAGGTTACTTTCTTCATTTATTACTCATTAATCTATTAATTCATTTCTCATATATGTTATGCATTTTTAAGGATTTATTATCAACTATTTATTCATAACAAGCCAGGAACAGCAGAAAAACACAATTTCGCTGAATCTGGCCCTGCACATAGATGCAGTCAACTGTTTCTTTCAAAAAAGATTTATACTACAATTTTTACAGACTAATACGTATAATTTGTGCAGATGTTCTACAATGCATAAGTGCATCTACAAAGTTAATATATCTGTGCTGTTATTTGGATTGGAATGCACTCTTACCCATTGAAAATTAAATAAAACAATGAAAAAATGAAAAAATAGACCTAATACATTTATCAATAGTTGATTTCCATGTATTCACATTTAGCTTAATGTGCTTAATGTAAGTGTAGTCATTGAAGTTGCACATCCCACTCCACTAGATGGCAGTCGTGTGCCGTGTTTTATCACTGTGGAACCAAGGTTTGCGAGAGAAATCTCAAACTAGATGGTAAATACACGTTCATGTATTGGTAGATGCTTGAATCTGAAGCTAATTGCATTGAAGTTAAACATTTTATAAGATTAAAACCAGTGGCATTACTGTTAATGGTGCCATGCTACAGCAGTATAGTGAGTACAGCTAAAGGAAGACAGGGCATGAGTGGCATGGAATTCAAAAGCTCAAGTTAAATCACATGTACATAATAACGTTGTTTGATGTAAACAGTCTTTGTGTGTGCACAGTATGCCTATACCTGTTCGCCCTCGAGCTCAATATGCTTCAGCTCCCAGAAGCAGCGCATGGTCTCAACCCTCTCCAGATAGTGGGAAAAGGCCAGTTTTCCCAAATGTATGCTGGCCTGTTTGAATTGAGCAGATTCATCTGGAGTCTCTGTGTTTTTGAGCAGGGTCACTTCAGTCACTGGCCTCTCGTGGCTTGGTTGCTTTTTAGGGCTAGATGCGTAAAAAGAAAGTTGAAATGAATTAGTCCATCAGTAAAATTCTGCAGCAGGAAGTGAATGCACTCAATTCCAAATAAAGAAATTAAAAAGCATTCATATGTTGTTGTTATTATTATATCTTGTTCTTACGCTAGTTGTTAGACATGAGCCATGATGAAAACTGTAATTGTACAATACTTTCTATTGTTTAATAAATTCATCAAAGCAGACAACAAGAAGACAGTCATGCAGGAGAGCCTCGACACCAAACCAACACGCCAAATTGTCTATAGCCTATTGTAATCATTATGTTCACAACTTGTAATAATTACTTTCATGAGCTCATTGTTCCTTCCTAAAATGAATACATGATGTTATCTAAATGCATGGTTTGTATCATCTTAGAACTGTACATTTCTGACATTTGTGCCCGGTTGCATCTTACAAGTTAGACATCAATTTATTTTCTTTAAGACGGTTCATAGCTTTTTTAAATCAGTTACAAAAAAAGAACGTAGTTAAGCCTACTTTGATACCGAAAACCAAGACTGACTGCCCCTGACTAACTGCTGGTAGGTCATACTAGAACTTAAAACACTGTCTTAACATTATGGCTATGTTTATGCAACCGGCCAATGGACATTACTTTGACACAGGTCACCTCTGATAAAAGATTACTCTAATTGTAATGTAGACACATGCGTTTTCAGTAAAGCTGCTTTGAAACAATGTGTTGTGAAAAGCGCTATACAAATACATATTCTGTTTTTAATCAGATATTATAACTTATTAAAACATGACTAAACTACACCCTGCATTTGTAGGGTTTAAAAATTTGTAGGGATTTTTTTTTAATTCACAAAAAAACGATTTCCAAAAATTGCAACATGATATTTAATTGCAACTTGTCACATGGCTTATATAATTGATATAGGTGTTGTTTTACATCTTAACGTTGACATGAAATAGGCTACGTTAATTTAAATTTCTTCCAGTAAGTCTACACCGTTTCCGGCTCACAAGAGCCATTTCATTATGAATCGAAGTAAAACACACACCCGTGCAGTGTGTTTGTTTCGCGAATGAAGAGCGATGTTCTAAATTCCAACTTCGAACTTCACGTGGAACTTCAGTGCAACTCAAGTTAACGTTGCTGTCACTACAGAATCTCGCGAGACGATATTTCATTCTCCCGCGTCACAATAACCTCGGAAGAGCGCTCTTTCTGTGCATGTGGGTGAATGTCAACAAGAAGGCACGACAGGTGATTTACACGCCATATTCGGGTAATACGCAGAGGAATTCAGTGTGGGCATGGCGGAGAATGCGTCAGATGATCGTGTCGTGAAGTGTCCGGTTTGCGCGTGTGACTTTGACCCGGGCAGAATTAATGCGCACTTGGATGAGTGTTTACAGGGCAATGATGCTCCTCATCAAACATCTGGACCACCCTCCAAAAAACCCCGCACTGGCACTACTGACACCCGCCCTTCTTCAGTGTTCTCCGTGTTTCAACCCAGATCTAAAGCGACTGATCCTCAGAAACAGAAGCCCGCATCTTTGGGCACAGAGAGTAACGCTACAGAAGTGTCCATCAGTCCAGACGTGAACCCTGAGTGTCCAGAAGCACCCGCTGCATCTTCACCCAGAGCATTACGTCTGAATAATGGCAAACCCCTGGCAGAAGTCCTGAGACCCAGCACCCTGGAGGAGTATTTCGGGCAGAATAAACTGCTGGGAGAGCACACCCTTCTGAGACCCCTGCTTCTGTCACAGGACATCCCATCTCTGATACTCTGGGGGCCGCCAGGCTGTGGAAAGGTCTCTGGTTTGTAGTTAATTCACTCATTTGCACTAGATATACCTTCAAGCTTTATGTTCTATTAAAGTCACCATGAAATCAGAATAGACAATTCTTATGTTTTATGAAATATTGCAGTATTTATTATCAGTTATTTATCCGTGCACACATCATTATAATTGTGTAGTGTTTTTTATTTTTTAATTTTTTTTATTCATGTGCCCTGATCATTTTTACTATCACAAACATTTTCCATAGACAAAACCAATTTTTTTTCTTTTCCCATAAGCTTTTTCCCAATTGGGAAGCAAAATCTCAACTTTAATTTCATGCTGACTTTAAGGGAGATACCCACAAACGTGTGGTATCGAATAAATAAAACATATCATCAAGTAAGACATCTTGTTTGTAATGTGTTTCTAAAGTCCTTTATCTCTGAGACTACCGATAAAGATATTATTGAAGAGTTCAGATAAGCAAAAGCCTCTAAGTGCCATCTGAAATTTTCTTATAGAATGATCATTTTTATCAAGCTCGTATATTTATGTTCAGTGATTTCACTTAAATGACAATTAATAGGTAATTTTCATTGCCATTTAAGAGAAATTACTGAACTTAAATATACAAGCTTGATAAAAATGATCATTCTAGAAGAAAATTTCAGATGGCACTTAGAGGCTTTTGCATCTGAACTCTTCGTATGTTAATGGATGCTACAGACTGATTGTTTACTTAGTTAACCCTCAAAAAATCTTTTTAACAGCTTGAAAATATGCCTAGGAATAGTTCACCCGTAGATGTCAATTCTGCCACCATTTATGTAAGCGACTTGTTGTTCCACTCCTGTATGGATTTATTTATTCTGCGGAACACAAAAGAATACTTTTTTTAAAATTATTATTATTTTATTCTTTTGTGTTCCACAAACAAAAGACTTGCGTTATAAATGTAATTCCAAAATGATGTAGAATTTAACATTTTTGGCTGAACTCTTCATTTTAACTTTAAATATCAGGCCGATCCTTTGTTACATTTCCACAAAAAAATATTTTCAAATATTTGCATTTATCAAAAAATAAAATAGGCTTTTTACACACAATTTTGTTTTTTAATTTCTAATTATTTCTCCAAAAATGTCACATGCTAGTCACATTTTTGTCATGTCATTGTTATTAAAGTCACTTTTCATTTTCAGATTCTTTATCTGGAATTTTATAGGAATTATTCCATACGCGAGACTCGTGAAACACTGCCTCAGTGATTCATGTCACAGCAGAGGGAATGATGCTTTCCAAAGGCCTTGTCATTTCATTCTGCTCACTGTTTGATATCTGACTCCAATGCAACCTTTCCATTCCTTTAGTGTCTTTGTTGTGGCTGGAAATACTGTATGCTGCCTAGCTGTGATGGTCTTATGTTTAAGACTATCGCACATGTGATAGTCACTATATGGACACAAACCTGTCCCAGGAATTAGGTCATATTCAGATAATATACAGCGTATGTGAGTAACTCTCACAGTGGAATTGAAATAAAAATAAAAGGACATTTTTACTTGAAGAAAATGCAGCTTTATTAATAATAACAGTTACACATAATTCCCCCAAACAGTCTCATTACAGTGACACTCTTAAAGGTTCTTCATTTGCATTGATGGTTCCATGAAGAACACACATGGAACCTTCTCATCGCACTAAAGGTTATTAAGATTATTAAAATGTTCTTCATAATAATAATAAAAAAAGGTTCTTCTAATGCAACCAAAACCCCCTTTTTGAACCTTTATATGTATGGCGCTGTTTACGGCTGGTATTAAGGTGTGTTTTGGTAGATCAGATCACAAGTGGACGACACTAAATACAGGTGTAAACGGGGTTTAAGAGGTTTTGAGCTTGTCCACTGTCGACCACTTCCAGAGAGAGTTGAAAACACATTTAACCGGATTGCTTTCGTAGTGTAAACACTCATGTGATCGAATGTGTTCAAACAGCCACTAAACACCGTCTTCTCTCCGTCTACTGACCTCAGGCCATCCTTAAAAATATTTTGGTTTGCAGTAACAGCAAAAAAAAAAGAAAAAAAGGGTCGGTAGGTAGGTGTATATTTTTTTTTTTTTCAAGATTCAATGAAAAAAAAAAATTGCCATGGTGATTACATAGGTATGAATTTAAACTAATTTGCATATTGCAACATTTTTCATCTTCAAACCAAACTTGGGTCTCTCCAGCCGACAAAGTTTAAATCCCGTCTGGCTCGAGCTCTTCCCATAATGTTACTCATGAGGCCATCCTTAAAAATATTCTTGTTTGCTGTAACCCGACCGACCCTGTCAATTTAGTACCGACCCAATTATTTATTTTTGGGGAAAATTGTGACGTCACTGACTGGGTCTTCAACCCATGCCTTCGGGCGCACCATTGCAAACCTCATTCTGGTGCAGGTTATAGGCTATAGACCACAAACAATTTGAAATCTTTATCAAAAAACATGTTTATTGCATTAATTCCAGCTGCATTCATTGAATGAGAATCAAGAAAGAATTAAGCCACTAGATATCAACTAAAGTGGATTTTCAGAGGGAAACAAATAAATTAAATTGGCTTTAGAATTGACAAAATGACAGTTAATTGCATTAACATGCAATGTAATACCTATGAAAAAAACATGTTCATCTTCATTAAATGTAAAGAAACCCTGCATATAGCGGGAATTGAAGATCTGATTTATATAAAAAAACAAAACAAAAAAAAACACATTTATGTAACCAGGTGTAAATGGAGAGACCCTCCCCTCAAAGAAATCAGGACAGAAGTGGGTGAAAGTGGACAAAAGAGACGGATTAAAACACCTTTTTTAAACAGGAATGAGTCTCCCTCGTCTACTTGTGATCCGATCGACCAAAACACATCTTAATACCAGGAGTAAACAGAGCCTGAGAGTTTATAAAAAGTCATGTATGTGTGTCAATGTTTTGGCCATAAATAGAGCATTTAATGTCTTCTATACAGTAAAGATCTCTTGTAGAAGGTTAACATGAGCTTATTTCAGTTCTATTATTACGATTAGAATAATTGACTTTGGTCAAAAGTAATGACATTTGAGATATGACAACGTGAATGTCATTAGTTTCATTTGAGCTAGTTGACCCAATTGTATGCTATTCTGAAGTGACGTGTTAAGACGTGTGAAAAGGGTCACATTAGCTGTTGACAGGTGCATGTGCTAGAGTAATGTCCCTAGGGGTCATTCAGTTAACTTACTACTCTGAAAAGATAGTGGTGGGACAGGATGAGTTTCATTACTGCATTATAGTAATGAGAATGTAATGTGCTTGAATGTTTATTTCTCTTTAGATTTTTGAGTGGCTCAGACATTTCTTTGTGACGTTCACCCTGTTATTATCTTGCCTTCAGTACTTGTATGGATGTCGAGATGTACTCTTTTCAGTGTAGACTAGAAGCTTATTTTCGATTGCTGTGATGGATAGTTCACTTTGTGATGTGTAATGGAAAACTGACTCGGGGGATTCAGAAACGGGGACCTTCCTGTGTCCACTATCTGGTTTCACTCATTTATTTTTGGTATTTTATAGATTGTCACATGAATCCACAGCAGAGCCAGAGTCACATGTTGACTATTCAACCTATTCCCCTCTACTTGAGTTCTCTCATGTCAAATTTTGTCTTTCTCAACTATTTCAAATGGAAGTGATACGTTGCAAACAACAAACATGTATTGAAACTTGATTTTGAGTCAAAAGTGATCACATTTGATACAATCATGAGACGATTATTGTAAATTTCACCACCCCATCCTGTTTGTTGTTCACAGACCACCCTGGCCCATATTATTGCCAGTTCTGTAAAGAAGAAAGGTACAGGACGCTTCATAACGCTCTCCGCCACCAGCGCCTCAACCAGTGATGTGCGTGAGGTCATCAAACAGGCCCAGAACGAGCTTCGTCTGTGCAAGAGAAAGACTGTTCTTTTCATCGACGAGATCCATCGCTTCAACAAATCCCAGCAGGTCAGTTACCTTACATTAGAGAGACAGTATTTGGATGCTAAAGCCATAGAATTCATGAATGTCAGCACATTAGGGAAAAACACTAGAACATCAAACATAATAGATCTGTTTTTGAAATTGAAGACGAGACATTTGTGCCATTTTGTGGTTGTAAAACATTAGTGGGACATGATGATAGTTCGTGTAATTCTCTAGGACACCTGAGGAGAACTGACATCATTCGGTAAATCCATAAAAAAAACCTAGAACGTCAGCTGATTCCTCATAGCATTTTAGATACAGACACTTGATTTGAAATTCAGATGTGTTTGTGTGCAGCTCTCCAAGTACTTTTGGTGACCAATGCATGTCATTAAATATAAGTTAATGTATGTTAGATGTCTTGTGTAGTACGGCTGGGACGATACACCTATCTCCCGATTCGATACTATCACGATACTTGGGCGCCGATACAATATTTATTGCGATTTATTAAAAAAAATTTAAGAATTGTGATTCTACAAGTATCGTGATTCGATATTGTAATATATTAAAAAAAAAATTTAACACTAGACTAGACCATCGGGAAAAGTTAAATCATACACTTATACAGACTGTGCATGATGTATAAGATGAGTCATATTTACAAAAACAAATCATCACATCTTACACTACTACATTCTCTTGAATAAATGATTCAATAACAAATACATTTTTTAACAGTCACTTGTAATCAATAGATGTGTTATTTTAAGCAACACGTTTCTATCAAAAGCTGATTTTGATCACTATCGTAGACATCAGTGTTCATATTTGAACTTTAAACTATTGCATCACAGAAATAATGATACTATGACGTTGAAAAGGCTGTTTGTGAAGCTGTTTCATGACGACTCTCTCCGGGTCAGCGCCAGCGCCAACACAGATTTGAATGTTGCGATATGATTTTGTCAAAGTTTAATAGACAGACGAATTGAAAGATTGCGTGGGTGTTTGAATCGAGATCACAGTCTTTTAGAGATGAATTGTGCAGGTCTATTGTCTTATCTCTCTCTCAGTCTATGAGCAGCGCGAGGGCTTTTCAGTGTGTTCAGTCTCACCTCTCTTCCACACGTCCACTTGAAAGGAATATTACGTCACTCAACACTCAAAGATAACAACACATTTCATCCTGTGTTGGAACAAAAGTGGCCAACTTCTGTCAACCTCATCTACAAGCAAGGACAAAAATAAAGCAATTGAATTTGAATTAATATCAATTCTGGAATAAAAAATCGATTTTAGAATACAATTTTTTTTTTTTTTTCTAATAAAATTAGCCCAGGTACAGCTATCACAGGATCACCCTGGAAACATGTTTATTTGTGTATGCCAGACAGCCAGTAAAGTTTATCCTTCACGACAGCGCCAGTGGCCTTAAAATAAACCCATAATTATATTTCTAAATGCAGCAGACAATATGCCAGGCATGGGGATACCCTTCTCATTCCTTCTTATTTAGCTTGGATTCAAAGAACCTGAAACATATTCCCCCCCGACAAAAAAAGGAGCGACATATATTTATACTGGAATGTATTGCGCCTCTTTATTGTGTGCTTCCAGAATACCAAAGTGGCCTCATTGAGGCTCTCAAGCTGGAAACTATAAGACAAAAAATATGTGGTGAAAAGATGAGGTCAACAGGAAGATAAAGATAATTGTGTACCTCATCTGTGTCACCGATATCTTGAATACAATGCGAAGTCTGCATGGGGAAATATTTTGCTCTGAAGTGAAATTCCAGAATGCACGGAAATTACTCGATTTTGACCATAAAAATATGACCGCACCGTGATGCAATGTTGAGTTCTGCACAGTTGAGTTCAGCGGTATTATAATTCATAATGGGAAATTTGTTCCATAAAAAGCAGCAGTGTCATATTCTCTGCGTTGAAAACCAATGAGCGCCTCTTCATCTTAAAATGTCATGTAATTGCACTCCTCTGAAACCAGTGTATTGCAACAATGCTGTTCAGACAAAGCCTTGATTCCCACTCTATACCTCAGTTTGAGAGGGTATAAATGCTTCTATACATTTGTACAAGTGAGTGTAACAACAGCTAAAGCCACAATAAACCCTTGTCAATCCATCATGACGGATGAGGAACATAAACAGGTGCACTCTGACCAATGAAAGCGCAGTTTTACTCTCGTCACCTGCATGAACACATTTTGGTGCTCTTTGAAATGTTGCCTTGTAAAAGCGAACCAAACCAAGAAGAAAATGCAACATGGCAAAAATCTAAGTACTTCGGAACAAAGTGAACAATCGAAATCTGCACGAGTAATCGTTAAAATATCACGTCAAAAAAATTGTGATTCTCAATTTATCCAGAATCGTGCCAGCTCTAGAACAATCTACAGGTCTGAAACAGTGTTGTCAATCAGGGGCGTTTACGATTCTGCGCTCAAAGCGTCACATTTTTAACATTTCAGTAGCAACTTGGTACCGAAGTTGGTACTTTTTTTTTTTTTTTTTTTTTGACTAGTGTTGTCAAGTTTTAGCCTATTTAAAAAGAAAAAATTTGCTTTTCTAAGACAAAGATATCAACAGTCATCATTACTTCTAGAACTGACTCACCTTTGATATTTAGCCATTTTTTGGGGAATTCTTGGTATCTTCTTTTTCCCAGCAATGTTCCCTTACTTCAATATTCCTCTTCCCGTTCTGGCATCAGGACACCTTTCTGCCTCACGTGGAGTGTGGGACGATCACTCTTATAGGGGCCACCACAGAGAACCCGTCCTTCCAGGTCAACAGCGCGCTGCTGAGTCGGTGCAGGGTTCTGGTGCTGGAAAGGTTGTCGGTGGAAGCGATGGGCTTGATCCTGCGTCGGGCTGTAGACTTCCTCGGACTGCAGGTGTTGAATGGGGATGCAGTGGAACGGGACTCTTCGGAGATCTGCTCAGAGTAAGTGTCAGTTGTGCTCTTGTTATCACAGCGTATCACCCGGAACAGAGATGGCTCTGCCACCCACCTTAATGCCTCATTTTGATGATTTATTGGCTTGTTAGTCATTGGGATTGGTAAGTAGGACAAACAGTTGTCTCTAACCCTGACCTCAAGTGTACCAGCTGTGAACCGCTCCGGATCAGGTTTTAGGGCCCTTAGGAGTCATGGAAGCGTCTGCCGTAAACACAAACGCTTGGAGTCGGTGTTGAGTTTCAATGAACCGAATGTTCTCATTGTTTTATGAGACTCAGTCTGAAGAGCAATCTGTGACTTGGATCTTACGGATGAGTATAAAACATTTGATGAGTAGGAACACTGAATGACTGTGAAGAATATTAATATATTATTAATAATTGAGCTTAGTTATGTGTACCTTACGTGATTTCGTTAAGGGATAGTCTGTCCCTTCGTTAAAAAAAATATATATATAAAATGTACTCACCATCATGTTGTTCCACACCTGTATGAGGGAAGTGCCTCTTCAGAAGACTTTAGAAGATTAAACTGCTTTAGAAGATAAACTGATTCATATGGATTACTTTTTGCAATGTCTTTATATGTACTTTTTGAAGCTTGAAAATGTTGAAATGAAAAGGGTTGGGAAACACTATTTGTTAAAGAGGCCTGAACTCAGAGTGCTGTTTGTCTTCAGATCTCAGGTGTGTGTTGAGCAGAAAGCCCTGGACACTGTGGCGCACCTGTGTGATGGTGATGCCCGAGCCGCTCTCAACGGCCTTCAGCTGGCGGTGCAGGCGTGTGTTGTCCAGGCGCGCGCGGCTTCCTCCAAACCCAACGCCGGCCCTCAGCAGATAATCGTGCGTGAGCAACACATTAAAGAGGGCCTTCAGAGATCACACATTCTCTATGACAAAGCAGGTATGGCCGGTTTGCACTGAAGTCATTATCCAATAATCAGTCCATTTCATCTAATGCAATTAGTGTGGCTAAACCAACCTGTAACAAAAGATGTCCAGTTGTTGCACGTCCACGAATTAGGCCACCACAAATTTGCAACCATTTCCCATTGTGGTGTCCCTTTTAGGGTCTTGAATTTGTGTCATATATTTTTAAGCTTATTGAAGTATTTTGTCATTAGCTTATTAGTTTAGCAACATGCTGATGTAAACGTTTTATTAAATTTTTTTTTTTATATATATATATATATATATATATATATATATATTATATAGATATAGATATAGATATTAAGATATTTTGCATGCAGTGGCTCACTATGTTTTTGAACTGCAGAATTAATGCAAGTTCAAGCAATCCCAGATTATCCGTACATTACTTGCAATAGTTTTCAGAATTTTTCCGCACATTTTTATTACAAATAATACATTCTATGAAGGTAATATGATGCCATAAAGAATCTCATGCGCAGGGTAAGATTTGTGAAAGTGTACATAAGATTGCAAGCGTAAATTAAATTTGCATGCGCAAGAGGAGATTTGTAAAGGTGTAAATCGCCTTTCAAGTGTAAGAAAAAAATATTTGCAGCATTTTACTGTTATTCATAAGTGTAATTCATGTATTGTGAAACTGCAGCTTCATGCTAACGCTAAATAAATAGGATCTGTATTCTTCTGACTTCCATTTTTCCGCGCTTACACTTTTGGCATGGTTTTTGCGCACAAATACGGCCAAAAGTATTGCAGGCCTGTGAACAGAGTCGGGAACTGCAAAACAGATTAATTGCGTAAAATCAAACTTTGTGTAAAAAATAAACTGTTGCAAATGTCTAAATGACTTGTTGTGTACATGAGGCAAAAAGCTCCCGAAATAACCCGATTTGTACAGTTGCGTCTTTCTTTTACCTGCACTTCCAGTTTTGGCACGATTCTCTCACTCATCGAGCTTTGCAAGCAAAGAGGAGGGCGAGTCCACCTTCTTCATGTAGCCAATCAGATTCTCGATGACTCTCGATTTACTCTTATCTGATTGGTTCAACAAACACGCCAGTCACCAGAACACATCTTAATCTTCATTTGGCTCAGAAACGTTCAGTTGCCAAAATGGTACTTTTAATGCACACATACATGTTAAATAAGTAGATGAACAAATAAATAAACAAATAAATCATGATTGCTTAATAAGCTGTTTATTACAGCACCATTAGGCTGATTAAGGCTGACTAACATTCATACTGAAGTTCAAGCTGGTGTTAACGTTATTAGATTGAAATGTTAAATATGATATAATCTGTTACACCACTGTGCTGATGTTAAACTTTACAATCAAAACATTTAATACCCATTCTTTATGTAATAATACCATTCTGATGCAGTGTTTTTCACATCATGTCTCTGTTCATGGTATTTAACACTCAATTATATATTTTGTAATTGTCTTGGTCGCACTATTTGGTCGTCAGTATTGATTCTGATTAGTGATTACTTTCGTGTGACTGATCAAACTACTTTATAGTTCATTGTTGTATGAACAGTCAATCTCAATTTAATGTTTATATGTTTATTGCATATTGTCATAATGCACATAAATGTTTACAGGTAGTTGTACTCAAACTCTCACCGACACACAATACACTGAGTCAGATCCACGGTTCACTAGAAATGTAAACTCTGTGACACACAGGTGAGGAGCACTATAACTGTATCTCAGCCCTGCACAAGTCAATGAGAGGATCAGAAACAAATGCTGCCCTCTACTGGCTGGGAAGGATGCTGGAGGGAGGTGAAGACCCCCTGTATGTGGCTCGCAGACTGGTCCGGTTTGCTAGTGAGGATATTGGTAAGTAGCTGGTCCTTTGTTTTCCAAAACCTGTGTTGTTTTACCATAATTAGTGTGTGATCCAAAAGTTAACGTCTTGACAGACCAGATCTGTTGTGGACTCTTCTAAAGGTCTGGCGGACCCTGTGGCGCTCACTCAGGCTGTATCGGCGTTCCAGGCCTGTCACTTCATCGGCATGCCCGAATGTGAGGTACAACACAGACAAATACACTGCCATTGCTGCTAGTGGTGGGAATCTTTAGGCACATCACCATTCCCGATCCAATTTAGATTCTGGGAGTCACAATCAGATACTTAAACAATTCTTGTTCTACATTAGTTTTACTACTTTTAACTGTTATTTAAGGGTGGTCCGATTGATCGGGCGCAGATCGTGTGGATAATACTAATAGTAATCATAATGATATAAATTTCACAAGAAGTAGTAGAGAAGTTTTGTGATGTCACTTTGCATTTGCTGGTGATTGCATGTTAGCGTCTTTGTTTCCATACCGACGGAGTCTAGAGAACATGCGCTGTAAGTTTTTTTTAAAACCATGTCGAGCTCACGTCCTCTCCAGATATGAAAAAAGTGATCAATGGGTCTGTCCAGTAACTAATGATGAACGTAAGGCGAACTGCAGAGTTTCATTTGCTCATGCAACTTGGACTTGAACTTGGTGGACTTCTGACTTAAAGCAGTGACAGACAAATCCGTGCTTTTAAAGGTATAGGCCTATTGCTTTTTTTGTTTTGTTTCCGTTTTAAATTTGGATAATCTCTTAATATAATATTCCATACATTTTTAAGAGCTTGGTAGACCGGTAACTATTATATTTGTAGATGTTATTAGACAGATTATTTAAGTTATGGGGGGTTGTGTATGGGTTTCCCTTATTTTGCCTCACTGAAGGTTGCAACCCTACTTGCCAGAGATCCAAAGGACCATCACTTGGCCAGTGCAGAGCCTGTTGTCAATCTATCAAAGTGGATAGCATGGGAGAAGCGGCTCTTTCAAGTCATGCAGCTGGATCTACACACATCATATTCATATATCTTAACTTCTGGTTACATGAGCCTAAGCTCTTTTCAATAAAATCCATGCAAAAGTTTATATCAGATCATTTTAGAATACAGTATTGGATGTACTGAATATTCTTCAGTTTTATGCAAAACAGAAATATGACATAGAATATCAGATCTCTGTTATATGGCCAAAAATAAATGCAAAATAAAAAGCTTTTTTTGCATAGTTTTGTTTGACACATGAAACATTGTTAAAGTTATCTTACGATGTAAACCTTGCTCTCACTCGAAATGTGTCCCCACATTAAGTCCTTGAATTTTAGGGTATTGGACCTGGAAAGACCTTGAAAAGTCCTTGAATTTGAAGTTAACCAAGGTGTGAGAACCCTGTATATCTTGTATCTACGTTTACGTGCAATTGCCAGAAAAAAGTCAGAATTGCGAATTTATATTTCTCTTTTTTTCTCTCAGATTTGCTATTTTCTCACAATTGTGAGTTTATATCTCACAATTTGGACTTTATAACTCGCAAATGTAAGTTTTTATCTCACAAATCTGAGGAAAAAAAGTCAGAATTCTCTCACAATTGCGAGAAAAAGGGTGAGATTCAAAATGCGCAATTGCAATTACTTAAACCAAAAAAAATTATTCAGTGCAAGAAACAAGCTTCCATAAAGTTTATATACTTGTTGAAGTAGTTTTTTGATATCCCTGATCTTTCTTAATAACTTTTCACCTTCAATCTCACCTACATCTCTTCTTGAATTATTTTAGGTCATTCTGGCCCAGTGTGTGGTTTATATGGCCAGAGCGCCCAAGTCTGTGGAGGTGTACAAGGCCTATAATAACGTCAAGGCCTGTCTGAGAAACCATCAGGGCCCGTTACCACCCGTGCCCCTCCACCTACGCAACGCCCCCACCAAACTAATGAAGAATCTGGGCTACGCTAAAGGATACAAATATAACCCAAACTTCAATGGGCCAGTGGACCAAGATTACCTTCCTGAGGAACTTCATGGCATCAACTTTTTTACCTGGACGCCCTCCAGTCGATGACTGTTCCCCTTTTGGCTGCTTGAGAAATGGACTTATACGTTTGCCGTTTTTCTTTTGCCTTTGTCATTGTTGTCGTGTCTTCCACTTCTTACAACGAGATTTCACAGAATCTTCATTAAATCTGTATTTTCTTATGCTGCTAATAATGGTTTAATATAAATCAAAGTTTTAAATAAAAAGTAGTAAATTGATTTGCGGTGTGTACTTTGATCTTAACACCTTTAACCTTATTACTTATTATTCTCAGGTTAGGTTAAAGTAAGTTGAGTCCGGCATAAATTATAAGCATTTTAAAATCACTTATAATTTGGTCAGAAGACTTCTATGTGGTATGTTCTTATTAAAAGTCTTACAACACAATAAATAGAAGCCTCGGTAGGCAGTTTTTGTAATCAATTACATTTCTTTTAATTGGTTACTTTTCTTTATATAATAAACAAAAATGTAAAGGCAAATAAAACATCAATAAAGTATAACATACAATAATCACGTTTTGAATCAAAGTTGTAGTCAGCTCTGGGCTTCTTGTCTTCCGCTTGGGATTTCTTGTCCTCAGCTGTGGGCTTCTAGGCGTCGGAGGTACTGACATATCAGTATCCAAAGAGGCAATCAGCTCATCAGTCTTTTATACTCCTGTTGTTTACCACAGGCGTTAGGTTCTAATCTTTTTGATTGACATAAGTTGTGACTTTTCAAAGTTTCCCAGATCCTCCTAAAGGCCTCGCAGGTGCAAGCTGTCCACCTCTTCATGTCCGTGAACTCCAGTAAACTCAACCAAGATGGCTGATTTTCTTTTAAGGTTCTAGGAGTAGAACCACAGTTCTTTGTGTTCTTGAGCACACACACATACATAACGAACAATTACTTTACATCTATGCCAATACAATATAAGACAATTTTTACAAATAAAAATAAATAACATTGAATGCAATGAATTACATTCAATCCTTTAGCTAAATATGTGTAACAAAAAGGCATCTACAATAAACAAGGAGGCAGGTAATTGCATTTTCTTGATATTATCCTATATTATAACACCCCCTTCATGCAATTATCCTGACTCATTATCCTTCGTTCTCAGACATAGTTATTTTTGTTGCACAAACTTCATCAAACTTTACCAATAGCATGGACATTTGTTCATCATTCTTAAATTCATTGGTTTGTTACACATTCATGTAATATTTCACCCAGTGTTGTTTTCTGTTTCCCATAACAAAAAAGAATCAATTATATTTCCTATGTAATTATATTATAATTATTAATGTATCATCAAGGGGCAAAACTTTGTGTTCTTGCTTGATTATCATGTAGATTAGGCAAATTTGGATCTCAAAAAGAATCCATTACTTCAAGCACCCTATAGGTGTTCCCCTTTGAGCCTTAGCTTCCTCCTCTCCTGAAGCCTGTGGGGCAGACAGAGCAGTGTGTGTTTGCTGGAAACTGATGCGTCCCGAAGTGCCACTGGCGGGATACTGACACCATTTTCATGAGGGCCCAAGGCGAGTTAGGACCTCTTTTCCGATGCCTTCCTGGCCTGAAGGACGGTCCTCAGATCCGTCTTCTCAGGAGGCTGTGGGCGAGAGCGCCGCCTAGAGTCCCAGGCTCTCTGAGGGGGACCTCTAGAGGCGACACTCTCCTTCTGACCCTGCCGGTACGAGGAGCTTGATGACAGCTTAGACTGCCCCCTGGTGGCAGCCTTTTTAGACCTTGAACGGTGAGGGAGATATTGCCTAAATGCTGCCAACTGCTTTTTCGTCTCCTGGAACCTGCCGATGACTGTTAATGGCATCGCCGAACAGGCCAGTGGGCGAGACGGGCATCAAGGAGGAAGGCCCTGTCTTTCTCCTTGATGCCCAACAGATTAAGCTACAGGTGTCTCTCCGATGGTACGGGCCGTCTCCTTGGTAAACCAGAGAGACAGATGTGTGGCTTTACGCAGCTCGGCAATATCTTCAACTGTAGGACCCTCGCCTTCATCAAGATCTTTTAATAGGTCGGCCTGGTAAGGCTGCAAGATGGCCATAGTATGCAGGCTCGCACCAGCCTAACCCGCTGCTATATAAGCTCTGCCCACCAAAGCAGATGTAGTTCGGCAGGGTTTGGTGGGCAGTGCCGGGGCCTTAAGGCATGATGCAACGGCGGGGAGAAGTAGCTGGCCAAAGCCTCTTCCACCCGCGGCATCATCCCATAACCGTTCTCTCTAACTCCCACGATGTTGCTATAATCCAACACCAGGGGATTAGACGAGATGAAAAAAGCCTGTTCCATTGTGTAAGTCAGGCAAGAACGGCAGACCCCGGCGTGAAGGCTGTGATCTGTCCTGCAGGAAGCGCAAGCTAGAAGTAAGCTTGATGAGCGCTTCCTGCCCTTCATGTGGCCAACACATTTTTATTTGGCCACCGCATGAGTCACAACCTCCACGAGCCCCTCGTACACAGGTGCAGTCTGAAAAGCTAAGGCTTCATTTCCTAGATCCCCTGCCGCGATGCTGAGCACATCCACATCCGAATCGGATAGCTGCAGCACTGAGCTCTCAACCCGAGCGTAAGAAGTCGCAAGGCGGGCTTCTGCACTGGGAGTGAAGAAAGTGCCGAAGCAGTCTCAATCCCATCAACCAGCTCCATCTGGATGCGAGACCCGAACCGCGGGGAGTGCGAGCCTGACTGGCTTAATTGAAAATAGCGCAGCACTTGGATAGAGAGTGGCCACAAGCAGCCCCCTTGATGAGCGAAGGCTAACGTTGTTGTGTGCCGGCGTCCCTTATAGCTTCCGTGTATGCCGTCACACGCTACGTCATCACGCAACGCCAATAGGTTTGGATTAGTTTCATTCATACTTCAGACGCGATACGCCAGAGTCCTGCACGGGTCTGGTTTAATAAACCCGCACCCGCAGTAATTACCAGAACACCCGACCCGTTATCCGACAACAGCACTAATTTAATTCCATACCCGACCCGACCCGTTTGACATAAACAACGCAACCCGAACCGCACCCGCATTAATCACACTACATCCGCTTAGACAAAACATTTTTATTTTCTCATGTGACACAAGATAACAAACTAACATTAGGCATTCGAGTTGCATTTAAGAAAAATTAATAGACAAGCAGCACAACATGTTTACAGGAAAAAAGATGAGAACTTGCATCTGTCGTTAACTTGCAGTCTATGGCCGTTAATTAATACTCCCACATCTTCCACATCTTATCATGTATCTGCCGATACTCCTCGAACCCTCTTTTCAGGTGGTGGGGAGTGGACGCACTGCTCAGGACTTCCACACTTCTCCTTCAGTTCTAGACAAAATTATAATGAAAAGTTGAGAAAAATAATTCAGTCCACCGTGAGAAATAGGCTATTAAATATTTCAGCAGATCATCTGTTACGCAAATACTGGTAGGCTGTTGAGCTTATGAATACTAATCACGTTGTCTGCATTCAACCAAACTGATTTGCTGAAAACAAAACACGGACAGTGTGACAGGTGAACACTAGCAAATGGGATTGCCGCTTCCACGTTAGTTCCGCCCACTACCTAAGCAACCAGCTCGCCTTACTATTTGTTCCCTCGCAAAAGAAAATAAACTTAAAATGCAACTATTATTGATTAACATAGTCACTCACCTTTCACAAGATGGTGCACCTGCATGTGCACATTTGTCAACTCACAGCTGTCTTCAAGTAGCTTCAGACTTTTCAGTTTGGGATGTAGAAACATGGCCAGTTTGTGTAGGGGATGAATTTCGAATTTTGCTCGCAAAATGTTGAGGCATTTTTCCTTCAGTAAAGAAACTGTCATGTTAGCAGTGGAAGAGTCTTGTAAGTGGCGTTTGATAAGCTCAAACCACACAATAGTCAAGTGGAGAGTTGCAGTTTTAGATGCCTCCAAGGATTTGGTGGCTTCCCTGGATCATTCCAGAAATGTGACGATGTCAGTCACTGCTAGGGCTGTTCGAAAGAATTGATTCCTCACTGTTATTTTCGATTATTTTTTTAAAATACCAACACCGTGTCTAACATTGTCGTGTCTTACCGTGCCACATAGCGAGAAACTCTACACCGGGTGTGACAAAGCGACCGTTGCAAATCCATTTGTCCTTCCGTATTGCAGACGTATTGCGAGTG
Source organism: Leuciscus idus (assembly GCA_021554675.1). NCBI lineage: Eukaryota > Metazoa > Chordata > Actinopteri > Cypriniformes > Leuciscidae > Leuciscus > Leuciscus idus. Next base: position 39,686,479 of record CM038627.1, read on the forward strand.
CTGCTTGGTCATAAATAGAACAAGGCATTTACTTCGAGGATTTGTCACGTCGTGCTTCCGGTGTAGACAGTAGACAGTGTAAAGACTAGGAATATGTTCACCATATACATATATGTGGTAGATTCTATTTTACATACACACACACACACGTATACATACACTTATGTATGTGGATAGAAGATTTTTATTTATTTGTGTTACCATAAAACTATAGCTAAAATTCCTGTTAAATTCAAAAAGCATTTTGTTCAGGAACAGACTCGTGCACACTTTATACATACAAATTTTTTAGGCCTTTACACATATAAACTTTTTTTTTAGGGCCTTTACACATATAAACATTTTTTTAGGGCCTTTACACATATTAACTTTTTTCAGGCCTTTACACATATAAACTTTTTTTACACGCACACCTGCAAACTAACACCGTTTTTACGGCGACACAAATAAAGCACGAAAAGAGCTCTTTTCTGTCTGTGTCATATGTAGTTCACGTGCCCACTATAATGTTCGCACCGTCTATGGTTCGCACCCCTACACACACGCACTGTTCCCACAGTAACCATTCCTCCAGCTCACGCTGCGAATGCAATAAATGTAGGTTGCGTGCCCACTATGAAGATGTATAATTGTTAGATGTATAACAATGTATATTGTTTAAGGCAGTAAGATCATGATCTTTACAGAGGACACAAAAGGTACCAAATCCCAGGAATGACCCGACAATGAAATGTTGCAGTGTGGGAAATTTCCAAAATAGTCAACAAAAAAATTTCCTAGATGGTGAATTGTTCTACAAACGTCACAAAGACACTCCTTGAGAAATAAAAACAAAAGTTGTTTGTGGGGCAGAACAGGCAGATGACATCTTTAAAGACTTCCATGCCAGCCGCCATGGAGCTCATACTGGCCAAAGACCAGAGATGCCATCAGCAGAACGTTTTTTTTGGCCTGGTATGTTACAAGATTGAGGCATGGGTAACGTACCTACTGACATTGCCATCCTTTGAATGGTATGTAATTGTACACCGTATGTTAAATTAGATTACTTTGCATTACTGCAATATTTTACCATGATTACAATGTTGATGATTTCCAGGACTCTTTTATTCATGTATTTGCTGATTTTCGGTTTCACTTTATTTTGATGGTCCCTTTAACACATATTGTTGACTATAAGTAACGTTGCATCTACATGTATCCTAACTCTCCTTCCTTAGATTATTAGGATAGTAGACTGGTAGGGTTAAGGTTAGAATAAGTTTACATGTACTGTAGATGCAAAGTTACTTATAGTCAAAAGAATGTTAAAAATGGACTATTAAAATAAAGTGTTACCTGATTTTCAGTTGAAGTGGATTCATATTTGGTGGATTACTTGTAATATAAAAGTAAATATAGCGACAAGTGAAAATTTTGTAAGAGACAAACTGTATAAACGTAGCCTGGCAAGTAGGGCTGCCCCCGACTAAAGATATTCCTAGTCGACTAACACTCCTGCATTTTAGCGATTAGTCGAATAATTGTTCATTTATGATATTAATATAAAAACTTGCGTATATACAAGGAAAGGTATAGTCCAAGTTGAAGTTTAACACTTCCATATGACAGAAAATGCTAAAGCATAATATTAGCGCGTTCAAAATGAAAATTAAGCGCTTACAGAATAGTAAAGCGTTTAAAGTATACAGCGCTTACGGACACAAAAATCAGTGGCCGGAACGTTATAGGCTAATTATAACATAAAAACAGCAATCAGACTGCCTGTGCATTTTAATAATTTATTATCAAAAATACAAACTGTAACAGTTACATGTAAAAAAAAAAAAAAAAAAAAAAAAAAAACAGTTTTGAATAAAATAAACTAAAATTCGTTCTTTAAAATAAATTAAATAAACTTATTAGTAACTTAGGCCTAGTACAAAACAAAGCAAAAAAAACAAATAAATACTGTAGCAAAAACGCTGTTTGGTATAAAAATACAGTGGAAAATTTATATAATTTTTATATTGTTCAAAAGGAAAATTAACAAAAACGAACAATTTAATAAATGCACATGGCACATCGCACAACGCCAAAACTTAGAATAAAAAAGAAGGCGGCAAACAAATCAATAGCCTAAGTATTTGATTAAATTGTTTAGAACAACTATATTTAAGACAAAATGTGGAACAAATAATTTAAAGAACACTAATACAAATCAAAAATATCAGAGCAAAGCCACAAACTGCCATTAAGACGACGGATGAGTCTTGACCTGAAACAACAAATTGCAAACATCAGACTAATTTTTCTTACAGAATAAAAAACAACTTCTGCATTATATAAAAACGAATAAATAAAAATAATATGTATTTATTTATTTGTATAGCCTACCCGTTATAAAAATACCCGTTTTTTTTTTAATATAGCCTAACGGATAGCAAACAGAAACACTACAAAAAGGAAATTAAGCATTCTTACCTAAGCTTTCAATTCGATTTTATTTTTTTCATATTATGTGAGAGGAACACCAGCTTGTCCACATTGTTGGGAAGAAGGGAGCTTCTCGACTTGTTCACAATGAAGCCGGCCTTTGAAAAGATGCGCTCTGATGGAGTGGATGTGGAAGGGATACAGTGGAGGCGTTTAGCTGCTTTAGCGAGCTTTGGATATCGATGTTCATTTTTTTGCCACCATGCCAATGGTCCCGAATCAACCTTTGTTTTATCTGCCAAGTACATTTTTAGTTCATCCTTCTCTTCTGCATGCTCCTCCTCATCAATGGCCATCAGCATGGATATCTCGGCCTGCTTTTCCTTTTTCGGTTCGGGCTCACCCTCCTCTGCAGGGCTAATGCTGTCATGATCACTTTCTGGCGCAGCTTCTGTAGATAAACTTTCTGCCAGATCCGACACTGTGGAGTACGCATCTTCTCGTTCGTGTTGGTCAAAGAATGACAAGCTCTTAAAACGTGGGTCTAAGACAGCAGCTTGTATATAAATGCTGGTTGCGATATTTTCCTTCAGTTGCCATCTCGTGTCAATTTCTTTTGCTAGTTCTGTCTTTAGTGCTTTTGTGGTGGGACTGTCTTCGTTGCGCAGCACCAAATGGCGTCTCTTCATGTTTATTAACATGGGCAGTGTGGCAGATAGGGATGCGTTTAAATCCTGAGAAAGCAGCTCAGTGAGAGTGATCATAGGCTTTAGCACTGCGACCGTGTCCTCCGCTGTCAGCCAATGTGCTGTTGTGAGATCTAGACCTCGTTCAGACCGTTTGGTAATTTCAGGGTCTGACAGCACAGCTGTAACCGGCCATCTCTGTTCCAAGAGTCTCTCCAGCATGAAGTACGTGGAGTTCCATCTTGTGGAGACATCTTGGATAAGTTTGTGTTCTGCAACATTCTGCTGCTTCTGTTAATGAGTCAGAGCTGTTGTAGCCTTGGTACTTTTCTTGAAATGCCCCACAAGGCGTCTAGCAGCAGCGATGCATCGACATATGGGGTCAGTTTTAAGAGCCGCGTTTATGCATAACTGTAACGTGTGCCCCGCACAACGGACGCCCTTCGCATTACCCCAGGATGGATCATTAGAAATCAGTTCTGTGCACAACACCATATTAGCGGCATTGTCATGTACGACTGCTACCCTCTTTTCTCCAGGTATTTTAAATTCTTCCATCACTTCACTGAGTCGCTCTTTTATGTTGGTAGCTGTGTGGCTCTCCTCCAGCACTTTTGTTTCCAACACAAAAGAATGTAGTTGCCAATCTTCAGACATGAAGTGTGCAGTAACGGTCATGTAACCCTCACTCTTGATAGAGGTCCATGTGTCTGTTGTAAAGCTGACTGCTGTACAACTTTGTATTTTCTTAACAAGAATTTCTTTAGTCGTGTTGAACTTGCTTGTTAAGCCATGCATTATTGTGTCGCGTTTGGTAATGGTGTAGCCTGGTTCGAGGAATTCAAACATTTCTTTGAACCCGTCACCACGGACAACGTTGATTGGTCTCATATCAAGCGCAATGAAATCGACAATTTTCTCTGTGATTTCTCGCTTTCTTTTCTCACTTAGAGGGGGTCTCAAAACTAATCTCTGCTGCATCATTGTTGACTGCGAAGTCGAAGCGCACGACGCCACATCATCGCTGCTATATTGTGGATGAGCCTAGAGACAAATGCATGTCAAAAACCATGAATATGATTTAACTTAACAGCGCAAATGTGTTTATATCCTTATTGTTAAAACGAGGGGCCATGTGGTGGTTAACGTTACTACTTACATGTTTTAAATGATAAGACATATTCGATGTTGACGAGTGATAGGCAAATGTTTGCCTGCAGAGTTTGCAAACAGCCTTTTTAGGGTCGTCCTTCGACTTTTCAAAATGATCCCACACTTTGGACTTTTTTCCTGACATAATTATTAGCATCAGCCAGACACCTCTCCCACAAGTGCGCTTTGGTATACCGCGAGGCACGAGATCTCGTTGATCTCTCGTTGCTTTGATGTCATGTCATACACTGACTGCGCAGCCCGATTGCGTAATTTTTTCACTTGATTTTTTTTGCGACTAACCGACTAATGAAAATGTATTCGACCAAGCCCTCTTCATATCGACTAACGTTTAGTCGACTATTTGGGGGCAGCCCTACCAGACCTACATCAAGATGTTAGGTCTGGCAACTCACCATAGACACGGCTCAATCCGAGGGGCAGGATAAACAGCTGTCTTTCAAATTCCCTCGGCACGCAATAGGACAGCGCTTCAATCAACCAGAGCGTTTTCCCAACAGCGGAGCTAACGTTAGTCGATAGATTCAACTTTTGCCATATCTGGCCGGCAAAACTACGAACACATCTTCCTTTTTTAAGAATGACTTAAGTGCCGATCTTTGCTCTTTTCTCAAAGAAAAACTTAACTCCAAGTCCTCCAGAGTCGCGGCCAAAGCCGATTCGAAAGACTGTTCTCCAGCAGCAGCCGCCATTCTTTGTTTTCAAGTACTAGGGAACTGTTGCAACTCTGTCGTCATTATGTTAAGCCCGCCCCGCCTACTCTATACACGATGTGATTGGCCTGACCCAATTTAGGTTTTACAGCTCCGAAAGTCAACGGAGAGTTGCTAGACCACCCTGGCTGCAAAATACATTTTGCTGCCGCTAGGGTGCGTCTAGATTTCTAGGCTAGTATAAACGTTGATAATAGTCAAAATATTACTAGGAAAGTTTGATATTACTGTGGATTAATGTTGTTTTTTTGTGTAAATTGTACTAGCTTACACAACCCTTCGAGTTGATCAGGATGGACCTGATGGGCAAACTCGCAGTTACGGGTAATGGCAACCAGTACATCTGTGTTAATGTGGACTACCTGACAAAGTGGCCCCAGGCATACCCACTAAAAACCAAAAGGGCGCAAGAAGTAATGGTGTGTTTACTGAAATTTGTTTGAAGCCCCTCAAAGGGTACTTGCTGACCAAGGCAAAGAGTTTGTCAAAGAGCTTAGTTTATATGCACACGTTTACATAAATACATTTGTTGGTTAAAACTGTAGTTCATTGATTTCATGAAGAGTTGTCCTTGTAAACATCTTTCTTTTTTATAATTGCAGCTCAACGCAACTGTCTGCAAGGTGCTCAACATTAAAAGGTCCCTTTTGCCCCGTACAACCCACAGACCAATGCACTTAAAGAATGAATGAAATGATCCAGCGGTGGTTTCTTAAATATTTTATACTGATTCTAATTAAAAGTTGCCAATGGGGTTGTTGCACTTGTTTGGCTGCTGCATTAGTCAGTTGTATACATTGCTTTAGTTTAACAGATGAAGAATCATATTAAAGGGATAGTTCACCCAAAAATGAAAATTAGTCCATGATTTACTCATCCTCAAGCCATCCTAGGTGTATGTGACATTCTTCTTTCAGACGAATACAATCGGAGTTATATTAAAAAAAATCTCCTGGCTCTTCCAAGCTTTATAATGGCAGTGATCGGCTGTATAGTTTTTTGAAGTCCATCAAAGTGTATCCATCCAAGATAAAAGCTCATACGGCTCTGGCGGGTTAATAAAGGCCTTCTGAAGTAACGGCCTACGCAAGTCGACTTATGCCAAAAGAGTAACACTTGACGATGTATGACGTAGCATGTAGGAGTAGCGTAAGCTTTGACGCCTCTCGCGGTTAAAACAAACAGGGCTGGGCAACAAACTCCAGCTCCTCCGACATTTCGCTTTAAAAATTCTCGTTTTAGACTTCTAATTCGTGAATCGTGACTAGCGTTTTGCTCTATCCTCTGTGCTTCCGCCTTCGTCATTACGCTGTGCGTTAAGTTCAAGGGGTACTCTTTTGCCGTAAATCGATGCGTACGGCCATCTGCCGGAAGCTAGTTATTTTAGTTGATAAAGTTTTAAATATGGATATTTTTCTCACACAAACGCATCGCTTCACTTCAGAAGATTAATCCCCTAGAGCCGTGTGGAGCACTTTTATCATGGATGGATGCACTTTGATGGAAATATGCAACCGATCACTACCATCATAAAGCTTGGAAGAGCCAGGACATTTTTTTTTATATAACTCTGATTGTATTAATCTGAAAGAAGAATGTCATATACACCTAGGATGGCTTGAGGGTGAGTAAATCATGGGCTAATTTTCATTTTTGGGTGAACTATCCCTTTAAGGTCATGGGTTGAATTCACAAGAACTACACTGGAGGTCAACTTAGTTCTGACATGGAATGGTGTGCCTAAGACTCATTCTCAGTCAATTAATGTATTTATAATGTTTAAGATTTATGTATTTATAATGGAATGCATTCATAATTTATAAAATCAAAGAACATGGCGCAAGATGTTATGATTCCAGTCTGTGTTCCCCTGTCTTGTCCCATGTTTAGCAGTTCCCCGTTTAATGTCTATTACTCTCCCCAGATGTCTCTGATTAACCATGCCCTGGCCTCCCATCCTGCCGCAGTCTCCAGGCCCTCTTCCGCTCCACGGGCCTGGCCCTCCATCACCGCCCCCAGGTCTGCCTCCGCTCCACCACCCTCCTGGACTGTTTCCTGAGAAGCGTCTAGAATCTGCTCCTTAAGTGGGGGGCTCTGTTATGACTCCAGTGTGTGTGTTCCCCTGTCTTGTCCCATGTTTAGCAGTTCCCTGTTATGTTTAATGTCTGTTAGTCTCCCCAGGTGTCTCTGATTAACCACACCCCCTTGTTATCTTGTTTAGCTTGTTTGCATGTGTATGTAAGCCCTGTGTCTAGTTCAGTCTTTGCGAGTTCTTGATGTTGTATGTTGGTTGTTCTGTTCCCGAGTCTGAGTCTGAGTCTGTCTTTGTCTTTGTCAAGTTTTGAGTTTGTTTAAATAAAGTGTGCTGCACGTGGATCCTGCTTCCTCTATGTTTCAACCGCAACGTTACAGAAGAGTTAAATGTTTCAAGATTTAAAGGTTGTCATATTCAATAATATACTGAATTGAACTACATCTTCAGAGCCCTCTGCAAACTGGTGAACAATCAGCCGAAAGACTGGGACAGGCACCTGGACGCAGTCATGTTTGGATTACAAACGAAAGTTCAAATGACCACAAAGTCGTCTCCATTTTTTTTTTATGTTTGGGAGAGAAGCCCGTTATCCCTCTGAAATTGCTGAGCACTACAGGGTAACTGTAGATTCTTTCAGTTTTCAAACAGGGATGTTAACTATCACCTAAACATCTGTCTAAATACTAAGCAAAATAATAACTTTCTTTTCAGATTGACAAGACCGTGGAGGACACAGTATTCATTGAGGAGGTGACAGAGTCAGCTCTTAGTCTTAGTAAAAGTTTAATGGATGTTAAAGAGGCTACATGCAATTTTCTGAAATTTAAACTCGCGACTGACACCTGTGGCCAAAAAACGGAACTGCTCTTCCTTTCTGCTCGCTCTCGCAGCGCGCGCTCGTACGTGCACACTTCACAAGTCATCCGCTGCAAAGAAGTCAACATTATGTTTACAGAGGTAAGAACAGTCAAATACATATATTGTTTGAGAAACTAAGTTTGTTTGCAATATAAATGATACAACAAAATGCACAGTAGTGCTTCGGAGTTATATAGTAATAGTGTTTGTATATTTCAGTGTTTGTTTAGAATAGTGTGAGTGTTTTATAAATCGTAACATAAAATGAAGATAACGTGTCACAAAATGTCAAGTGTTCTCTTATCAAAACGTCAAACGTGTAGCTGACAAACTACACAAAAAATTAATACATTAAATAAATAAATAAATAAACCCATTTCGCCATTGGCCTACACGCTGATGAAGGGCGCACAGCCCGAAACTTTCGTAGAATATTAAAAACACAATCTGAGCACTGTCCTTGACCACTTATTATACACAAGTAGCTTACTATCACCAAGAATGAAAGACACATATACATAATACTATTTAGCAAGATTTATTGACTACATGTTAATGTCTTATTACGTTTAATAAAATGCATCACACTTTACATCTTCATTTACCTCTTATTTTGTGTGAAGATATAGAAACAACAAACAATATAATGTAGCTTTACATGGCTATATAATAAATAAAGCATCAGTTTTATATAGCGCTTTTCTAGACACCCAAAAAGACTTTACATTACTGATGCACTATTCATTCACTCACTTTCATACTTGGTGATAATAAGCTACTTATGTGTGTGTATATATATATATATATATATGAAATTCTAAATCTTACCTTGATGCATCATTTCTGTGAGCAATTGTGTACTTAGCTGAATGTCATACAGAAGATGAAATGAAACTTGGCTCTAACTACCCCTCCCTCCCTTCATAGGACAGTTCAGAGGAGATTGACCTTCCCATGGAGGACAGCACTGACGGGGGCAACAGTGACCATGTGGAGGGTGTAGGAAGGGGGAGCGCAAGAGGGAGTGCAAGAGGAAGAAGAGGGAGTGCAAGAGGAAGAGCCACTCCAGTTTTCTTATAGCTGCAAGTACATAACAATTGCAAAGAGGGTGTGAGATCTAACAGCATTTACAAGTGAACTGAAAACAACACAGTGCTATTTCAATGGACAGTTTTATCACGTATTACCTTTTCAGAAGAAAAAAAGCCATGTCTGGGTCACTTCGTATTCCCAACACAGATCTGAGCTCCCTCCAAGGCTCAAATGCGAAGCCGATGTTCACTCTAGTCCTTGCTCGGCGCCGGTTGCTCTCAATCTTCGATCTTTTTCGGGCACTTGTCAGGGGTTTAACTTTTTTAGTCTTCTGTGGAGTTACTGTTGGTGTCCGAGTTGTCCTGGGTCTCTTCTGTGTATTCGCACAATCCATTGCACTGCTTGCGAGTGTAGGCTAATTGCTGACTAGCGGTGGTGGCAGAGTGATCGGAAACGTTTAACATGAACGCGCTTGACGTCACATCTGCAGACAGCGCGCGAAAAATCCGACCCGACAGAAAATAGGAAAAATAGGATACAGGCTTATAGGTGCACCCACTGTGAGCTGACAAGGTGTCAGTATGCTCATCAGGAGATGTTTCAGTCATAAATGGTCAAATAAAAAGGCTATTGTTACGTTTATTTTGGGGAAAAAGTTGCATGTAGCCTCTTTAAGGGGAACATCAGAAAAGCCAAGAAAATTTACAAAAAAGACTGAAGTCACCTCTCACAACTTAAAAAAGTTGGGGACAAGGTGTAGTGGAGAAACATCAGAGCCGAGCAACGAAAAGGGGGAAAACTTGAAGCAAACTACCTTGGGCCGTTTACAATTACTTGTTTGGAAGGCAAGAGAGCAGATCTTGAGGATGCAAGGGATGTGACTATGCCCAAAATTAATATTGATCTCCATGTTGATGACCTACCCAGAGTTCCTCGAAAGTTAAAAAAGCTTTCCAGTCCATCTGCAGTTCCTGTCACCACAGACTCTCCATTCAGCTCCACCCTGGCAAGACCCTCTCCTGTTGCTCCAGCCTCCACACCAGCCCCAGCATCCTCAGACTCCACAATCGACACAGACTAATGTATGTATATAGTGAAACAAGAGATCAGCTTCATTTTTGTTGAAAGTACATGCTGAAGTCATTATGGCACTGTTTCACATGAAGTGACAAACTAAATGATGTTACACCAACATTTGTTTTTTCTCGCCTTCCATATTCAATATCACAAAATATACAGAGGAAGACAGTGCTTCCCTTTATTTTTCATTTTACAGGTGTGAGAGAAGCCTGGGAAAAGGAAAGGATGTTATTGTCCTTGTCTCAAAACTAATTTAAACTTTTCTTTGCTGACATTTATTGAACTCAACAAACAACAAAAGTGAGGTTAGTCTTAGCTCGTTTTCTACAATAGGAAAGGCTGGCACTCCACCCTACTACAAGCAGCTGTTGATCATCGAGGCAGGTAAGATTGGAACCATTTATTAATAAGACATAAAATGTTACTCTAGAATTTTTTGTTATCAACTGCATGTTGTCAAGTATAATGACCAGTATTATTTTATGCACTGAATTGCGCTTTCCATAATTGATGCACTTTACAGTTATTGAACTGAACCAAATAAACACTGAACTGAATTGAGCCGAATGACAACATTGTCTTTTTAGAGCTGATTTGCAGCAGAATTAATGCATTATTTATCATTATTTTATAACGATCTTTATAACCATTACTGTGCATCACTGCTTTGAAACAATCTGTATTGTATAAAGTGCTATATAAATGAAGGTGAGTTCACTTCCTACTTTCAGTTTCACAAACATAAACATTGGATGGCCGGGCAGCGTACATGACGCACTGTGATATTTGATCTCGCAGAACGTGGAGAGCTTTTCCCAGCTGTAAGTCTTATGCATTTTACTCAGTATTTTGGAATTCAATTATATACCACAGTCAGCAAAAGCTGCACAGTTGTAATTTATTCTAACAGTAGCCTGTCTTTTTTCTTTTTATATTTTTAAGGAGACCAAAAAACATATCTGGAACAGCTGTACCCTTACTGTTACTGGGTGATCCTGCTTACCCTTTGTTGAGTTGGCTCATTAAGCCTTACCAATACAATGGAAACCTAACAAGGGCACAGAAGTACTTCAACCAGAGGCTCAGCAAGGCAGTGTTGCCAACTTAGCACCTTTGTCGCTATATTTAGCGAGTATTCAGACCCCTCTAGCGACACATTTTCAAAAAAGTGACTAACGACTTTTTCTGGTGTTATTGGAGACTTTTGGAGACTCTCTGACGTGAAACCACATATCGTTCTTACTCTTCTCAACGAGCAGCGGGTGCTTGCCGTGGGCCCCACCCCTGTCCCAAAGCACTCACAGGCGGCCCAGTCCTCGTGCAGCAGCCCCTCCCAGCTGCAGTCAGAGCAGGAGATGTTCACCCCTCTGCGTCCAGACTGCAAATGAATCGCGCATCACGTGCGGGAAGCCGCCGCTGGCTGATCCCGCCCTGGCTTACATTCAGCACGGGATGTAAAATGTAAAATGTTCTTTGTCTAAAATAATTAAATCACTAAACAAAAATATATCGCTGATTTTTTTTTTTTTTACTCACACAGCCACTTACTCTCGTCCACTGTGTGTTTGTGCTTCTCTGTGACATAAGCTAAATTTCATGTCAAAACTGTACACTCAAAAATACAGAAAGGAGTGGGAATCAAACCCTGAATTCAAAGGCTGGTTAAAGCTGTTTATTGGAGATAATACACGGGCATACTGTCTGTATTGTAAGGTTGATTTCTACGCCAAACTTAGCGATGTAAAGACACACAAGACAACTCAAAAACACACTCAAAAGGCAAAGCCTTATGATAGTTCCACCCAAAAAACCTGCCACTTATGCTTAAAACAATTGACTCTGCTTAAAAGGCTGAGGCCACCATCCCCACTAACACAGAACGTTTAGGGAACGTTAGTTTATGGTTCTCTAAAGGTTAGTTCGAACCAAACCAAAAACTAACATTAAGGGAACGTTAGTTTATGGTTCTCTAAAGGTTAGTTTGAACCAAACCAAAAACTAACGTTAAGGGAATAACGTTAAGGGAACCAACCAGCTAAAACGTTCTCCTGTGGTTGCACTGTACCTCCACACAACGTTCCCGTTTGGTTGTTTTTGGTTGTTTTTGATTGCTCTGAGTGTGGTTTTGAAATGTTTATTTAAACCAGCTCCATTTAAGTTTTTGACGTAGCATATAAAAGGTTTGCAGTCACTTTATTTAGATTCACTCAAAAATTATTGGTCTTATGAAATCTAAGATAAACAGCATAGCAAGAGAATATATTTATTTTTAGGCTGATATCAATTTAGCTAAAACCAATACTTTTGTGCTTGATTTTGTTTTTTTAACTGTATTAGGTGAAAATACTTAAAACAAGAAATCTATCAATAGAACAATTTTCACAACTAAGAAAATTCACTTCTTTCATTTTACATTTCACTAGTGGCTCAGATCAGTGTACAAATCCAACCGTTACACCCCCACACCAGTAGGGGGAAGTGCCTCTGCTTTCAGGTGACCGATTGAAGTCCTGTCCTGACTTCCGTGTTGTGCTATTTGCATACACGAAAGTCCTTCTAGATTTAAACAGTAAATAAAAAAATAAAAAACTCCATATCTAATGTTTAAGTGCAAGAAAGAGATAAAAACATTAAAAAAAACACTATACGTGGGTAGTACCACTGTGTCGGAGAGAGCAACACACTCCATTTTAGTTTAAAATTACCCTCTAAAATGCTGATTGGCCACGTTGCCTGACGTCAAGGCGTGTGACGCAACACGGACGTTCCTGATTGGCTGGAAAAAATTGATAAGTCTACGTAGAACCCAGTAGACCATTCACTATCAGGAAGTCTTGGAAAACAACCAACGACCTACACAGCTTCACATTCTCATGAATAAGTAAGTGAAATACGTTACAGTTTCATGATGTTGTGGTTGTAATGCAAGGGTTTGGGGTTTAACCTTAAGCCCTTTCCCTCATAGGGCTTTGTTATATTCCGGCACTGCGCATGCTCGTATGACTATTCTGGGTGCTGTAGCTGTAATAATGGATATAATTATAGCTACTGGTTGACAAAAACGTTGTTCTCTTAACATAGATTCCTACGTCAAAGCCATGGAAAAATGTCAGCGGCTGATGGACACTTCCAGCATTGAGACGGAAGACGATGCGAGCGTCCACAAAAGGCATTGTAGACGCCCAAGGAGGTTTATGACGGATTCTTCAAGTGATGGTAAGACCTTAGTACAGACTACATTATTTACACAATTCAAATTTTCTTTTTGCAATCTGTACAAATTGTTTGGTCTTTTATTTCAGATGAATCTGTTATTTCAGACGGATTATTCATATAATCCCACAGTTCAAACTACAATACGGCCTCTAGCTCATAAATGCCAGAGGAGAACTGGCCCCCGACTGAGCCTGGGTTCTCCCAAGGTTTTTTTTCTCCATTAGGTCACCTGATGGAGTTTTAGGACACCATTAGGTCACTTGATGGAGTTTTAGGACACCATTAGGTCACTTGATGGAGTTTTAGGACACCATTAGGTCACTTGATGGAGTTTTTCGGTTCCTTGCCACTGTTGCCTTTGGCTTGCTCAGTTGGGGATATTTTGGGGATATTTAATTTAATTTTATCAATCAATAAATTCCTCTTGAAACAAACTTTGTTGTATTATTTTAATTTAATACTGTGAAGCTGCTTTGATACAATCTGTATTGTGAAAAGCGCTATACAAATAAACTTGACTTGACTTGACTTGACTTCCACAAGCGAGAAAGCATTCCAGGACGGAGTGTGTGTCTGGAAGCCCTGTCTGTAAGTTAACATTTATGCATGCATTTAAGAAACCAGAGTCCAATTTCCTACCATGGAACTACTGACATTCAACCTGGTGCATATTATGTGACTGTTCTGATGTGTTTCTCTTCCTGCCTTTTTTCAGGTAAGCAGATGTCACTGCCTCCACCACCTGCATGTACGTTGTTGTTTTTTTGCCATGTGCAAGAAACCTACCATAAATGAACTGACCAATAATCATATCTACTTTTTTTTTTTAGATGAGTCAACACCACACAGAAAACCAGCCGGTCGCCCAGAATTGGATGGGTCTATTGTGACGCAAGCTCGGCCTGAAGGTACAGTGGCTTTGAATTTTCCATTTCCAATTAAATACAATTTCATGACAAGGAACTTGAGAGTAACTTGACTTTTTTGTTGTTGTTGTTAACAGCAGAACTCATCACACAGAGGGAGGTGAGTCATCACACAGAGGGAGGTGGCTCAGCCATGGAGACTGAAATGAGAGGTAAGAAGACTCCCTTAAGTTGTTCACATGCAAGTATATAATGTATAACAACTGAAACTAACACCATTAATTTTTCCATAGCCGTGAGGACATACATTACCTGCATGGCACAGCGGATGGACGCATTTGAGGAGAAGATGGAGCAGAAGATGGATGAGCTGCTCATGCAATGGCAAGTGGCAACCAATGACGTGCTGAAACAGTATAGTCTGCGGGGCAGAAAGGCAAAGAAGGCCTTCCAGGACCTGACAATCTGCAGGGTTACAACAGGCATGTGTTATTTTATTGTTAACATCAGTATTTTGCTTAGCTTGGAGGTTTTAATTTGACTTGTAACTTTGCTTCATTTTGACTTCTACTCTAGCGGCCTCCTAGAAAAACGTCCCTGCGCTGACTGCAGCAGATGAGAGGTAATCTGACTGCAGCAGACGTGGAGGACTTGATTGGGCAAGTGCTGAAGTTTGCCCCACACAGACGGCAAATTGAAATTCGTTAGGGGAACGTTACCTAAAGGTTGTATCTAACCAAACCCTAACCTTAAGGGAACGTTCCCGCAACCAAAAACTACGAACGTTCTGGGAACCATGAATTGTTAGCTGGGATGGCATTAGCTATCGCTGAACACTGTTCCATACTAGCATGTGATCACATTGGAGAAGCATGTAGAGCTGCTTTCTCAGACTCCACTGCTGCCACCCATTTCAAAATGCACAGGACAAAGTGCACAGAAATGATTAATGGTGTTCTAGCACCATACTTTCTGAAAAAGTTGGTCGCAGATGTGGGTGACCAGCGTTTCAACCTCCTCCTCGATGAGTCCACGGATATAAGTGTTTCTAAATACCTGGGGGTTGTGATAAGATACTTTAGTGACACCAAGCAGACAATTGTCTCAACATTTCTGGGGCTTGTTGAATTGGAGGGAGGAGATGCCAGATCTATAGCCCGTGCTGTTGTGGCTTTCCTCGAGAAGTGTGGTCTTAAAAAAGAGAAACTCCTGGGGATAGGGACTGACAATGCCTCTGTTATGACGGGGATTAACAATGGGGTCCATAAAGTCCTGAGGGAAGAGTATGGCCTCAAAGATCTGATTCTTATTCGCTGTGTGTGCCACTCTCTGCAGCTTGCTGTAAGTCATGCTTCCAATGACACCATCCCCCGTAGTGTGGAATACTTGGTACGAGAGACTTATAACTGGTTTTCAGTGTCTCCAAAGCGCAGGGAGGCCTACAAGGCCATATATGAGACCATCAACTGTGGGGAAAAACCTTTACAGATAACCAGAGTCTGTGCCACACGTTGGCTCTCCATTGAACCTGCAGTTTCACGCATTTTGGACCAGTGGGAGGAGCTTAGGCTGCATTTCTCAGTCACCAAGTCCAGTGAACACTGCTACATGGCTAAGGTTTATATTCCATGTATAGTGATCCTCAAAACATTTTGTATCTGACTTTTTTGAAGTCAGTGCTGGGTGAGGTACAGTTGGCCATCAAGGCTTTTGAGGGTGAACAAGTAGATCCTCTTAAGCTACTTGACAGCTTGGTTAGCCTGATCAAGTCTGTGAGCAGCAGGGTGCTGAATCCACTGGCAAATACTGATGTACTCAAAGGGCCAATAGATGGATACATCAGTCCCAAACCGTACCTTGGTTACCTTTTTGAGTCAAAGGCAGCTGAGCTCCACCTTGTGCCGGAGGATGAAAAAAATTTACGAAAGCGGTGTGTTCAGTAGCCTTCACCATCTCTCTCACTAATGAGTTGAGGGTGAGACTGCCGGACAACATCGAAGCATTGCAGTACATGTCAGTTTTTAATGTGGAGGAAACTTTAAAGCACAATAAGAGCCCTGGAGAAATAGAAAAAATAGCCAAGCTCCTCGGCTAGTCCCCTGCAGAGATAGACAAGATTATCCAGCAATGGCGTGCCATCCATCTTAGTAAATGGAATTAGACAAAAAACACACTGGGTTTCTGGAGTGAGATTTGGGAAGTTCAGAGATGCAGTTGATATCAACCCGTTTCAAGAACTTGCCATGGCTGCTGTGTCCGTGTTGTCCTTACCACACTCGAATGCTGAAGTCGAGAGAGTATTCAGCCAGATGAGTGTGGTAAAAAGCAAGCTTAGAAATCGGATGTCCATGCAGACCCTTAACTCCATCCTGTACATTCGATATGGACTGAAGCTGTCTGGTGAGGCTTGCTATGAGCACCAGCTGCCTGATAATGTTTTGCAGCTTTTCGGCACATCAGCTGCTTACTCATTTAAGTCAGCTCCCTCAGTTGCTGAACCTGCCATAGAGAGCCTTGACCAAAATGACGATGACCCACTCTTTCTGTGAGCCAGCACAGCCTGTCTGTATGTGGAGGGGGGTCTGAAAAAAACACAATCAACCTGAATTAGGGCCAGACTAGTTACCATTTTCTCAGATTATCTCTATTATCTCCTATTTTCTTTCTATTGTCTCTTTTTGGTCCATCTAGATTGTTAATCTAGATTGTATATATATATATATTTTTTTTTTTTTATTTTTTTTTTTATGTTATGGTTAAAAATGTTAATGTTTTACTGCGACTTGTTGTAGGCTCCTAAGTGGACCATAAGGTTAAAAACCAAACCAAACTAAAAAACGAATAAAAAAACTATAAAAAAAGAATAAAAAAAACTATAAAAAAGAAAACAACAAAAAAACTAAGTAACTCCGCCAGAGTGTCTCTTTTGGGTCACTTTTGCCGGTCCCAAGCCCGGATAAAGGAGGAAGGTTGGAATTGTGACATAAAAAAAATCAAGAATCGACAGAAGAAAGTTAATTTGTGGTTCTAAACATATTCAGGGTGTTTTTTACTCACCTTTTGTCTCTCCAGCGACGTTATTCCTCTCTCCTACAGCATCCATCACAATTACATGCACATGGTCAGTTATGCAAATGGCCAGTTATGCAGATTAGGTGCACAGCAAAAAAGCCAGTGTACATTTAACTCAATTTGAGTCAAATTTAACACTCCTGAAATGTATATATGACTCCCTCCATTTTGGAGTTAAAATAACACTTTTGAAAGTGTGAAATATATACATTACTCATGGAGTACATTTGAACTCTTACAGTGTTTAAAATGTACTCCATGAGTAATGTATATATTTCACACTTTCAAAAGTGTTATTTTAACTCCAAAATGGAGGGAGTCATATATACATTTCAGGAGTGTTAAATTTGACTCAAATTGAGTTTGTATTTATGAGATGTGCTTTTTGACAAAAGGAATCTTTTCAGAAATAAAAGCAAAGCATTTAACCTATTGATAACATTGAATGCACATCAAAACAATCCAGAAAGTTAGAATTCGGTTCATTGTAAAGTTAAAAACAAAGGCAAAATGCAAACAGTTGTTTTAACAAACTAGTTTTTATTAACGAACAAGTCCCTTTACATCATATGTTAACTTTTAAAATAAATGAAGGCAAAATATAGGCACTTCTGTCATCAGAATTATGTGAAAGCTGCTCATCAAATGGTCTGTATCTCTGTAATACTTCAAGTCCTGTACATGTCAGTGAATGTAAGTCCTGTGTCAGTGAAGTTGAGTCAATACCTTCGACTTTGCAACAGTACAGCAACAACATTCAGCAGATGAAAAACAGTTGCAGGATATGAGTGGATCAGTTGTGTCCAGTTGCTAACAGTAAAGTTCAGTGCATAGCCTAGTTGTTTCACAGAGCAGGAAAGGCTGTGCAGATCCAACTTTCTCAAAATCCTGGAGTGCTGGTTCCCTAGAGTAGACAACACAAAACCAGACCATTTACAATTAATACTATTTGTGTTTTATAAATACAGCAAGGTGACTCAAACAATAAACTATTTTGGTTAGATTAAGACTTGAATTTACTGATTTCCAAGTATATTAAAGACTTAATTCATCCAAAAATGTAAATTCTGTCATTATTCATCCTTATGTTGTTCCAAACCAGTAAGAGTTTTGCTCATCTTCGGAACACTTAAAGGGATAGTTCGGCCAAAAATTATATTTAACCCATGATTTACTCGCCCTCAAGCCGTTCGAGATGCATATGTCGATCTTTTTTCAGACGAACACATTTTCAGTTATTTTAGAAAATGTCTTCGATCTTACAGTGGTTAGGCTATAATGTGAAGTTATGGGGTCCGGCTGCTTCAAGTCCAAAAATGTGCATGCATCCTTCACAAAAGTAATCCATCCGACTCCAGGGGGATAAACGAAGGCCGGTTTTGTCGTAAAAATATACATATTTAAAACTTTATAAACGAAAATAACTGGCTTCCGGCAACGGTCGACGCGCGTTCACGGAGATGGATGCTGGCGTATGACGTTGGACGTAGCGTAGGAAGCGTTGTGACGTAGAACGAACGTGACAGCGCAGCCAGTAAATATGTATATTTTTATGACAAAACCGCACGGATTACCCTCAGAAGGCCTTCGTTTATCCCCCTGGAGCCGGATGGATTACTTTTGTGAAGGATGCATGCACATTTTTGGACTTGAAGGAGGTGGACCCCATAGCTTCACATTATAACCACTGAAAGATCTAAGACATTTTCTAAAATAACTGTGAAATAATTCGAAATAATTTTCGAAAATGTGTTCGTCTGATAAAAGATTGACATATGCATCTTGAACGGCTTGAGTAAATCATGGGTTAAATATCATTTTTGACCTAACTATCCCTTTAAGATATTTTTATAAAATCTAAGATTTCATTCTGTCCCTTCATCGACAGCCACTATCACTTCCAACTATCACTTCCAAAGCCACAGAAAGGTATAAAGGAAATCATAAGTAATCCATGTGACTCAGGTGGTTTAACTTAAAAAAAATTTATGAAGCAAGAGTGCTTTGTTTGCACGAAAAAACAACAACAAAAAAACTCAACTTTATTTACAAATTATTAATCTTCGATGCACGCTCACTTAACAACGCATGTTGGAAATTAATATTTTATAAATTAAGTGGTAAATGTTTTGTTGCTGCAAACACAGCACTTGCGTAGACACGAATCCTGTCAATGGAGGGACGGGAAACTCTCAGATTTCATAAAAAATATCCTCATTTGTGTTGTGAAGATGAAATAAAGTCTTGCATGTTTGGAACGAGATGAGGGTAAGTAATGACATAATTTCCATTTGTAGGTGAACTAACCCTTTAGGAATAATTTTAGACACGCACCTTAAGAAATCTCACTAAATAGTCAGCTGACGGAAGAATCTTTGTTCCCTTCTTGTGGCTTTGTGATGTTGGAGGCAGGTGATGGGCAGAGATTTCCCAATCAGTTGAGTCTAAAATTAAAAACCAAGAAAACATCTACCAGTCAAATCATGAAAACAATTGGTTTGAAAACTAATTTTATTTAAGGAAAAGTAACTTTTGTAAAGTAATTTGACTGGACAAATTCAAAATGCCTGTTATGAAACACAAAAAATCTAGTTATACCAAACAGCAACAAAGCTATAATTCTTTTTTAATGTTTATGCACATGATTATCTCATATGTTATCTGTAAAATCTGTCCCTCACCAGGTTATAGTCTGTAACGTTACAGCCTTTAAAGACCAAGCCTGGTTAGCCTTAGCCACTTGGTGCAGCATGGAAATGCTCCTAGCAAACACAAATAACAAAATCAATACATTTAAACATAAAAGCATATTCAAATATCAACCAAAATTTAATCTGATAAATACATTTTCACAAACATATTCTTAAAGAATTACTTAACTTACACATTCTAAGAAAGTTTGTTTTTCAGATAAAATGAAAGTAAAAGATAGTTTGAGGATAAATACATTATGATATTTGCACATCACAAATATTGTCATAAAACAAAATAACATTATAAAATACGTATTGTAAATGAGTTAAAACACTTTGTGTTCTCACCGTTAAAAGCAAACTCCGCGTCTGCACTGCGTCACGAGTAAAAGAAGATGCAGGGCATAACGTTAGTCTGTGAGAAAGGTTTAGGCGCACATCACATAAATATCGTTATAAAACATTATAATGCCATGAAATACATGTTGTAAATTAGGTTAAAAACACTTACTTTGGGTGTTTTCCCTGTTGACGTTACAAGCAAACCTTCTCGTCGTCAGCTCCGTATTGAGTCAAAGATGACGTCGCCTTTGAGAAAGGTTTCGGCTCGTTTAAGCACGCAGAGCATTTAAATTTCTCTATAAATCAATATGTTATAAAATACATATTGTAAATTAGATAAAACACTTACTTTCGTCGTTTCTCTGTTTAAAAGCAACCTCATCCTGGTCTGCTCCGCATCGCGCGTCAACGAAAATGCCTTTCTGAGAACGATTTAGCCGTTCACAGCACATACATATTGTAATAAAACAATATAATGTTATAAAATTGTATAAAGTGCATATATAAATGCGATAAAACACTTCATATCTGCGTTTTCCCTCCTCGTATGCCTTGCATCGCGAGTCAAAGAAAATGGCGTCTGTGAAAAAAGTTTCAGGTCGTTTCGTCGCGCCCAGCGCGTAAATGTCTTGGATGTAACTAATAACACTCTGTCAGTGTAAATTTAGTAACTCTACATATTTACACCAGCCAGAGAGTGCGGTTTACACTAGCAGTGTTAATCCCGTGAAATTCAACACCAGAAATTTAACTCTTTACTCTAAGAGTCCTTAACACCAGGATTTCAACACTGGAGATTTTGCTGTGTGATGACGTCATTTAGCAACTTCTAGCTACTTTTAGGACAGCCAATAGCTACTTTCCTTAATGAGGAGTTGGCAACACTGCACGAGTATCTGTTGGAGGTGCATTAGAAAGCGACTTGATGTACATCTGGAGAACGTCAGATGTGAGTTGTAAATGTAAACAAAAAAAATAAGTATGACGTAGGCTGTGTTCAACTTTGTCTATCAACTGTGTTTATGTGGAAATTGTCCAAAAATACAATAAAAGTAAAAATGTTCTTCATAAAGGCTTTGATTAAACATTGGTCAAGTAGCAACAAGAATTACATTCAATATGTCAGAAAAGACCAAACCACTTTCTTTGTATAAAAGCATTCACATATTTAACAAACACAGCAGATTGGGTGGGTAAAAAAAATAAATAAAAAAATAAAAAATAAACCTCTTGAAATGGGAAGCTTATTCTGCTAAACCAAAAACCACGGCAACATCAATACAAAAGGAACGAAGAAAGAAAATACTAATGTGATAGCCATTTAAACTTATCAGAGGTTGTAGTGTTTACTACTCTCACCCAAACTACTCTGTTCATCGCTGTCGTTCAGCTGCCTTGGGGTAAAGGACAACCTTTGGAGGAGAAGAGGCCCAAAGTGAGTTTGGGGAAAAGGAAAATGAGTAACTGGTGGAGGTTGGAAATCAGGGACCCTGTAAAAGGGAGCTGAGTTGTGCTGTGGTGCAAGATGTGCGTGGGATGACTGCTGACCAGTGGAAGAAACATTCACAAAGATACTGAACAGCCTTAATTCATGTTCATGTTGAGTCAACGCAGCCCAATAATCTGCAGCTAATTGCTCAATTTGTGTTATTTTTTTCTGCTCAGTAAAGCACATTCCACAAGCGCTCTTCCTCCTACGTTATAGCCCAAGACCCTCGCATCTCCCAGTAATAAGACCATCTCTGCATGCCTGGCTTCTGGAACTGGAACTGCTGCAAAAGGAAAATCTGGGGTAGCCATGATGAGGGTTGAAGCAACTTTGTGTGCATGCTTCGGGACGGATCCTGCGTTGAGTAATAATAGGGAACTCATAGATTTTATTTTTGGAGCTACTGCAAGGTTAACATGCCCAACATTCTCAGTTTCAATCAAGAATTGTCTTTATTGTGCATCACAATCAATACCCAATTTTCAGTTAATTCACCAGTTTCACCTCAAGAATTTAAGAAGCAAAGAGCAGAAAACTTGATTGATTTCGATGCACTTACAATCTCAAGGTTTTAGTGAATCTTGTTTAAGTAGATGTTAACAATATTTCAAGTTCACGACATTCTTTATTAATTTCGACATACAATCAGCTCACTGTAAATGCACATTACTGGCCTTGGTTGCAAAATATACTGTATCTATGCTATCTCCACAGTTGTTGACTGGTTACGCTTCTTACAACACAACACTCTTCTATTCTTCTAACAATCTCATTGCAAGTTTAGATTCATGACAAAAGCTACCATGCAAATTCAACATTTACCTTATGTAGCATTTCACAGAAACAGCTATTTTCTTATATACTGTACCTCAACGTCACATGAACAAACTTTTTTTTACTAAGAAGTGAGCATCTAAAAAGTAAATCTAAAGAGTGACGGTGGAATTGAAACAAACCAAAGACGAATAAACTTTTGTTGCAGTGAACACTTGGAGCAATGCTTTTATATATATATATATATATATATATATATATATATATATATATATATATATATATATATATATATATATACGTCAGCAGAGTAAGTGACTGTGCAAAACTCTCTCCACGTGGAGGAGAGGCGTATCTCCAGTATGCACTTTCTCATGTTGTTTCAGCTTCCCAGACTCAGTAAAACCCTTTCCACAATGTGTACATGCGTATGGTTTTTCTCCAGTATGGATTCTTTTGTGTATTTTCAAGCCGCCAGCTCTAGTAAAAGCTTTGCCACACACAGTGCACAAGTGAGCTTTCACACCAGTATGCATTTTCTGATGATGAGTAAAATTACTAAGCCATAAAAATGTCTTGCCACAAAAAGAACATAAGTAGGGCCTCTCGTTTGTATGAATTTTAAGGTGGGTCTTCAAATGTCTTGGCAGAATAAATTTTTGACTGCACTGATCACAGTTAAACGGCTTTTCTCCCGAGTGAGAACGCAGATGATTTCTGAGATACGCTGCCCGGGTAAAACCCTTCCCACACTGACAGCATGTGAAGGGTTTCTCTCCAGTGTGACTCCGTGTGTGAGCATTAAGGTGTCCTTTCTGTGTGAAACTCTTTCCACACTGAGAGCATGTGAAAGGACTTACGCCAGAGTGAACTCTCATGTGATCTTTAAAATATCCTTTATGTGTGAAACTCTTTCCACATTGAAGACATGCAAAAGGCTTCTTTCCAGAGTTAACTTTCATGTGATCTTTAACGTATCCCTCGTGTGTAAAGGTCTTTCCATCCTGAGGGCAAGTGAAAGCCATTTCTCCAGCATGAATTCTCATGTGATACTTAAGGTTTCCTTTACGTGAGAACCTCTTTCCACACTGATGGCACACGTAAGGCTTCTCTCCTGTGTGAATTCTCATGTGGTCTTTGAGATTTTCCTTACATGTGAAACTCTTTCCACACTGAGGGCATGCAAAACGACTCTCTCCGGTGTGAACTCTCATGTGATCCTTACAGTATCCTTCACGTGTGAAACTCTTTCCACATTGAGGGCATGTGAAAGGCTTCTCTCCAGAGTGAACTCGTATGTGACCTTTGAGATTTCCTTTACGCCTGAAACTTTTACCGCATTGAGGGCATATGAAAGGTTTCTCTCCAGCATGAATTTTCATGTGATCCTTAAGGTTTCCTATACGTGAGAACCTCTTTCCACACTGATGGCACGAGTAGGGCTTCTCTCCTGTGTGAATCCGTATGTGGTCTTTAAGATGGTCTTTACACGTGAAACTCTTTCGACATTGAGGGCATGCAAAACGACTCTCTCCGGTGTGAACTCTCATGTGATCCTTACAGTATCTCTCACGTGTGAAACTCTTCCCACATTGAGGGCATGTGAAAGGCTTCTCTCCAGAGTGAACTCGTATGTGATCCTTAAGATTTCCTTTCCGCGTGAAACTCTTGCCACACTGAAGGCATGTGAAAGGCTTCTCACCGGTGTGAATTCTTAAATGAATCTTGAGGCTTCCTTTTTGTGTGAACATACTTCCACACTGATGGCACGTGAAAGACGTTGTGGCTTCTATTCTTTTTTGTGAGAGACTGTTGGCAAACACTGAGCAACTAGAGTTTTCTCCAGTTATAAAATTATGCGTTTTTTGATACTGATGTTCCTCCTCCGCTTCATTCTGATATTGCCTTTCCTCTTTCACTCCCATCAGGTCTAAAATGAACATATTAAACTGTTATATATTCAGTTAAAGAGTGATAACCGTGAAATAAAGTTAAAACACTTTTTCAGAAAGCAACAGTGGTCAAGTTTTCTCTTCAGCCTTCAGTTTAGTTCATCAAACAGACCTGAACAATCTACTCAAGGTCATCAAGATCTGAAAATTGCAGGTCAGTTGTGTAAGATCAGGGTAAGAACTTAACTTAAAACCTTGGGCCTCCACACCAAGAGTTTGGTTGCAGACTACAGTTAGGCTCAGTCGTTTGCAACATTTTAAAAAGAAGTTACAAAACATGAAAATGTGACCAAGATGTAATTTGTTTGTTCAGACCAGGGGCCTCATGTATAAACCTTTGCGTAGATTTTATAATAAGAATGTGTGAATATGCAAAAAAAGAATAGTTTGCGTATGCACAAATGTTTTCAGATTTGTAAAATTGTACAGTAAAAACACCAGGTTGAGAGCCAGTAGCCGGGCTTCCATTACAGATTTGCGCAAAACTTTTGCGAGATTTTCTAAATGTCGATAAAAAACTATAGCGAAATGACTGCGTTTTCATTAACCGACGTTATGCGACTAAAACATAAAAATGACTAATAAAGTCATTCCAAAAATCATGGCAACGGACGTTGGTAGGTTCACATATATCCCAGCAACTAGCCAATATTATTAATGGAAGGAGACATAGGCGTGTATCCAAGCATTAATGGAAAGGAAAACCCCTTATACTGGGAGCGGCACATATGAGGAGTTTCTGGGTGTTTCTCCCTCATATCTGCTTCGAGATCTTGATAAATTGCGGCATTTCTTTGTTGTTTAGAATCCAGTATTCTGATAATAGTCTTTAAAAGTCTTTAATAAATTTAACGAAGAACTCTGTCTCGTCTTCTGTCCAAACATACTGCGCCTTCTTTAAAGAATGATAAACTTTTACGTACGCCAGGTGACCTGTAAATGTGAAATGTGCAGTTTTACTGTCTCCTTTTTTTGAACTGCCTGAAAAATCACCTCATACGAGCTTAAAAACTTTTTTGCGATATATGGGAGTTTTTTGGAAATTGATTTGTTTTCATTGGGCGTATTTTCAATTCGCAATTTCAATTTGTGCAATTTGAAGGGTAATAAAAACGAGGCTACTGACATATAGTAGTTTGAAGGGCAGCACTGGGGAAGATGTGGAATATTCAATTAATGGATTAAATAATAATAATCAATGATTGATAAAAAAAATATCCCACCATAAGATCGCATAATGTACATACATAACTTTCAACTCAAAAGATGAAAGACAATTGGATTCTCCATGATATGACAACTTCAAAGAAGAATCAAGAATGGATACCAACCTCTTTGTTCCTCAATATTTTCATTTTCCACTCTGGATGGTTCTTGATCACTCATGTCCTCAATTTCCACTTTAATAAACTCCATGATTACAATAGTATGTCATGTAGATTCCTATAGTTACATTTGAGGTAATTCCTACTGCTTCTTTATATGTGTTTTACTTGTAGAATGACGGAATACTTCCAAGCATTTATCAGTGAACTGCTGTGAAGAAAAGAAAAAAGAAAAAAACTATTTATACATTCTTATTTAAACATTGTGCACACTGATAAAGATAAGGTTTAAAAAATCCCTCGTGCCAAATTCATCTCTTAAAGCCTCTTGCATCACAACAGTTAACATTTTCACAGGTTTTAGTTATAATACAGGGGAGAAAATAAATATTTGATCCCCTGATGATTAGTTATAATCATCCCCTGATATTCTGTCTCTATCCGTTAAAATAAACCTACCATAAAAATTATTGACCCTTTATTTCTTTGTAAGTGGGCAAATGTACAAGATCAGCAGGGGATCAAATAATTATTTTCTCCACTGTATATAATACACACTGATGAGCCAGAACATTATGGCTACGTTCACACTGCAGGGCTTAATGCTCAATTCCGATTTTGTGAAAAAATTCGATTTTTTTGCAAGGCCGTTCACATTTCCAATTAAATGCGACCTTTTGTGATCTCCTGTGTGAACGTGAAATGACCCAGAAGTGACCCGCATGCGCAGAAGAGTACTCAACGGTCAACGACGTCACTTATTGTTCGCGGAAGTAGCTAAACTTTAACTGTGATTCTCACACACACACACACACACGAGCGCGCGCAGCGACCGTTACACAAGAGCCAGACAGCAGCCGCTGACCTATCTAATATCAGATCCAGCACAAATAAGTTAACATAACGTATATATAATGGCCGTGGGCTTTTTTATTTTTTTTATTAACGGGTTCGTCGAGGTCGACCCGTTCGGCAGATTTACCTCAGCTCGACGAATATGCAGTCCGTTTTCAAACCGACGACTACTTCAACGCAGGATTATGACGTTTTTCGCGTATCAATGACGTGCGGGTCGGATAAATGCGACCTGGCCGTTCAGACTGAAGTCGCATTTGAAAAGATCGGATATGTATCGGATTTGGGACCACTTACCCAAGTGGCCTGGGTCGCATTTGAAAAGATCGGATCTGTGTCGTTCAGACTGTCATGAAAAGATCAGATACAGGTCGCATAGGGGCAAAAAAATCGGAATTGGGTCGTTTCAGCCTGCAGTGTGAACGTAGCCTAAGACCAGTCACAGGTGAAGAGAATATCATGGATAATTTCCTAACAAGGCCACATATTAAGATCTGGGTAGATTTGATGGAAAGCAAACAATCAGTTCTCCAAATCAACCTGTTGGATGCAGGAGAAATGGGCAGGAATAAAGATCTGAGTGACTTTAAAAGGGTCAAATTGTTATGGCAAGGCGACTTGGTTGGAAACGGGAAGACTTGTGTGTTGCTCCCGGTCAGAAGTAGTGAGAATTTATCAACAGGTCCGAGGAGGGACAAACCGGCGACACGCCTCGGTGGGACTGCACTGTTTTTACAGCATGTGGAGGACCAACAACATGTTAGGAGGTTGTCTTAATGTTTTGGCTCAGTGGTGTATACAATAAGTATAGGGTGGGGGAGAGTATTTTCTTGAATCACAAGTGTAAATAGTGTTAGATGTTATTTATACTTATATTATTATATTTGCAGTGTATTGTAGTACATTACAGGGCTCCAGACTGCGACCATTGTCCTGCAGTTTTCCACAACTCTCAGTTGCACTCTATGAAATTTTTTTTTTCTATTTTTATTCTCTTATTTCATAAAACATTTTGTAACTTATTATTAGTAATCCGCCTTTTATTGTATATGGCGAATGAGTTGTTAATTTCAGCCTTTAATAATAATACCAGCTGCAGGGTTCTCAAGTCTCACGCATTGGCCGTGAGACACACGCAATTCAACCAGTTCACACGCTCACACGCCACACCGTGTATTTCTCACGCTGAAAAGGTAATGCCAACCAAGTTGGGGGGGGGGGGGGGGGGGGGGGGTTATATCTCTATAGTTACCATAAACTTAGCAGCTTTAAAAAACCAATCATCATTCCTAATGCCGAAACCTGACAGCCAATCCGAGTCAGAGTAGGGCAGAATTGTTTTCAAAGTCTTTAACACCGCGAGTCTGATGACACACTGCCGAACAAAGAACCGCACGTCGGAAAGCAAGCCTGAGGTAAGTTAGCTTACAATGTTAACTGTCCTGTCAGATACAGACAGAGATGTTGCCAATGTCATTATTTTTAATTTTGACATAGAAGAGGGCGGGATAATATCGCGAGCGGGCGCCGTGAGCGCGGAGCGAGCAGGAACGAGTAGTGAGTTAATTGTCGTCGAAAAAGATGGATAATGCAAAAAAGCTGTCGGGGGGGTAACGTTAAACATAGAAAAAGAAAGAGGGGAAAGGAGATGGCATGTCAATTGTTGCAACAGCAGCTAAATAAGTGGATGGTGAAAGGCTACAGGTAGGATTTTGTTTTGTGTGATGTCCAGGCATGTAGGCTAATGCCATCGGGACTACCGGGAGATTCCCGGTGGGCCGACGTGCTTTTTGGGCTGATACATCTCATACTTTTTTGTTTCGTTTTTTGTCTTAACGGCCCATAAAACTCGTACATCAGCGGCCCATTCGTTTTGTTTTGCTTAATTGGCGGCGCTGGGTTAGTGCGTAATTAGTGTGTAATGCATTGGTCAATAAAAAGTCAGCGTTAGTTTTTTTTCTGACACCCCATGAAACACGTAGATCAGCGGCCCATTTGGTTCTTTTCTTGATTGACACTGGGTTAGCCCAATCACACCTTTAATGTGAAGTATAGAAATATACTCTTTCAAGTATAGAAATTAGTGCAAAACTAATTATGAAAGTTTCCTTTATTTTCCAGTGCATTTGTTTTACAATATATGGCTATTACTATCATGGGATTAATATTATAACTATTATTATGTAGTAGTAATGTAGACAGACACTGTAACTAAAATAATTTTTCTTTGTTTAATTTGCACCAGATTGATGAATTTAACATTAAAAAGCACTATATATATATATATATATATATATATATATATATTTATAAGTTGATTGGATTGGATTTTTTGCTGCCGCATCCTTCTCACCTTTTTTACCCCTGACCTGTTTTCATGCCTGGTTACTAGGCAACACAAATGCGCGAACACACGGAAGTTGACGGATTATTCTCGGCCACCGTACGTTCGTTACTAGGTAACCAACAACATCGCGCGAACACACGTCGTGATGGAGAAGGTAAGTTGGAAGAAAGCTCGTCTAACATTTTTAGGCTAGAACATTTAATATATAGCCCATCGTATACATTATTATTGATGCAGTCAACTAGAAAAAAAGAGCTATAGAGAGTATTTTGCTAAATATGTGTACTATATTACATATTTATTATATTTTTACTTATATCATTAAATAAAGTTGTTATTATAATTGAGTTATTTTTAACCTTAAATAATAGCCTACTGCCAGCTGATAGGGCTCTGTATGTTTACAGCATTAGGTGAGTTGTTTTTTTCTTGAGAAAAATGAATGCCTATCTTGTGTAGCTTACCTAATCAATATTAAATCAAATCACAATAATTGAATTGAAATAATAAAAAAGCGTAGCTTACCAGAAATTGTAGGCCTACCATGTAAACATTGTACCATGTTGTCACTAAACTTAATAAATTCAGTTTAGTTACTAAAATGTTTTGACAATCACAATACACTTCTTGTGATGCAATAATTTTTTTTTTTACATCCCCCTAATCCCCCCCATAATTTTGAAATATAACATTAAAGAGTATATTTGATGTGATGAATTGCTCTGTCATTTATCAGATTTACCAATTGTTATAATTTCAATTTGTGCTGGTTAATTATGAACAATGGGTAAAATTGGGGGGCGGGGCTCCATTAGGGCTCCTCCCCTAACCACATGTGATCTCACTCCAAGCTTTTGATAAAACTTGAGAACCCTGCAGCTGACAGGGTTCGATGTATAATTTCCAGCATTAGTAAATGCACGGATTTACTCCAAAGCATGTTTCTGATCATCTCGATCATGGATCGTCGACTACAGAAGAGAATTGAACGTGTTATTGATGAAGATGAAGATGAAGAGGAGCCGCGACGAAGAGCAGCAGAAAGTAATAGGATATTTATTATAATTATCAGTTTATTGCAATTTATTTGAGTAAAAACCACGT
Organism: Leuciscus idus; assembly: GCA_021554675.1. Taxonomy (NCBI): domain Eukaryota; kingdom Metazoa; phylum Chordata; class Actinopteri; order Cypriniformes; family Leuciscidae; genus Leuciscus; species Leuciscus idus. The sequence continues at coordinate 39,716,506 of CM038627.1, forward strand.
TTGTAATTACAAAATGTTCTAAAACATTTATTGTTTTCTTTTTATGTATGTTATACATTAGTT